>CM028329.1:30764745-31964745 GCA_016647705.1 Eucommia ulmoides
GAGTTTCGGTTTTGAGTTTTTGTTTACTGTTTCTGTTCCAAGGTAGTATTTGGTTCCTATTTCTGTTTATGTTTAAACCCGTTGGATGTCTAAGAAAACACTATTTTTTCTCTCATTGCTTTAGGAATTTTTGCACTCATTGCTGTAGACAAAATGCATGCATAATAGCAGTTGTTTTTCATTTCTGTTCCTAGTGTTCGCATTTTCTTTTTTGGGGGTTGATAACAAAAAGAAAAAGAAACATAAAACAATGCCTTTTTTTTGTTTGTTTTCCTTTTTTCATTTAGGTGGCATTTGTTTAGTGTTCAAATTAAAAATCTGAGAATAGAACAAAAACAATGCCTTTTTTTTTGTTTGTTTTCATTTTTTTCATTTCTGTTCCAAGAAACCTAAAAAGTGTTTTTGCTCTCATTGCTTTAGGAATGATTGTACCTCTTTCCTTAATTAAGGCCTCTATCATAATGTTGGGACTAATTTTTTTTAAGACAATTGTTTGTGTTCATGCTTGCTATATTTAGTTTCTGAAAAATGCATATTCCTCTCTGAAAAATGCATTTTTTTTTTTTTTTTTGTCATGATCTGATTAATTAAGACCTCTTTCTTTCATTTACTACGTTTAAAAAAAAATGTCATGAGAACAGAAATCATGCATCTTCCTCTCCAAAATTGAGTTCATTTAGTTTCATTTTTTTATTTAGTCTCAGAAATCATCATAATCAGATCATGTTCAAATCATGTTCATTTGTTTTGTTCTATTATAGAATCAGAGGGAAGAGAGACAATCTAGCGAGGAGGGAAGCAATAAGCTCTCGAACCAGCTCTCGAATCAGGTTAAATTTGCATTTGTTTTTGTTCTATTCCCTGTTTCTATTTCTATTCCTGTTCCCTGTTTCTGTTTCCGTCTCTGTTTCCATTCTTGTTTTTGTTTTTGTTCATTGGTGATCACATATACGATGCCGTTTTGGTTAGTAATGTTAAGTTATAGTATGTTATCTTAAAAAAGGCCATTTAATGAGCTTATAATTCTATATACGACATTGTTTTGGTTAGCAATGTTAAGTTAAAGTATGTTTTCAAAGAAAAGGCCATACAATGAATCTCAAGAACTACTTTTTTTTTTAAAAGAAAACTTGAAACATAAACAAATATAGATGAAAAAAAAATTATGATTTTTTAGAACAAATTCGGTGAGAACGAATTTGTTTATGTTTTTTGTATTTGAATTATCGTTTGTTTTGTGTTTTGTTATCAAATTTCTGTTTCTATTTGAAGTTTTTTGGGAACGGAACTGAAACATATTTTTTGTTCCTATGTTTTGTTTCTGTTTTTAATTTTATGGAATCGGGAGCAGAAACTTGGGAACAAATTTGTAAAATTTTCCCTGGATTTTTTTTTTTTAAATAAAAATTCACAATTCTTTTACTTATTTGAAATTTGTTTTTGGAAGATAAGTGGAAGATTCAATTTATTTTTGGAATATAAGTGGAAGATTCAAGAGTAGTATTCACACTGTCCAATATATATATTTTTGGGAATAATTCTGATTTGTTCCCAAAAATTTAGATTAAAAATCTGAGAACAGAACAAAAACAATGCTTTTTTTCTTTTTTTTGTTTTCTTTTTTTCATTTCTGTTCTCATGCAGTGTTTTTGTTTATTGTATTGCTCTCATGCAGTGTTTTTGTTTACTATTTCTATTCCAATGTTTCCTAAAGGGTTTCTGTTCCCTGTTTCTGTTCTTATTCCTGCTTCTGCATTCTTTCGATATATTGTGCATCATATAATTAGTTTTTACTGTATATGTATATATTGTGTTGAGTTTTTTTTGTTTGCTTTTTTTTTTTTTTTTTTTTTTTTTTTCAGGCCTATTTGATTAGTTATAAATTATACTGAATTTTGTCCATGGGATCTATTTTTTCGGTTACAATTTTTTTTCCTTGTTCAGATTTGTTCCCCAGTCTTAGATAGAGAGTCTACTATATTTTCTTTATTAAATTTAGAAAAATTAATTGGATTTCAATTTAGAGATTCAAATAAATTTGTTTTGCCTTATGTGTTGTTTATGTTCTTCAATCTCAGGCAATATGGTACGACCCGCTATTGTATTGAGAACAAGTACTAGGCTAAAGTTGCGTAAGGAAAAACAAGTTTTTACGTGAAGCCTTATTTACAAAATTGTCCCGTTAGAGAATATGGGATGAATAAAATTTCAAGTGCTAGGTATTTGCAGAATTATATGTACAAAATAAGTGAGAGAGACATAATGAACCAAATTGTTGATGGTTTACCATCAAATTGGGATGTTGTGACAAAGAACATATTGGAAAATCATCGGTCTCTTATTGCCTTTGAATTTGTACAATTTTAGAAGAGGTTAAACGGGATGTACATCCATTGTGGAGAGAATTTGAAAGAGGGAAAATGAATGAAAAAAAGAGTGTTAGAATGCATATACTTAGAAAATAGCGCCTGTATTACCACCTACGACGTAAGAGGTTTCAACCAAACTGAGCAGTGTTGGTGTATGTAATAGTGCGTACTCTACCGAAATCCTAGCCTAGAGTTAGAGTTCAGAGAGCCTTAAAGAAAGAACTCCTAGACCTAAGAGGATTAGGAACTTTGTTAGAGAGCATCGAGGACAACCAGATCGGCTTAAAGGCATTGGAGGAATATGAGGTTTGACTACAAATTGGCAGCCAAAGTAATAAAGTTACGCCTTAAACTGTTTTTGAAGGTATAAATAATTTTTAATGTATTTTGTATTCATGATATACATTTTGTATATTTTATTTCTAATATATTATTTTCTTTCTTTTCCTTTTGTAGGGTTACCACGTCAAGTCTGTTTCTTTTCTTTGCTTCTGTCTTTGTTATTCTCTTTCTTTTGTTAATCGTTAATTAATATGTCAATCTTACAATTTATTTTTTAAGCTCAAATAATATAATTTAAGTTTATCATTTGTTTTGCATTGAATATTTTTTTTTTAAATATTTTCATTTTTATTTTTTCAAGGAAAAATATTTGGCAATGGAAAAACAGAAGGCGAATGATGACAAGTCGAATGAAAATTCTACTTCAAATAGTAGAGGGAAAGAGAAAGTGTGCTCGACCTCAAATGTTGCGGAAAGTGAATAGGAGAACATCAATAGTAACGTGGTACGTGTCTAATTACTAAGGTTAATTATTTTTTAGTTTTAATTATCACTATATTATCATTCAAAAATAATCACATATTTAATCTATTAAATATTATTTATCCCAATCTAACATGTTTATGTCACACGAACAAATTGTATATACCAATACTAAGAAGTATACCCATTGTTTATTAATAAATCCTAAATCAAATTGTACTACATCCCAATACAACCATAATCAAAAATGAAAATTAATAAATAAAACGAATAATGATAACTATTTGTGTCCATGTTAGGTTTATACATAAATTTTGAAAAAATCTTAACCTGAAAGTAAACATGACAAGAACATATTTAGCTGTGGTTTCAAATGTATAGTTATTTATATAATTTGACTTTGTATTTATACTCTTTCCTTTGTGGTGATATTAAATTTTTCGTATTCTTTTTTATACCGTAGCTTATTACATGCTATTTATGATTTCATTTAGTACCAATTTTAGTTCGTACTTTCTCACACTGTCCTCAACTATCCTTTTTTATTTCTTCGATCTAGAAAATTGAAGATTAAGCCTCATATTATCTCTAGGTATTCAATGATAATGTCATATCAAAATCTGCTCTATCCCAACGAATGCAAAGGGAGCGAGAGAGATTTAGTCGTCTGATTCTAGAATGTTAAGAAGGTGGAAGATCCCGCACAAGTAACATTACCAGAACATCTAGCACAAACGATGTGTCAAGACGTTCTCTGGCTCAACGAGAATGAAGAGAACGGGAAAGAGCTGATCGGGAGAGATGTGATTGCTTCAATAAAGATAATCGTGAATGTATGGAAGGAGGTCAGTCGTTTTTGGGAGAATCATTAGAGCCTACGCCAAAACGAAGAATGGTTACACAAGTCTCTGTGTCATCAACAAGCTCAAATTGATATACCTCTATAATTCTCAATGATCAAGCTTCTTCTCAAAGATTGGAAAACGAAATGGATTCCACTTTTGAGGCCAATTTGATGTCCCCCCCAAGTCTTACTGAAGCATTTGTGTCCACAACACCCAACGGTTGCTCATTGGGGGTTGAGCAAACAATTATACCTTCTGAATATATAGCGTCCAAGAAGAATGATGTATCGGCACGGTCTCTGGCTCAACGAGAATGAAGGGAATGAGAAAGAGTTGATCAGGAGTGGTGTGATCGCTTCAATAAAGATAATCGTGAATGTTTGGAAGGAGGTCAGCCATTTTTGGGAGAATCATCAAAGCCTACACCGAAGCGAATAATGGTTATAACAGTCTCTGCATCATCATCAAGCACAAGTCGATATACCACTATAATTCTTAGTGATCAAGTTTCTTCTCCAGTAATGGAAAACGAAATGGATTCTACTTTTGAGGCTAATTTGACGTTCCTACCAAATCTTACTGAAACGTTTGTGTCCACAACACCCAACAGCCGCTCAACATTAGACGTTAAGCAAACAATTACACTTTCTAAATGTATAGCACCCAACAACAATGGCATATCGAAACGTGTTCTAGCTCAACGAGCAAGAAGAGAACGAGAGAGATCCGGTCAACAAAATATTCGGAATAGTCAACATTTAGAAATGAATATAAGACTACTTCCAGGATCATCTCAGCCTCTACTACAACAGAGAATGATTGTACAATCATGTGAGCCATCAGTGATTACGAGTCCATGTACCCCTAGAATTGTGGACCTCCTTAGGGATCGCACTACTCCATCATCCATGGCTAATGAAATAAATTCTATTGTTGTACCAAATTTGCCTTCTCCACGTAATCTTATTGAAACATTTGTTACTGTGACTCCGAATGAATTCTCAACGCCTGAAGTTGAGGAACCAATTGTATTGCCTGGTATAAGGTATTATACTAATCTAAATATTTATGTTATTAATTATTAAATGTTTAAAAGTGTTTGATGTGTAAAATTTAATATTTTCCAACTATAGGTCAGCTTGAACAAATCAACACCTTGCCGAGAATCAAGATACTGAACGTGCAGGAAATTCATATGTTGACGATGGGATGGTTACAAATTTGATTCATCATTCTCTTGGTATAATTGAAAATGCATACCCTTCTTCGTGCGGTAACCAATAACCTTTTAGCGTAAGAAGCCGTAGAAATCCTCATTTGAGAACGGATGTTTTGCAAACTATTCAAGATACATTGTTGCAATATAATGCATTCGTAGATAAATTTCGTCAAGCGTTTGTGATTTTAAATCAATTGAATTTGGAACAACAAACATTGTCTGCTTTTCTTCACTACACAGTATCTACCGATCGTCGGTGATATAATATGCCGACAACTGATGACATGGTCATCATATTACCGGGGGATGGAACTGAAACCAACGCAATGAGAGATATTGTTCTACATTTAAGGGGGGGAAATAAACTAATAAAAATCAATGAATGTCATCCTGATTATCTACCATTGCATTACGTTTTGTTGTTCCCTTTTGGTGAGCTTGGATGGGAGCCTGAATTTAAATAGTGGAATGTGATTCACGGTCGACACACAAACGCTCGACTAACTCAAATGAAATTTTATAGCTACCGTATGTTTGAAAGACCGATAGAGTATTCGACAATTCTAAATGGAGGAAAATTATTTCAAGAGTTCTTGGTAGATACTTGGGCTGCGACCGAGCAAAATAGGTTGAATTACTTTAGGCAACATCAACCAAACCTTCGTAGTGAACTCTATCAAAGTCTTACTAATATGGCATTAGATGGGATGGAACCTAATCAAATAGGTCAACAAATGATTTTGCCATCATCTTTTATTGGTAGTCCAAGACATATATTTGAAATCTTCCAAGATTCAATGGCTATAACCCGATACCACCATCATCCTGATGTGTTTCTTACCATAACTACGAATCCAACTTAGACAGAAATCACTAAAGCTTTATTGCCTCATCAACAACCAACTGACCATCCAAACTTAATTGCCTGCATTTTCGAGTTAAAAAAATTGCTCTAATGAAAGAGATTGAAAACACTCGAGTATTTGGAAAAAATGTTGCCCATGTTTTTACAATTGAGTATCAGAAAAGAGGTCTGTTGTACATGCACTTACTTATATTTCTTGATAATCCAGATAAAATTCGAACGTGCGACCAAGTAGACAGAATAATTTGTACTGAATTTCCAAATACAAATGAAGAGCCAAAACTTTTCGAGACTATAAAAAAATGCATGATTCACGAACCATGTGGCTCCCGAAATCCTCAAGCCTCGTGCATGGAGAATGGCAGATTCACTAAGAGGTATCCACGAAATTTTGCGGAGTATACAACGATGGATCAAGATGGATATCCCATTTATCGTCGTCGTGATAATGACAAAGTTTATACTGTAAGGGGGCAACAAGTTGATAATAGAGATTTCGTCCCATACAATCCATACCTTTCCAAGATGTTCAAATGTCATATTAACATTGAAGTATGCACTGGGATTAAGTGTGTCAAATATATCCACAAGTATATAAATAAAGGAGGTGATATGACGACATGGATTCTGGGAATGATGGATGAGATTAACCAATATCTTGATGTAAGATATATTGGACCATCTGAGGCAGCCTGGCGATTGTTGAGTTTTCCTTTGCACGATGAGAATCCAACAGTTGTTCGATTGGCGCTCCATTTTCCTGGAATGCATCAGGTTGTCTTCAATCCTACTGAAACAATGAAGTCTATCATTTCTTGAGCTTAGTCACAGAAGTCGACTCTGACAGAATTTTTTTCATATTGTGATGCACATGCTTCTGCACGTACATATACTTATCAAGAGTTTTCCTAACATTTTGTTTGGAATAAAACTAAATTTTTTTGGAAACCACGGCAGAGGGGATTTTCCATCAGCAGAATGTATTTTGCGCCTCCCAATTCGGGCGAACGATTTTATCTGTGTCTACTATTGACTATAGTCAAAGGGCCGCAATTGTTTAGGTGTCTACGCATTGTTAACAATGTTGAACATGCATACAACGTTCAAAGCAGCATGTGTAGCAAGAGGGCTATTGGAAGATGATAGTAAATGGATACAATATCTTCAAGAGGCATATATTATGAGTACTGGATATCAACTGAAAAGATTATTTTGCGTCATTCTTACACAATGCTCCCCTGTAAATTCGTGTGAATTGTGGGATCAATTTTGGATGCATATATGTGATGATCTCTCACATGAAGTTCGCATGTTGTTTTCGATACCTGTCCCAAGCGAGTCACATATTAAAGCCTATGGTTTGTACCTTTTGAATCAATTACTTTAAGAATCGGGCAAGAGCTTAGTAGATTTTCCTTCGATTTCACAACCTGTCCAGAATTGGAATATGGTAGTTGGAAATGGATGTGAACATCGTCAAATACAAAGTGAAGCACAACAAAGGAATGTAAAACATAATATTGATCGTCTCAATGAAGACCAACGTGTTGCATACGAATCAATCACTTCATCAGTGTTCGAAAATTTAGGAAAAATATTCTTTTTGAATGGTGGTGTTGGTACGGGAAAAACATTTCTATATAATACCATAGTAGCAAAATGTCGTAATAATAGTCATATTGTCATTACTGTGGCATCTTCCGGTATTGTATCACTACTACTTGAAGGAGTTCGAACTGCACATTCTACGTTTCGCATTCTTCTGGACATTCTTAATTATTCTATTTGTCATTTCAGTAAACAATCATTGCATGCTGAATTGTTTAGAGAGACAAAATTAATTATTTGGGATGAAGTTCCGATACAATATAAGAACTGTGTTGAGTCTGTGGATCGCACGCTACGAGATATTTACGGTAATCTGAATCCATTCAGGGGTATCACAGTCGTTCTTGGAGGAGACTTTCGACAAATTCTACCTGTTATACCTAAAGGTGTCCGTCAACAAATTGTGGCAACGTCGTTGAGACGTTCGTTCCTTTGGAATGATATACATGTCTTGACTTTGAATTTAAACATGTGCCTAAATAGTAGCAACATTGAAAATATAGAGTTTTGAAGATATTTACTTTAGGTAAAATTTCATTTAAACATCTTTTAGCATTCTTTCGTTTGGAATATATTACTTTTATATGCATTGAGACTAAATTATTCATTTGCATTTGTTTTTTTTTTTTAAAATAGATTAGCAGTGATCCGTGTGAAATCATACAATTGCCATCAACCATACACAAGTGTCGTAATGTGGACGAACTAATATCGTCAATTTATCCATGTCTAGGTAAACCCGGTGTTACTACCCTTGCATTTCTAACAGAACGTTCCATCATTTCTGCAAGAAATGACGATGTCAGTGTTATTAATTCGGTCGCTTTAAATATTTTTCCCGGAGAAATGATCACATATCTGGCTGCGGACAAAATGTCTGAAGATGATGGAGTCAATCGTCAAATTACAAATCGTTATCCTAATGAGTACTTGAATTCTTTAGATTCTTCAGGATTACCTCCGTTTAAGTTAGATTTGAAAATTAGATGTCAAGTTATGTTATTGAGAAATATTGCACCAAATAGACTTTGTAATGACACACGATTAATGGTTGTTAGGTGCTCTTCACGTGTAATAGAAGCTCGAATATTAACAGGAGATAAAGCAGGAAATTTGGCATTTATTCCGAGAACATTCTTGATGCCGTCGTCTTCTGAATTTTCTTTTCAAATGACAAGGTGCCAGTTTCCAATTCGTTTGGCGTATGCTATGACTATAAATAAATCACAAAGACAATCAGTGAAATTTGTTGGGGTTGATTTGACTACACCAGTTTTTAGTCACAGTCAACTATACGTGGCCCTATCAACGTGCATATCATTTTATCGATTAAGTGTGCTTCTTCCCAAATATGGTTCTCTATCCACGACAAATAATGTTTATCCAGAAGTATTATTATAACTATAATTGTCTTAATTGTTTATAGATTAGTTGTCTATTTTTTGTTTGACGTTTGGGACGTCCTATTCTAGCAATATCGTGGGCGACTTTTGTTATAAGATTTAAATGTTATTAGATTCTATTGATGTTCCACTATTAAATGAAATAAGTGCAAAATAGTTGTCTTGATTATTAGTTATTATAGATGTTATGGAGAAATAGATGTTGTATGTTTACATCCGTGCCTTCAGGCACGGGTTATACACTAATATATATATATATATATATATATATATGCAAGGGGAATGAGCTCATTTCATTCTCAATGACGGAAATGATCTCATCCCACTACCCCCAATTATTTATTTATTTTATCTAAATTACACAAATCGCCCTTAATTATCTTTAAGTTATTAGTTCAACCCGAAATCTAAAATTAATATTTTTAAAATTGCTCATTAACCCCTAAAATTTTTGAAATAAATATGATTTGACACAATTTATCCCATTATTTTCTAAATGTTCTAGAATGCAACTAAAATTATGTGTATGCAAAAATTAGGGTCTTACAACCCTTCCCTCCTAAAAGAAATTTCGTCCCGAAATTTTAGTTACCTTGAACGAACAAATGCGGATATTTATTTCTCATCTCATCTTCTCTCTCCCACATCGTTTCTTCCACGGAATGACTGCACCAGAGCACTTTAACCAATGGAATCATTTTCGTCCGCGACACTTGATCTTTATGGTTTAGAATTTGGACTAGCTCCTCAACGTATGTTAAATCCTCTTCCAATTCAATTGGTTGAGAAGTCAACACACGAGAAGGATCTGACACATATTTTCTAAGCATCGACACGTGGAAAACGTTGTGTAATCTGGACAATTCTAGCAGTAGGGCAAGTCGATAAGCTGTCACGCCAACCCGTTCTAAAATCTCATATTGCCCTATAAATCTCAGACTTAACTTTTCTTTCTTTCTGAATCTCATTATGCCCTTCCATGGGGATATACGCAAAAACACGTAATCAAGCACTTCAAATTCCAACTCTCGTCTATGCTTGTTAGCATAACTCTTTTGCCAACTCTGAGCAATCTTCAATTGTTCCTGAATCAATTTCACCTTGTCTGCCGTTATTTGAGGTATATCCGGCATTAATAATTACATTTCTCCCACTTTCGTCCAACAGACTAGGGTCCTATATTTTCTGCCATATAACGCTTCATACGGGGCCATCTCGATTACCGAATGGTAGCTGTTATATAGGAAAATTCCATTAATGTTAAATGATCATCCCAGCTACTAGGAAATTCCAGAACACAACCCCTCAACATATCCTCCAATGTCTTAATCGTATGCTCTGATTGACCGTCAGTTTGAGGATGAAAAGCGGTACTAAATTTCAGCTTGGTACCTAGAGCAGTTTGGAGACTCGGCCAGAACTTCGAAGTAAATCTTGGATCTCTATCTGACACAATGGAAACTGGCGCACCATGTAAATGGACAATCTCGTCAATATATAATTGAGCATACTTATCAAGAGAGTACGTCATCTTTACGGCCAAAAAATGAGCAGATTTAGTAAGCCTATCAACAATCACCCAAATAGAATTATGTCCCTTTTGGGTATGGGGTAATCTCGAAACGAAATCCATTATGATATGCTCCCCTTTCCACTCTGGAATAGGTAGAGGTTATAATAATCCACCTGGACATTGGTGCTCAGTCTTGACTTGCTGACAAATGAGACACCTGGCAACAAATTCAACAATTTTCCTTTTCATTCCATTCCACCAATAGTGTTCTCACAAATCCCGATACATTTTGGTACTGCCTAGGTGTATTGCGTATGCTGAGCTATGCGCTTCCTCCAAGATATCCTTCTACATATTGGCATCATTAGGCATACACAGTCTATTCCTAACCATTAAGGCCTCATCATTATCCCTGACACAATAGTCGACTCTGTGACCATATTTCACTTTATTTTGAATTTTCTCCAATTGGGAATTCGACTTCTGCGCTTCTATAATACGGTCGATCAATGTCAGTCTCAAAGTCAAAGTAGCAAGTAACCCTGCCGTCTGACCAACAGCCAACTAAATTCGCAAAGATCTCAACTCGGCGTATAGATTAGTATGAACAACTTGAATTTGTGTAACCGAACCTGCCAATTTCCGACTCAGCGCATCTGCCACAACATTGGTCTTTCCAGGATGATAGTGAATAATACAATCATAGTCCTTGATCAATTCTATCCAACGTCTCTGCCTTAGATTTAGTTCCTTCTAAGTAAACAAATACTTCAAACTCTGATGGTCGGTGTATATCTCACAAGTCTCGCCATACAGGTAATGCCTCCAAATCTTCAAGGTAAATAAAATTGCCACCAATTCCAAATCATGCATCGGGTAGTTACACTCATGATTCTTTAATTTTCGGGAGGCATATACAATCACATGCCCTTGTTGCATTAGTGCACACCCTAACCTTTGGTGTGAAGCATCATTGTAGATTACAAAGCCACCGCCTTTAGTCGGAAGGAAAAGTATTGGCACAAATATCAGTCTACTCGTTGGCTCTTGGAATCTCTACTCACATTTTTAGTCCACTCGAATTTAGATTCCTTGCGGGTTAATCGGGTCAACGTGGCAGCTACAACAGAAAATCCTTGTACAAGCCGACGATAATAAACCGCCACTCCCAACAAGCTTCGAACTTCGGTTATACTTTTCAGCCTTTCCTATTGAACAACGGCTTCAACTTTCTTTGGATCAACTTGAATACCATCCCCCGACATAAAATACCCCAAAAATACAACTCTATCCAACCGAAATTTATATTTACTGAATTTTGCATACACTGGCAACCCTAGAAGTAACTCAATGGTGAATTCCATTTTCCTATCCGCTAGCAACCTTGACAATTTTTCTAAAAACACATCAGAAAAATCCTTGACCACTGGAATATCCGTTACCTGAACTTCATTCTGCCTGGTGTCAATCACGTGCGCGAGGTATCCCTGACATCCCTTCTTACATAACTTCCTGGCCTCCAGAACTGAAATCAAACTGATAGGGGTAATGATTTTGTCTCTCGAAAATACAAACTCTTGCTCGCTCGAGACTTGAAAAACAACTTCATTTTTAAAACAATCCACTGTAGCATGATAGCTGGATAGCAAATCCATACATAGTATCACATCTATGTTTTAAAAACCAGACCGGACCGGCCAATCGGACCGGTTAAATCGTCGACCGGTCACCTTTCCAGTCCGAAAATACCCCCAAAACCGCCTAGGGCTAAAAACTGGCCAACCGAACAGTTCAACCCGGTTCAACTGCGAACCGGTGAACCGGTCCAATTTTGTTCGAACCGGGGCGATTTTTGACATTTCCCTACCATATAAATACTACCCCTAAAATCAACCCCACAGCCCTTCCCGATTGCAATTGGGCATTAGCGCCTTCGTTCCTTTCCTCAATCTCTCTGTCTCAAGTCTCAATTCCTTCTCCAATTTTACCCTAATTTTGTCCGATTTCAAACATTCCCAAAAGAGCCACTCAGATTTCAGCTAATTTTATCGTCGTCAATCTCCTTCCAAATGAGATCTAACTACTTCCTTACTTGTGAGACCTTCGATAATGACAGTGAACGATGGCCAGACGGTGAACGACGGACAACGGCTAGATGGAAGATGACGAATGACTGACTGTAGTAAGTTTTTTTTTTTTGTCTGACATTTATATTTTGTTTGTTAGTTAAGAGTTTTGTTCTTCACTCGAGTTGTTGATCACTTGATTGTTGTTGATTTGTTGATAGTTCATTTTAGTTTTGTTCTTGATCACTTGTTTCGGTTGAGTATTCTTTACAGTGTTGTTGACTATTGAGTTCTTCATCGGCACTTCTTATTCAAGGTGAAACTATTTACATTTCAGTTGAGTTGTGGATTGTTGATTATGTATATAATTGTTATAATTTATAAAATGTAAAATTGGTAACTTTTGTTAACATGATTCAGATTGAGATCAATTTAAGAAATGTCTTCATCCAGGCAAAATTCCACTACTCAAACTCCATCTTCTAGTACCCAATCTACACGTAGAAAATCGGATATTGCTTGGAATCATGTCAGTGAGGGACGGGATAGTCAGGGAAAAAAGATATTTATATGTTTATATTGTCAAAAAACTATTAGCGGTGGGGGAATTAATCGAATGAAACAATATCTTGCTGGGAAAAAGGGAGACATTGGACAGTGTAAAAAAGTTCCATCGGAAGTGAGAGAAGAACTGGATCTTTCATTAAAATCAATTATTGAAAAGAAAAAACAAGATGTGTTGGCCCAAGAACTTAGTCATCCATATGGTCCGAGTTTTCCATATTTTGATGTTGATATTGAAGAGAATGATGTAGAGGTTGAAGAGGTTTCTCGTCCAAGAAATAAGGAAATTAAAATCAATGAAGGTGGTAATAGTGGCAGGACAAGAGGTGGGTTTAGTGGAACAAAAACACAAAATATGAAAAGGATGTCAAAATTTTTCCCCCCATCACCGGTTACCCAACCCACTATCAAAAGTGCCTTAACTACCAAAGAAGCCCTCCACAAGGCACACATGGCAACTGCTAGATGGTAGTATGATACGTGCGTTCCATTAAATTCTATTAATTCCAAATTTTTTCAATCTATGTTTGATGGTGCAATTGCTATTGGTCCTGGATATAAGGTTCCTACTTATCATAATGTTCGAGTCAATTTGCTGAAGGATTCAAAGAAAGAGGTGCAATTGTTTGTAGAATCATTGCGAAGTCAATGGGCAGATATTGGATGTACTATTATGGGTTATGGTTGGACTAAATGCACATCGCACCTTGATTAATTTTCTTGTCTACAGTCCTAGAGGGGTTGTATTTATTAAATCTATTGATACATCTGATGCTGTGAAAAGTGGCTCACTTTTATTTGCTTTGTTTGAAGAAATGATTCAATGGGTTGGAGAGAGTAATGTTTTTCATATGGTCACAAATAATTGCTCTAACTACATCCTTGCAGGAAAAATGGTGATTGAACATTATAAAACGATTAGTTGGTCTCCTTGTGCAGTACATTGTTTGAATTTGATCTTGCAAGATATTGCAAAAATGGAGCATGTGCTTGATCTTGCGCTTAAAGCTTCTAAGGTGACAAGGTATCTGTATAATCATATTTGGGTACTAGCTTGGTTGAGGAAATGAAAGGATTGGAGGTGCTACTCGATTTGCCACAACTTTTATTGCATTGCACAACATTCATCAATATATGCACGACCTTAAAGCTTTAGTTACTACCAAGGATTTTGTTGATTCGTGATATTATAGGGAGAAGAAATCAAAAGTTGTGTGATCTATAATATTGGATTCGAAGTTTTGGAATGACATTTTAATTATCACGAAAATTGTTGAGCCACTGATGCGTTTATTATGTATTGTTGATATGGATGTGAAGCCCTCCATGGGTTATGTTTATGAGGGTATGTATAAGGCTCAAACGACGATTAAGAATATGTTTATGAACAAGAAGAGATTATACAAACCTTACATAAAAATAATTAAAGAGCGGTGGGATCGACAATTGAGGCAAAATATTTATGCTGCCGCTTATTGGTTAAATCCGGCATTTCAATATGATCAAAATTTATTTTTTTTGTGGCAAACCAGAGGTTATGGCGGGTCTTCTTGATATCATTGAGTGCAAAGCAACATGTAGTAAGAAGAAGTTGTTGGAAGAAACAAGAATATTTCGAGAGCGCTTGGGAAGTTTTGATCGGATCTCACTTTATCCACTGCCAAGAATACACAACCTGGTAATATTCCATGATTTTAATTTCATACTAATTTGCATTATTGTTTTTATACTCTATGTATTTTAATTAATAACTATTTTTATTCATTTTCTCTCAAGATGAATGGTGACGATTATTTGGATATAGTGCTCCGAATTTGCAGAAGTTGGTTATTCATGTTCTTAGCCAAATAAATAGTTCTTCAGGATGTGAAAGAAATTGGAGTGTGTTCGATTGCATACATACTAAAAAGAGAAATAGATTGGAGTATCAACGACTTAATGATCTTGTATTTGTTCATTATAACCTGCGTTTGAAAAATAAGTAATCATCTTTTTAATGTTAATTTCACTCTCACTTGATTATACATCTAATCAATTGTTTTATTTTAGGCTTTTTTTACAAAAAGATAGATTTTGATCCAATTGACGTTGAAAGTATTGGAAAAACTGAATTTTGGATTATCGAAGATGAGGAGGGCCCATTTCTTGATTATGATGAACTTGAGAGAGAACTTTATGAAGAAGATGCAATGCCACGTTTTGAAAGACAACGTAGGCGTAGAAGAGAAGATTAGTTATTTATTAGTTTTTTTTTCTTCATATTTTCAGAAAAATGACTTAATTAATATTTTAATTTTAGATGAATTGGACACCGTTGTGGATGAAATGGATAATGTGTTAGTAGACGGTGAAGATGTTGATTGTAGTTTATTTGAGAATATGGATTAAGGAAGAATGAGAGAAGATCATGGTGTTGGACCAACCATTCGATTTCATTTTGGTGAGGGTTCCGGTGCCGGTGAGGGTGAGGAAGACAATGCAAATGAACTGAATGCTCCTCCGAACGAAGACTTTTAGCTTGTTATTCTCATGTTGTGTATTATGGATGATTTGGACTCTACAATCGTTTTTGTGGTTGTTGGGCTATTTATTTTGAACTCTTGAATGATGTAATGTTGTTTTATTAAAAAATGTGTCTTTTGTTTATGAATTATGTATTGATAAATGATAATTTGAGTTTGAGTCTTTAAAGTTAATAGAATTTGGTGGATCTTGTTTTTTATATTTATTTTTTCTTCAAATAAATGTGTGTATATATATATTTTGTATTTGTTTATTTAAATAAATATATATAAAAAATAATTATGACGTAATTATGACGTCACCAGTTCAACCGCGATTCGCCCACCGGTTGAACCGGTGACCCGTGACCCGGTAATATTTTCGGTTCGATGTCTGGTCCAGTTTTTAAAACATTGTATCACATCAAAATCATGAATACTTAGGGGTAATAGATCCACTGACAATTCTCTCTCACCAATACAAAATAGATTGCCTTTATACACACTATCTATCAACGCTGACTCACCTACCAGAGTAGAGATAATAGTACTATATGACAGAGAAGTAGGAAATTTGCCTACATGCATCATAAATGCTGCCGAAACAAATGAATGAGTAGAACCGGGATTAATAAGTATACATGCATCTCTATCATATAAAGACAGGATACTTGTAACCATATCTGGAGTAGCTTGGGTATTCTATCGGGTAGTAGAAAATACATGACCTAGAGTCGGAGGTCTACCGGCTGATCCTCTACCACTACCCTAGACACTACTAGGGCCAATACTACCCACACTACTCACAGAAGGTACAAATGTGACAACAGATTTCGAACAATTCGACGCTATGTGACTCGGGTCATGACAACGGAAACATACGGGACTCTCCATAGGACAATCTATGATAAAATGATCAAGTGATCCATATTGGTAGTATACAAATACCCCGGCTCAATTAAACATCTGGCTCCTCCCCTGCCCTTGCTGGCTGACACTCGATCCGGATACATTCTGCTGTCGCCCAGGGTATAACTACCATTGACCTCAGCTCGTAACGGATTGGTAATCGATGGGGCCCGAGCAACTGGCGGTTGAGATACCGCTCCCCGAGAAGTGCCACCTGGATATCTACTAGGTGACTCGAATCTATTTCTTTTGTACTGTTCGCAGCTCTCGGTGGCTTCCTGAACATCCCTTTCTACTAATTTTGCCGTATCTACCAATTCAGCATAACTCTTAATTTATCTGCCTGTTAGCCTAGAACGGATTCCTAAATGGAGCCCTTTTTGGAATCGTCTACATTTCGCCTCTCCCGTTTTCACTAGATCAGGAGAAAAGCGGGATAAGGCATCAAATTTTACTTCATACTGCTGGATGGTTATCTTTCCCTACTTCAATAATATAAATTTTTTCTCTATTTGGAATCGATAGGATTCAGGAAAATATTTCTCATTAAATACCCCAACGAATCGATCCCAAGTGATCTCCTTACCTAAAACTGTAATTAACCTCGTCATCTCCTCCCACCAGTATTCGGCTTCTTCCTTCAGCTGGAAAGTGGCAAGAGGAACTCGGCTATCATCAGAAATCCCCATGGCCTTAAATATATACCCCATGCTTCTCAACTAGTTCTCGACATCTGTTGGACCCGCAGTTCATGTAAAAACTGGAGGATCCAATTCTTTGAATCTCTTCAGAAGTGCCGCCTGGGAAGTAGTTGTGTCGGTTTAGGCTTTTTGGCATTCCATTATCTTTGCCTACTGTTCTGTCAACTGTATTGCAGCCTGCAAAATTCTCTCGACTGCATCCAAACTTTTCTGTATCCTATCTCTCTGCCTCTAGGGTCCCACACTCCTAGAACTCTTGTTTTCACGCTCCATATTTACTTTATGAAATAAAATTTAATAACTAACTGGGCCAACTAGAAAACGACAGTATTTAATTTAATAAAGTAACTACTACTCGCCTGCCGAACCCACCTACCGACACCCTATGTGAAGGTCCACTATTGACTAGACAACTGACACGTCACATAACATATAACCTAGGCTCTAATACTACAAATTGTCACACCTCGACCCTGGGCCCCTCCTGCCCAAGGCCGGGCGTGACGTCCCCTCGACCCAACCTGATCACACACACACACACACACACACACACACACACACACACACACACACACACACACATATATATATACGCACGTGCACCACTACCAATTTATTTTCTCCAAAAATATATATATTTACACATTTCAAAAATTTGGGAACACCCCGATCCCAAATATTTACAACAAAAATCACAAAAAGGCTGAATTTCCCACGGTTCGCATCCGACCGACCCACCTCCAAAATGACACTATCTCTAGACTCTACCTAGTGCCAGTTGTAGACCCACTTCTAGTTGCGGCACCTAAAACCAAATATTTTATCAGTGTGCTATCTTCATAATACAAAAATATTTTAAGGATCAAGCATAATTATTAAACACCACGTTCCAAAATATAATATCATATAACCGCATACCATACTAGAATCAATTTCCACTGTTATCAATGCAATAAAATAATAAATTTAAATCGACTAATCCAGGCAGTTCATCGTATAGTAAAATACCGCACACATCCTTTCCTACTAGCCATAGGATCGTTTCACCTGATGATCGGGAGTTACGACAGTACCCTAACCTGTGCAATAGTACCATCTAACATGACTAACAGTGTTAGGGCCATTTAATATCCTCAATGGTAGGGGTACCACCCACAGAATTTGCACTCCTAATGGGTCAATCAACCACCCGTATGACTAATCCTCCTGACGGGTCAAAATAATCAACCACCTGCAAGACTAATTATCCTGACAGGTTATAATATAATCAACCACCTATAGGACTAATCCTCTTGACATGTCATAATATAATCAACTACTTCCAAGACTAGCACTCCTGATAGGTCATAATATATCACAACATAACCAACCACCTGCAGGACGTGCCCTCCTAACAGGTCAATACCATCTTGCAGGACATACCCTCCTGACGGGATCAAACTATGGCATAGTCGAACAAAAAATCACTTTCTACATTTAAAATTTACTTGATCCACATAAGTCATAAAGTCGTCTAATTTTGATAAACACTTTTTTTTCCCGGTAATTTATACAAAAATATAATTTGTAAATTTACATGGAAGACAATACACTCATCTCGATTTCCACACTACAAAAATACCGTCGTCAAAAGACTCTGGGCCGGTGGCGCCTGTGAACCTAACCGCGATAAGGCTTAAATTAACATTTTAGTTCAAAATTTCCCATTCCCCAATTTAGTTATGCAAAATTATTATTTACCCCATTTCCCCATGTTAATATTAACTATACAAAATTTATTACCGTAACGGTTACAAAAATTACAGTTAATAATTTAATTTGACGAAAATAGTAATCGACTAAATTTTTACTTGTTCCGAATCGTCTGTCTGCCGATAGGTGGTTGGTTTGTTTTTGGTCTTTGTTTTGTTTTGTTTTTATTTATTTTTTTTTTAATTTTTTTTTCATGTTTTGGTTTCAGCCAGCAGTGCAACACATACCCACACACACTCTCACCAGCGGTGACACACCTACACACACCAGCAGTCGACTGGGGACACCACATATACACACAATCGTCGCCAACACACACACATACAGTCACACCATCGAACCGAACGACACACCCACACAATCGATCGAACAACACACACACATACACGTCGGATCAAACGGAAGAACACACACACACACACACACACACACACACACACACTGCCGGTGACGAACACACACACACACACACACACACACACACAGTCAGTGACTGAACAACGATGATCACACACATGCATACATTGTCGACGAACTGCAACGATCACACATGCACACGATGAAAGACACACACACACTGTCGGTGACGGACACACACACACAGTCAGTGACTGAACAACGATGATCGCACACATATATACACTGTCGATGAATTGCAACGATCACACACGCACATGACGAAACACACACACACTCACCAAATGATGATGACGATCACACCCACACACACGACGGATGAATGGCGATGCCATACCCCTCACGAAATCGCCGAGTAGACCGAACACACACACGCATACACATGCTACGTCTGAACACAACAATCTACCAGTGATGTACCGCACGACGATTGCACACACGCACATGCTAACCAACCGACACATGCATCACCAGACGAACGGACACCTACAGCCATTTCAGAGCGGGTAATGTTTCTCGTTAATTCTTATGATTATTAAATTAATTCTCTAGTCTTAAAATATCGAAATGGAGATAATAGAAGTTCAGACTGTTTTCATAAATAAAGATTATTTAGTAAATCGTAACGAAGCGATATTAGTTGAATAGTTATATTTCATAATAAAACACGGGGAATAGGAAATTACAGAAATTAGGGTATCATGGAATGATTAGGTTGTTTTTACATAAAATATTAATTTAGGCCATGTCACTGTTAGGTTTGCAGGCACCGGAGTACCGATAGAGAATAGGCGGTCAAAGTCCTTCAAATCGGATAATCCCAAAAAAGTGGGCACAATCCTGGGATGAGAATGGTTGGGATGAGAGTGGTTACCAAACACTGCCTTAATATTTATGATATAACTTGGAATTTTACAATTCTAAGCAATTTCAAAATGTTTCTGCTTAGGACTATATGTTTTCTAGGATGGATCCTGGAATGCTTGTTGGTCTTGCAATTAAGTGAAAAAATTTCTTGTGCGTCTTTTAAGGTGCTATTACATAACCCAATTTGGCAACTTGGGCTTAGGGTCTCTTTCGTAATACAATTCAACACTATACTATATGTTTAACTACTTATTAAATTAAGTTTGTTAGGTAGCAACATTAAGCAATGACATAAAATATTATCATTTAAATATGTTTTGAAATTTTAGGTAATGTGCGACCTACTCATTTCTCATCACTTATCACTTAAAACAATAGAACTACAATCGACCTGAACTACCACTAATACTATAAAATATAGAAAAAAAAAAGAAGTATGAAAAAATAGTCTTATAGAGAGAAAATACTAAATTGAGAAAAAAAAAAAAGAGAAAATTTTAGAAAGAGTGTTCTGAAGAATATTTTAGAGAAAAATTCAAGGAGATAAACGTTTTGAGGTAAAAGTATAAAAAAGAATTTTCAATTTTATCGAATACCACCTTAATTAAGAGTGTTACGTTAAGAAGAGGAACTACTATAAATTTGGAAGTGGTTTTTACCAGTCTTTGTGATGTTCTTTCCTACTTGCTAATGGGGAAGGGTTGTATTTGTTTCAACTTGTTCCAAGTTTTGAGTGTTAGTAATTGAGATTTATGAAGGACGGCGAATATTCAATTTGAGTGGCTTATTGGATGTTGAATTTATGTTCTTTATATGTAGTTCTTGTTCAGTTACTGTTAGGCTCGCTACTGCATCTGTGGGTACAAAGGGGAAAAGAAGACGAGGAGGAAGAAGGAAGAGAGAGAAGTTACATCTCGTCGAGAACGGTGATGATTGCTGGAAGGTTGTGGATGAGAGAGTGTTTAGCAAAGTAAGCTGTTTATCTTAACTCTTAAATGATGATTTTATAGATGAAGTTTTTTATTTTTAAAAACAAAAAGTTGATATTTAATAAAAGCACCCAGATTTTCTGCTTATCATAAAAGGGCAAATGATATTTTTGTTTCTAAACAATGTTAACTTTGTTTTGACCAATTTTCCCTTTGGTCCTTCATTCCTTTCTAACCATCAAGTTGCGTAACTCTTCATTGCGTAACTCTCTCTCTCTCTCCCCATAACTATTGAATCCCGCATTACTTGTGTTACCTAATCCTGAGCTATATATAAGTCTATGAGTAATTCGTAATCCTCCTCTTTAAGTCGTCTTTTGATAATGAGGTTGGCCCATTGGATATCTACATAATATCAGAGTCAGACTTTTTATCTGATATTGGGCGTATTGAATCCCGCATCAATGTTGGCCCCCTCGATATCCGTTCACAGTGGTTGGTCAAAGTCCACTCTGCGCGTGAAGGGGCGTGTTGAATCCCACATTGATGATATCCGTTTGTTGTGGTTTGTCAAAATTCACCCTGTGTGTGAGAGAGCGTGTTGAATCCCACATTGATTGTGTTACTTGATCCTAAGTGAGCTATTTAAGTCTAGAGGTAATTCTGCTCTTTCAAGGCGTTTTCTGAGAGTGAGTTAGACCCATTGGGTTTTTACAAGTACTTTTGCCACTGTCGCCACTACCGAGTGCCAATACTGCATCGCCACTGCGAGTGCCGAAGATGTCTGTGCCACATGGCACTCAGTGGATTCTTTATCTCTGGGCAAGCATAATCCAGAAACCCAGTTAGAAGTTCTCAAGAAATCTTCCATTTTCCAGCATAAATCTGAGCTTTTTAATCAAAACTCTCTTAAAAGGCTCTAATTTTTTTTTCTTTTTTTTTCTTTTTTTGGCTTCTTCCTATGAAATAGAACACCCCCCGTCTTAACAAAAAAACTAATCTTAATGCTCAATATCTTTCTCTTGATATTCGAATTCATGTGTGCAATTCTCAGCGAACTATTTCTCTCTGGGTTTATGAGAAATTCCACATATAGGCGTAAGACTCATTTAGTTCAATTCTTTTCCGTTATCTTCTTCTATTGGTTCTACTTCACTCCATCATTCTCTTTTCTTCTCACAAATCATCTATTAAAAAAAAAAAAAAATGGGTTTTTTTTTCTTATTGTTTGGACCATTTTTAGCTTTCTCTTTTTCACTAATTCTTTTTTTGAAAAAAAATATTTTTTAATTCTTTTGAAAAACATTCTTATAAAAAAATCCTTTTCAAAATTTTAAAAAAAGAAATGGACAATTATACCCTTTTATATATACATATATATAACCCTAATTTTTTCCTAAATTTCTAAAAATAATGAGATTGCAAGCCGCCTCCCCGAACCCCTCTCTCTCAATCGCCGATCTTCATCGCCGAACGACCGCCGCCGCCGAATGATTGCCACCAACCTCCACCGCGCCTGACCAAGAAAGACGACGATCGATTGAAAAAATCTTTTTTCCAAAGTAGACTGAGATCCAGCCGTGAGATCTGGCTGGAATGAGCTGCAATGAAGGCAGGTGGAAGGATCTAGCTAGACTGAGTGGCGATGACTTCAAATCTAGCTGGATTGAGCAGCGGCGACGATGAGTGGATAGATTTGAGATAGATTGAGCGGCGGCGGTGACAGGCATATGGAGCGACAGATCTGCGACGGTAAGATGAATTGAGGCAGCAACGATACTCAATTGACGGAATTTTATTCTTGATTCCACTGATTGAGCAAATCAGATTGGGGAAAATTTTTGGGATAGAGTGAAGGTGTATTCGAGCGTTTCAATTGTTGTTTTTCCAAGATTGAGCGAACTGGAAGGATTTGGCTTCAAATGAGGATTTCATTTTTTGTGAATATTCATGTGGTTAGGTTTTGTATTTTTGTTGAATGTTCATTGTTTGTGAATATTCATGTGGTTACATGTTTTTTTGTTTGATCAATTTGTGTTCGTCAATGTTCATTGTTTTATTTTTTCTGCTTGAATATTTATATCAGTGTATATTCGATGTGTTTTGTTGAAAGTATGAACATTCACAGCAATACAAATAAATATGTATTAAATATTAAAAAAAAAAACAAAAAAAAAAAAGTGAATGTTCATGTCGTTGGAAAAATGATTTTTTGTAAATTAATTTTTCAAAAAAATATGAACATTCACAAACCAGTAAAAAATTATCCAAAAAAATTGGTGATTTTTGAAAAAATAAAATGTGAACGTTCATGTCGTTGAAAAAAAATATTTTTCGTAGATTAAGTTTTTAAAAAATATAAACATTCACAAATCAACAAAAAATTACCAAAAAAAATTGAAATTCATATCGTCGGAAAGATAATTGTTTTAAAAATTAATTTGGTGTATTTTTTTTTTTTAATTTTCTATCAACCGTAAATTGCGTGGGATGATTTTGATAATTTGGTAGGTTTTGAAAAAGTGAACATTTACATTTTTTAACAAAATGACATAAATTGTAAATATAGCACAATTAAGGGGCAATGAGCAATGACTAAATTCTAAGAAGGTCATGAGGACCAAAAACTTAATGTAAGCATTTGGAGGATAATTTTCTCAATACATTCTCTTATAAAGACCAAATAATGAAATCCCCTAAAAAAAAAATCCTATTTATTGCTATATAAGATCTTAAGCTTTTAAACCTCAAATCACCATTTAGGTCATGCTAATTTTTCGATTCTCTCTATTTTTTTTTTAATTTTTTCAAAATTTACATTTTTTTTTAACTTTAATGGCTTCCTCTAGCAACACATCATTAGTGTCATCCACGTTTCAAAAATCGCATTTCGAGGAGGACGTTCAACAGCTGATGGATCAGAGAAAGGGGAAGAGAATGATCTTGAACTGCGAATCTGTTCTTAAGTCAAGAATGAGGAAGTATAAGCATTTGAATGATCTTTTAATGAAGATCACTCAAGTGAAGAAGGGAAAAAGTCAGATCATAGTGAGCTTGAGCTCCATCAATGGTGACTAGATGAGGATCCGGGTTGAGAAAAAGAAGAACAAAAAGCAAAAGAGAAAAAAAAAGAAAAGAAAAGAAAAAGAAGTAGTAAAAAATATAAATTTACAAATTTATCTCCTGTTTTGTCTAATTTAACAGTTAAATTAGACAAAATAACTAATTAAACTCGTAATTAAAGATACAGGGTTCAAATTGAAACATACTAAAGTTATCAAAGCACATAGAAATTGGTCAATAGGTAGAGGGTCAAAAATAGAATTTGTTCAAATGATAATTGTAACTATTTTACATTAATTGAGTGTGAAAAGTAGTTTTAGTGGAATGAAATCAACGGTATTTTATGTATTTAAAAGATATATTTGTAATTAATATATATTAATTGATACTGAAAATGATTTGAAGTAGTGCAATGTAACAAGGAACAAAATTTTGAAAAAAAAAATGCACAAAACTGAACTTAATTAAGTTCAAATTTCGGGATAAATTCAGACGGTAAGTTCTATTTGAGGATTGCTGGCAAACGTCTCCTATAAACCTTTTCCCAATACTGGAGCCATCTATAATCCTAAAAAGGAAAGGGTGATTTGCTATGGGCAGGTCCTAACTTAAAAGAATATGGGATGAAGTGGAGTATCTCTTTTCATAGACAGACTATTTTAGGAAGCATCACAAATACACTATGGAATTCTGACATCCACCATCATGTGTAACTCAACTTTGCACGTGATGTGATCAAACATATATTTAGAGGACATAAGAGAAAAGACAATCATTTGGGGACAAATAAATGAGGGTTCCCAAACCTAACTCTGATACCATGTCAGTGAAAAAAAAAAAAAAAAAAAAAAAAAAGGTTTCGCAATGGAATATAAAAAATATTAATTTATTTTATCTTTTATTATTTCTTAGCTTTGAATCAATTTGCCCCCATTAGGTACTATGTGCATCTCCCATTGCCTACAAGTCACGATAATTGAATCGTTAAATATCAATTTAACAATGCTAAACGATTAGAAACATTTAAGATATTAGTTACCCAATGTTTATGATCTCACTCTTTTTAATCACCATTAAAAGGCTAAACCATTTCAACTAATATCTAACAAAAAGATAATACAATTAAGTAAAATATCTATAACACATTTTTTAACGAATACTTGACATTGTAATTTTACGCAAAAAGAAATCACTAAAAGATAAAACCATATTAATTATAAGGCCATCTCCAACAATCTCCGACTAGCACCATAGTCAATCAATAAAACATCTAATATTCATCCTTTTGAGATGATGATTTAACTACTATAAGATTAGAGCCTTAGTGAGTAGATCTCCGTTGTGTCTATTCTTTTAAATAAGATATCATCTCTTCCTACGATCTCGTGAATTAAATGGAAGTATTGCTAAATGTGTTTCACTTTCTGATGAGATCTGGGTTCATTGACCAGATCTATAACCCCATTGTTGTCCCAATATAAAGGTATCGGTGAATCAACCACACCAAGTTCAATAACTAACTTCTTAATCTAGAAAATTTCCTAAGTTGCATCTGATGCAACAATATACTCGGTCTCTATAATGAAATCTGCAGTTGTAGTTTTCTTTCAACTCTTCCAACTAATGACTCCTCACTTGGAATAATTATATATCTCGATGTCAATTTCTAATCATGCATGTCATATTGCAAATCTGAATCATTATAACCATCAATTTTCATTTTCCATTCTCCAAATTGAAAATTTATCCTTAGTCGTTCATGGGTACTAAGGATAGACTTCACAAATGTCTAGTGTTCTAAACCTGAATTTTCATAATATCTATTGGTTAATCATACAACATGATTGATATCGGGCCTTGTACGTAGCATAACATACATGAGACTTACAATTGCTAAAGCATATAGAATCTTAGTCATTGTATCCCTCTCATGGGGAGTTTTTGGACTCATATTCTAAGAGAGATGAATTTCATAATAGACTGGTACAAGTTCTCTTTTGAAATCTGTCATATTGAATCTATGTACACGGATTGAGATAATCCAAGCATCCTATTTACCTTATCTTTGTAGACATTTGTACGACAATATATGACATTTTCCCAAATCTTTCATAACATCCCTACATCATTTTCAATCAGTAAAATATCTTCCATATACAAGATTAAAAAGATAACTACTTTGCCATCATTTTTCTTGGACATGCATGGATTATCTATATTTTAGAGGTTGCAAAAAAAATTTAACCGCCTCGTTAAAACGAATAACTTCTAAAAGCTTTCATGAGTCCATAAATGGACTTTTGCAACTTTCACACCTTTCGGATTTCACCTTTGGCCACAAAACCTTCTAATAGACGCATATAAACATCTCAATTTTTTTTTTTTTTATTGATGAAGGTCATTTTTCCATATATAGTCGTGGTATGCTGCAATTTCCAACAAAATTCTAATGAACTTTAAGGTCTTCTCGTATTCAACACCTTGCCGCTGAGTGTACTCTTTCACTATTAGTTTTGTCTTGAACACATTCACTATACTATCTGAGTACATTTTTCTATTGAATATCCATTTGCATCTAACATGAACTATTTTCTCAGGTGGATCCACAAGCATCCAAACTTGGTTGTACATGGAGTCCATTTTAGAGTTCATTGATTCAAGTGATTCCTTTATTGATGTCCGACATTGTTTTTTTTGTAGTTTGCATGATCAATACCTCCCACTAGTTGTAGGTCTTCTCTATCATTCTTTTCATCCTAGAAACATATAAGGAGAAGCAAATGATCTACATGATCTATTAAGAGTTTGTGTATTCAAGACATTTACTACTACGGGATCCACATTATTAGTTCGGTCGAGATTCTCTGTTACACCTAACCCCAGTCCATACAAGAGGTGAGGGCATGACCTTGACTTGACATCATCAACCTAATATGTATAAGATGAATAAATATTATATAAGCTAGACTCACAAATAATATAAACTTCTGATTTTCACATAAATCTCATGCTACATCAGAGTAGCACAATGGCTATACCAAAGATCACATTTGGCAAACCAAAACACTATATATATATGTGTGTGTGTGTGTGTGTTTGTGTGCGCGCGTGCGCGCACTCGCACACAACAAGTCTACAAAAAAATCACATAATTCCAAACCTCTATATAGCAGACAACCACTCCAAAGACAACCTTTGAAGTTAAACCATGTCCGAACTCTATCTAATATTACTAGTAGACTAATCTCTAGCTCTATCAAACAAATGGGTAATTGAGGAAAAAAGACCCAATTCTAATAACAAACCTCATCTTCTTCTGACATAAGTTAAAATGGCAGCCCAGTGCACAAAGACAAGTGTTTAATACTGCCATATAGTCATTCGAGTAATGATAATAACGCCATTCTTTCCATTTTCAAATAAACATAGAACTTAATATTAATTTGAGAATAATTGGTATTGACCTTTGATAAAAGAATATAATAAATTCATTATTTACCCAGTTTTCAAGTGAAATATGTTCATACCTCATTGTTGACCTTAGATGTTTTGATGGGCAATTGAACATTGATGTTTTATGGATTAGTGGGTTTATTGAGAAATTTCATATTAGAGTTTCAACTGTTTAAATGAGAAAAAGATGGAATAAAAATGATGGTTATCGTTGAAAATCTATAAGACAATGTTTTCAAGAAGGTTGCAGACGAAGGCATTGAAGAAATTTTTGGAGCATTGAAGATTTTATGTATTCTTAGATAAAAACAACACAATACTCTTATGCTCTTAATGCAACCTAATTAGGATCACACATAATACTTTAAAATGAATAATTTTATATGTGTTATTATCAGAAGTGATAAATTTAAGATCCTAAAAGATTTTATAAAGTGCTAAAATCATGAAAACATTTTTGATAAAGTTTTGAGAAAATATTTTTAACACATAAAATGAGAAGTTTCTGGTCAATTAGGTCAACCGAAGAAAATGTTTCTTCGACTAACAAAAGCAGTAGCTTGAAAGAAATTGTTATAAGAAGCTACTGGCCAGATCGGTCAACCGACCAAAGGGCGGTCGACCGACTGAAGGAGAGAACGGTCCGGATTATAACTGTTGTAAATAGCCAGTTAACCAAAATCTGGGCGATCGGCCGATGTTAGAAGATTCAATCAATTCGGACTATTTCGATTTTCGTGATCTTCTACCCAAATCCTAAGGTTTGGAATGTTAGAAAATTAGATTTTTGGGGGGATTTGAGTATATTGCAATTATATATCATATATTATGAAGATCCTTTTAATTGGTCCTTACATTAATTAATTATATGAGTTGAATTGATACAACTAGTTTCTATATTTAATAATTTTGAATCAAAGAAGTTTTAGGGACCAAATTGAGTTTTTCAAAGATTATATATTTTTAAATGAAATATATCTATTTTGAAAGTAAGTTATATATGAGGTCTTAAAGTGTCATTTAAGATCTTCTATTTTGAAAAATAGCCGTTGTAAGTGTGGTTTGAAATCTATATAATAAAATCAGCTTTTTCAACTTTAAGCAATCTCAAGAACAAACAGTTTAAATTAGTCTCTGATTAAAAGAGATAGTGACTTTGCTAAAATATTTCTAAGAGAATGATTTTGAAAGTGTTCTTGATCGAAGTGTGTAAAAGTTTTCATCACTGGTTTTATACTACACTGAGCTATCTTATCTGTTTTTAAGAAGTCCTGGGGAGATCTTTCCAAGTTGATTTATGTGCTTTTCGTATATGATCTAATTGGTAACTTGGAATGTTTGTGTTTGAAAAATTGTTTTCTAGTTTGAATTACTTGTATATCTTAAGAAACGATTTTTACTTGTAAAATCTAATAATATAATATTATGTGCTTAAATTGTGTTAAATCAGATTTGTTTTCTCACATAAGTTACGTCATGTAGTATTTGAGACATTAATTGAGCATAATTGTTTTGAGGTGGTAGAAGCTCACGTGAGACGAAACTTTTTTTTTTTTTTTTTTTACTGTGAGTAGATTAGACATATTTGGGACAATGTCTAATTAGGGTAGTTAGGTTTGATCTTAATCTTGTGAAAAATATTAGGTTTGATTCTTCCTGTAATTGAATTAGGTTAGTCTTTATCCGGGTAAAAAGATAGGATTTTTCCTTAACCTATGAAAAGGAAAACTTGTAAAGGTTTGATTTTGCGCCTATCAGAAGAATTAGATTAGTTCTGAACTTATGAAAAGGATTTTAAGAGTTTGTGATAGGTGGAATTTGTCTATATATTCCCAAGTCGGTTTTAACAGTTTTCGAGTATTTTTATAGCGTTTAAATATGTTTTAATACATTTTTATTTGTTTTGTTATAAATCAGGTGTTTGGGATGAAAAAGGATGAAAACGGGTTATAATAGAGCAAATCGGTGGAAGAACGGTGGAGAAAAAGAGCAAAAAGACCAAAGTTTAGAGCCTGCATCCACCGCTGCAGCGGTTAAAATGCAGAGAGTTACTGAATTCTCCACCGCTACAACGGTCACCAATCAGAAAGCCTACTGACTTCCCTACCGCTGCAGCGGTCCAACACCAACTGAACTAGATATTTTGGGATATTTTCTTGATATTTTTTTTATCACTTAATATATCTTCTCCTTGCCTAAACACAAAACATGTTTTTGGGAGTGTTTTTGGAGCTCCAAACCCTATCAACCAAGAGAAGATCATAAAACCAAGAAGATGAAGCGTTCTTGGTGCGGTTTTAACGTCAGTTCTTCAGATAACAGCTAGTTTCCTTGTTTCTCTCTTTATTTATTAGTTTTGGTTGATAGTTTTGTATATGTTTAGCTTGTATATTATTGTATATGTGGTTATGGCCATGGGAAACTAAACATATGTTGTCTAGGGAGTGATTTGTTTATAAAAACGTTGTTTGGTTGAATCTTTGTTTGGTTATCGGTTGTTTATCTTTATCCGATTGAGTTTACTATTTTATTACAACCATTATATGCTTGTTATGCTATTGTGTTTGGTTTGAGAATACAGGGTTTGACACTCGGGAGAGGTTACCCCGGATTCAGACTAGGGTTTAAACACAACACGATAATCTAATGACCCGGAAGGGTATTAGAAAGTGTGCAATTCATGAGGAGTGTCGTATAGACACTCGAGGGGGACTTCAGCGTTAATGCGAAGTTGCATATTCATTTACTTTACACTCAGGAGAGGTAGTGAGTGAGATTTCGATACCTAGATTGTTGGATAGTGTGAATGCCATTAATGTAAACTAGATTGAATTGAATGCGTTTAAATGAATGAAGTTAATCCCTAAACAATTTACTCCCTTAAACATCAATATTAGTATATTAGTTTAATTAGTTTAATTAACTTAGTTTAGTATATTATATTAACAAAAAACTATAAATTGAGTCGCCTAGACAAAGTTAGGATATGACAATCGCGGTACTCAACGACCATCTAATCCAATCCCTACGGATACGACAACCCCTACTTTTTCCATTATACTAAAACTTGACTCGTACACTTGCGGTGAAAGTAGCGACATAATATTTCGCTACCAAGTTTTTGGCGCCGTTGCTGGAGATTGTTTTTTAGATTGTTGTTAATATTGTGAGTAAGTAACTTGATTTTAATTTAGGTATTTTGTTGGCCCAGTGAAATACCCAAGAGTGAGGTGAATTGGGTAGTTAAAAAATTATCAAAGAAAAAAAGCACTTTAACAACCCAAATAATTAATTTTAATCCTAAATTAATTATTATCTTTATATCATAGCGAAAATATAAAATAAACTAGATGCACACCAAACAACAAAAATAAATAATGTAAAGATAGCAGCACACCAGAAATTTATACTGGTTCACCAAGTTACTCTTGGCTAATCTAGTCCTCCGAATTCTACGGAGAGTCATACCCACTAAATGCAAGATCCCTTTAAAGGTAGGAACCAAACTCTCACAAAGATTATTTTACAGGCTCAGAATCAACCTTTACAAAATTTCATTTTCATAGGCTTAGGAATAACCTCCACTTTTTACAAGCTCAAGAATAACCTAATTCTTTTAAAAACAAAGGCTAAAGAATTAAAACCTCACAAACACTCCAAATATCATTTTACCCGGTAAGGATTGAACCGTTACAAAATTCTCACAAAAAAATTCAATTCAGGAAGAATTACTACCACAATCTCTTTACAAGAAGAGACTGAAACTAGCTGCCCTTAGATTAAATACTCCCAACAGTATTTAATCCGTCACTCAACTCACCAATTAAAATTGACAAGTGATTTTTCTCACTCGGAGCTTCTACCACCTTAGATAAATTAAAACTCAACTAATATCCCAAAACTAGTAATAGAAAAGTGAGATATTCAAAATCTGATTTTAAATAAAAATGGGTAGCACGTAATTGAGCACGTATTCAGATTGATTTAAGAAATTGTTTAAAAAATATTTTTCAATAAAAAATTAGAAAACAATTTCTAAACATCAAATTCCAAAAAATAATCAAGCAATACTAAATTAAAAATAATTTGGAAAGATCTCACCCGAAATCCATCGAAAGAATAATTATAGCAATGTTACTTCAGATTCGGTAGCAACAATGATTCACAGTAAATAATTCTCAAAAAGGACTCTTAGAAAAACTTTCACAATTCTCAATATGATTTCTCTTAGAAAAGCTCAGTATAATACTCTTGATCTCTCTTACTGATATAAAAAATGCAGGTCTATATAAATGGGATTAAAATAAGCTCTCTAACAGCTAGTTCCTATTTGTTATGACACTTAATTGCTCTTATAGACCACTTATATCATTAAGACTTTATTATGGTTCAAATCACTTAATTATAACTTTTAAACTTCTCAATTAAGTCCCCAAAATAGAATAGAAACAATTATATGTACCAAATTAAGAAATATTCAAACTTCATTAACCAAATCTATAGGGATATTATAATATGTGTTACGTATCTCAAATAATATTAAATCAACAAAATCTCTCATGAATCCTAACAAAAAACCGGCTAGTAATGGCTACTTTCAGAATAAAATCCGAAATTCCATAATATTCTGAAATAGACCCATAAGTTGACTGATCAAGATCAGATGTTGATCGATCGATTCAGGATGTAGCCAAGTCAAAGATTTTGTACCCATTAGTCGACCTATCTGTTGACCTAGAGATTCAGAGAGTTACATTTCTCTTCATAGGTCGATCGTGCTATCGACTTATAGATACAGAGAGTTCATATTTAAGCACAGGTCAACCTACCTGTCGATCGAGAGATACAAATACTTTTCCTTCTATGCTCCGGTCGACTTACTTGTCGACTTATGGATGCTGGAACACTTCTCTCAATTCATTTTTAATCAATTTTCATTGACGTTTTCGACCATTTAACCAATTTCTTTTCTTGGTTAGCTTCACTAAATACTTAAATTCAATTTTAATCAATTATTAATATTTCTTTTTTTAATTACACATATGAGCAAATAATTTAGCTAATTAGGATCCTAAAAAACACACATATTTATAAAAATCATTTAAAACTCTTTTTGTGTAGTGTGTGATCCTAATTGGGATATTAAGAGTTGAAATTTAACTTGATTTGTTTTTCCTAAATTCTTCAAATTCTGCAACCTCTTAATCCTTCACCATCTTTGTCATCATATCTTCATTATTTGGAACTAATAAATTGAAACACTTAATTAAACCGTTAGTTTCACAAAAAACATCAACCTTTAATTGTCCATCAAAATCTTAGGATCAACACATTTATTTTGTTTATAATTTTTGTTTGTAGTTTTATTTATTTTGCAAGGTGCTTGAAGATGTTAGATCAACAAGTGCTATTTCATTTCTTTTAACGAGATTCTGATCCATTTTATTGTGCTTGAGATAGATACAAGGATTTTTTTTATTCCGATTTCCCAATCATTGTTTCCCAAGGGAGTGTTGATAGGTGTGAAAAACCTATCTATTTCTAAACCGGATTTGTTAGTTTTCAAGTGTTTTAGTTATATTTAATTGTGTTTTAGTGTAAAACAGGGAAAGGACTTCAAAGGGCGAGAAACAAGTGAAAACGATGGAGAAACGGTGAACAAAATGTGCAAAACAGGGTTTCGATGAATGAAGATCACCACCTAGGCGGAAGTTTCACCGCCTAGGAGAAAAAGAGGCAGAATGTTAGAGTGTTGAAGGGCTGAACCACCGCCTAGGCGAGAAAAGATCAGAATGATATGCCAGCAACCACTGCCTAGGCGGAGAAACCACCGCCTAGGAGAAGATCCGACAAAAACATAACCGACTTAAGTCCACCACCTAAGTGGTGACACTCTGCACAGAAATATCTATTTTTAGATATTTTGAAGATATTTTCCAAATCCCTCCTTTTAATTCCTTTCTCCACCAAACCTCAAGAGACTTAGACCCCTTAGAACCTTACCTTAGACGTGGGAGAGGGCTTGGTTGTTCTGGAGAGATATCTTCCACCTTAGTTAGATTATATTAGTTTAGGAGGTGTTCTTGGCCAATCCTTGAAGATCTAGAAGAGGATGTTCATCAATGGAGAAGAGGAAGCTTAGGAGGATTGTTCTTTGGCGAAAGTGGACTACTCCACTTTGAGATTTGGCTTTTCTTCCCTTGTTTCCATATTTGTATTTAATGTTTATTGTTGATAATGATGATCTCCTCTTGATTTATTGTTGTATTGGTTAAGAACATGTTAGTGTAATTTAGAGATTAGTTAGGAAAAGGTGTAGTTGTGTAAATACTTGTTTGGTTTAATATACGTTTCTTTAACGGTTGTTGATTGATTTTATTTATCATTTGATGACGATCTTAATATTCTTGTAATGGTATTACGGTTGGATTTGAGAATCTAGGGTTTGACACTCGGGAGAGGTAACCCTGAATTCGGACTAGGGTAAACACATCGTTATGACCTAACGACCCAGGAGGGTGTTAGTTAGTGTGCAATCGATGATGTTGGGTCAAGACTCACGTGACCTAGAGTCGTTAAGACATTGAGGGGGACCTTCTCGTCGACATGAAGTCGTGTATTCCCTCGTCTTACACTCGAAAGAGGTGGATGAGGAGTTTATGAACCGAGATTGTCGGATACCTAAACTTCGTTATTGTTAACTAAACGAAATCAAATGTGTATTAAGTGAACGAAATCAATCCCTAATTAATCAACCTAGTTAGAATTAACTCACTAATTGTAGTTTAGCTTAGTTTAATTTCAATTCATGTCTTTCGTCGTCAGGATAACATGAGATTACGTCAATTGCGGTATTCAATTCAATTATTCACACTTTTCTTTATGTGAATGATATCCGATCTTCAAGATCCACTATATTAAAACTTTAGACCTCGTATACTTGCGAGCGTAAGTAGGCATGCACACTCCGAGCCCTTACCAAGTTTTTGGCGCCGTTGTCGGGGATTAGTTTGAATTTTAGTTGAATATTGCAAAAGAAACGCGGTAACAGCTCAGAATTTAAGTTTTAAATAGGAAAAGTAAATGTATCGTATCCTAGTTCTGTCAACACACCATGTTTTTGGCGCTATTGATGTGGAATTAGTGTGAATTCTAAGTTGATATTGCGACTAAGTAGTCGAGTGTTAATCCTGACATTTATTTTTGTTTTGTTTTTAATTTTTATTTTTGTTTCATTGTGTTCATGAGATCAAGTGGTGCGAGAAACAATGAAGAAGATTGGAATTCTTAATTCTCAATCCCGATATTGAGCTTATTGCAAATGTTATGGACTGAGAAGAGAAGCCGACTTCAAGCCTTGATCTTGATCCGACTGAGTATTTGAGCCCAAATTCCTTGTCTATGGGGAATTTTGGTGAAAAATACTTAGTGACATGATAGTCTAGCTGGGGACGGTAACTCAAGCGCTATTTTTTTGAAATGAAACTTAGGGTATCAAATTACCCGATTTTTGTTACTATTTATTTGATTATTTCTTTTTGGAAGCCGGCATGGCTTCGGAACGTGTTCGGAAGTGAATTTAGGAAAGTGGACGTTTGAGGAGGTATTTTAAGTTTAAACACGTTGAACAAGCGAAGTGAAAACGTACGGGGTGGAGTCGTACTTTGAAAATTTGAGAAAAACATAAAAGTGGGAGCTGTAGGCCCACCGCCCAAGCGGTAAACTACCGTTTAGGCGGTAAAAATACAGAGTGGGTGTTTTTCAGCAAAAAAGGCCCACCGTCCAAGTGGTAAACCACCGTTTAGGAGGTAAAAATACAGAGTGGGTATTTTTCAGCAAAAAAGGCCCACCGCCCAAGTGGTGAACCATCGCTTAGGCGGTAAAAATATAGAGTGGGTGAAAACAGCCAACCGCCCAAGCGGTTAACCACCGCTTAGGCGGTAAAAATACAGGATGTAATAATTTTTCAAAATACGCTCCACCGCTTAGGCGGAAAAACCACCGCCTAGGCGGATTATCAGCAGAACAAAATATTTTGACATTGGTGTAATTTCGCTTAGGCGAAAAAACCACCGCCTAGGCGGAATTTCATCAGAAGGTTTGATGTTAAAGAAAAGAGTTCCACCGCCTAAGTGGTGAACCTTTTGCAGTTAAAAACAGCCCGTTCGTTTAAAAATTGAAAATGCAAGGTTCCCTTCCCAAGTCCTCCACCTTCTCTCTAGAACCTCATTTCCAAACCATTCCAATACTCAAAAACCATCCTTCCATTACCAAAAGTAGTCATTTCCATCACGATTCAACCTCCAAGAATCGGATCTCTACCCCTATTTCCGAAAATTTAGGGTTTTGCGTGAAAGGTGTGATTTCTTCATTCTCTTTCGATTGGACCATTAATTCTCAACAAGTAAGTTTATTTTACATTAAATTTAGTCTATTTGTTGAAATTATTGGTTGGTTTACATGATTATAGCAAAGAAATCAATGGATTTTGAAATTTTGCCCAAAACCCCTTAACCCTAGTTTCGCGATTCCGAAGTTCCATGGGTTTTTGGTTTGATTCTTGGTGATAAACATGTTTAATTGGATTGGTAGAGTGTGTGAACTAATATAGGATGTCACATTTGTGAAATTTGTTTGAAAAATTCAAATGGGTGTTCGTTTTGGGATGTATGTGTTCTTGACAAAGTGATTAGGGAGGTTTATGTTTTTCACTTATTCATATATGATGAGGTTGTATTGGGTTTTTGTGATTGTGATTGTAGGAAATGCCAAAAAGAGCAGCAAAGAAAAGGGCCAGAGGAGAAGGGTTGAGTTCACACCCTAGGGTGCCAACCGACGTTGACTTACGATGCCACCCGCTTTGTGTCAAAACAGGCGGAGGAGTACTTTAGAGAACACAAAAAATATCGTTCCTACATATGTCAACGGGGTTTCGGTCCGATTGAAGATCTCCTTGTGGAATTTCAAAATGAAATCCGAAGCCGCCACTGGGAGCAATTCTATAAATCACTACCCCAAGGTAACATTACTTTGGTCAAAGAGTTTTATGCTAATGATATAGAGGCCATTGACAACCTAGCAAGGGTTCGAAATCAACCTATCATCTTCAGCCCAGACTTTATAAATCATCTCTTTGGACTGTCGGCACCGAAGTCCCTTGAAAGCCAAGACCCTACTTTGGATAGGGTTATTCAAAAGATCACATCTGGCGAAGTAAAGTGGAAACACCAAGGACTGAACGTTGCTACCTTTTTGAAGCAATGCCTCAAGCTAATTTCAAAAATCTGGCACCACTTCATTTGCGGAAGCCTCTTACTGATGTCATATCTGTCAGACGTCTCAAAGGACAGGGCCTTTTTGATTTATAAAATTAAAATCGGACAACCAATCAACGTTGGATTTCTGATCTATTCGTCGATTATACATGCTACAAATGCGGTAAAGGCTGGGCTCCCATTTCCGTCACTATTGACCCATATTTTCAAATTAGCTGATGTGACTGTATCTGGGAGAAGCCTGTGCGACCCTTTCACTCCACTTAATCTGTCAGTGATAAACTGGTTGTGGAAGACTGGGCCGCAAGAGGCAGCCGAGCCTGAGCCTGAGGAAGGGGTAGAGCAAGCAGACGAGATGGCTGGACCTTCTGGAGCCCGAGATGAAAACTCCCAAGAGAGGATAAATAACAAGCTTCAGATCGTCCTCCAGAACCAATATGAGATCGTTTCTTTCCGGGACCTATTTTTGAGGCAACAAGATCGAGTCCAACGGAAGATTTGGGATGGCCTTGGCCTTGAGATGGATGATTACCCTCCGATGCCATCTGTGCCACCACATCTCCTCCAGAGACCACACTCTCCTTCCCAAAGTGATGATGGTGATGATTCGTCTTCAGGTGAACAGTACGGAATAAGTCTTATTCCCTAGGTATGTGTTCAACCCATTTTGTGTGCAAGCATGCTATATGTTTATTGGGTTCGCTGATGTGGAACATTGCCATGTTCAGGCCTGGATTGTATGGAATAGATGATAGTTTAATGGGTGTTCATCCATTTTGATTTTTTTTGTAGAAAATGATGAACAATTATTATTTTTTGAACAGAATGCAAAAATTTTGATGTATAAATTTAAGTTTATGTATGTATTTTATTATGAATGTTTTAGTTTTTAAATTTTTAGTTTAGTTAGTTTAATTTTTGTTTTTGCATGTTTAGTGTTAGATTAATTTATGTATGTTAGTATTAGATTTAGTTTAGATTTGTGTATGTATAAAGTTGTGTTTGCATATTTAGATGTGAGTTCATTTAGGCCAAGACCCGATGATGAGAATTATCCCCAAATTGCATATTGAGGTCGGGGGTAATACTTTCCTTGTGTGTTTTGTATGCTTAACATGTCGATTGGGTGAAAATTATCTCGATCCAAAAATTGCACGACATTTGAACTCAATGTATAATTATCTGAACGATTAGACGTTGATTATTCGATATTAAGCTCATGATAGAAAATGAGGAAACTAGAACTTGATTTGGGAAAAACTTGAGGCAGAATCCTAGGTAAGGTAATTCTGGAGACGTGATTTAGGCCGTCAATTTTTCGCTTGAACCATTGTAGCTAACCTGAAAAATTTTCATTCCTTATTTCCCCTGTCGAAGCCGATAACGTAATCAATTCTGAAAACGTTCAAATACTCCTTTCAATTAAATTTCTCTTAACCCAATGTGGCTAAGCCTAATTTTCAAAATTAAGAAAAATCAAATGAGTGGTCTGGTTTCTAATAAATTTTTATTGATTCGATATTAGTGTATTCACTTGTTACTTTCGTATTTCTTTTTGCACGCTCCTAAAATAAGTTTGGGGGTGTGTTTCTATCATTTCTTTTTACATATTCCTAAAATTTTATAAATTCGAATAAGTTTGGGGATGTGTTTCTCTAACTTCTTTTTGCACTCTCCTAAAACTATAACAATTCGAATTAAATTAGGAATATGTTAAAAAAAAAAAAACGTGAATATAGTTTTTCATTTTCTTCTCTTTCGACAAGTGAATACCAGGATTTTCATTTCTTATTCAGAGTTGTATTATAAGAATGTGGGGTCATGAGAGAGGATAGCGACAAGCGATTTTACTACGGGTATCAATCGATTAAACCGATTTGCTATTTTTATTCCAGTGATACCTGTGGTCGTTCTCCAAAGCTAAACCAAGCCCTATTGATCTCTGTGAATATCCGAGCCTACATTAGTGGATAGTAGACTCCAATCAAGCGTATGGTTTTCCTGAATCCTTCAACGGTTTAAATTATGAGCTTAACGATTGAATAATCGAATCCAGTATTTGACTAGTTATACATTTTAGTTCTCACACACACACTTCAAATGGATCTAAAATAGTTTTTATTGATATTGATCGTTGAAATTCTAGAACACCACTTGGTGTGGGCTACTTCCCAAACTTGATCCGATTTAAGGATGTTGAGGGAGGAACAAATTGGTCATTTCGATTGAACTTTATATTTACATGCATATACTTCTTTCGTGTTAGTTTAATTTTTCATTTTTAGTTGTAGTTTAATTTTTCATTTTTAGTTGGCTAGTTCTATAGTTAGTTTAGTTTAGTGTTAGTGTTTTGCTCGAGGACTAGCAAAATTCTAAGTTGGGGGGAGTTGATAGGTGTGAAAAACCTATCTATTTCTGAATCGATTTTGTTAGTTTTATTTAATTGTGTTTTAGTGTTTTAGTTATATTTAATTGTGTTTTAGTGTAAAACAGAGAAAGGACGTCAAAGGGTGAGAAACAAGTAAAAACGGTGGAGAAAAACGGTGAACAAAATATGCAAAACAGGGTTTCGGTGAATGAAGATCACCGCCTAGGCGGAAAAGAGGCAGAATGTTGGGGTGCTGAAGGGCTGAACCACCGCCTAGGCGAGAAAAGATCAGAATGATATGCCAGCAGCCACTGCCTAGGCGGAGAAACCACCGCTTAGGAGAAGATCCGACATAAATTTAACCGACTTAAGTCCACCGCCTAAGCGGTGACACTCTACACAAAAATATCTATTTTTAGATATTTTGAAGATATTTTCCAAATCTCTCCTTTTAACCCTTTTCTCCACCAAACCTCAAGAGACTTAAACCCCCTTAGAACCTTACCTTAGACGTGGGAGAGGGCTTGGTTGTTCTGGAGATCTCTCTTACACCTTAGTTAGATTAGATTAGTTTAGGAGGTGTTCTTGGCCAATCCTTGAAGATCTAGAAGAGGATGTTCATCAACGAAGAAGAGGAAGCTTAGGAGGATTGTTCTTTGGCGAAAGTGGACTACTCCACTTTGAGATTTGTTTTTTCTTCCCTTGTTTCCTTCTTTGTATTTAATGTTTATTTTTGATAATGATTATCTCCTCTTGATTTATTGTTGTATTGGCTAAGAACATGTTAGTGTAATTTAGAGATTAGTTAGGGAAATGTGTAGTTGTGTAAATACTCGTTTGATTTAATATACGTTTCTTTAACGGTTGTTGCTTCTAAGTCTGATTGTGTTTATCATTTGATGATGATTTTAATATGCTTGTAATGGTATTACGGTTGGATTTGAGAATCCAGGGTTTGACACTCGGGAGAGGTAATTTTGGATTCGGACTAGGGTAAACACATCGTTACAACCTAACGACCCGGGAGGGCGTTAGTTAGTGTGCAATCGATGATGTTGGGTTAAGACTCATGCGGACTAGAGTCGTTAATACATTGAGGGGGACCTCTTCGCCGACACAAAGTCGCGTATTCCCTCGTCTTACACTCGGAAGAGGTAGCGAAAGAGTTTACGAACCGAGATTATCGGATACCTAAACTCCTTTATTGTTAACTAAACGAAATCAAACGTGTATTAAGTGAATGAAATCAATCCCTAATTAATCAACCTAGTTAGAATTAACCCACTAATTGTAGTTTAGCTTAGTTTAATTTCAATTCATGTATTTCGTCGTCAGGATAATATGAGATTACGTCAATTGTGGTATTCAATTCAATTATTCACACTTTTCTCTGTGGGAACGATATCAGATCTTCAAGATCCACTATATTAAAACTTTAGACCTCGTATACTTGCGAGCATAAGTAGGCGTGCACACTCCGCGCCCCTACCAAGTGTCAACTATTGAACTTCCTCGACGGGTTATTAGCCGTAACAAGAATTTGGGTAGAAAGAGGAAACGGTACCACCTTTTTCGACCAACTAATCGAGGATGAAGCCTATTGGTTGTTGAAAGATATGGCCGAGTTTGATTTTCGGAGTTAGAATTATTCAACAAGCTACCAACGCTTGAGGGATAGTTTCACCATTTCGATACCATAGATTGACACCCCGAACCAACATATAGAGTGTTTTCCCACCCTGGAAAAAATGTTCGTTCAATTTATGGGAGAGACTCAGGCATTCTGGAGGAAAACAAATGACCGACTCAATTAGTATGAGAACCGTGTTAACAAAATGAGATGATCTACGCTGAAATTGATGAGACCGTAAAGTCTCTTGAGACTCAAATCGGTCAGCTTGTTTGCTTCATTGAGGCTGAGGTAGAAACGGTGGCATTGAGAGACACACAAGTCACATCCGATTGTGAAAGTCACCGTGAGGAATTGGATATAAGTGGGTGGAACTTGGGTGAGTTCAATGGAGATGATTCTAATGAGAAGACAACCTAAGCATGGATCGAAAATTGTGATTCTCAACCATTTGAGATCCAAATATTGATGCCGCCACCGATCCAAGAAGATCACATCTATGAGGATCCAATGTGTCTCAATTGTCATCCTCCGCCTTTTGCAACGCTCATTCCGGCCAACCAAGTACATAATCCAGAACCGAATCAAGTTGAAAGCACGAGCTGAATAATGCCACATTTCGCCAAGATTGAGGGCGTTCGAAATCAAGACCCATACATAGTATTGTATGACATATACTATGGGCGGAAGCCGCTCTTTGACGAGCCCTTCTCTATGTCAGGTCGAGGACAATAAACCAAATGCTTCTTGGGAGGCAACCCAAGTTTTCAAAATAAATTAGATCTATCACTGACGACTTCATTCGGAGGGGAGAATCTTGCCTCCCAGGTACGTGTTCTAAACCCCCCTCGTCGGCATGTTATATTTAAATTATTGAGAATAATGATTGGGTCAGTATGGATACTGCCTGTTTTAAGTTTGGGGGTGATGTGTAGTATGCTAATATGTTTTCTTGTTGTTTGTTAAGTAGTTTAAGTTTAATCGTTGTTTAATTGTATGCATGTTTGTTTAGTGTTAATATGTGTATGTTTGTTGTTGTTGTGTGCTGAGTTTTGTAGTTCAATTGGGCTATTACCCGATGATGATATTATCCCCTAGTTATTTTTCGAGGTCAAGGGTAATGCCTATTCATGTATGTTCTATGTGCTTGACATATCGTTTTGGTGAAAGTTATTGTGGATCCTAATTTGCACGAGCACATAGGCTCAATGTATAGCTATTCAATTGATTTGAGGCCGATTATCCGTTAGCTAAGTTCATGACAATAGGGATTCCAGAACTTGATTTGGGGGAAATTCGAGGCGAAATCCTAGGCGAGATAATTTAGGAGATATGATTTAGGCATTCATTTTGATCACTTGAGCCTTTGAAGCTTACCATGTAATATTATTTATCCCTTGTTACCCTGTCAAAGTCTGCTAGCCGTTTCAATTCTGAACATGTAACAAATACCCTGGCCAATTGAATTATTTCCAAACCTGTAGTGCTGAACAAAAGACACAATTTGAATGAATCAAGTTAGCATTTGTTTATACTACTTGAAGTGAACAGTTGGGTTTAAGGCAAACTTGTGATTGGTTCAGTATTCAAGTACTTGTCATTTTTCTTTCGTTTTAACCACACCTGTGAAATTGTAAAATCGAATAAGTTTGGGGGTGTGGTATGTAAAAAAAAAAAAAAAAAAAAAAAAAACCATATGTAAATATCTTTCTATTTCCATTTCTTTTGAAAAGTGAGTATGGAGTTCTTAAATGTATGTTCAGGGTTGTTTTGAATTTATCTATGGGGGTTCGAGTGTGATTGTGTGCTAAGCATTGTGCCTCGGGTATCGTTGAATTAATGACATTAACCTATTTTATATTCCCGATATACCCTTGGCCATTTTCCGAAAACTGAACTAAGTCCTATTGATCTTTTTGAACTTCTAAGACTACATTAGTGGAGAGTGAAACTCAGTCAGGCATATGGATATCCTAATCCTTTACGGTTTAAGTAGTGAGCTTTGTTGGTGGATAATCCAATCCGATCGTTGGATATTTATATTATTGAGTTTTTACACATACACTTACGCAGGATCTAGAATGATGTTTACCATTATTAATTAACAAAATTCTAGAACATCACATGATACGTTTTACTCCTGAACTTGATATGATTGGGGGTTGTTGAGGGAAAATATTGTGGTCGGAATAGTTGAATTCAAAACTCGCATGTCGTTGTTGTGTTTTTATTCATTGTTTAGTTTTTGTGTTAGTTATTTCTTTGTGTATTTTATTTTTAGTGTGAGTGTTTTGCTCGAGAACTAGCAAATTTCTAATTTTGGGGATATTTGATAGGTGAAATTTGTCTATATATTCCCCAAGTCGATTTTGATAGTTTTCGAGTATTTTTATAGCATTTTAATATATTTTAATACATTTTTATTTGTTTTGTTATAAATCAGGTGTTTGGGACGAAAAGGAATGAAAACGGATTATAATCGAGCAATTCGGTGGAAGAACGATGGAGAAAAAGAGTAAAAAGATCAAAGTTCAAAGCCTACATCCACCACTGCAGTGGTTAAAATACAGAGAGTTGCTGAATTCCCTATAGTTGCAGTGGTCACCAGTCAGAAAGCCTACTAACTTCCCTACCGCTATAGCGGTCCGACACCAGTTGGAATAGATATTTTGAGATATTTTCTTGATATTTTTGATCCCTTAATATATCTTCTCCTTCCCCAAACACAAGACACGATTTTGAGAGTATTTTTGGAGCTTCAAACCCTATCAACCAAGAGAAGATCATAAAGCCAAGAAGAGGAAATGTTCTCGGAGCGATTTTAACATCGGTTCTTCGGATAACGGCTAGTCTCATTCTCTCTCTCTTTATTTCTTAGTTTTGGTCGATAGTTTTGTATATGTTTAGCTTGTATATTGTTGTATATGTGGTTATGACTATGAGAAACTAAATATATATTGTTTAGGGAACGATTTGTTATAAAAACATTGTTTGGTTCAATATTTGTTTCGTTATTGGTTGTTTATCTTTATCCAATTGTGTTAACTATTTTATTACAACCATTATATGCTTGTTATGGTATTGTTGTTGGTTTAAGAATACGGGGTTTGACACTCGGGAGAAGTAACCCCGGATTCGAACTAGAGTTTAAACATAACTTGACAATCTAATGACCCAAAAGGGTATTGAAAAGTGTGCAATCCGTGAGGTTGGGGCGAGACTTATGTGACAAAGTATCATATAGATGCTTGAGGGGGACTTTGGCGTTGACGCAAAGTCGCATATTCATTCACTTTACACTCGAGAGAGGTAGTGAGTAAGATTTCGATACCTAGATTGTCGAATAGTGTGAATGTCGTTAATGTAAAATAGATTGAATCGAACGCGTTTAAATGAATGAAGTTAATTCCTAGACAATTTGCTTCCTTAAACGTCAATATTAGTATATTACTTTAATTAGTTTACTTAACTTAGTTTAGTATATTATATTAACAAAAAATTGTAAATTGAGTTGCCTAGATAAAGTTAGGTTATAACAGTCGCGGTACTCAACGACCATCTAATCCAATCCTTGCGGATACGACAACCCCTACCCTTTCTATTATACTAAAACTTGACCCGTACACTTGCGGTGAAAGTAGCGACGTAATATTCATCTGCCCGTTTGGCTCTTACTTGGGAAAGAAGTTAGGGATTAGTGAATTGCGAAAACTCTATAAGGCTCGGGGGACTGGACATAGGTAAGAGCAGCTTGCTGAACCAGGATAAATCATTGTGTACTGCTTGTTTATTTATGTTGTTTGAGTCAATGTTTTAAAAATCGGACCTGACCGGATGGTTCGATCGGTTGAACTGTGGACTGGTCCAAATTTCGGTCTGGTTAACTAACAAAAACCACTTTAGGGTTAAAACCGAAAAAAGCCGGTGAACCGAAACTGTTTTTGTTCAACCGGCTGGTTTTTTAACAAAAGCCCAATTATTTAAAAAAAAAAAAAAAAAAACTGTAAAGTTGCTGTTGTCGTCACTTTCTTTTCTCTATGAAGCGTCCAATTTTTCTTCATTCCAAAGTAGTATAAACATTTCCCCCCAAATAACCTTAATCTTGCAAAAAAAAAAAAAACATCATTTCTCGTGCAGCCAACGCTGACAACGGGCTCTGACAACAGATGGCTGACCAATGACTAGTGATTTAGCTTCTCATCCACAACTTCTCGTCTCTTCCTCACCATCTCTCTCTCTCTCTTTTCGTTGCTCTCTCCCTATGATCGTTTGTAATTGTAATTGTAAACCCTAATAAAAGACCACAAAAAGAAATCAACATGGAATTGGATTATTGGAATATGTGCTATGTTAAAGGACGCATGAGGACAAAAATGAAAGTGAATTACACATTTACCATCACCCCTAACGTTTGGAACAAATCAACCAAAAAGCCAAAAAAAAAAGGGACAAAATGGGAGTGAAAACTACAAAATTGCCACCAACTCTCTTATATTTGTTATCAGTATAGATATTTATGTATTTATTTATTATATATATTAATGACGTAATTATGACGTCACGGTTCGCCTACTGATTGAACCAGTGACCCATAACCTGGTGACTTTTTCGGTTTGATGTTCAGTCTGGGTTTTAAAACATTGGTTTGGATGTGCACTTAGTTAAATACGTTTTCACTGTAATACGAGATAATAATAAATTAGGGACATTGATAACTTGTGTATTTGAAATTTAATTGTTAAATTTTTTATCATTGTCTAATTCACCTCTTCTTGGGTATATTTGTGGGCCAATAATTGGTCCCAGAGTTGGTTTTCGCTCGATTGTGCTTAGCAACCTAGCTAAACACGATCAGATGGAGTGCACTGAGGAAAATGATGTATGTGAATCTTCTGCTTGCCCTGATATTTTATGTTAATATCTTATTTGTGCTAATGATGTATGTGAATCTTTTGTTTATCCTAATGTTTTGAGTAAATCTCCTGCTTGTTCAAATAATCAAGGATATGTCAGTGAGAATGATAAAGATAATGATAATGAGATTACTAATAAGGCTATTGAGACATTGATAGCATTAAAGATAGTAATAATGAGGTTACTTATAAGACATTGATTGCATTAAACATAGTGATAATGATGATTGCTCTTACATGTGTTTCTGAAAAAGCCAATTTGAAACTTGGGCAGAAAATTGCTATTCTAGAAAATAAGAAATTCAGTACTACCAAATTTCTTAAGAAGAAGAATATAAACAAATATTTTGAAACTATTTTTGAATGATCTATCTGAAATAGGTAAATTTCTTAAAATGATTGACGTCCTTGAAAATGATTTTTTTTTTTTTTGAAAATTAATGTTTTAATCGGCACAATGATTTTAAAAGGAAAAATATTGAAACTTTGAACGAGACTTTAAATATTAAATTGAAAAATGTAAGATATGAACTTGATAGAGCTCGTTTAAAAATTCAATATGTTGAAAATAATTGTCAGATTCTTAATAATGATCTTAAATTTATGCAAAAGAAGAATTTTGGTCTTTAGATGAATATTAGTTCATTGGAACGGTCAATTGAAAAGACACAAAAAGAGCTAAATGAGATAGTGGATAAATTTAAAAGTATTAAGAAAACTAAAGTTCTTGAAAAACTAGTAGTCCCTAAAGTAGTTCTTCAATATCAATATCAATATCGTGCTCCTACACAGAAAATTTATTATTCTAAGAAGTGTGCTAATAATTTTAAATGTTATTATTGTGGAGAGTTTGGTCATCTTGAAAAATGGTGTTACCTATTATATGGTTACCTAATTGAATCCAGAAATAACTGGATACCTAGAAAAGAAAACTTTCATGCAGGTATGAATAGTGAATTTGTCAAATCAAGAAAGACAAATGAAAATAATTTACAAAAGAAAGATCCCAGATTTGCTGAACTGAAAATGATAAATCAATATAATATGCAAAGATTTAAAGGGAACTTCAAAAAGCTATAATTTCAGTATGGGAGACAAAACAATGATTACCACTGAAAAAAAAGTACAAAATTAGAATAAAAAAAAGTCGGTGTATAAATTCATTGCGGAGCGTAACAATCAAATCAATCCCAAATATCCCATAAAGGTAAGAAGATTGTTGTTGAAAATATTCAAACGATGGTTGTCTCACAAAAGGAAGATATTATCAAGGTAAATCAATCAAATGATCAATCAGCTGATTTAAAGGAAATCAATACTCGTATTTAAAATCAATCTAAGGTACACACCAATTACTCCCAAGGATGAACCAGTTATGTCAAATTGTCTAAAGCATTAATATGTTAATTTTGTTAGGGAGACAATTGTTTCGCATTTTTCTACTAATTAAATTTACTTATTGCGTTTGTTAATTTAATGTGACAAAATGATTTTTTAAATAAATATTTATGTGGACCAAAATTGTGAAATGAATGAGGCTGAGTAAAATAAAAGGTCAGAAACAGAGTAATTCGGTCGACTGACCAGTTATTTGGTCAACCGGAAAAAGGCAGAAATGATTAGTACGATTTTCAGAAATCTAGTCGATCCATCAACCAACATCGGATTAATTCATATAGTTAGTGTTTTCTCCTCATTTGGCTCTTTCTTTCACATTCTCTTTGATTCTTCAAGGTCTAAGCCCTTTATTCTCATAGTTCTTCACTAAATTCACATATAAGAAGCAATATTTGGTAAATATTGTGAAAACTGAAGAAACAACTTCACCATTTTGTTAGAAGATTGCTCAGTTAAAGAAGAATCTCAATTCTCACGGTTTCTATCTCTTCATCTTGGTATATTTCAGGAAGTCTAAAATTTATCCTTGAGTTCTTGGCTTCTTGATTAAGTGTTCATCTCCTTTTAAAAATCTCTTTAATTGCACCAAATCTAAGGGGTTGTTCTAGCAAATGCTTTGATAAGAAAAGATCCCTAAATCTTGCAAATCAAGTCAAGTACCAAAATGATTTTAGTAAAGGAAAGTGGTATTGGAAAGGGCTATATAATTTAAAGAACTTTTATCCGGCATAATCAATATATTGTCAAAATTGAAAAAGTTAGGATGGAACGATTTTCTTGCTGAAAACAAAACATACTTTAGTCATTGGGTAAAATTGTTCTATTGCAATTTTCATATTGTCGGGGGAAAAATGTGCTCATATGTGAATGGAATTAAAATAAAAATATCTCTTGATGAACTTGCCTTTATTATAAAGATAAAAAATAAGAACGGTTGTCCCTAAGAACTCTCCGTCATGGCTTCAACAAAATATGGATATTGAGAAAACGCATACGAAATTGAGAGTTGTTGACTTCAGGGCATCCTCGCTAGAGCTATAAAATCATCTTTATCATTACACCATCATTCAAAATATTGTTCCTCAAGGAATCCATTTCTCTATGGTGACCGATTTTGATGCCTATATGTTGAATGCCGTTATAAACGAGGTTAATATTGATCTTCCATCCTTAATGCTTGAGCAATGCAATACCAACTAAATGTTGAGTCACAAGCTCTACCATATGGTGATGTGGTATATTATTGTGACGACTCGGTTTCCCAAGGCCGCTACTTAGTTTCTCCCATTAAAATTCGATAATTTTTACAACGCTTCGGTGATCAATTATATTTATCGAATACATCAATTCAAATTTTCAAATTGTAAATAATAAATATAATTATTACAAATAGAAATAATCACCAATAATTATTTAGTAAATAAATAAGATTTCACTCATTTGATAATTAGTCCACGAATAATCAATAGCTATTTAGTAAAATTGGGTTGTGCCAATAAGAAATTAGGATCAACAACAATTTCATGAATATTGTTAGATTGATTTCAATGATTTCCCAAGGCTGTTTGTTATTATTGTTTTTCCTTAGCATTTGACAAGTAGGTACTGGTTCAAAATCCAGTGAGTAATCACAATTTGGAATCAAGTTAGTTTTTTTTTTTTTTCTCAGCAAAAGAGTAAACAGAAACAGAAACAGTAATTAATGGGAAACAAAATGAATAAATAAATATGGTTATTTCAATATCACAATTATTACAATTTCGAATTTTATTTATTCTATAAAATCTGGTAAATTTATAATGCAATGGCTATAATTAACTTTGTCGACTGATCGGGTTAATTTTACAACTGTAAATAATTAGTATAACTATTACAATATTCAATTACAAATATAATTCTTAATGCCATTTCATTTTCACTGGCCCTGTAATCAAAACTATGGGGTTATTAGCCAACGTTCAGTAGAACTCCAACTTCTCTAATACGTGCATTTAATTAACTCGACAAATAAAATACCTTGGCACGATTTTCACATAGTTATAATTATTTCATAAAATTTAACAGTTAAAATTCCACAACAATAACAATATAAATCACACAATAGAAAAATTAAATACATATATGAAAAGAGTTAGAAATTCTATCTAAAATCTGAGCTGAAATCCAACCAGAATCTATTTTCTCTCTAAAAACCTTTTGTATCCTATTACTGTAACTTTATATATGTTCTTTTCCATCAAGTGTTACTTTTTATCTTTATATGATCATTCTGAATCCTATTATTATTATTATTATTATTATTATAAGCATGTAATGTGTTGTCTTCTTAAAATGAAGACAGCACATTATAATTTTTTTTATTATTATTTACATTTAAATTCCCCTTAAAATAAAAAAAAAAATATGAATTATACCCCAAAACTCTTAAAAATATATTTTAAATAACACATTGGTCCCAAAACTTCTAAAATCAATTTAAAATTAATATTCAAAGTCCAAAAATTATCAAAAATTATTTTAACCATAAATTTGCAAAAGAATCCCAAAAATATTAAACTTATATAAAATGATATTGTTCAAAAATATAAATTTCCAGGGTATTACAATTATCGTCTTCAAAGTTGTCGGGTCTCAATCGATGATATATGTGCTAAATATTATATGAATTATACAATTGTTCTTGGTGTAAATACCATTCAATCAATGTGTCACACCCACCCCTGACACCCATCACCATGGGGCCGGCGTGACGTCGACACGACATCATCTTAACGTCAAACTCACTAGCAAACGACAAAGTGCATACATAAATATACAACCACAAATTCTGACCACATACAACATCTCTAACTGGGAACACACCTATCCCTGAATTATAATAACAACAGAAGTATAACAACAATGAAGCTCTCACAGCTTCGCCTCAGACACCTCCTCCCAAAATACTGTCATACTACACCATCACCGGACTCTACCTAGTGCCAATAGGGGATCGACTCCTAGCTGATGTACCTGCGAGTGTACTGCCTTCTTAATAAAAATATTTTAGATAGATCAAGCATAAAACATATAAATATTACATATCAAATAAACATCTCATGATATATAACTGTCTCATACCACAAGGAAAACACCTTTTTCCTTGTCACCACAAAATCAACGTTTATATATGTCTATATATATATAGCATCCCAACTAAATAATGAAAATCAATCAGAATAATTCAACTAACCATATAGTAAAATGAAGTCAGAACATACCAATCCAGTATAAATATCATATCAATCACCATAATAAATAATAACTCACCCAATATAAGTAAAACATCAAATCTCAAACACACATCTCAAACCATCACTCCACCACAACACACACTGGCTAGCCATAGTGATAGTTTTAACCTCACGATCGGGAGTTGCAACGGTACCGTAACATCCGTAGGATATGCCTTCCTATGAAATATCCACACCCCTTTTGGGGAGAAATATAATCCACACCCCTTTCGGGGAGAACAACTATGACATCGTTAAAATTATCAGTATAGTTAAAAATCCACATCCTTTACAGGAAGAAATACATTTTCACACCACATCGTCAAAAATCCACACCCCTTATAGGGAGAATATAAACCACCCATATCCAACGAAAATTATTTTTAATCATTCTTTTTAGAAACCAACACAATTCCCCGGAAATTCATTTTACCAACTCACCCCAAAAACCTGCTTGATCCATATTATTTATAAAATGGTATAGTGTAAGTAAACATATATGTCGTCATATATATATATATAGAAAATAGCTTAGCAAGAAGACAGTACACTCACCTTGATTTCCGCCCTGCGAAACGTCACTGTCCAAAACCTAGTAGGACGCTAGCACCTGTGAACCTAACAACGACAGGCCTAAATTAATATTTTACTTTTAAAATAACCTAACGTGTAATGCAGACCCTAAATCTCATGTTTCCCATTCCCAAAATTTAGTTATGCAAAATTTGTTATTTTTGCCCATTTCATTATGTTAATATTTCACTGAACCAAAACTATTTAAGATTTAGGATTATATAAATATTATTCCGGTTACAAAAATTATTATTACGATTGTAAATTTTTTAATACTAATATTTAATTTAACGGAAATAATAACTGATTAAAATTTTACCTGTTTCCGAATCGCTCGCCAAAAGGTTGGATTTTGGATGTTGAATATTTTTTTTTCCATTTCTTTTCTTTTTCATCTTTTTTTTTTTCTTCATTCTCCCTGTTTCGTTTTGCGTCTGGACCATGACGCCGTCCCCACAGCCACAGCAACGGCCTCTCACTCCTCCCCTGCTCTTGTTTGGGTTTCAGCTGACACACACCCCCACTTCACCTACCGCCGGCCGATCACACCCACACACGCCGGCAACGACACCCACACACACACAACATATGCTGCACAACACAGAAAACAGAAACACATATATACACAACAGTGGCGGCGACACCGTCAGACCGAACAGATGAACAGAACAACAAACACACACACCCGTTAGACACACACATGAATGTCTGCACAAAACAACAACCAGAACACCCACGCACAACTATGCCAAACGAAAACAGGAAACATACACACACACCGCCGCAGCGGCAACACACACACATATCGTTGGCACGAAACAAAAAAACAGAGCACCCTCACACATATACTAAAATGATCAAAGAAAATTACACACAATATACTCGCCAATAGTCACCGTTGACCATCCAATTTTTCGCCGACCGATCTTGATTTGTCCGGTTTTCAGTTGGCACGATGACCCCCACACGTCGGAGAGTACTCCAAGGTCACCGGCTGTAATTCCCCGTCAATGATCAACAGCACAGCCGAACGACACACCCATGTACACCTACACAATCGCCTGGAGGACCCACCACTGCGGGAGGAAACACACCACCGAACCCCCCTTCCGTTTCCCTCTCTTTCTCTCTTTAGATTTTTTTTTTTTTTATTTCCAAATTATTCTGAGGGTTTTTTTTTTTTTTTTTTTTTTTTTTTTTTATCATGATAGCTTGCATGGATCCATTTATATGCATGATTTGAGTGGTAAGAGATGATCTTAGCTTGCCACGTTACCTACGTCCGATCTCCCTACTCCGGTTGAACGCTCGGCACACACACACAGACATATATATATATATATATATATGTATATATATAAAAAATATTTTAATAAATTTCTCTTTTCTGCCCCAACTTTCGTAAAGTTTTCTTTTGAGTTCCATTCACCATTTATAAGTTTCTTAAATTGCAATTTGATCCATGACAGTTAAATTTTTATAAATTGAATGACAATTTGGATCCTAAGTTTAGAATAATGTTTTTAAATTTGCAATTTGACCCATAATTTTTTTTTAATTTAAATTTTTATTAACACCATTTTACCCCATATTTTTCTGAATGCTGTAAAATGCATCTATTAATGACGTGTGTGCTACGATTGAGGTCTTTCAACTCTTCCCTCCTAAAATAAATTTCGTCCCGAAATTTATTACCTTAGTCGAACAAATGCGGGTATTTGTTCCTCATCTCGTCTTCTCGCTCTCACGTTACCTCTTCCACTACATGACTACACCACAACACTTTGACTAATGGAATCGTTTTTGTTCGCAACACCTGGTCTTTACAGCTTAGGATTTGGACTGGCTCCTCAACGTAGGTCAAATCTTCTTCTAATTCGATCGGCTGTGAAGTCAACACATGAGAAGGGTCTGGTACATATTTCCGTAGCATCGATATATGGAACGCGTCGTGTAGTCAAGACAACTCTGGTGGTAACGCAAGTCTATACGCTGTTATGCCAACCCAATCTAGAATTTCATATGGTCCGATGTACCTTGGGCTCAACTTTCCTTTTTTCCCGAACCTCATTATGCCTTTCCACGGAGAAATACGCAAGAACACATAACCTCCCACTTCGAACTCCAACTCCCGCCAACGTTTGTCTGCATAACTTTGTTGTCGACTTTGAGCAATTTATTTTATTTTATTTATTTATTTATTTTATTTTTTTGAATTACCTTTACTTTGTCTGCTGTTATCTAAGCGAAATCCGACATCAACGATTTACGTTCACCCACCTTAGTCCAACAAACTGGGGTTCTGCATCTCCTACCATACAACGCTTCATATGGGGCCATCTCGATTGTTGAATGGTTGTTGTTATTGTAGGCAAATACCATCAATGACAAATGATCATCCTAGCTACCAGAAAATTCCAGAACACATCCCTTCAGTATATCCTCCAACGTCCAACCCACTTGAACGTTGATGTTAAATCTGCTCCTACAGACAAACAAGACACCTGGCAACAAATTCAGCAATTTCCTGTTTCATTTCGATCCACCAATAATACTCACGCAAATCTCAATACATTTTGGTACTTCCCAGATGCATCACGTAAGCTGAGCTATGCGACTCCTCCAAGATATTCCTTTTTTAAATTGACGTCATCAGGCACACACAACCGGTTTCCAATTATCAAAGCTTCATCACTTTCCCTGACGTGATAATAAGTTCTGTGACTATTCTTCACTTCATCCCTAATCTTCTCCAATTGAACGTCTCACTTCTGAGCTTCAATAATACGATTAATCAACGTCGGCCTTAAAGTTAAAGTCGTAAGCAATGCTACCGTGTGACCAACCGCTACCTGAACTCGTAACGATCTCAACTCCGTATACAAGTTAGCATGATTGACTCAAATATGTGCGACTGAACCTGTCGATTTTTGACTCAAAGCATCCGCTACCACATTGGCCTTCCCGGGATGATAGTGGATGGTACAATCGTATTCTTTAATCAACTCTATCCAACGCCTTTGCCTCAGATTTAGTTCCTTTTGAGTAAACAAGTATTGTAAACTCTGATGGTTGGTGTATATTTCACACGTCTCGCCATACAGGTAGTGCCTCCGAATCTTCAGGGCGAACACAATCACTGCCAACTCCAAAACATGCATCAGTACACATCTTAGCTTGCTTTTTTTTTTTTTTTTTTTTTTTTTTTTTTTTTTTTTTAAGTTCTTGGAAACTCTACTCACATTTATCAGTCCACTCACATTTGGATTCTTTCCGGGTCAGTCGATTCAACGGGGCTGTTAAAATAGAATATCCTTGCACAAACCGTCGATAGCAACCTACCAATCTTAAAAAGTTTCGGACTTCAGTCACATTTTTTTTTCTCGGTATTTCTCATTAGACAATAGCTTCAACTTCTTTTGGGTTCACCTGAATACCGTATCGTAAAATAACATGTCCCAAGAACACCACATGATCTAACCAAAATTCACATTTACTGAATTTCGCATACAACTACTTCTCCCGCAACGTCTGTAACACAATCTGAAGATGCTCTACCAACTCTTCTCTACTTTGGGAATAAATCAATATATCGTCAATGAATACAATAACAAATTGATCCAGATAAGGTTGGAAGATCCGATTCATCAGATCCATAGAAGTAGCAGGGGTATTTGTCAATTCAAAGGGCATAACCAGAAATTCATAGTGTCCATATCTCGTACGGAACGCCATTTTTGCCACGTCACTATCTTTGACTTTCAATTGGGGATACCCCGATCGAAGATCTATCTTGGAAAACACTTTAGCTTTCTGGAGCTGGTCAAACAAATTGTCAATCTTAGGCAACGGATATTTATTACGAACCATCACCCTATTCAACTGCCGATAATCGATGCACATTCTCAACGTGCCATCCTTCTTCTTCACAAACAACATTGGAGTTCCCTATGGGGAAACACTAGGTCTGATAAACCCACGATCTAATAAATCTTGTAACTGCATCTTCAATTCTTTCAACTCAGTAGGCGCCATACGATAAGAGGGAATCGATATAAGAGTAGTTCCTGGAAGCAACTCAATAATGACTTCCATCTTCCTATCTACTAGAAACCCTGACAATTTGTCTGGAAACACGTCAGGAAAATCTCTGACCACTGGAATATCTGCTATCGAAACTTCTCTCTGACTAGTGTCAATCACGTGCACAAAGTATCCCTGACATCCTTTCTGCAATAATTTCCTAGCTTCTAAGGCTGAAATCAGATTAACAAGAGTGATAATTCTGTTTCCTGAGAATACAAATTCGGGCTCGCTTGAGATTCGAAAGATCATTTTCTTCTTAAAACAAACCACCATGGCATGATAGCCGAACAACAAGTCCATACCCAGTATTAGATCAAGATCGTAAATATTCAAGGGTAATAGATCTACCGACAACTTCCTACCGCCAATACAAAGTGAACTATATTTATACGCGCTAACTTTTAACACGGACTCATAGTTCTCGACTACTTCCTACACATCATTCTCTAATAATTCTCGTTGCGTTTGCCCATGTCGTATAACTTTTATTTTGTCTGCCCGTCAACCTAAAACGTATTTCCAAATTAAATCTTTCCTAGATTAGTCTACATCTTGTCCCTTCCGTTTTTACCCAATCAAATTTAATTTCATACCGCCGAATGGTCGTCTCTTTGTACTTTAACCATATGAACCTTCATCTCAAATAAAATCACGAGCACACCCACATAGTTATGATAGAATCCGTGTATCTCAAATAGCAGCGCAATGTGTCGTGTAATTGGATAAATAAAGTTTTGTCTACCAATTTAATTTAATGAATAACTTAACATTGGGCGAATTAAGTGTGCTTTGCCACACTGTTGGTTTAACAATAAAAATATTACGTACTACCGACAAGGAATCCCAATGTTAAATACTACGAATAGAATTACTTATCAGTTATAATTTAATATTCCAAACCACCAACACCCCCCATAATCGTGATTCACCCATTACCACTACCAACCACACTACCCGAACCACCAATTGACAATATCACAACTTCATCGCACCCACTAATTACCAATAAGACAAATAACCATGCACGATGCTAATATACCATCTTAATACAATGGAATAACTATCACTCACGTACTAAACCCACCTATTGACACCCTATCTCATAGTCCACCACTGGCTCGACACCACCTATCGACCCCCTATCTCAAAGTCCTCTATTGACTAGACAACTGGCACATCTTCCTATCTCATGATCCTCTACTGACACAACAACTGGCAAGTCTATAGAACCTATAACCTAGGCTTTGATACCAAGATTGTCACACCCCACCCCGGACACCCATCACTGTGGGACCGATGTGACATCGACACGACATCATCTTAACGTCAAACCCACTAGCAAACGACAAAGTGCATACATAAATATACAACCACAAATTCTGACTATATACAACATCTCTAACTGGGAACACACCCGTCCCTGAATTATAAAAACAACAAAAGTATAAAAACAATGAAGCTCTCACAGGTTCGCCTCAGACAGCTCCTCCCAAAATACTGCCATACTACACCATTGTCGGGCTCTACCTAGTGCCAATAGGGAATCGACTCCTAACTCTTGTACCTGCGAGTGTACTGTCTTCTTAATAAAAATATTTTAGATAGAACAAGCATAAAACATATAAATATTACATATCAAATAAAAATCCCATGATATATAACTGTCTCATACCACAAGGAAAACACCTTTTTCCCTGTCACCACAAAATCAACGTTTATATACGTCTATATATACATAGCATCCCAACTAAATAATGAAAATCAATTAGAATAATTCAACTAAACATATAATATAATGAAGTCAGAACATACCAATCTTGTGTAAATATCATACCAATCACCATAATAAATAATAAATCACCCAATATAAGTAAAATACCACATCTCAGGCACACATCTCAAACCACCACTCTACCACAACATACACTGGCTAGCCATAGTGATAATTTTAACCTCATGATAGGGAGTTGCAATGGTACCATAACATCCGTAGGATATGCCTTCCTACGAAATATCCACACCCCTTTTGGGGAGAAATATAATCCACACCCCTTACGGGGAGAAACATCCACATCCCATGGGAAAAATCCACACCCCTTACAGGGAGAAAGATAATCCACACCCCTTTCGGGGAGAACAACTATGGTATCGTTAAAATCATCAGTATAGTTAAAAATCCACATCCCTTAGGGGAAGAAATACATATTCACACCACATCGTCAAAAATACACACCCCTTATAGCGAGAATATAAACCATCTATATCCAATGAAAATTATTTTTAATCCTTCTTTTTAGAAACCAACACAATTCCCCGGAAATTCATTTTACTAACTCACTCCAAAAACCTATTTGATCCATATTATTTATGAAATGGTATAGTGTAAGTAAACACATATGTCATCATATATATATAGAAAATAGTTTAGCAAGAAGACAGTACACTACCTTAATTTTTGCCCTGCGAAACGTCACTCTCCAAAACCTACTGAGACGCTAGCGCCTGTGAACCTAACAATGACAGGCCTAAATCAATATTTTACTTTTAAAATAACCTAACGTGTAATGCAGACCCTAAATCTCATGTTTCCCATTCCCCAAATTTAGTTATGTAAAATTTGTTATTTTTGCCCATTTCGTTCTGTTAATATTTCACTGAACCAAAACTAATTAAGATTTAGGATTATATAAATATTATTCCGATTACAAAAATTATTATTACGATTGTAAAATTTTTAATACTAATAATTTAATTTAACGGAAATAATAACTGATTAAAATTTTACATGTTTCCGAATCGCTCGCCAAAAGGTTGGATTTTGGATTTTGAATCTTTTTTTTTTTTTTTTTTTTTCCTTCTCCCTGTTTCTGTTTTGTGTCTGGACCTTGACGCCGTCCCCACAGCCGCAGTGACGGCCTCTCACTCCTCCTCTGCTCCTGTTTGGGTTTCAGCCGACACACACCCCCACTTCACCTACCGCCGGTCGATCACACCCACACACGCAAGCGACGACACCCATACACACAACATACGCTGCACAACATAGAAAACAGAAACATATATACACACAGCAGTGGCGGCGACACCGTCGGACTGAACAGATGCATAGAATAGCAAACACACACAGCAGTGGCGGCGACACCGTTGGACCGAACAGATGAACAGAACAAGAAACACACACACCCGTCAGACACACACATGAATGTCTGCACAAAACAACAACCAGAACACCCATGCACAGCTATTGCAAATGCAAACAGGAAACACACACACACACACACACCGCCGCAGCGGCGACACACACACACATCGTCGGCACGAAACAGAAAAACAGAGCACCCTCACACATATACCAAAATGATCAAAGAAAATTACACACAATATACTCACCAACAGTCACCGTCGACTATCCAATTTTTCACTGGCCGATCTTGATTTGTCCGGTTTTCAGTTGGCACGACGACCCCCACACGTCGGAGAGTACTCCAAGTTCACCGGTTGAATTCCCCGTCGATGATCAATACCTTGCATGGATCCATTTATATGCATGATTTGAGTGGTAAGAGATAATCTTAGCTTGCCACGTTGCCCACGTCTGATCTCCTTGCTCCGGTTGAACGCTCGGCACACACACAGACTTATATATATATATATATATAATCTTTTAATAAATTTCTCTTTTCTCCCACAACTTTCTTAAAGTTTTCTTTTGAGTTTCATTCACCATTTATAAGTTTCTTAAATTGCAATTTGATCCCTGACAGTTAAATTTTTATGAATTGAATGACAATTTGGATCCTAAGTTTACAATAATGTTTTTAAATTTGCAATTTGACCCCTATTTTTTTTTTTAATTTGAATTTTTAATTAACACCATTTTACCCCGTATTTTTCCGAATGCTCTAAAATGCAACTATTAATGACGTACGTGCTACGATTGAGGTTTTGCACAATGGGTTATCGTTAATAAGAAGACAGTGAAGATGAAAATGAGGTGATTGTCTTGATGATGAAGAAAAAACTGAGAAGTTGGTTAAGATTAACAAAACGATTGATGAAATGGTAAAGCAATTTAACAATTTTTAGAATTTTATACAAACAATAGATATGAAGCTTCAAGAGGTATCAAGAAAAGTTAACATTGCGATTGTCACATCCCAGTCCCGGACTCCCGTCACCATGGGGCCGGCGTGACGTCGACATGACATCACCTAACTGACCAGACAACCACAATTATGATAAATATACAAACAAATGATCAATACCACATATACACAATTCTAACTGATAGGGACACACCGTCCCAAGTATAAGAACACCCAAACAAAACCCACGAATCTCACTTAGATTCATTTTCTACACCTCGTCTCAAAATTTACTCTCAAATGACTCCATCGCATAAACCCGCATAACTCTATTTAGCGCCAGTAGGGGACCGACCGACTCTTAGCTGTTCACCTGCAAGTGTACTGCCTTCTTAGTAAAAATATTTTTTTTTTAAAATAATAATAATTCATTCTACAACATCTAAATGGATCAAGCGTAAGTTTATAAATGCCACATAGCTTGTAAAATCCCCAGTATATGAGCAGAAAAAATAAAACGACATAATTAAGTTCCATTCAAATCCAACTAATATAAAAATCATACTAATCACCATGATAATAACTATCAAATCAACCAATATACGTAAAATACCATATCTCAAGCACACATCTCAAACACACACCTCAAATACACACACTGGCCAGCCCTAATGATCGTTTTAACCTCACGATCGGGAGTTTGCAACGGTACCGTACCATCCATAGGATATGCCTTCCTACGAACACTCATCACTCCGCCGGAGCGGATAATCACTGCGCAGTATAAACGTCTAACATCACTCTGCCGAAGCAGATAAACATCACTCCGCCGAAGCGGATAACATCACTCCGCCAAAGCGGATAACATCACTCTACCAAACAGATAAATACTATGGCATCGTCAAATCAAAATACAGCATCATCGAATCACAACACAATAAATAGCGTCTACTCAATATCATCAAATTACCACGCTTATCCCTTTTTCCTTAAAATCGACTTTTAAATTCAAAAATCATATATCACACTTTCTTTTAAAGAAAACGTCTGATTTTGTTAAAACCATTTCTCCACCTCTTTTTTTTTTTTTTTTTTTGAAAACCAGGCATCTCTAGAAAAACAGATGTTTGCTATTCTCTTTTTAAAACACCGTCTGATTTTACCAAATCCAACAAAAATTCATTTCCAACTTCATTTCGAAAACCACTGAAATTTTCCGGAAATCTAGTTTACCCACTCACCCACCTCTTGCTTGATCCATATAATTTGTAAAATCGTACGGTTTGAGTAAACCAACATTTCATCCTATATATACAAAAATAATTTAGCAAGAAGAAAGTACACTCACCTAGCCACCCGTTCTGAACAGTCTTTACTGACTATCTTCTACCGATACTCCAGTGTCTGCGAGCCTAATAATGACAGGGCCTAAATTAATATTTTATGTAAAATAATCGAATCGTGCAATGCAGGCCCTAAATTCCATAATTTTCCCCGTACCCCCTTTTTATTACGGGAAATTGTTATTTGGTAAATTTCGTTTTGTTAATAACTACGGTACGCATTTGTTAGTATGGACGGTGACAAAAATTATTAGAATTGACGATTCCCAATTATAATCCCGTTTGCTAATAATTCAATTTAACAACAATGGTAATTGATTTAGACTTTTACCTGCTCCGAGTCATCCGTCGGCTACGAGATAAATTTTTTTGAATTTTTATTGGGGATGTTCGTGTAATTTTTTTCCCTTTTCTTTTGTTTTTCCCCTTTTTTTTTTCTCTTCTTTCTTCTCTTTGTTTTTTTTTTTTTTTTTTTTTTCCCTTCCCCGTTCCTCTGTTTCTGTTCGGGTTCCCTGCCGACCGACCGACCAACCACCCCCCTCACCGGCAGCAAGCAACCACCTTACCCTCATCGTCGAACGCCACCGTCGAACAGCAGTGGAAACCCCACGTACCCGCAATCGATGCTCTCTCTCTCACTAACTCCCCTTCACCGCCAGCCACCCTACGCCGGTCACAACCGCCTGCCGCTGTCCGACGACGACCCTCATACGATCGTCGATGATTGAAGACTGGAGATCTGAACAGAAACCCACACCCAACCACCGCTGCACCAAACCGGAACAGAAAACCTGCTTCGGCAGACTCCCGTCGGTACCGAAACAGTGCCGATCCAACCCACATGCACGGCAGCAAATCCACAGCTGATCACACTCCCTTCCCCATAGAAGAAGATCAATACACACATACAACACTGAAATGGAACGGATCACCCACGCAGACGACCTCGCCGGAACACCCGTCAGTGCCGAACCCTCTCTCTCTCTAAAATTCTGGATTTTCTCCTCTGGTAGTGTTTTTATCCCGATATTTCTTGCGTGTGTTCTTTTTATATGCATGAAGTGAGTGGTAAAGGTGGATCGTTGCTTGCCACGTCTCCTAATTTCCTCTCTCTCCGTCGCCGGCGATGTCACTGCACACTCCAACTCACGATATATGTATATATGTGTTTATAAAACAATTATTAAGTTAAAATGCACTTTCCTCCCCCCAACTTCCTTTAAGATCCTATTTTGATAATTTCTAACTTTTACAAGTTCCTAAAATTATAATTTCACACTTACTATTTTCAATTTTTGATTTTTAATTATCCATTTGGATCTCAAATGTAATTTCCACATTTTTCAAAATTTCAACTTTGACCCCTAAACTTTTAATTTTTATTTTTCATTAACAAAAATTTACCCCGAATTTCCCAATACTTTAAAATGCGATTATTAATGACGCATGTACTATAATTTGGGCTTTACAGCGATGACCAGGGCTAATAGGAAGTATGACGTGATTCAGAATCATCCAATTCTCCGTTCTTCGGTGGGACCATCCAGCACATTTAAAACTCATTCACCTCGTCCATATGCTTTTTCGCTGGTTAAAACTTATTGGTTTTAGAACTTTATCATGAAATATGTTGCTCTATAATAATTAGGATTTGTTACAGCTTTTGGATGATGTTATTTTGGATATTAGCATATGTTTTTGGACTTTTTAATACTTAATCTCTCAATTGCCTCATAATCCATATAAATATTGTTTTTAATGAGTTAATTAGATATTTAAATCTTAAATGAAAACATTGATGTTTCGAATTATTATTTTTTTTGGTTTATTGAGAAATATTTTTCAAAACTAAAAGTGTTTAAAAAAAAATTCAAAAAAAAAAAAAAAGAAAAATTGGATTTTTGAACATATTATCTCTAAGAATATTTTTCACAAGAATTTTCAAAGCTAATAATGAGTAATTATTTTACAAAAATTTTTGGGTTTGAAAATATATATTTTGATTCTTTGTTCTTATTTTTTTTTTTTAGATGACAAAGGGAGAGAAATTACATGATAATATTAAAAGAGAGTGTGTGTTCTTCTGGCATGAATTCATGAGTATAATTAAAAAAGGGGAGTAATAGTGTTTTATAATTTTTCTTGAATATTTTTTTATAAGTGCTTTTCTCATTATGGTTCTTAAACGAGTTAAACAAACCTGTTCTCATATTCAGGGGGAGCGTGATTATATATATTTTTTTATTGAAAAAACATCAAAGTTAATTGTCATCATCAAAAAGTAGAAATTGTTGACCTTAGATATTTTGATGGACAATTGATTGTTGATATTTTATGGAATTAATAGGTTTATTGAGTGATTTCATATTAGAGTTCTAATTGTTCAAATGAGAAAAAGATTGAATCCAAAAAGTTGGTAATCATTGAAGATCTGCAAGATAACGTTTTTAGAAGATGATAAAGATTTTTTTTGGAGAATTGAATATTTTGGGTATTCTAAGGTAAAAATAGCTCAATGCTCTTCAGTTCTTAATACAACCCGATTAGGATCACACACGACACTTCAAAATGAGTAATCTTATGTGTGTTATTGTCAAAATTGATAAATTTAAGATCCTCAACGACTTTATTAATTGTTTAAATCATGAAAATATTTTTGATAAATTTTTTAATTGAAAAAATATTTTTAACACATAAATGAGAAATTTATGGTTAATTCAGTCAACCGACGAAAATAGTCAATTGACTAACAGAAACAGTAGCTTGAAGGAAATTGTGAGAAAAAGCTACTTGTCGGATCAATCTACTGACCAAAGGGGCAATTGACCAACTAAAAGAGAGAACGGTCTGAATTATAATCGTTACAAACGACCAAACAACTGAAATATGGGCGGTCAACCAATGGTAGCAGATTCAATCAACTTTGACTATTTCAATTTTAATGATCTTCTACCCAAATTCTATGGTTTTGAACGTTGAAAAATCAAATGATAGGGGGATTTAAAATCTATATAATAAGACCTATGTCTTCAACTTTAAGCAATCAAGAATAAAGAATTTAAATCAGTCGTTGCTTAAAAGAGAGAGTGCTTTTGCTAAAATATTTCTAAGAGAGTGATTTTGAAAGTGTTCTTGATCAACACACGCAAAAGTTTTCATCATCAGTGTTATACTACACTGAGCTATCTTATTAGTTTTCAAGAAATCCTAGTGAGATCTTTTAAAGTTGATATATGTGATTTTATTATATGATCTAATTGGTAAGTTGAAACATTTGTGTTTGAAAAATTGTTTTCTAATTTGAATTACTTGCATATCTTAAGAAACGATTTTTGCCTGTGAAATCTGATTGTATAATTTTGTATGCTTAAATTGAGTTAAATCAAATTTATTTTCTCACATAAGTTTTATCGTGTAATATTTGGGACATTGATTGAGCATAATTGTTTTGAAGTGGTAGAAGTTTCTATATAAAGAAACTTATTTTTTAATTGTGCATGTGAGTGGAATAGACATATTTGGGATGATGTCTAATCAGAGTAGTTAGAGTTGATCTTAAACATACGAAAAAGATTATGTTTGATTCTTCATGTCATTGAATTAAGTTAGTTTTTTGTCTGGTAAAAAGATGGGGTTCTTTGTTAACCTGTGAAAAAAGAAGCTTGTAAAGGTTTGATTTTGCGCCTGTGAAAAGAATTAGCTTAGTGTTAAACCTTTGGACATGATTGAAAGGGTTTGGTTCTAACTTGAAAAAGGAATAAGAGATTAGTGGATTGTGAAAGTACTGTGGAGCTCGAGGCACTAATGTAAATAAGTGTAGCTTGCCGAATCAGGTTAAATTATTTTGTGCTGCTTGTTTATTTGTATTGTTTGGGTGTGCAGTTAGTTAAATAAGTTTTCTCTATAATACAAGATAATAATCAATTAGAAAAATTGATAACTTCTGTATTTGGAATTTACTTTAATTTTTTATCACTTTCCAATTTACCCCCTCCTAGGTAGATCTGTAGACTAAAACACACAAAGAATATTTGAATTAAAAAAGAAACTAAGTAAAAACAGATAGTGACAAGAATTGAAACTTCTTAACTTTTATTCTCTTTCCCCTGCAAAACGTAAACAAGATATTCAAGTCATCTTTCTGATACAATTGTCAACATCTAAAAAGCATTTTAACATAAATTAACCATGTATTTGGTTTTTATAAGCGAAATTGAATACTAATTCGAAGCTTTTTCATGCAATGTAATTTGAAATGGATGAAATACTTCTATCTTTTCACACTAGGGATGCAGATTTGCATCTCACATAAAGCAAGGTGACAAAGACTAAAATTCGAGAATAACATTAAGTTTGATATATACGTCAATTTTCATTACAAATCAATTATTGTCAATTATTGCAAATCAATTACCATTTAGGAAAAATAACAAAATCCTTAAAATTCTTTTGGAATAAAGCTCCAATTGAGCCCTAATTGTGTAAATACTGAAGCAACAAACTCTCATTTCTCCCTCTATAAATTGGTCAATAGAATAACCCAATATTCATGCAACTACTATAAAAATCCAAAGTGGATGCTATAAATGAATCTCTATATGCTATAACGAACCAAAAGCTACAAATGACTTCCACTGCCACTACCAGAGAAATTAGTTTCATCATAAACGACTATAAAAAAAAATATTGCAAAATCAAATCAACTCCTGTAAGGTGTTTCAAGTTCAGTAATTTTCCACCTACTCTTTTAAGAAGATGAGATATAAAATAGAAAATGGTGAGAAAATTTAGAGAGACTAAGAGAGAAGAAAAGTATCATACTTGTTCCGCTATGTGAAAGAAAGAGTAGAGGTCATGGTGGTGGGTTTCAATAGGGGGAATGGCGACTGATACAATGCTCAAAGAATTGGAGAGTTTTGGATAAGAGGAATTGATAAAATGATGTGCGTACTTGAGCGTTGGTCGAGGCCGATGACAATGATGAAGTAACCAAATATTAAATAACTAGATTTGCGCAACCGAATCTGAAAAAAAAAAAAATTCCACCTAATATACATGTTCCTTAAAGTCAAATATATCCGTATCAACATTGATGTAGAACGAATTACTATCCCGAAATGTATAGACGACAACAAGAATGCTCAGTGCTACATTCTAGCATTGATGAGTAATGAGATCCAGAAATAGTTTGAAGAACTATCAAGCTCATATGTGATTATGTAGTACCTGTAATCTCTTTTTGGAGAACAGAATTATACTACTAGGTACAATGTCTCAAAATTTAGGTCCAAGATACCGACAGGATCATTGGTTAGAGACCATGTCCTTAAGATGATCAGTCAAGTCATGAAAAAGGTTGGCGCAAATTTGGACCACAACCTAGTTGTGGAATTAATTTTGTAGTTGTTGCTTTGATTCTTCAATCAATCTGTGGTAAACTTCAACATAAACAATAAAACCCTAGCCAAAGAAAGGAAAGAGATCTGACAAGGAAAAGTTATTTCACTACAATCAACATGGGCATTGGAAGAGGAATTGTCCTCAGTTTCACAATTCCAAGGATAAACCTTTAGATATGTCAGATTTACTTGATGGTACTAGTTATTTGACAATCTATTGTTTCAAATTTGTTTTGTTTTTTGACTCTAGGTCTAATTAACATGTGTGTAATACCATGCAAAGTCTAAAAAAAGAATAAGGTCGAGTAAATGGGACATCTCACTATGAGTGGAAAATAGAGCAAGAGTTAACTTATTAGCCATGGTAGATTTTTACTTAGACTTGTCGTCATCACATTGTTTAAAATTAAGAGATTATTTATTTATGCCTATTGTTTTCAAAAACACTATTTCTATTCTTTGTTTGATAAAGAATGATTATTCAATTATTTTTTAAACTAATACTTATGATATTCATTTCAATTCAGAATTTATTGGTGTCGGCATATTTTTTAGCAATATCTTTTAATTAGAAATTTGTGTTAAAATACACAACATTATGAATAAAAGTACAACAAAGAAGTAAGAAATGAAAATTTTACCTACTTATGCATCTTAGACTTGGTCATATTATTGAAAAGACGATTAAAACGATGGTTAAAGATGAGCTTTTTGCCTTATTAGGCTTGGAGCCATCGCCAACTTATAAATATTGTCTCAAGGGTAAGATGAACAAGTCATCCTTTGTTGGACATTAGGAAATGAATTGGACCTGGTACATACTAACACATATGCGCATGAACACTACAGCTCAAGGAGGATTTTCATACTTCATTACCTTTATCAACGACCATTCTAGTTTTGGATTTGTATGTATTATGAAACAAAAGTCTTATTCTATTAAAATATCCAAAGAATTAGGAAGTGAAGTAAGAAAATAGACGGGGAAAGTATTAAGGTACTTTGATTAGAATAGGGTAGGGAATTCTTATCCACTGAGTTTCTAGATTATTTTGAATTAAACAACATAGTTCTCAATGGACGCCTCCCACTATTACATAATTAAATGGTGTATATGAAAGAAAAAAATGGCCAAATTCATTAGCTAGGGTAAAATTGATGACGAGTCACAATAATTTTCCAAATTCATTTTAAGGAGAAGCCTTAATGACCACATATCATTTACTAAATAAGGTTCCAACTAAATCTATGTTGTTTACACCATATGAGATGTGACTTGGGCAGAAACCAAGTATTAAGCATGTTATGATTTAATGTTTCAAGATCATGTCAAAAGACTTAAAGAACAAAAGTTGGAATTAAGAACTCACGTTTGTGAGTTTGTGGGGTATCCTAAGAAAACTATAGGATACTACTTCTATCACAAGAAGGGGAAAAATGTGTTTATTGAAAAACAAACGCAGATCTCTTAAAATAACTATTCCTCAATATTCAACATTGGGTAAAAGATAGATTTATCAGAGGTGTTGGACACCGATAAGCCGAACAAACTAACATTGTGGAATCAACAATAGTAAATGTGTCCAGTGCACAAGTTTCTCGTAGATTGAGTATAACATGTGCTTCTTCTAATAGATATCTTCAACAGAATGGTAGAGATGATCTACTTATAGTAGGAGGTAATGACTCTGCTAACTTCAAAGAGGCAAAGTTAGACATCAACAAAATGTAGCAAAAAATAACAATGAAATCTAAAATGGACTCCATGTACACTAATCGAGTCTAGATACTTGTAGATCCACCTAAGATTCCCATTGGGTGTGAATGGAGTTTTAAGACATAACTATACTCAAATGGTAAAGTGGATGTGTTTAAGGAAAGAGTGGTGGAAAAATGATATACTCAGTGTCTAGGGATCGACTATGAGGATACCTTTTTGTTGGTTTCCATGTTAAAGTCTATTATAATTTTATTGGCTATTGTTGTGTACCACAACTATGAAATATTTAAAATGGTTGTGAAGATGGATAACCTTAGTGGAAATAGAAAAGAAGATATTTCTATGTGTCAACTAAAGGGTTTCAGGGACAAAGGCGAAAGCCAAAACGGACGCAAATTAAAAAGGTACATTTATGGACTTGAGAAAGCGATTTAAAATATTCATTTTGATGTGAAAGTCAAGTATTTTTGTTACATACAAAATATAGATGTCTGTGTGTACAAGAAACTGGATGAAAAAACAATAAGCCTCATGTTGTTGTATGTTGATAAAATTTCACTAGTTGAAAATTATGTAGGGATGATGTTATCAACTAAAGTGTGGCTTAATCAAACATTCTCTATGAAGGATTGGGGACAAGTATCCTATATATTAGGTATGAATATCTATAGAGATAGATATAAAAGAATTCTTGCATTATCCCAATCTGGGAACATAGATAAGTGTTGGAGCGATTCAGCATGATGAATTCCAGGCTTTTTACAGGTCCAACATAGAATTCCTATCTCTCAAAGAATAAGTCCCATCACTTCCGAAAATAAGGATACAATGAGTAGAATTCCATCTGTCTTGGGAATTAGAAATCTCATGTATACTATGCTCTGTACAAAGCCCGATATTAGTTGTGTTGTAGGATTGACCATCAAATATTAAGCAGATCCATGTTTAAAACACTAGAAGGCCGTGAAGTTTTTCTTCACGTACTTCAGAAGAACTAAAGAAAATTTTATTGTTAATGGAGCGGAGAACTAAGGGTTGGTGGTTACACTAATTTAGATTTCCAATCTGAATATTCACAGATCGGGCAACCATTATGTTGTTCCCCTTACATAGACATTGTCTAGGGTTCAAAATCTTGGAATCTTTCTTTTTTTAATCGTACTTTGGTCCCCTAAACTTCACAATTCAATATTACTATCCATTTCTTTTTAAAGGGATTTCTTAACTTTTGTTTTCCATTGTGTGTGACTCATAAGGTTTATATCAAAAGATGGATAATAGAATTGATTAATTTATTAATCAATTAAAATTAGAATAGTTTTAATTTTGACAATTTATCTAGGACATCTCATCTTACTGTGAAGTACGTCTACGCACATAACACAACCATATCCGGTTGATAGGAATTTCACCAAGAAAACCCTCACAAATTCGATTTTCATATTATACGATCTCTCTATCTTGTGCTCCCAAAAGGACCAAAAGAGTATGGATAAAATCAAAAACCCTAGTTTGATCATATGTATATTAATTGATAATATAATCCCTTTGTAATATCAATTGGAATCTTATCTCAATTGTCACATTTCTCTTATCGGAAGCTTGGGTGAATTATATTAAATCGAATCACATAGGACACATCTTTCTATGATTGTGATCTTCAGATTTGAGGAACTAGGTAATCACATCTCTATGTTCCTATACTTGAATTATACTAATTATTGTCTTCTAACCACGAAATTTCAAAGCTATTCGTTGGGTGTAGTGAAATGTATATGTGAAAATTTAAGGATGGAGAATCTATTTCTCTTAGCAAAGAAGAATGTGTCCTATGTGATAAGATTTAATATAATTTAATAAAGACTCTGGCCAAGATAGTGTGGCAATTGGGATGTGATTTCAATTGTTGTCACGAGGGAATTATATTTTCAATCGATGTTAGGGCTAGAAAATAGGTATTTACACGATAGCACGACACATAATAGACATGAAATTATTAGGTATGGGTTTAGTTTATTGGGTAACAGGTCGTTATCGGGTCTGACCCGATCAGCACGATGAGGAATAGGTCAAGTTATCAGGTTTATATGATAACCCGATAAGCGACATAAATGACATGATAATAATTTATCGGGATGTTCAGATTACATGATAAGAAAATATCTAATAGGTCACATGATAATTTCATAAATTATTTTAAAATAAATATATACTAATAAATATTTACAAATATTACCCCAAATTTATCTATCTATTGGATTGATTTTGATCCAATGGTTGAGATTAAATTTTAACCCTAAAATCTTTACCTTAAGAAACTAGCTCCTAAGCTTATTTTTTCTTGTTCCATTGTATTGGTGATTTTTTTTTTTTTTGGTTTATTTTTCTTGAAATTGTATAATTTATTTTATGTTTGTTCTTTTATAAGTTTTGTTAAATGTTAATATATCTTTAATGCGTAATGGGTTAATCATGTCTTTACTGTATCATGTTAATATTTCGTGTTATCGTGTCGTGTCAATCCGATAAGTTTTGTGTCCTGTTGTGTTCAGCTATTGTGACACGATATCTTATCGTGTCGTATTCGTATTTCATGTTATCGTGTTCGTCAGACCATGACATGACATGAAACACAACTTGATAACACGATTTTCCAGCCCATATTCGATGTACAAAAGATTGAACTAGGGTTTTTAACTTTAATCCTACCCTATTGGTTCTTTTGGGAACAAAGATAAAAAGATCGTATAATGCATAAATTAAAATAGATGAAGTTCTCTTCGTGAAATTCTTATCAATTGGATACAACTGTAATATGTAGGTAGACGTGACTCACAGTTTGTGAAAATGCCGTAAAAAAAATATTTCTTTATAATAACAAAATTGAATTACTTAACTTTTAATTAATTGATTAATTAATAAATTAATTAATTTCTAGTGTTCAGTTTTTTATATGAACTTAATGGGTCACATACAAATAAAAATAAAAAAATTGAATTATGATGAATAGTCTTTTGAAAGTAATGGGCAGTAATGTTAGACTGCTTAGAAGTTTGGGGGTCAAAGTACAATATTAAAAAAAAAAAAAAAAAAAAAAAAGAGTCTTGGGTTTTAACCCTGCGTAATCTGTAAAAAGGGCAACCCAATACACTGGTTGCCTATCCCCTTGGAATTTCAACCACATCCCTTTTATTTACTACTCTTTTCTTTTTTAATTTTTACTATCACCTAAAATTAAACCCAAACTACCTTATATCTACATATTTAGAATCAAATTCAAAGATAATATGTAGGCAATATACATACGAAGTTCCCTATGGGGATACTGCTAGAGGCGAGATATTGTGCTGCTTTTCGAAGACTCCAATCAATGTTTGTTTCAGGATCAATTTGTGTCACTCTCTGAAGAGCCGAATCAAATTACTCCTCGGCATTTAGCAGTAAGAGGCTAAAGCGCGCGGATAACGTAAAGAATTTTTTCATTAGATTAGATTTTTTTTTTATTTTTTTTTAATTTTTTTTTTATTTTTATATGTCAATAAAGATTGATTCAGGATTATGGAATTATGGATATTAAGATTGGTTTAAAAAAAGTAATCCGCTCCATAAATCTTGATATGTTAATAATTATTTACTTCAAAAGTGAATTTAATCAGTGGAAAATTGGATATCCAGATATTGTTTTTCCATTAAATATGTCATCTTATAAATTTAAAGGAAGTAATAAAATTATTTTTTAGCTCTCTCACTGATTTACAATCATTTCTTTGAATCTCCAATATGAATCAAAGATTATAAATCAAGTTAATATCAATTAACTAAGGGAATTATCACTCATTGATTATTAGAAAATTAATTATTTTCTATTGTGGGTTCATATGATTAATTAAACAGTTATATTATGACCTATCAATTTTATAAGTGATCTAATCAATTGGGCTCAGGAAAAATTAAATGGGTATTGACTTTGCAATATGTAGTTACCCATATTAGACAACTAGGGTTAATGGGGTCTGAGTTGACCTAATCTATAAAGACTCTTAGGTTTATTACCCAAGGCTAATCAAATGACTATTCATATCTTCTTTCCCATTTGAGAGAGAGAACCCATTGAGGAATATCAATTGATTAGTCTGCAGAAGACCTCTACCCCAACGATTTATCACCATGGATTCAAGTATGTTTGTTTATGTGTTAAAAGAACTTTTGATGATTTGACATGTTGATTTAGGACTAAAGAAATCTATTGCGATTTAGGGATTCATTTTTAACTAGCAATATTAGAGCCTACTTCATGTTAAATCATTAGGGTTCCTAAAACCTTCATGCTCATGGTATTTTTAGGGTTGGGGTTTTCTCTCTTAGGGTTTGATTCTTTAAAGAATGGTAGGAGAAAACATTGAGATTATATATTACTTGATTAATGATTGTTGAAAACTATAGATTTGAGGAAGGAAAAACGTCTTTTTCATAATTTTAGGGCATTTTTTTTCCTACTGCAGAATATAAAGAAAAGACGAATGTCGTCCGAATGACCAATAGGCCAGTTGATTGATGGCATCGTATTTTCGAAAATATTCAGTTACTGACCGAAATGGTTAATCGACGTTTAAGGACAGTCGACCGATTGGGCCACTGGCCAAATCTGTCAACCGACGGTTAAGGTCAGTCGACCAATTTGGTCACTGGCCGATATAGTCAAGCAACCGATTATGGGCAGTCAACTAACTGATTAAGAGGCGGAGGACTAATTTGGCCACCAGCCAAATAAGTCAACCGACCAATAAGGGGCGGTCGACCGATAAGGCCATTGGCCAAATCGGTCAACCGAAATTCAAGGATGGTCGACTGACAGGCATGCCTAACGTAAAAAATTTAACTCGTTACACAATATTCGCCCAACTGATCATTAGGGCAGTTGACTGATACAATCTTATATTTTGAAACAAAACTAAAAGAAGCAATATGTTGCCAAAGTAACCTCTTTTGTGTAGTTTTTTTTTTTTTTTTTTTTGTGTGTGTGTGTGTATTTTTTATGGGATATTGAGATGTAGATGATTGTTATTTATGCAAATAATAATCGGTCTAAAGAAAGGTTATTGTTTGGCCAAGTAATAGACATTGATTTGATATTGATATATGTATGGTTGTTATTTATACAATTAGTAACCGGGCCAAAGGAAGGTCATTGTTTAGCCAAATAATAAATATACATGTGGTAATAAATGTGTAGTTATTAGCAACTTTCCATGTGAACAGTAAGTCGGTTCAAATAAAGATTTATTGTCAACATTTTATTACTGCATTGAGAGTACCACTTACAAGTTGGTTTTTTTTGTCCAAAGACTAAACATCAATGTTGTGCTAGGTATCTTGTGATGGGGCCCACCAATACAATTATTTAGTTTATGTCGTGCACATAAATATGTGTTGATGTTTTGATTAACAATTTGACATAAACCTTTATATTATGAGCTTATTGTTCGTCATTATTTCCTGTTTAGCTATTGCTTTTGTTGCTACTATTATTGCCAACATGAATTCCATTCCCGTGCTTAGTGATATAAATTTTAAGGATTAGAGGGAGAAGATTTCAATTGTTCTTGACTGCAAGGATCTTGACTTCGCGCTAAGGAAATAACAACCTTCACTTCTTATTGAAGAAAGTTCCACGGAGGCTAAAAGGGAATATGAGAGGTGGAAACGTTCGAATAGCATGAGTCTTACAATGATCAAACGCAGCATTCTGAAATATTTCAAGGGTAGTATATCTGACGAGTTAACTTGTGAGACGTTCCTTGAGGAAATAGAGAAACATTTTGTAAAGAACGAAAAAGAAAAGATAAGTACGTTGTTAGCTAATCTTGTCTCAATGAAGTATAAAGGAAAATAGAACATAAGAGAGTATATTATAGAAATGTTTAAAGCCTCTTTGAAACTAAAGGCACTAAAGTTAGAGCTGTATGAGGATTTACTCATGCATTTAATACTCATCTCTCTTTCTACACAATACAGTCAGTTTACAGTGAGTTATAATACATAAAAAGATAAATAGACTCTTAATGAGCTCATATCTCATTGTGTACAAGGAGAAGAAAGAATTAAGCGGTAAAATACTGAAAGTGCCCACTTAGTTACTACCTTTAAGGGTAAGAAATGACAAATAGATAAAGGTTAGAAAGCTACAATTGGAACATGACAGTCCAAATTACAAAATAATTAAGATCAATAATTTACTTGTTTCTTCTACAAGAAAACTGGACATATGACATGCAAATGTTCTAAATACGCCGCATGGCGTGCAAATAAGGGTATATTTCTCACTCTTGTTTGTTCTGAAGTTAATTTAACTTCTATACCAAGTCACACTTGATGGGTAGATTCTAGTACTACTACTCTTGAAAGTGTGCCTTTGTAGGGTTGCCTATGGAGCCAAAATCCAAATGATACTGAAAGATTTATTTATGTGGGCAATGACAAAACAGTTACTATGGATAAGGACTTTTAGATTGTCTTTAAATATCGATTATTTTTTGAATTTGAAAGAGACAAACGTAGTATTGTCATTTAGATGAAATTTGATTTATATTTCTGCTTTGGACAAATTTGGTTTTACATTGTTCATTTGGAAGTAATAAATTTAGTCTTTTTCAAGATTCAAATATTGTTGCAACTTGTCATAACCCACCCCGGTCACCCATCACCTAGAGCCGGCTGTGACGTCGGCATGACACTCCTTGACCAACCAACCAGAAAAACAACATATATATATATATATACATATACATACATACCCAGACACACACGTAGCACTATCAATATTTCTTTTTTATTTTTTTTTGTTCCAAACAATACGTCCATCTCATTTCCAAAAATATGGGATACACCCGTCCCAAATATATATACAACAAAAATCACCAAAAATATGTTGAACCTTCCATGGTTCGCCTCTGACTGGCCCACTCCCAAGATGACACTACCTCCGGACTCTACCTAGTGTCAGTAGTGGACCCACTCCTATTTGCGGCACCTGAAATCAAAAAAATTTATCGGTGTACTGTCTTCATAATAAAAACATTTTTGTATGGATCAAGTATAAGAATTTAAACACCACATTACAAATATATAATATTCTATAATTACATACCGTACGGAAATCCAGTTTTCCTGTAACCACATAAATAACTCATATATTTAAAATATCCAATCCAAATATTTTAAGTCAACCAGTGCAACAAATTATTATACTGACGCCAATCTATTTTAAAATAATATGTCTAAACCAAACCAATCCAGGTAGTTCATCGTATAATAAGATACCAAATCAATTCAGACAGTTTATCGTATAATAAAATACCCCATACCACTTTTCTACTAGCCATAGGATCGTTTTTACCTCACGATTGGGAGTTGCAACGGTACCGTACCACCCGCAGGATTTTCACTCCTAACGGGTCAAACCACTCTACAGGACTTTGCCTAGAAGGTAATCCACATCTCGCAGGACATATCCTCCTGACGAGAAAAAAAAAAATCAACATCTCGTAGGTCACACCCGCCTAACGAGAAGAAAATCCACATCTCGTAGGTCATACCTGCCTAACAAGAAGAAAATCCACATCTCGTAGGTTATACCCGCCTATCGAGAAGAAAATCCACATCTCGTAAGTCATACCCACCTATCGAGAAGAAAATCCGCATCTCGTAGGTCATACCCGCCTAACGAAAAGAAAATTCACATCTCGTAGGTCATACCTGCCTAACGAGAAGAAAACTATGGCCTAGTTGGACAAAAATCACCATTTAAAACCCACTTGGTCCAAAAATCATTTTTCACCTTTAAAACCAATACTTACTTAATCCATATAAGTTAAAAATTCGTCCATTTTTAAATAAACACATTTTCCACAATTTATACGAAAATAAATTTTGTAGATTTACATAGAAGATAGTACGAAAATAAATCATTTTTAATAATAAACTACATGTCACTGTCCAAAAGCTACTAGGACGCTGGTGCCTGTGAACCTAACAACGATAGGTCTAAATTAATATTTTAGTTAAAATAACCTAATGTGCAATGCAGGCCCTAAATTCCATATTTCCCATTCCCCAAATTTGTATTATGAAAATTTATTTTTTTGTCCGCCTCACTATGTTAATAGTCATTGTACCAATTTATTTAAGATTAAAGATTATAAAGATGTTATTACGATTACGAAAATTATTATTACGATTGCGAAGATTTCAATACTTAACAATTTAATTTAATCAACAATATTACCCGATTGAATTTTTACTTGTTCCGAATTGCTTGCAGGCCGAGAAATTGGATTTTTGCACTTTATTTTAATTTTTCTCTGTTTCCTTTTTTTTCTTTTCTTTTTTTCCATTTTCTACTTTGCTGGAACCTCTCCGTCGCGGTGAACACCTTCTGTCTCTAATCTATTTCCTGGTTCCGCAACTGGCCATCTCTCTCTCTTCTTACCAGCTCCGACAATTCACTCGCCGCCCCTTCCTCACGATTAGAGCACACACTCACACATACAAACACGTCGACGCTCCCACGCACATCAACCCACGTACATGCACACAGCAAACATCAAAGAAACACACACATGAAATCACCGCATGCACACCCACGGTGACGACGAGCAGCACACACACAAACGATGAGACAGAACAGAACACACATATGACTGACCACCCACATGCATACACCGATCACCTCTACCCTCCGCCGGTGAACAGAACTCACCCACTCATACTCATACCGATGACGAAACGGAATAGAGCACACGCACACATACACGACGGAACACACCAAACGGCGACGACACACCTACATACACGATCACTGGATTATCGACGATGAACACACACACACCCACGCCGGAGAAACCACGATGAGTAGAACCCACCACTGCTGGCGATCACAAACAGAACCGACGACCCCCACTAGATCAACCAAACACCTCACCTCCAATCCTCTCGCTCTCTTCTCCATTTCCTCGTTTCTTCTTTTGAGGTTGATGATCACAATTTTGCATGGGTGAATTTATATGCATGATCATAGTGGTATCCATCGTTCCCTCGTGAAGCCACGTCGTCCACCTTCCCTATTTTTGGTTTTCTTGATCCCAACAGTATATATATATATATATATTAATTCTTCCCAAATTACATTAACCTCCCCTTAATTTTCTTTAGGTTATTATTTAAATCCCAAAACTTAAAATGAATATTTCTAAAATTGCTAATTGACCCCCAAACTTTTAATTTAAATTAGAAATGACGCATTCCACCCCGTTATTTTCTAAATGTTCTAAAATTAAACTAGTGAATATGCATGCGCGACAATTAGGGTCTTACAACCTTTCCCTCCTAAAAGAAATTTCGTCTTGAAATTTTAGTTACCTTGATCGAGCAAGTGCGGATATTTGTTCCTCATTTTGTCCTCTCATTCCCACGTCGCCTCCTATACCGAATGACTGCGCCATAACATATTTACTAACGGAATCATTTTCGTTTGCAACACTTGATCTTTACGGCTTAAGCTCTGAATTGGCTCTTCAACGTATGTCAGATCTTCTTCCAACTCGATTGGTTGAAAAGTTAACACATGCAAAAGATTTGAAACATATTTCCTAAGCATCGACACGTGAAAAATATTGTGTAGTTTGGAAAATTCTAGCGGTAGGGCAAGTCGATAAGTTATCGCACCCACCCGTTCTAGGACCTCGTATGATCCGATGTATCTCGAACTTAGCTTCCCTTTTTTCCCGAACCTCATTATGCCCTTCTACTAGGATATACGCAAAAACACATGATAGCCCACTTTAAATTCCAACTCCCGCCTATGCTTGTCAGCATAACTCTTTTGTTGACTCTGAGCAATCTTCAATCTTTCCTGAATCACCTTTACTTTGTTGGCTATCATTTGGGCGATATCCGACATCAACAATTTTCTTTCTCCCACTTTGGTAGGGCGTGAAATACACCGCTACTTACTCTCGCAAGTATACGAGGTCTAAGTTTTAATATGGTGGATCTGGAAGTATGGATATCGTTCCCACAGAGAAAAATGTGAGTAATTGAATACTGCAATTTACGTAGTCTCATGTTATCTTGACGATGAAAGAAATGATTTAAAATTATACTAAGCTAAACTACAATTAGTAGGTTAATCTTAACTAAGTTGATTAATTAGGGATTGATTTCGTTCACTTAATACATGTTTGATTTCGTTTAGTTAACAATAATGGAGTTTAGGTATCCGACAATCTCGGTTCGTAAATTCCTCCTCCACCCCTTCCGAGTGTAAGACGGGGGAATACGCGACTTCGTGTCGACAAAGAGGTCCCCCTCAATGTATTAACGACTCTAGGCCGCGTGAGTCTTGACCCAACGTCATCGATTGCACACTAACTAATGCCCTCCCGGGTCGTTAGGTCGTAACGATCTGTTTACCCTAGCCCGAATCCAGGGTTTCCTCTCCCGAGTGTTAAACCCTAGTTTCTCAAATCCAACCCTAATACCATAACAAGCATACTAAGATCGTCATCAAATGATAAGCACAATCAAACTTAAAAGCAACAACCATTAAAGAAACATATATTAAACCAAACGAGTATTTACACAACTACATCATCCCTAACTAATCGTTAATTAAACTAACATGTTCTTAGCCAATACAACATAAAATCAAGAGAAGATCATCAATATCAACAATAAACATTAAGTACAAACATGGAAACATGGGAAGAAATCTCAAATTTCAAAGTGGAATAGTCCACTTTCGCCAAAGAACAATCCTCCCGAACTTTCTCTTCTCCATTGATGAACTTCCACTTCTAGCTTTTCAAGAAATGGACAAGAACACTCTCTAAACTAATCTAATCTACTTCTTAAATTATCTAAACCTAACTAAGGTGAAGGAGCTCTCCAATATCAACTGTTGCTCTCTCACGTCTAAGGGTTCTTAGGGGTTGGTGGAGAAAGGGGTTAAAAAGAGGGATTTGGAAAATATCTTCAAAATATCTGAAAATAGATATTTCTGAGTAGAGTGTCACCGCCTAGGCAGTGGTTCACCGCTTAGGCGGTGGTTTAAGTTAGTTAAGCCTCTGTCGGATCTTCGCCTAGGCGGTGGCCGCTGGCATAACAATCTGACATTTTCTCGCCTAGGCAGTGGTTTTCTCGCCTAAGCGATGGCTGCTGGCATAACAATCTGACGTTTTCTCACCTAGGTGGTGGTTCAGCACTTCAACTGTCCAACATTCTGCCTCTTTTCCGCCTAGGCGGTGGTCTTCATTCACCGAAACACTGTTTTTCACATTTTGTTCACCGTTTCTTTACCGTTTTCACTTATTTATCGCCCTTTAACGTCCCTTCACCTGTTTTACACTAAAACAAACTAAAATGCAATTAAATATAACTAAAATTCTTGAAAACTAGCAAATTCGGTTTAGAAATAGATAGGTTTTTCACACCTATCAATACCCCCAAACTTAGAATTTTGATAGTCCTCGAGCAAAACACTAACACTAAACTAAACTAAACTAACTAATAAACTAACGAACAAAAAATAAAAAAATAAACTAACACTAAAGAAGTATATGCATGTAAATATAAAGTTTAATCAAAGGACCAATTTGTTCCTCCCTCAACATCCCTAAATCGGATCAAGTTCAGGAAGTAACCCACACGAAGTGGTGTTCTAGAATTTCAATGATCAATATCAATAAAAACCATTCTAGATCCATTTGAAGTGTGTGTGTGTGAGAACTCAAATGTGTAACTAGTCAAATACCGGATTCGATTATTTAATCGTTAAGCTCCTAACTTAAACCATTGAAGGATTCAGGAAAACCATACACTTGATTGGAGTCTACTATCCACTAATGTAGGCTCGGATATTCCCAGAAATCAATAGGACTTGGTTCGATTTTGGTGAACGACCACGGGTATCATTGGAATTGAAAATAAATAATTGTTTAATTGAATGATACCCAAGGTAAAATCGCTTGTCTCTATCCTCTCTCATAACCCCCACATTCTTAGAATACAACTCTAAATAAGAAATGAAAATCTTTGTATTCACTTGTCGAAAGAAAAGAAAATGAAAACTATTATCATGTTTTTTTATTTTTTTTTTATTTTTTTTTTAAAGCAACATATTCCTAAATTAATTTGAATATTTACAATTGTAGGAGAGTGCAAAAAGAAGTTAGAGAAACATACCCCCAAACTTATTCAAATTTATAAAATTTTAGGAACATGTAAAAGAAAGAAATTATAGAAACACTCCCCCAAACTTATTTTAGGAGCGTGCAAAAAGAAATACGAAAGTGAAAAGTGAATACACTAATACCGAATCAATAAATATTTATCAGAAACTCGACCTCTCACTTGATTTTACTCAATTTTGAAAATTAGGCTTAGCGACATTGGGTTAGGAAAAATTTAAATGAAAAGAATATTTGAACGTTTTCAGAATTGATTACATTATTGGCTTCGACAGGGGAAATAAGGAATGAAAATTCTCAGGTTAGCTTCAACGGTTCAAGCGAAAAAAATGACGGCCTAAATCACGTCTTCGGAATCACCTTACCTAGGATTCCACCTCAAGTTTCCCCCAAATCAAGTTCTAGTTTCCTCATTTTCTATCATGAGCTTAATATTGAATAATTATCGTCTAATCGTTCAGATAATTATACATTGAGTTCAAATGTCGTGCAATTTTAGGATCGAGATAATTTTTACCCAATCGACATGTTAAGCACACAAAAAACACAAGGAAGGCATTACCCCCGACCTCAATATGCAATTAGGGGATAATTCTCATTATCGGGTCTTGGCCCAAATGAACTCAACATCTAAACATGCAAATACAACTTTATACATAAATAATACTAAACTAAATCTAATGCTAACATACATAATTTAACCTAACACTAAACATACAAAAACAAAAATTAAACTAACTAAACTAAAAATTTAAAAACTAAAACATTCATAATAATAAAATACATACATAAACATAATTTTGTACAACAAAAATTTTGCATTTTGTTAAAAAAAAATAATAATAATGATTCATCATTTTCTACAAAAAATCAAAATAGATGAACATCCACTAAACTATCATCTATTCCATACCATCCAGGCCTGAACATGGCAGTGTTCCAACATCAGCGAACCCAATAAACATATAGCATGCATGCAAACAAAATGGGTTGAACACATACCTAGGGAATAAGACTTATTCCCTACTATTCACCTGAAGAGGAATCATCACCGTCATCACGTTGGAAATGAGAGTGTGGTCTCTGGAGCAGATGTGGTGGCACAAATGGCATCGGAGGGTAATCATCCATCTCAAGGCCGAGGCCATCCCAAATATTCCGTTGGACTCGTTCTTGCTACCACGAATATTGGTCTAGGAAAGAAGCGATCTCATATTGGTTTTGGACGACGATCTGAAGCTTTTTATTTATCCTCTCTTGGGAATTTTCATTTCGGGTTTCAGAAGGTCCCGCCGTCTCGTCTGTTGGCTCTTCCCCTTCCCCAGGCTCGGGCTTCCACAAGCAGTTTATCTTTGACAGATCAAGTGGAATGATAGGGTTGCAAAAGCTTTTCCCGGATACCGTCACTCCAGCTAGTAAAAAAATATGGGTCAATAGGGACAGAAATGGGAGCCCACTCTTTACCGTCTTTGCAGCATATATGATCGATGAATAGATCAGGAATCTAACATTGATTAGTTCTCCAGTTTGAATTTTGTAGATCAAAAAGGCCCTGTCCTTTGAGACATTTGAAAGATGTGATGTCGATAGGAGGCTTCCACATATGAAATGGTGTCAGATTTTTGGAATTGGCTTTAGGCATTTCACCAAGAAGGTAGCGACATTCGGCCCCTGGTGTTTCTACTTTACTTTGCCTGATGTGATCTTTTTGATGACCCTATGCAAAGTAGGATCTTGGCGTTCAGGGGACCTCGGTGCCGAAAGTCCAAAGAGATAATTGATAAAGTCAGGGCTGAAGATGATAGGCCTATTTCGAACTCTTGCTTGGTCGTCTATGGCTTCCGTAGCATTAGCGTAAAATTCTATAACCAAAGCAACCTCGCCCGAGGGTGGCGATTTACAGAATTGCTCCCATTGGCAGCTTCGGATTTCTTGTTGAAATTTTGCCGGGAGTTCCTCTATCAGACTGAAACCCTGTTGTCGTATGCATGCTCGAAAGGCTTTGTGTTCTTTGAAATGTTCCTCCGCTTGTTTTGACACAAAACGGGTGGCATCATAGTCAACGTCGGTTGGCACCCCGGGTTGTGAGCTCGACCCTTCTCCTCTCACCCTCTTTTTGGCTACCCTCTTCGGCATTTTCTAACAATCACAATCACAAAAACCCAATACAACCTCATCATGTATAAACAATTGAAAATCATAAACCGCCCTAATCACTTTGTCAAGAACACATACATCCCAAAACGAACACCCATTTGATCTTTTCAAACAAATTTCATAAATGTGACATCCTATCTTAGTTCACATACTCAACCAATACAATTAAACATGCTCATCACCAAGAATCAAACCAAAAACCCATAGAACTTCGGAATCGCGAAAATAAGGTTAATGGGTTTTGGGCAAAATTTCAAAATCCAATGATTTCTTTGATATAATCATGCAAACCAACCAATAATTTCAACAACTAGACTAAATGTAATGTAAAAGAAGCTTACTTGTTGAGAATTTATGGTCCAATCAAAAGAGAATAAAGAAATCGCACCGTTCACGCAAAACCCTAAATTTTCAAAAATAGGGGTGGAGATCCAATTCTTGGTGGTTGATTCGTGATGGAAATGACTACTTTCGGTAATGGAAGGATATTTTTGAGTATTGGAACGGTTTGGAAGTGAGGTTTTAGAGAAAAGGTAGAGGATTTTGGGGAGGGAACCTTGCGATTTCAATTTTGAATGAACGGGTTCTTTTTAACTGCAGAAGGTCCACTGCTTAGGCGGTGGATTCACCGCTTAGGTAGTAGAGCCCTTTCCTTTAAAAAAAAATTCTGACAAAATTTCGCCTAGGTGGTGGTTTTTCCACCTAAGCGAAATTACACCAGTGTGAAAACTCATATTGTTCTGCTGCTAATCCGCCTAGACGGTGGAGCGTATTTTGAAAATTTATTGCATCCTGTATTTTTACCGCCTAGGCGGTAGGCCTGCAGCTTCTACTTTCATGTTTTTCTCAAATTTTCAAAATACGGCTCCACCCTATACATTTCCACTTTGCTTGTTCAACGTGTTTGAACTTAGAACACTTCCCCAAGCGTCCACACTCCTAAATTCACTTCCGAACACGTTCCAAAGCCATGCCGGCTTCCAAAAATAATAAATAATTAAATAAATAGTAACAAAAATCGGGTAATTTGATACCCTGAGTTTCATTTCAAAAAAATATAGCGCTTGAGTTACCGTCCCCAGCTAGACTTTTGTGTTGCTAAGTATTTTTCACCAAAATTCCCCATAGACAAGGAATTTGGGCTCAAATGCTTAGTCGGATCAAGATCATGGCTTGAAGTCGGCTTCTCCTCTTAGTTCTTATCATTTGCAATAAGCTTAATATCGGGATTGAGAATTAAGAATTCCAATCTTCTTCATCGTTTCTCGCACGGCTTAATCACACTAACACAATAAAACAAAAATTAAAATTAAAAACAAAGCAAAATAAATGTCAGGATTAACAATTGACCACTTAGTCGCAATATCAACTTAAAATTCACACTAATCCCTGCCAAAAACTTGGTACGTTGACGGGACTAGAATACGATACTTTTTCTTCTCCTATCTAAAACTTAAATCCTGAGTCGTTACCGCGTATCTCCTGCAATATTCAATAAAATTCATACTGATCCCCGGCAATGGCGCCAAAAACTTGGTAGGGGCGTGAAATACACTGCTACTTACTCTCACAAGTATAAGAGGTCTAAGTTTTAATATAGTGGATCTTGAAGATCGGATATCGTTCCCACAGAGAAAAGTGTAAGTAATTGAGTACCGCAATTTACGTAGTCTTATGTTATCCTGACGATGAAAGACATGATTTATAATTAAACTAAGCTAAACTCAATTAGTGGGTTAATCTTAACTAAGTTGATTAATTAGGGATTGATTTCGTTCAATTAATACATGTTTGATTTCGTTTAGTTAACAATAACGGAGTTTAGGTATCCGATAATCTCGGTTCGTAAAATCCTCCACCACCTCTTTCGAGTGTAAGACAGGAGAATACGCAACTTCGTGTTAACGAAGAGGTCCCCCTCAATGTCTTAACGACTCTAGGCCATGTGAGTCTTGACCCAACGTCATCGATTGCACACTAACTAATGCCCCCATGGGTCGTTAAGTCCTAACGATGTGTTTACCCTAGCCCGAATCCAGGGTTTCATCTCCCGAGTATCAAACCCTAGTTTCTCAAATCCAACCCTAGTACCATAACAAGCATACTAAGATCATCATCAAATGATAAGCACAATTGGACTTAAAAGCAACAACCGTTAAAGAAACATATATTAAATCAAACGAGTATTTACACAACTACATCATCCCTAACTAATCGTTAATTAAACTAACATGTTCTTAGCCAATACAACATAAAATCAAGAGGAGATCATCAATATCAAAAATAAACATTAAGTACAAACATGGAAACAAGGGAAGAAAGATCAAATCTTAAAGTAGAGTAGTCTACTTTCGCCAAAGAACAATCCTCCCGAACTTCCTTTTCTCCATTGATGAACTTCCACTTCTAGCTCTTCAAGAAATAGCCAAGAACACTCTCTAAACTAATCTAATCTACTTCCTAAATTATCTAAACCTAACTAAGGTGGAAGGAGCTCTCCAATATCAACCGGTGCTCTCTCACGTCTAAGGGTTCTTGGGGGTTGGTGGAGAAAGGGGTTAAAAAGAGGAATTTAGAAAATATCTTCAAAATATCTGAAAACAGATATTTCTGTGCAGAGTGTCACCACCTAAGCCATGGTTCCCCACTTAGGCGGTGGTTTAAGTCAGTTAAGCCTCTGTCGGATCTTCGCCTAGGCGGTGGCTTCTCCGCCTAGGTGGTGGTCGTTGGCATAACAATCTGACGTTTTCTCACCTAGGCGGTGGTTCATTACTTCAGCTCTCCAACATTCTGGCTCTTTCCTAGGCAATGGAACTTCCGCCTAGGCGGTGGTCTTCATTCACCGAAACCCTGTTTTTCACATTTTGTTCACCGTTTCTCCACTGTTTTCACTTGTTTATTGCCTTTTAATGTCCCTTCACCTGTTTTACACTAAAACATAATTAAATATAATTAATACGCTCGAAAACTAACAAATTCGGTTTAGAAATAGATAGGTTTTTCACACCTATCACACTTCCGTCCAATAGATTGGAGTCTTGCATCCTCTTCCATACAACGCTTTATACGGGGCCATTTCGATTGTTGAATGGTAGCTGTTATTGTAGGCGAATTCCATCAACGTCAAGTGATCATCCCAGCTATCAGAAAATTCTCGAACACAACTCCTCAGCATATCCTCCAATGTCTGGATTGTACTCTCTGATTGGCCATCAGTCTGAGGATAAAAGGTGGTACTGAATTTTAGTTTGGTACCTAAAGCAGTCTGAAGACTCGACTAAAACTTCGAAGTAAATTTTGGATCTCTATCGGACACTATAGAAACTGGCGCACCATGTAATCAAACAATCTCGTCAATATATAATTGGGGATACTTATCAAGAGAGTATGTCGTCTTTACGGCCAGGAAATTAGTAGATTTAGTAAGCCTATCAATGATCACTCAGATACAATTATGCCCCTTTTGAGTACGGAGTAATCCCGAAACAAAATCTATCGTGATATGCTCCCATTTCCACTCTAGAATAGGTAGAGGCTGTAGTAACCCACCTCGATATTGGTGCTCGATCTTGACTTGCTGACAAACGAGACATTTGGCAACAAATTCAGCAATTTCCCAATTCATTCTATTCTATGAATAGTGTTTTTGCAGATCCCGATACATTTTGGTACTGTCCGGGTGCATTGTATATGCTAAGCTGTGCACTTCCTCCAATATATCCTTCTTGAGATTGACGTCATCCGGCACACACAATTTATTTTCCACCGTCACAGCCTCATCGTTATCTTTGACATATTAATTATCTATATGACCACTCTTTACTTCATATCTGATCTTCCCTAAATGGGTGTCCGACTTCTGTGCTTCTATAATACGGTCGATCAATGTCAGCCTCAAAGTGAAAGTCACAAGCAACGCTGCCATCTGACTAATCGCCAACTGAATTCACAATGATCTCAACTCGGCATACAGATTAGTATGAACAACTTGAATGTGTGTATACGAACCAGCCAATTTCCGACTCAATGCATACACTACAACATTGGCCCTTCCAGGATGATAGTGGATAATATAATCATAGTCTTTGATCAATTCTATCCAACGTCTCTGCCTCAGATTTAGTTCTTTCTAAGTAAACAAGTACTTCAAACTCTAGTGGTCGATGTATATCTCAAAAGTCTCGCCATACAGGTAATGTCTCCAAATCTTTAGGGCAACCACAATCGCTGCCAATTCCAAATCATGCGTTGGGTAATTATGCTCATGATTCTTTAATTGTTGGGAGGCATATGAAATCACGTGACCATGTTGCATCAGTACACACCCTAGTCCCTGATGTGACGCGTCACTGTAGATCACAAAGCCACATCCTTCAGTCAGAAGGGAGAGTATTGGCATAGATATCAGTTTATTTTTCAGCCCCTGAAAGCTTTGCTCACATTTGTCGGTCCACTCGAATTTAGATTCTTTGCGGGTCAATCAGGTTAACGGTGAAGCTATAACAAAGAATCCCTGCACAAACCGAGGATAATAACCCGCCAATCCTAAGAAACTTTAAACTTCGGTCATACTTTTCGGCCTCTCCCATTGCACCATGGATTCGACTTTCTTTGGATCCACCTGAATACCATCTCATGAGATAACATGTCCCAAGAATACCACTTGATCCAACCATAATTCACATTTACTGAATTTGGCATACAATTGCTTCTCTCGCAACATCTACAACACAATCTGGAGATGCTCTGCATGCTCTTTTCTACTTTGGGAATAGATCAGTATATCATCAATGAATACGGTAATAAATTGATCTAGAAAATATTGGAAGATCTGATTCATCAAATCCATAAAGGTAGTAGGGGCATTCATCAACTCGAATGGCATAACCAAGAATTCATAATGCCCATACCTCATCCGGAATGCCATCTTCGTCACGTCACTATCCCTGACTTTCAGCTGGTGATATCTTGATCGAAGATCTATTTTGGAAAACACCCTGGCCTTCTGCAGTTGGTCAAATAGATAATTAATTATAGGCAACAGGTATTTATTACGAACCGTCACCTTATTCAACTATCGATAATCAATACACATCCTTAACGTGACGTCTTTCTTTTTCATAAATAACACTGGGGCTGCCCACGGAGAAACACTAGGTTTAAGAAACCCATGGTCTAACAAATCTTGCAACTGAATCTTCAATTCCCTCAGCTTGGTAGGCTCCATACGATAGGGTGGGATTGATATCAGAGCAATTCTTGGAAGTATCTCGATAGTAAATTCCATCTCCCTATCCACTGTCAACCCTGGCAATTCTTCTAGAAAAACATCGGGAAAATTCTTGACCACTAGAATATCCGCCACCTGAAATTTATTGTTTGGTGTCAATCACATGCACGAGGTATCCCTGACATCCCTTATTTAGTAGCTACCTAGCCTCCAGGACTGAAATCAAGCTAACAGGGGTAATGTTTTTCACTCTACCGAGAATATCAACTCTGGCTCGCCTGAGACCTGAAAGATAACTTCCTTTTTAAAACAATCCACCATGGAATGATAACCAGATAGAAAATCCATACCCAGTATCACATCAAAATCATGAATACTCAGGGGTAGTAGATCTACTAATAACTTTCTATCACCAATCCAAAGCGGACTGTCTTTATACAAACTATCTATTAACACAGACTCACCTACCGGGGTAGATATAATGATACTATATAGCAGGAAAGTAGAAAATTTGCCTACATGCATCATGAAGGTTGCCGAAACAAATGAATGAGTATAACGGGGATCAATAAGTACATGTGCATCTCTATTATATAAAGACATGATACCAGTAACCACATCTAGAGTAGCTTAGGCATCTTATCGAGTAGTAGCAAAAAAACGACCCCGCGTCGGAGGTCCACCAGCAGATCCTCTACCACGCCCCTGGCAATGCTAAGGCCAGTACTACCTACACTGCTCGCAGAAGGTGTAGATGTGATAGCAAATTTAGGATAATTCGTAGATATATGACCCAGCTCATGACAACTAGTGGCCACAATTTAAGCGCTGCCACTTTCACCGCAAGCATATGGATCAAGTTTTAGTATAATGGACCTTTCGGTCAGGTATTATATCCACAGGGATTGGTTGAGATTACTATCAAATACCGCGATTGTCATAACCTAACTTTATCTAGGCGCTAAAAATGGTATTTGTAATTAAATACTAATACTAAAATACTAATTTACTATACTAATCACTAATACGAGATAGTTATGGGATGGATTATCTAGGGATTAATTTTATTTACTTAAACGCGTTTGATTTCATTTAGTCTACAATAATGTTGTTTGACTTATTCGACAATCTCAGTATCTAAAACTCATCCTCCACCTCTCCCGAGTGTAAAACAGAGAAATACGCAACTTTGTGTCAACTAAGAAATCCCCCTCTACGTTTTAACGACCCTAGGTTGCGTGAGTCTTGCCCCAACATCATCGATTACATACAAAACCTAAATTCATAAACTCTCCCGTCACCTCTCCCAAGTGAAAGATGAGGGATATAACGCGACTTTATGTCAACGAAGAAGTTCTCCTCAATGTCTTAACGACCCTAGGTCACATGAGTCTCACCCCCAACGTCATTGATTTCATGCATTGTGTTTACCCTATCGATAATCTCAATTCTAAAACTTCTCCGCCACCTCTCCCGAGTGTAAGACAGGGGAATACGTGACTTTGTGTCAACAAAAAAGTCCCCCTCAATGTCTTAACGACCCTAGGTCAAGTGAGTCTTGCCCCAACGTCATAGATTGTCCACAATCCTAACCCCGACCGGGTTATTGGATCGTGGCGTTTGTTTATTCTAATACGAATCCAAAATTTGTCACACCCCGTATTCTTGATATATCTATCTAAGCACGATAAAAAAAACAATATGGCATACACAATCAAACTACGAAGAACAATCATTAAAGAAACACAACTCAACCAAAACTACGTTTTTTATAAACGATATTAAACCCATACATAATCCACATTTAGCCTATGGCCATAGCCATTTATACAATTGAAACTAAGCTAAACATGCTCAAACATATATTAAAGATAACAAATAAAAGGAAAAACGGATGAACTTAACCGATATCCGAAGATTAGACGCTAAAATCGTCCACCGATCAATTCTCCTCTCCACATGTTGATCTTCTCCTTCGGATATGTTTGAGCACTCCCCACACTCTCTCTATATTTTAAACTAAGCCCTAAGGGCTGTAATGGCCGGAGGATTCAAAGGAGAGGGGAGGAGAGGGGTTTAAATAGGAAAAATATCTAAAATAAATATCTAAAACTGTGCAAAGGCCACTACCTAGGCGGTAGGATTCACTGCCTAGGCAGTGGGTATGTCGATTTAAAGTTCACCGCGACGGTGGAGAAGGTGTTGGAATAGGAAGAACATCCGACAGTTTTACCACCTAGGCGATGAGATTTCAGTAAGAATGGAGTCTTCTCTACAATTTCACCGCTGCGGCGGTGGGCTTGTTTTAGAATTTTGCCACCTTGCACATTTTTCCACCGTTCTCTGACCGTTTTTGGTCAAATTGATCATTTGCGCTACGATTTCATACCTTTTCACCCATACACTTGTTTTAATACAAAAAGAATAAAAACACATTAAAACGTATTAAAAATGTAATAAACGTATTCAAAAACTAACAATTTTGGTTTGAAAATAGATAGGTAGATCACACTTATCAAATACTCCCAAACTTAGAATTTTGCTAGTTCTCGAGCAAAACACCCACATAATACAAAAAAATATAAAAACTAATTACGAAATTGAAAACTAAAAACGAAAAATACTAAAAACAAAAATGTGTAAGTTTTGATTATCATCTACCGGCCAAAAGATTTTTCCCTTATCGACCCCCAATCCTATCAAGTTCAAGCATAAATCACACCATGTGGTATTCTAGAATTTCAACGTTCAAAAATAGTAAGCGCCATTCTAGATCTTGTTTAAGTGTGTGTGATTAAACTCAAATATACTACTATCCTTTGATTAGATAGGATTATCCCTCAATATAGTTCATGACTAAAACCTTTTAGGTATAGGGAATCCAAACGCCTGACCCAGGATCTATTCTCCACTAATGTAGGCTCGAAGGTTCATGAAGATTAGTAGGGCTTGGTTCAATTTTGGAATAATAGCCAAGGGTAAATTTGAATAGAAAATAGGTTAATGTCATTAACTTAACATTACCCGAGGCACATCGCTTGGCACTCTCACACTCGAAACCCCATAGTTTAATGAAAAACAACCCTGAACATACATTTAAGAATGTCGTACTCACTTGTCATGTAAAAAAGAAACGTAATTTAATTTTTTTTTTCACATAACACACCCCCAAACTCGTTCGAATATTTAAATTTTAGGAGTGTGCAAAAAGGATTAAGTAACACATCCCCCAAACTCATTCGAATTTCTACAATTTTAGGAGTATGCAAAAATATGAACAACAAACGATGAGCGAGTACTTGAATACCGAACCAAATACAAGTTCGCTCTAAACCCAACCTCTCACATCAAGTAGCGAAATGCTAACTTGATTCACTTAGATTGTTCCTTCAGTTTAGCGATGTAGGTTTGGAAAAAGTTTAATCGGCTAGGGTATTTGTTTAAATGTTCATAATTGAATTGACTATTAGGCTTCGACAGGGTAACGAGGGATAATGATATTGCATGGTAGGCTTCAAAAGGCTCAAGCGATCAAATGAATGCCTAAATCATATCTCCTAAACAACCTCGCCTAGGATTTCGCCTCGAATTTCCCCCAAATCAAGTTCTAGAATCCCTATTGTCATGAAATTGAGTGAAGGATAATCAGTTTCAAATCAATTAGATAGTACTATATTGAGTTTACGTGCTCGTGCATTTAGGATCCACAATAACTTTCACTAAGACGATACGTTAAGCACACAAAACATACATTAATGAGCTTTAAGCTTGACCTCAAAACAACCAGGGGACAGACTCATCATTGGGTAAAGGCCCAGATGACGTCAAAACTCCGCACAAAACAACAACTAAACTAAACAAACTAATCCTAAACAAACACGCATACAATAAAAATAGTAAAACTTAACTAATAACATAAACACATACTAACACATCACCACCAATGTAAAATAGGTGATGTCCAAAATGACCTGTCAGTGATCCCAATGACAGTATATAGCATGATATTGAAGACGGGGGTTTAGAACACGTACCTGGGAGGCGAGAGGATCTCACCTCTGACTTAAATTGACGGAGATGGATCTAACTTATTTTTTACCCTGGGTTGCCTCCCAAGAAGCGCTTGGTTTGTTGTCCTTGGCTCGATACATTCCCTCAAGACTGGCGAGATTTTTCTTTGGATGTTTCAATCTTTCAACGACATGCCTTACTGGTTTATGTGCGTGGCACAGGCATTATAAATGGTTTGGAATTTTGTTGAAAGAAAAGCATCAATACCTATCAATCTAACATCATGAAGTACCCTGCATAAGAAACAAAAACAAAACTACAAACAAAAATTATATACAAAAGAAATGCCTAGATTAAAATCGATTTATTTACTCACAATATCAATAATAATACTCCTTCCAATCCCTGGCAACAGTGCCAAAAACTTGGTGGCCGCAATTTAAGTGCTGTCATTTTCACCGCAAGCGTACAGATCAAGTTTTAGTATAATAGACCTTTCGGTCGGATATCGTATCCATAGGGATTGGTTGAGATTACTTTCGAATACTGCAATTGTCACAACCTAAGTTCATTTAAGCACTAAAAATGGTATTTATAATTAAATACTAATACTAAAATACTAATTTACTATACTAATTACTAATATGAGATAGTTATGGGATGGATTATCTAGGGATTAACTTTATTTACTTAAACGCGTTAGATTTCATTTAGTCTACAATAATGGTGTTTGACCAATTTTACAATTTCCGTATCTAAAACTCATTCACCACCTCTCTCGAGTGTAAGACGGGGGAATACGCAACTTCGTGTCAACGAAGAAGCCCCCTCAACGTCTAAACGACCCTAAGTTGTGTGAGTCTTGCCCCCAATGTCATCGATTGCACACAAAACCTCAGTTCATAAACTCATCCATCACCTTTCCCGAGTGTAAGATGAGGAATATAATGCAACTTTGTGTCAACGAAGAAGTACCCTTAAACGTTTTAACGACCCTAGGTCACGTGAGTCTCGCCCCAACATCATTTATTTCATGCGTTATGTTTATCCTATCGACAATCTCAGTTCTAAAACTCCTCCGCCACCTCTCCCGAGTATAAGACAGGGGAATATGTGACTTCGTGTCAACAAAGTAGTCCTCCTCAACGTCTTAACGATCCTAGGTCACATGAGTCTTTCCCCAACGTCATAGATTGTCCACAATCCTAACCCCGATTGGGTTATTGGATTGTGGCGTTTATTTATTCTAATCCGAATCTGGATTTGGAAAACCCCGTATTCTTGATACATCTATCTAAGCATAATAAACAAACAATACAGCATACACAATCAAACTACGAAGAACAATCATTAAAGAAACACAACTCAATCAAAACTACGTTTTTTATAAACGATATTAATCCCATACATAATCCACATTTAGCCTATGGTCATAGCCATTTATACAATTGAAACTAAGCTAAATATGCTCAAACATATATTGAAGATAACAAATAAAAGGAAAAACGGATAAACTTAGCCGATATCCAAAAATTAGCCGCTAAAACTGTCTACCGATCGATTCTCCTTCTCCGCGTGTTGATCTTCTCCTTCGGTTATGTTTGAGCACTCCCCATACTCTCTCTATATTCTAAACTAATCCCTAAGGGCTATAATGGCCGGAGGATTCAAAGGAGATGGGAGGAGAGGGGTTTAAATAGGAAAAATATCTAAAATTGTGCAAAGGCCATCGACTAGGTGGTGGGAATGTCGGTTTAAAGTTCGCCGCGGCGGTGGAGAAGGTGCTGGAATAGGAAGAACATCTTGTAGTTTTATCACCTAGGCGGTGGAATCACCGCCTAGGTGGTGAGCTTTCAGCAAGAATGGGGTTTTCTCTGTATTTTTATCGCCGCAGCGGTGGGCTTCTTTCAGAATTTTGCCACCTTGCTCATTTTTCTACAGTTCTCCAACCGTTTTTGGTCCGAATTAATTGTTTGCGCTCCGATTTCATGCCTTTTCACCCATACACCTATTTTAATACAAAAAGAATAAAAACATATTAAAACGTATTAAAAACATAATAAACGTACTAAAAAACTAACAATTTTGGTTTAGAAATCGATAGGTAGATCACACTAATCAATAACGAAAACATATTACTCTTTCTATGGGACAGTCCCTGGCAAAATGATCCAGTGCCCCACACTGATAGCATACAAATGCCCCAGCTCAACTTGATGACCGATTCCTCTCCTGTCCTCGCTGGCCGACGCTCGATCCCGATATACAATGTTGTCGCCCGGAGTATGACTGTCGTGGACTATGACTTCTAACGGATTGGTCAATCGATGGGGCCCAAGCAACTGGTGGTCGAGATACCGTTCCCCGAGAAGTACCACCTTTATATCTACTAGGTAACTCGAATCTACCCCTTTTGTACTGTTTGCTGCTCTCGGCAGCTTCCTGAACATCCTTTTCCACCAACTTTGTTGTATCTACCAATTCAGCGTAACTCTTAATTTGTTTGCTCGTTAACCTGGAACGAATTTCTAAATTGAGTCTTTTTTGGAATCTTCTGCATTTCGCCTCTTCCGCTTTTACCAGATCAGGGACAAAACGGGACAAAGCGTCGAATCTAACTTCGTACTGCTGGACGGCTATCTTTCCCTACTTCAAAACTATGAACTCTTCCTCCATCTAGAACCAATAAGACTCGGGGAAATATTTCTCATTGAACACTGCAACAAAACGATCCCAAGTGATCTTCTTACCTGGTTTCGAAAGTAACCTCTTAATCTCCTCCCACCAATGTTCGACTTCCTCTTTCAGCCGGAAAGTGGAAAGAAGTACCTAGTTATCATCAGCAATCCCCATGGCCTCAAATACAAGCCCTACGCCTCACAACCAGTTCTCAATATCAGCTAGACCCGCCGTTCCTGTGAAAACCAGAGGATCCAACTCCTTAAACCTTTTAAAAAGTACTGCTTGGGACGTGGCAGTATCAGTTTAGGCCTTTTAACATTCCATTATTTTCACCTGCTGCTTTGTTAACTGGGCAGCAGCCTATAAAATCCTCTCGATGGCATCTAAACTTCCCTGCATCCTATCTTCCTGTCTTTGGGGTTTCACCAGCCTCTATGGTCCAAAACTCCCAGAGCTCTCATTTTCACGCTCCATTGTCACTATCTAAAATAAAATTTAATGAACTACCGAACCAACCAGAAAAATAACAGTATTTAATTTAATAACATAACTACCAGTCACGTGCTGAAACCATCTACTGACCCCCTATCTCAAGGTCTACCACTGGCTCGACAGACTGACATGTCGACAGAACCTATAACCTAGGCTCTGATACTACAAATGTCACACCCCACCCCGGGCACCTATCACCTAGAGCCAGGCGTGACGTCGGCATGACACTCCCTGACCAACCAACCGGAAAAATAACATATATATTTACATACATACCCAGACACACACGTACCACTATCAATATATCTTTCTTTTTTTTTTTTTGTTCCAAACAATACCTCCATCTCATTTCCAAAAATATGGGACACACCCGTCCCAAATATATATAAAACAAAAATCACCAAAAATATGCTAAACCTTCCATGGTTCGCCTCTGACTGGCCCACTCCCAAGATAACACTACCTCTAGACTCTACTTAGTGTGGTCCACTCCTATTTGCGGCACCTGAAACCAAATTTTTTTATCGGTGTAATGTCTTCATAATAAAAACGGTTTGTATGGATCAAGTATAAGAATTTAAACACCACATTACAAAATATAATATCATATAATTACATACCATACGGAAATATAGTTTCTCTGTCACCACTGAAATAACTCATATATTTAAAACACCCAATCCAAATATTTTAAGTCAACCAGTGCAACAAAATATTATACTGACGCCAATCCATTTTAAAATAATATGTCTAAACCAAACCAATCTAGGAAGTTCATCGTATAATAAGATACCAAATCAATCCAAGCAGTTCATCGTATAATAAAAATACCCCACACCACTTTCCTACTAGCCATAGAATCGTTTTTACCTCACGAACGGGAGTTGTAATGGTACCATACCACCCGCAGGATTTGCACTCCTGACGGGTCAAACCACCCTACAAGACTTTACCTAGTAGGTGATCCATATCTCGGAAGATATATCCTCATAACGAGAAGAAAAATCCACATCTCCTAGGTCACACCCACCTAACGAAAAGAAAATCCATATCTCATAGGTCATATCCGCTTAACGAGAAGAAAATCCACATCTCGTAGGTCATACCCGCCTATCGAGAAGAAAATCCACATCTCGTAGGTCATACCCGCCTAACGAGAAGAAAATCTACATCTCGTAAGTCATACCCACCTAATGACAAGAAAACTATAGCCTAGTTAAACAAAAATCACCTTTTAAAACCTACTTGGTCCAAAAATCATTTTTCATCTTTAAAACCAATACTTACTTGATCCATATAAGATGCAAATTCGTTCGTTTTTAAATAAACACATTTTCCACAATTTATACGAAAATAATTTTTTGTAGATTTACATAGAAGACAGTACACTCACCTTATTCTCCGCACTAGAAAAATGTCACTGTCCAAAACCTACGGGGATGCTGGCACCTGTGAACCTAATAACGATAGGCCTAAATTAATATTTTAGTTAAAATAACCTAACGTGAAATGCAGGCCCTAAATTCCATATTTCCCATTCCCCAAATTTGTATTATGAAAAATTATTATTTTGTCAGCCTTGCCACGTTAATAGTCACTGTACCAATTTATTTAAGATTAACGATTATAAAGATATTATTATGATTGTGAAAATTATTATTATGATTGCGAATATTTCAATACTTAATAATTTAATTTAATCCACAATATTACCCGATTGAATTTTTACCTGTTCTGAATCACTCGCAGGCCGAGAAATTGAATGTTTTGCCTTTATTTTAATTTTTCCATGTTCCCTTCTATTTTTCCGTTTTCTGCTTTGCTGGAACCTCTCCGTCGTGGCAAACACCTTTCGTCTTTGATTTGTTTCCTGGTTCCGCAGCTGACCGTCCCTCTCTTTCTCCTCACCAACTCTGGAAACTCACTTGCCGCCCCTTCCTCATGATTAGAGCACACACTCACACATACATACACGCCGATGCTCCCACACACATCAACCCACGCACATGCATACAACAAAACATCAAAGAAACACACACACGAAATCACCGCATGCACATGTACAGTGACGACGAGCAACACACACACAAACAAAGAGACAGAATAGAACACATACATGACTGACCACCCACATGCATACACCGATCACCTTCACTCTTAGCCGGTGAACAAAACTCACCCACTCACACTCACACTCACACTGACGACGAAATGGAACAGAGCATACACACACATACACGACGGAACATACCAAACGGTAACGATATACCCATACACACGATCACTGGATGATCGACGATGAACACGCACACACCCACGCCGGAGAAACCACAACGAGCAGAACCCACCACCGCCAAAGATCACAAACAGACACCGACGACACCCACCGGACCGACCAAACACCTCACCTCCAATTCTCTCTCTCTCTTTTTCGTTTTCTCGTTTCTCTTTTTGAGGTTGATGATCACAATTTTCCATGGGTGCATTTATATGCATGATCATAGTGGTATCCGTTGATCCCTCATGAAGCCACGTCGTCCACCTTTCCTGTTTTTGGTTTTCTTGATCCCAACAGTATGCATATATATATATATATATATATATATATATATATATATATAAATTTTTCCCAAATTACATTAACCTCCCCTCAATTTCCTTTACGTTATTATTTAAATCCCAAAATTAAAAATGAATATTTCAAAAATTACTAATTGACCCCTAAACTTTTAATTTAAATTAGAAATGACACATTCCACCCCATTATTTTTTAAATGTTCTAAAATGCAACTAGCGAATATGCATGCGCGACAATTAGGGTCTTACACGACTAGTTATTTGAATGATAGTCTATATTTGTTGGATACTCTTGCTTCACATAATGAAATTAACTAATGATAATTTCGCCATACTTTGGCATAAGCGACTAGGACATATTTCTAAATAGAGAATAAAGAGGTTTGTTTTTGACAGAATTCTTGATCCCGTTGATTTAACAAATTTCAAAGTTTGTATTGAATGTGTAAATAGGAAATAGACAAACATCAGGAAATTAGGTGCCAATAGGAGTTATGATGTCTTAAAACTGATACATACTTATATTTGTGGACCATTCCCTACTGCATCTTGGAATGGAAAACAAAATTTTATTATGTTTGTAGACTACTACTCTCATTATAGGTACCTAAATTTAATTCATGAGAAATCTCAATCCTTAGACGTATATGAGGCTTTCAAAGTTGAAGTTGAAAATCAACTAGGAAAAAAAATCAAGGTTGTTAAATTTAACTGTGGTGGTGAACAATATGGTCGATATAACAGATTAGGAGAACAACGTCCAAGACCCTTTGCTAAATTCCTAAAGGAATTCAGAATCATCCTACCGTACACCATGCCAAGCAAACCTTGCATGAACGGTGTTGTTGAGAGACAAAATAGAATGCTTAAGGACATGGTAAGAAGTATGATAAATCATTCATATTTGCCAGAATCATTCTGGGGAGAAGCAATTAAGACTACAGCATATACCTTAAACAGGGTACCAAAGCGGTAGCTAAAACCCATTATGAATCGTGGCTAGGCAAAAAACCTAGCATAAGGCATTTACACATTTAGGGTTGTCCAGCTGAAGCAAGGTCTTATAGGCCAAATGAAAAGAAACTAGACTCAAGAATAGTTAGCTGCTATTTTATTTGGGTACGTTAAACGGTCGATAGGATTTAAGTTTTATGATCCCTCAACTAGGACCTTTTCAAGACGGGAAATGCGAGATTTCTTGAAGATGTTGAGTTTGAAAGGGGAGATAAGGTTATTAGAAATGTTTTCTTTGAAAATAAATTTATTTCTATTCCAAACATTGTTATTGACAATTATTAGATTGTTATTGACAATCAGATTGTTATTAATAATAATCAGGTTCCTGACATTATTCAAGACACAATTCAAGATAATAATGAAGACAATAATGAAGAACTCCCCATTTAAAATCAAGATATTGCTCCTGAAAAAAAAACTCAACAACCTCAAGAGGAAGTGCCGCTAAGGCGATCTACTAGAGTAAAGAGATATGTGATTTCAAGTGATTCTATCATCTTTCTCCAAGAACATAAGTTTGAAATAGGGACAATGTAAGATGATTCAATCAACTTCTATCAATTCAAACATGTCCTGAATCTAAAAAGCAGATTGATGCCATGAATGATTATATGAAATCTATGAAAGACAACGATGTTTAGGATATTGTCAAGTTGCCTGAAGATGCGAGGCCCATTGGTTGCAAATGGATATTTAAAAGCAAAAATGACTCAAAAGGCAATGTTGAGAGATATAAAGCTCGTTTAGTCTCCAAGGGTTTTACTCAAAAGAAGTCATTAATTATAAAGAGATTTTCTCTCTAGTTTCATCAAAATACTCTTTTAGAATTATAATAGCACTTATAGCTCATTTTGATTTAGAGTTACATCCAATGGACGTAAAAAAATGTATTTCCCAATGGATACATTGATGAAATGATTATATGGTGTATCCAAAAAACTTTGTATCAAGCGATTTAAAGTCTACGGTTTGCAAGATAAAGAAATCCATTTATGGACTCAAACAAGCTTCACCTCAATTGTATCATAAATTTCATCAAATCATTATCTCATATGATTTTGAGGTAAATGCAGTTAATGATTATATATACCACAAGTTCATTAGGAATAAATTCATTTTTCTAGTGTTATATGTCGATGATATACTGATGGCTAGTAGCGATGTAGACTTATTTCACAAAACCAAGAGATTTCTGATATGTGTAATTTATCTATTTATTCCCAAGCCAATTTTGGTAGTTTCTGAGTATTTTTATAGTGTTTTAATATGTTTTTATTTGTTTATGTATAAATCAGGTGTTTGGGGTAAAAGGGGACGAAAACGGTCCATAAACAAGCAAGTCGGTGGAAGAACGGTGGAGAAAACGAGCAAAAAGATAAATATTCAAGACCTGTATCCACCACTGCAAGGGTCAAAATGCAGAGAGCTCCACCACTGCAGCGGTCATCCTGTAGAAAGCCACTGACTTCTCCACTGTTGCAGCAGTCAAGTGCCAGACAGTTTAGATATTTTAGGATATTTTGTTGATATTTTGGATCCTATAAATATCATCTATTCTCCCCTAAACATAGAGGAATTTTTTTGGGAGTGTCTTGAGAGTTCCAAGGCCATTCAACCAAGAGAAAATCATAAAGTCAAGAAGAGGAAACATTCTCAGAGCGGTTTTAGCGTCGGTTCTTCGGATAATGGCTAGTCTCCTTATTTCTCTCTTTATTTATTAGTTTGGTTGATTGTTTTGTATATGTTTAGCGTGTATTTTGTTGTATATGTGTTTATGTCGATGTTTAGCTAAACATATATTGTCTAGGGAGCGATTCGTGTATGAAAATGTTATTTAAAAAAATCTAAGTTTCATTAATGGTTGTTCATGTTTATCCAATTGTATTTACCATTTTATTACAATTTTAATATGCTTGTTATAAAGTATGCATTCCATGAGGTTGGGGTGAGAATCATGTGAACAAGTGTCATACAGATGCTCGAGGGGGACTTCGGCGTTAACGCGAAGTCATATATTCATTCACTTTACACTCGGGAGAGGTAATGAGTGAGATTTCAATACCTAGATTGTCAGATAATGTGAATGTTATTAATGTAAACTAGATTGAATCGAACGCGTTTAAATGAATGAAGTTAATCCTTAGAAAATTAACTCCCTTAAATGTAAATATTAGTATATTAGATTAATTAGTTTAATTAGTTAATTAGTATAGTATATTATTTATAAACAAAAATATGAATTTAAGTCGCCTAAATAAAATTCAGTCATGATAATCATGGTACTCAACGGCCATATAATCCAATCCATGTGGATACAACAAACCTAACTCTTCCCACTCTACTAAAACTTGACCCGTACACTTGGTGAAAGTAGCAACGTAATTTCGAGCTACCAAGTTTTTGGCGCCATTACGGGGGATTAGTTTTTAGATTGTTGTTGATATTATGAGTAAATAACTTGATTTTAATTTAGGCATTTATTGTGTTTATAATTTTTTTTTCTTTTTAGTTTTGTTTTTCATGCAGGGTAGTTGAAGATGTTAGATCAACAAGTACTGTTGCATTTCTGTTAAAGAGATTTTGAGCTGTTTTATTGTGCTTGGGATCGACACAAGGAGTTGCTCTTCTGGTTTCCAAATCATTGTTTCCCAAGGGAGTGTCAACTACTGAACTTCCTCGATGGGTTACTAGACGCAACAAGAAATTGGGTTGAAGGAGGAAAAGGTACCACCTCTTTTGACCAATTAATCGCAGACGAAGCTTATCGATTGTTGGAAGACATAGCGGAGTATGATTTTCACTGTTGGAATTATTTAACAAGCTACCAAAGCTTGAGGGATAGTTCCACCGTTTTAGCACCGTGGATTGACATCCCTGACCAACAAGAGGAGTCTTCTCCCGCCCTGGAAGAGATATTTGATGTAGTTATGGGGGAGACTCAAATTTTCTTAAGGGAAACGAATGACCGGCTAAATGAGCACGAGGATCGTCTTGACAATATTGAGACAATCTGTGCTTAAATTGATGTAATAGTAACGTCTCTTCAAATGCAAATCGGTCAGCTTATCTGCTTTATTGAGGCTGAGTCAGAAGTGGTAGCACTGAGAGACACACAAGCCACATTCATCGAAAGCCACCAGGAGGAACCAAAAATAAGCGGCAGGAACTTGGATCAGTTCGAAGACGATGCAAAATCATCAAATAATACTTGTGATTATCCACTATTTGAAATCCATCAAGTGTTACCGCCACCAATTGAAGACTATCACATCTATGAGGATCCGATATGGCTCACTTATCCATCTCCGCCTTTAGCACTGTTCTTTCATGCCTACCATGCACATAAGCCGACAACGAATCAAGTTGACAGCTCGAGCTGAATATTTCCAAATCTCGCCAATCTTGAGGGCGCTCTGAATCAAGACCCATAGGTGGTGTTGTACGACACTTACTATGGGCAAAAGCCGCTCTTTGATGAGCACTTCTACACGTCAGGCCGAGGACAATAAACCAAGCATTTCTTGGGAGGCAACCCAAGTTCAAAATAAATTAGAACTTCACCGCCGACTTCATTCTGAGGCGAGATTGTCTCGCCTCCCAAGTACGTGTTCTAAACCCCCGTTTTCGTTATCATGCTTTATTGGGATCGCTGATGGGTCACTGTTGACACTACCCGTTTTAAGTATGTGGGTGATGTGTAGTATTTTAGTATGTTTAATTGTTGTTAGTTATGTTTTATTGTTTTTAATGTTTGCATGTTTGTTAGTTTTGTGTAAATGTGTTTATGTTTGTAGATGTGTTGTTGTGTGCTGAGTTTTGCATTCATCTGGGCTATTACCCAATGATGAGATTATCCTCTAGTTATTTTTAGGTCAAGGGTAATTCCCATTCATGTGTGTTTTGTGTGTTTGGCATGTCGTTTTGGTAAAAGTTATTGTGGATCCTAATTTGCACGAACGCGTAGACTCAATGTATAGTTATTCAATTGATTTGAGGTCAATTACCCATTAGCCAAATTCATGACAATTTAAAGGATTCTAGAACCTAATTAGGGAAAACTTGAGGCAAAATCCTAGGCGAGATAGTTCAGGAGACGTGATTTAGCCATTCATTTGATTCGCTTGAGACTTTGAAGCTTACCTTGTAAAATGTTTATCCATCATTACCCTGTCGAAGCCAATTAGCCATTTTAATTCTGAACACATAACAAATATCCTAGATAATTGAACTTTTTTTAAATCTATATCGTTAAACCGAAGGCACAATTTGAGTGAATCAAGTTAGCATTCTTGTATGCCACTTGAAGTGAGCAGTTAGGTTTAGGGTGAACTTTTGATTGGTTCGATATTTGAGTACTCGCTTGTCATTTTTTTTTTTTCGTTTTAACCACACCGATGAAATTGTGATAATCGAATGAGTTTGGGGGTATGGTACGTTTAAAAAACAAATCTTATGTAAATATAATTCAATTTTCGTTTCTTTTCATGAGTGAGTACGTTGGTCTTAAATGTATGTTTAGAGTTGTTTCAAATTTATCTATGGGGGTTCGAGTGTGATTTTGTACCAAGTGTTGTGCTTTGGGTATCGTTAAGTTAACGACGTTAACCTATTTTATATTCCCGATATACCCTTGGCCATGTTCCAAACCGAACTAAGTCCTTTTGATCTTTATGAACTGCTTAGCCTACATTAGTAGGAGAGTAGAACCCAGTCAGGCATATGGATATCCTACTTCTTTACGATTTAAAGTCATGAGCTTCGCTGGTGGATAATCCAATCCGGTCTTTGAGTGGCTATACAATTGAGTTTTCGCACACACACTTGAATTAGGATCTAGAATGACGTTTACCATTATTGAATGTCAAAATTCTAGAACATCACATGGTGCGTTTTACTCCTGAACTTGATATGATTGGGGGTTGTTGAGGGAAAAATGTTTTGGTCGTTAGTTGAATTCAAAACTCGCATATCGTAATGTTTAGGTAGTTTTTGTTCTTATTCGTGCTTAGTTTTTGTGTTAGTTAATTTAGTTGTATTTTTTTAAATTTAGTGTGAGTGTTTTGCTCGAGGACTAGCAAAATTTAAAGTTTGGGGGTGTTTGATAGATGTAATTTATCAAATTATTCCCAAGCCGATTTTGGTAGTTTTCAAGTATTTTTATAGCGTTTTAATATGTTTTTATTTGTTTATCTATAAATCAGGTGTTTGGGGCGAAAAGGGACGAAAAAGGTCCATAAACGAGCAAGTCGGTGGAAGAACGGTGAAAACAACGAGCAAAAAGATAAATATTCAAGACTTGCATTGATAGGTGTAAATTACCTATATATTTTCAAATAGAAATTGTTAGTTTCAGAGTATGTTTAGTATGTTTTTATTAATTTTTAATATGTTTTTACTCTTTTTGTATTAAAACAGGTGTATGGGTGAAAAGGTATGAAATTGAAGTGCAAATGATCAATTCGGACCAAAAATGGTCGAAGAACGGTGGAAAACAAGCAAGGAGGCAAGATTCTGAAAACAACAACCTACCGCCTAAGCGTCCAGACCATCGCCTAGGTGGTGAAGATGCAGAGTGCACCAATTCTTGCCGAACGTCCACCGCCGCGGCGCTGAGATCCACTACCAAGGCGGTGAAAATCCACCATTGCAGCAGTAAAAATGTAGAGAGTTGTTGAACTCTCCAACGCTGCAACGGTAAAACCACCACTGTAGGGGTCAAAATGCAGAGAGCTACACCATTGCAATGGTCATCCAGCAAAAAGCCACGGACTTCTCCACCGCTGCAGCGGTGATCCCACCATTGCAGCGGTTAGGCGCCAGACAGTTTAGATTTTTTAGGATATTTTGGATCCTATAAATATTATCTTTTCTCTCCCAAACACAGAGGAATGTTTTTGGGAGTGTCTTGAGAGCTCTAAGGCCATTCAACCAAGTGAAGATCACAAAGCCAAGAAGAGGAAACATTCTCGGAGCGGTTTTAGCGTCGGTTCTTCGGATAACGGCTAGTCTCCTCGTTCTCTCTTTATTTCTTAGTTTGGTTGATTGTTTTGTATATGTTTAGGGTGTATTTTGTTGTATATGTGGTTATGGTCATGTTTAGCTAAACATATATTGTCTAGGGAGCGATTCGTGTATGAAAACATTGTTTGAATAAATCTATGTTTCGTTAATGGTTGTTCATGTTTATCTGATTGTGTTTACTGTTTTATTACATTCTTAATATGCTTGTTATGGTGTTAGGGTTGATTTTAAGAATACGGAATTTGACACTCGGAAGAGGTTACCCCAGATTCGGATTAGGGTTTAAACACAACGTGACGATCTAATGACCCAGGAGGGCAATAGAAAGTATACAATCCGTGAGGTTGGGGCGAGACTCATGTGACCAAGTGTTGTATAGACGCTCGAGGGGGACTTCGGCATTGACGGGAATTGACATATTCATTCACTTTACCCTCGAGAGATGTAGTGAGTAAGATTTTGATACCTAGATTGTCGGATAATGTGAATGTCTTTAATGTAAACTAGATTGAATCAAACGCATTTAAATGAACGAAGTTAATTCCTAGACAATTAACTCCCTTAAATGTCAATATTAGTATATTAGATTAATTAGTTTAATTAGTTAATTAGTTTAGTATTTTATAAACAAAAATATAAATTTGAGTCGCCTAAATAAAGTTCGGTTATGATAATCATGGTATTCAACGACCATCTAACCAAATCCCTGTGGATATGACAACCCTAATTCTTCCCACTCTACTAAAACTTGACCCGTACACTTGCGGTGAAAGCAGCGATGTAATTTCGCGCTACCAATTTCTAACTAAAAAATTTGAAATGAAAGATCTTGGAGATGCTTCTTTTATGTTAGGAATAAAGATACATCGAGATCTCTCTCACGGTATCCTTGGGTTATCACAAAAGAGTTATATCGAAAAGGTGATTCCTAGATTTGGTATGAAAGATTGTGCACTAGGAGATACTACTGTTGCTAAAGGTGACAAGTTTAGTCTCACTAAATGTCCCAAGAATGAGATGGAAAAGAAAGAGATGCAAAATATTCTTTATGCATCAATAGTAGGGAGTCTTATGTACGCTCAAGTATGTACGCATCTGGATTTAGCATTCATAGTTGGAATATTGGGTAAATAATTAAGTAACCTTGGGATGGATCATTGAAAAACAGCCAAACGGGTTATGAGATATTTACAGAGAACAAAAGACTACATGCTAACTTATCAGAAGACAGATCATTTGGGTATTCTGATTCCGATCTTGCAGGTTGCCAAGACACTAAGAGATCCACTTTGAGCTATGTCTGCCTACTGGCTGGAGGGGCTATTTCCCGGATAATTACTAAGCAGTCAATCATAGCTGCTTCCACCATGGTCACTGAATTCGTATCATGTTATGAGGAAATAAATCATGAAATATGGCTGCAAAACTTTGTCACTGGGCTGCGAGTAGTGGATAGTATTGAAAGACCACTAAAGATATTTTGTGACGATAAATCTATAGTGCTATATTCTAACAACAATAGAAGCTCCACGAAGTTGAAGCACATAGACATCAAGTTTCTAGTTGTTAAAAAGATAATTTAGAGTAAGATAGTATCTATGGAATATATGGAAACTGTTGGCCCAGTGAGCTACCCAAGAGGGGGGTGAATTAGGTAGTATTAGAAAATTAATCCAAATAATAAAACTTAAAAAATCAACCAATTAATTTTATCGTAAAATTTTTTATTATCTTTATAGCAGCGGATAAGTGTAATAAGCTCTAGATGTATACCCAAATAACACAAGATAAAATAAAGGAAATAAACTCAAGATCCCTTTAAAGGTAGGAACTAAACTCTCACAAATATTTTTTTCACAGGCTTAGAATCAACCTTTACAAATTCTTTTTTCTAAGCTTAGGAATAACCTCTACTTTTTACATGCTCAAGAATAACCTAATTCTTTTTATAACTTAGGCTAAAGAATCAAAACCTCATAAACACTCCAAATATCGTTTTACCCGGTAAGGATTGAACTATTACAAAATCACTCACAAATTCAATCAAGGAAGAATTAATACCTAATATTTTTATACCTTAGGCAAATATCAAAACCTCAATCTCTTTATCGAAAGAGATTGAAACCAGCTACACTTTGATTAGATACTCCCAATAGTATCTAATCCAACACTCAACTCACCAATTACAAATACTTTATTACTGATTTTTTCACTCGGAGCTTCTACCACCTCAGATAAATTAGAACTCAATTAATATCCCAAAACAAGTGATAGAAAAGTGAGATATTCAAAATCTGATTTTAAACAAAAATAGGTAGCATGTAATTAAGTACGTAATCAGATTTCTCAAGAAATTGTTTCAAAAATAATTTTCAATAAAAAATCTAGAAAACAATTTCAAATATCAAATTCCAAATAATAAATAAGAAACAATCAATAGAAAGTAGTTTGGAAAGATCTCACCAGAATTCCACCGTAAAAATAATGATTAGCAATGCAACTTCAAATCGGTGATCAACAATAATTTTTTTCAATATCTCAAGAATGATTTTCAATAAAATTCTCACAAAACTCTCAATATGATAACTCTTAGAAAGCACAAGAGCTGAATAGCACAGAATGATTGATATCTCATTTATCTTTAAAGTGAAAAACGCAGGTCTATATAAAAGGGAATAAAATAAGCTCTCCAACGACTAGTTCCTACTTGTTATGATATTTAATTGCTCTTATAGACCCCTTATATCATTAAGACCTCATCCTAGTTCAAATCACTTAATTATGGCTTTTAAACTTCTCAATTAAGTCCCCTAAATATTTTTCAATCACAATTAAATAAGATAGAAAGAATTACATGTACCAAATTGAAAAATATTCAAACTTAATGAACCATATTGTTGATCCTAATATTTTGATGAACAATTAAAGGTTTATATTTTTGGTAGAACTAACAATTTGATTAAGTGTTTCAGTTTATTAGTTCCAATGATGAATATATGATGACAAGTAATGAATGCATGCAAAAGAGACTGACAAAGACGATGGACATTAAGAGACCAAAGATTTTAAAGAATCTAACTGAAAACAACTCAGGTTAATTTTTACTCTTAATGTATCCTAATTAGGATCACACATGACACAATTTGTTTTTTCATTTATGTGTGTTTTGATAGGATCCTAATTAGTGAAATTATCTAATCTTATGTGTAATTGAAAAATAAATATTGATAATTAATTAAAATTGAATTTAAGAATTTAGTGGGGGTTAATTGAGAAAAGAAATCAGTTAAAGGGGCGAAAACGTTAACGAAAATGAATTAAAAATAAATTTAGAAAATGTTCCCAACATTGACAAGTCGACAAGTAAGTTGATCGGAGTATAGAAGAAAAAGTCTCTGAATCTCCCAGTTGATAGGTAGGTCAACCTATGCTTAAAAGATGAAATCTCTGAATCGTCCGGTCGATAGATGATGGATGGGCGATCGACCGGTGGGTGAAGGAATTTTGGCTTAGCTAGTATCTTGAATCGAGCGGTCAACTTATGGGTGTTGGTCGGTCGACTGATGAGTTTGTTTCAAGTTTAGAGAATTTCGAGGATTCTAATCAAACAGTAGTTGTTACTAGCTGTTTATGGTTGAGATATGAGAGAAATTTTAGGGATATGGATATTTTAGAGATATGATACTCCTATTTGAATATTCCTATTGATATGGTATATATATTTTAAGTATTTCTCAAATTGGTACATTTAATTCTTTCTAACCTATTGATTTGAGTTTGAGAAATATTTGAGGGACTAATTTATTTGAATGTTTTGAAAGCCATAATTAAGTCAAATATACCTAAAATGAAAGATAATGATATATGGGGGTCTATAAGTGATTTTTAGATACTTATTATTTAAAAACTCCGTTGGAGGGCTTGTTTCAATTTCCTATATATAAACCTGCGGATTTCACATAAAATAGATACAATATCAAGAACTATTTAGTTTCTAAGTTTTTCTAAGAGTTATCATTCTGATATTATACTGAAAAATATTGTGAGATTATTCTGGAGTTAAAGTTCTTGAGTTAAAATGTTAATTTATTTGGCGTCACCAATCTGAGCTATCTAGCAATCTGTTTTGTAATTCATTGGTGTTTTCATGGTGAGATCATTCCAAGATTATTCTTTAATTGAGTACTTGATTATTATTACTTGCTTAGGGAATTGATTTTTTTAAGAAATCGTTTTTGAACTTTAAAAGTATAAAAATCTTTTAAAACGATTTGTGTGTTAATCTGATTACATGCTTAATTATGCTACCGGCTTTTTTTATTATAATCAGATTTTGTTTCCTCATTTTATTTCTATCACTGGTATCGAGACATTAATTGAGTATTAATTAATTTAAGGTGGTAGAAACTCCGAGTAGGAAGAACTTATCAATTTTTAAAATTGGTGAGTTGTGTGCAGATTAGATACTATTGGGAGAGTCTAATCAGAGGTAGCTAGTTTCCATCTCTTCCAGTAAAGATATTGAGGTTTTGATCTTTCCCTAGAGTATAAAAAGATTAGGTCTTAATTCTTCCTTGATTGAATTTGTAGTAATTTGGTAACAGTTCAATCCTTACCGGGTAAAATGATATTTGGAGTGTTTATGAGGTTTTGATTCTTTATCCTTAGTTTAAAAAAGAATTAGGTTATTCTTGAGCCTGTAAAAAGTAGAGGTTATTCTTAAGCCTGGAAAAAGAAATTTGTAAAGGTTGATTCTGAGCCTGAAAAAAGAATTATTGTGAAGGTTTGGTTCCTACCTGTAAAGGAATCTTGAGTTTAGTGGGTGCGAATCTTCGTGGGGCTTAAAGGACTTGATTAGCCAAGAGTAGCTTGGTGAACCAGGATATATTGGTGTGTATTGTATTGTTTATTTCTTTTATTTTATCTTTTGTTGTTTGGGTGTGCACCTAGAGCTTATTACACTTATTCGCTACTATAAAGATAATAATTAATTTTAGGATAAAATTAATTGTTTGATTTTTAAAGTGTTATTATTTGGATTAATTTTCTAATACTACCCAATTCAACCCCCCCCCCCCCCCCCTTCTTGAGTAGCTCACTGGGCTAATAGGAACAAACTCCATGATTGCAAGTACGCTCACTAAAAGTTTGCCACCTAAGGTATTTCATGAGCACACTACTCGTATGGATGTGGTTTTATTTGGTGATGTGCTGGTTTAGTAGGAGTTTGTATTTGTGGAGTGATCTTTTGTTAAATACATATATCTGATTTTCTATAGAGTAAAGTAGATGGATTAAAGTTTGTTTACTTTGAATGTGTTCTTTCTAAATATGGTTTAAACATAAGAATAGAAAGACTAAGGATTGATCTCACTGCGGAATAAAGAGTGACTAGTTGAAAATAGGCATGTTTGATATCACATTGCATGTAATTTTTTGTTGCACATCCATACTTTATCTATGTCATTGAATATATTTGATATGGTGACCATCGATGGATCTAGTTACAAATTTGAATGTAACGAAGGTCTTCTTGATCTCATGCTGGTATAGGAGATGAACCAAATTGTAACTAAGGAATGTTTCCAAGAAGATAGTACTTTTGTGCACACTCAAGACTATGGAATATAACAGTCTTCGGAATCTCATATATAACCCAAGTGGGAGATTGTTAGGAAATCAATTATTTCTTATTGTGGGTTCATATGATTAATTAAGCAGTTATATTATGGGCTATCAATTTTATAAGGGCCCAAATAAGTGATCTAATTAATTGGGCTCGGGATTCTGATAAAAAAGACCCTGACTTCATAATCAACACTGCCAATCAGCCTATTAACCCTCAAAATCCTTCCCATGGCAAAAAATATGGTCCCCAATCCTCAATACATTTGTTCTATCTAATCCTCCTGCTCCTTCAACTGTGCAACCTTTAGCTCTTCCTGAGAACCTCATTGAGCAACTCCCAACCTCTATTCATCCCCTAGCTCCCTCTCACCCTAACCTCATTGATATCCCTATTCAGGCTTGTTCTGCTTTGGAAGCCTCAGCCCAGCCCACCACCCTCAGATTATTCAACCACCTACTGCTCAAGATACCTCTCAGCTAGCTCAAATTGAAATTGAATCCTCTCTACCCCTTTACCACTCCAACATTGCCCATCTTCCTTTTTACCACTCTAATATTGGTAGCCATCCCAACCCTGAATTCTACCCTTCCTCAACTGAAAACTCCAAGCTTGATAGTGAGAATGTGATCTATAAATTCACCCGCTCCCCATGAAAGAATTTGTGATAATTCAGTCCCTCTAGACCCTAAAGAAATTAAATGGATCTTTCCCAAAAAGAGACACCAAACCAGAAGATCCACAGTAGTCACTAGATTAATAAGACATTACCCCTCAACCCCTTGATCTATTGTTGTTTTTGCTGTATTCTTCTAATATTGGTTGCTATGTTTTTCCAATTCTATTTGGTTATTTTTGGTTTGTCTATGGCCTGCTGCATTTCCAGTTGATGCAATATTTTTGTATTTGGATGGCTGTTGTGTTTTTTCTTTTTAGGTTCTTGGTATTTTCCTTGTCGAATCACACTTAGAAGTATGGTCTAATGCATATTTTATTGCATTGCTTGCTTCTTTAATTGCTGTTTTGTGGCCTTATGCTTGTTTCTTCATTTTGCTCTCTGCTGCAGTTTTTCTCCCCATCTTGGCTATTGTATTTCCAATGCAAGTAGTGTGTGTTTGGATTGTTGTTGTTCCTGTTTTGATTTTGTTGTTGTTAGGTTTTTAGGAGAAGTACATTTTAAACTTTCTAACTATTGACACATTTCTAAGTTGTTCCTTTCCGTTTGGCCGTTTCATTTTAAACCCTCTATATATTAACAAGTTTTTATTTGGTCTTTTTGTCAAAAAATTTGTCCATACTAAGAGAATTTTGAGGCAAAATTGTCATTTTATATTTTTTTATCATTTTTTAAATATTTTTTTTTATTTGACTTCTCTCTCTCTCTCTCTCTCTCCTACTCAACTCTCTCTCTTCCATTTTCCCTCTTCCTCCCTCTCCCCGTCGACCAGAAACACCCCCTAATGCAGGGGTGAAACACCCCCGAAACAAGGGGTGGTTCATCCCCTGTAACAAGGTGGTGCCACCCCCGTAACAAAAGGTGTAACACCCCCATAACAGGGGTAATTTTATCCCAATTTCAGAGGTGTTTCACCCCCAGTTATGGGGGTGAAACACCCCCGTAACAAGGGGTGGCACCTCCTGTTATGGGGGTCTGGGGGTGAAACACCCCCGTAACAAAAGGTGGCACCTCCGGTTAGGAGGGTGAACCACCCCCATAACAGGTCGGTGTTTCTGGCCGGCGATGAGATAGAAAGAGGGGGAGGGAGAAAGAGAGAGTGAGAGTTGAGCGGGGGAGAAAAAGATAAATGAAGGGAGAAAATCATTAAAAAAAAATAAATTATAAAAAGACAATTTTACCCCTCCATTTTGTTAGTTTGGATGGATTTTTTGACAGAATAACCAAATAAAAATATGTTGATACATAGAGGGTTTAAAATGAAATGCTCTAATGGAGATGGACTACTTAGAAATGTGCCAATAGTTAGAGGGTTTAAAATGTACTTTTCCCTAGGTTTTTAAGTTTCTTTCAGCTATTGTTGTTAGGGGCTAGGTTAGGTTGCTATTGATGTATCCTCAATGTTTGAGGTTTTTTGTATTTGGTTTGATTGGTTAGGGTCTTTCTTCTTTTGTAATTCTTGGGGTTTTTAATTCCCCTAGTTATGTCATTTTATTTTCTTAAATAAAATTGGGGCCTAAGTCGACCTTATATATAAATACTCTTATAGCATGTTGGGTTAAGCGAAATCGGGGTGAAATGGAATCGCTATTTCATCCTCAATTCCGATTCTCTCATTTGGTTTTCTAATGGAATCGAAAAATTGATTCCATTGGAATAAGAAATGATAGAATTGAATTTCATACTTGATGGGATGGAATCAAACCAACCCAATGGAAGCATATATTAATTTTCACAAATGCCCAGTCCCAAGAGTCCATCTCACTATTCATCCATGGGAAAGCCCACCTATATATATATATATAATATGTATTACTATGTGTGTGCGCGCGCGCGCACATGCTAATTAGAGAAAAATTAATTTGTAATTTTTTTTTAAATATTATATTATTATATAGATATTCAAAATTAATATCTAAAAAGGTATTATGGGAATTTTGTAATGTTTCACTATTCTATTCCTTCTCTCATTCCATAATAACCAAATAAGATAGTGAAATAGTGATTCCATTGATAAATCCATTTCATTTTTTTTCTCATTCTATTCCACCTTGATTACATTGTATCCAACCAAATGAGTCGTTAGGGTTATGGTCCCTGAAACCAAAGAGACGGCTACTTATGTTTTCTTTCTTATCTGAGAAAGAGAACCCATTGAGTATCAAATGATTAGTCTACAGAAAACCTCTAACCCAATGATTCATCGCCATGGATTCAAGTACGCTTGTTTATGTGTTAAAAAAACTTTTAATGATTTGACATGTTGATTTAAGACTAAAGAAATCTATTGGAATTTGGCCATTCATCCCCAACATGGATTTCCAGTCACCTATTTTAATTAAATAACTAATGACATTATATATTTCTATTGAATTGTTCTTGTAACATTTATCACTCATTTAGTTGGACAGAATGGAATGAGGGTGGAATTGAATGGAATGAGAAAATGAATAGAATAGAATTGTCAATAAAATCACTGTTTCATTCACTTATTTGGTTGCTATGGAATGAGAGAATTAATGGAATAGTGAAATATAATAAAATTTCCATTATGCCCTTATAATAAAATTTTATTATATTTCACTATTCCATTCAATTTTCAGTTTCCATTCTCAATTTTCTGTTCTCTAATTTTTAATTTCTGTTCTCAATTTTCAGTTTCCATTCTCAATTTATATTTTCTAATTTTTGTTTCTGTTCTCAATTTTTTATTCTCTAATTTTTGGATTGGGTTGGATCAGCAATGGATTTTTTTGTAATTTTAGTTTTGATTTCATTGAACTAAACTTGATTCTACCTCATTTCAAATGGTATCACAAAAGTGATTTTATTGGAGAACCAAATAACAGAATGGGAATCGAGAGTGGAATAGAATTTGCATTCCTCTCCGATTCCGTCCAACCAAATATGCCGTTACTGTTGTTTTATTGAATTCACTTAAGTTTGTCAACCGAAAAATACTAATATTTGGTAAATTTTACTTCATCTACTTTATCGACGAGTTGAGTTGATTTCAACCGAACTCGAATTGAAGTGGATATCAGATTTATAGTTGTATGTTTGTATTTATTCTGTGCTAAATTTATTAGATTGTGGTACCTAAGCTAGGTTTTGGCAATGTAATTCACAGTATGTTGGACTTTCATTCTCTGGGATTTTGAAATTGTTCCTGCGCTGCAAAATAAAAGTCGACTTGCAATGAGAATTTAGAACTTCTGATTCCACTTCATTTTTGGATTGGAAGACACCGCAGGTGGTGAAATTGAATTTGTCAAGCAAAGACATTCTTGGAGGAAGAGTCTTTTTTTCTTTTCTTTTTTTTCCCTATTTCGACACATTACCAAATTGTTTGTTCTTTATTTTTGGTGCTGAGTGTTGATTAATCGTTTGAACGGAACTAAATTGTACTGTAACGTTTATGGAAAGAAAATAAGTTGTTAGTGGAATTGCTATAAAAGTGAAACTGCAATGATTAAGTGGAATTACATAAATAAAACAGTAAGTGAATTTTAAAAAAAAAATAATAATAATAATAATAATAATAAATAAATAAAAAAGAATATTAGAATTGTTTGTAATTACTGAGATTGTTAGTTTGTTACTATCAAATAAAATTATAAAATTCAGTAAAAAAATATGCATTGATTTTTGATAATTAATTTATTTATAATAAAATTTTAATTAAATAAATTTTTAAATTTTAAATGTTTCCATAAAGTAATTTTGTTTATTGATTTTTGATAATTAATTTATTTATAATAAATTTTTAATTAAATAACTTTTTAAATTTTAAATGTTTCCATAAAGTAATTTTGTTTATTGATTTTTGATAATTAATTTATTTATAATAAATTTTTAATTAAATAACTTTTTAAATTTTAAATGTTTCCATAAAGTAATTTTGTTTATTGATTTTTGATAATTAATTTATTTATAATAAATTTTTAATTAAATAACTTTTTAAATTTTAAATGTTTAATTCCATAAAGTAATTTTTCAGTGAAATTATTATTAAAAAAAATAATACTAAGTTGAATTGGAATTAAAAATATATATGCAATAGAAATGTTATTAACGATATTTTGAAATTTTAAAATTTTCATTATAAAAAATAAAGGCAACTACCAAGAAGTTCTCATATAAGGACAAAACTATCAAATATACATTTTTGTTAAACACATGTAATGAAATAGTCATTTTATTTTTTTGTGACGATTTTACCCCTCGTGTTATATTCTACTTTTACCACCATTCAAATTCTACCAAGCCGCTGTACTCATTTCATCTCATAAAAATAACCATACAATATACCCAACATAAACTCCATTCCACCAGGGACATAGACAAAGCCTTTTCTCTCTCTTTCTCTCTCTCTCTCTTACACACACATACACACACATTTGTTTAGGGCAACGAGTTTGGGGCTGATGGCCATCTGTTATATTCAACACGATCTTGTGTTGAATATAACATGAGATTGTATTATATTTCACTTTCATCGCCGTTCAAATTCTACTAAGTCACCGCTGAATGCACTAGTGGCGTGTAATTAACGCACGCCATTTTCACTGCAAGTATACGGGTCAAGTTTTAGTATAGGTTGGGAGAGTAAGGGTATCGTGTTCACAAGGATTAGTTGAGATTATTATCGAGTACCGCGATTATCATCACCTAATTTTATCTAAGCAACTAAAAATTGTAATTATTAATTAATTAATACTATTACTAAATTACTAATTAAACTATACTAATACTAATATTAATATGAGATTATTAAGGGAAAAGATTGCCTATGGATTAACTTCATTTACTTAAATGCGTTTGATTTCGTTTTAGTTTATGTTAACGACGTTCGACTTATCCGATAATCTTGGTTCGTAAACTCACTCGCCACCTCTCTCGAGTGTAAGACGAGTGAATATGTGACTTCGCATCAACGAATAAGTCCCCATCAATGTCTTAACCACACTAGGTCACATGAGTCTCGCCCCAACATCATTGATTGCACACTTTTCAACTCCCTCCTGGATTATTGGATCGTCGTGTTGTGTTTAACCTAGTCCAAATTCGGGGTTACCTCTCCCGAGTGTCAAGCCCCGTATTCTCTCCTTTTTGGTATCAGAGCTGAGGTTTTAAGAAACCTTGGGAGTTTAACAAGTAGATGCAGCATCATTAATAGGCACTAACAAGTTTTCCTACATTCCAGAAAAATGCCGCTGAGAAGGAGAACCCCTGCCCAGGCCGAAAATGCCCCCGGCAAAAAATGCACGGACTGGAGAGAATCAGAATTTTCTGGCAGCCATGTACGAGGCATTTCAAGGAATGTCTACCTATGCCCAGGAGAATCATTGGGTAGATAATGAAAGATGGATATACCTAAGGGAATTCTTGAGGCTGTCGATAGAACCATTTCGAGGAGGACCAAATGTCTTCAAGGTTGAATATTGGATAAGGACTACGGATCATCATTTTGATTTGCTCCAGGTCCCAGCGGCCTACCGAGTCGAGTTCGCAACTACTAAACTTGAAGGGAAGCGGAGTTTTGGTGGGAGCGGACCAAGAGGAGCCATAAGGTTGCTAATATGACTTGGGAAAGGTTTTGTGACCTGTTCTATGAAAGGTTCTTTCATCAGTCCCTAAAGGAAGAGAAGATACGGGAATTCTAAAACCTTACTTAGGGGGGATATGATAGTGTCAGAGTATGAAGCCAGATTCTCTTAGTTGTCTCGATTTGTACCGAGCGTCGTGTCCAACGAGGTAGAAAAGTTTGTGAAATTCGAGACGGGACTCCGACATAATATCCGGAGACAAGTAGTGGCGGTTGGTACATGTACCTATTCGCATTTAGTGGCAACAGCATTGAGGTTAGAGCATGATCATCTCCTCTATTTGAAAGAAACCGAGGGTAAAAAGAAGGACAGAGGCAAAAGTTTCAGGAAGATGACCCGCAAGATCCAGTACCGTGGCCCCAGTCAAGGCAGTATTGGAAATACCAGTGGTAGCGGAGGTAGGAGTAACTCATCTGGCAGTGGACGTTCTGGACCTTATACTTGTTATCTGTGTGGATAGCCGGGACATGTCAAGAGAAATTACCCAGCCCATCAACAGTGATCTGGTAATCTTCATGACTCTAGTCAAAGTAGTCAGACAAGATCTATACAATCTCAACAGTCTGTGCCGAGCTATCCACCCCAAAATCTTCAGATATATGGTTACTAGCCATAGTATCAATATCGTCCTCAACCCCCAGCACAGTATCAGCCACCCGCAGTTACGTCTCATCAGGATCTTCAGCAATGAGGACAAGCTAGCCGAGGGAGAGACAATAAAGGAAAAAGGAAGGCTTGAGTCCAGAGTTACAGCATTGGTGAGGGAGGTGCTGAGCCACAGGGTAGTCTTGTTCTGGTTGATGGTATGCTTCTTATCTCCTGCTCATGGGCTCGTGTGTTATTTGATACAGGTGCATCGCACTCGTTTATGTCTGCTTTATTTTCCTCGTTACTTGGTCTGAGTATGGAAAGTTTAGATAAACCCTTATGTGTAAATACTCCGCTTGGAGAATACATGGATCTTGCTCCGATTTGTTGAGGATGTCGAATCACTATAGCAGACAAGAAGTTTTTTGTTGACTTGATAGTTCTACCCATGGAACAGTTTGATGTTATCTTGGGTATGGATTGGTTATCCAGATACAGAGCTATAGTAGATTGTCAACTCTGACGGGTGACGTTGTGTCCAAACGAAAATGATACGGCGGTATTCCAAGGGAAGTCGAGTCATTCATCCCCTAGCTTGATGCTAAGGGCCTGTTTTGGTAGGAAGAATAGTGAGGCATTAGTATTGTTCACTGAATTGGACAATAAAGTGGATAGAATGAATCGACTTATGAATCTCCCAGTCGTAAATAAATATTCAGATGTATTCCGTGAAGAATTGTCGGGGTTGCCACCAAACAGGGAGATAGAGTTTTGTATTGACCTCTACCCAAGCACGATGCCAATTTCAAAAACTCTTTGTCGAATGGCTGCAGCAGAGCTAGCAGAATTGAGAAGACAATTGGGAGAACTAGCTGAAAATGGGTTTATCATAAATAGTACTTCACCGTGGGGAGCCCTTGTCCTTTTTGCCAAAAAACATGATGGGTCCTTAAGACTCTGTGTTGATTATCGATAGCTTAACTAAGTTACAATAAAAAATAAATACCATTTTCCTAAAATCAATGAATTATTTGATCAGCTAGAAGGATCCCAGTTCTTTTCCAAGATTGATTTGAGATCGGGATACCATCAGTTGAAAATTCGGGAAGAAGATATTCCCAAAACAGCTTTTCAGACGCGATATGGACACTTTGAGTTTCTAGTCATGCCTTTTGGGTTGATGAATGCTCCTGCAGCTTTTATGGACTTGATAAATAGGATCTTTTGACCTTACCTAGATCAGTTCATTGTGGTGTTTATTGATGATATTTTGATTTATTCCAAAACTCAGGAAGAGCATAAAACGCATCTGCGGATTGCCTTGCAGACGCTCCGTGATCATTGACTTTATGCCAAGTTTAAAAAGTGTGACTTCTGGTTGACAGAAGTAAAGTTCCTTGGGCATGTCATTTCTCACCAAGGAATTTTAGTTGATCCATAAAAAATCGAAGCCATCTTGGACTGGCCGAGACCTAAGAACGCGATGGAGGTTTGGAGCTTCTTAGGATTGGCTAGATGCTATTGGCGTTTCGTGGAGAACTTTTCCCGAATCTCCATGCCAATAACCCGACTCACCAAAAAGGATGTAAAGTTTGACTAGGAGGATGAATGTAAAACAGCATTTCAAGAGCTACAGAATTGATTGACCAGTGCTCCAATCTTGATCGTACCCGACCCAAAAGAACCGTATAAAGTTTATACCGATGCTTAGGGAAGAGGGTTAGGATGTGTTTTAAGGAAGCATAGGAGAGTTATCGCTTACGCTTCTAGACAACTCAAACCTCATGAGCAAAATTATCCGACAGATGATTTGGAGCTAGCAGCGGTAATCTTTGCCTTAAAGATCTGGAGATGCTATCTGTACGGCGCGACATTTCAGATTTTCTCAAACCACAAGAGTCTCAAATATTTGTTTACACAAAGAGACTTGAATTTAAGACAGATGAGGTGGATGGAAAATATGGAAGATTATGATTTCACTTTGCAATATCTTCCCGAAAAGGCTAATGTGGTAGTAGATGCTTTGCGTCGCAAAAATCAAGGAATTATGGGAAGGTTAGCTTTGGTAGATTGGAAGAGATCAGCAGTAATTGGAGACTACAATCTTCAATATGCGGAGAATTATAACCAAGTTTTCGTCTACAATGCCATTGCAACCCTATCACTCTTGCAGGTCATTAAAGAGTGTCACTATCAGGATGATAGACTTAGTGAGATGTGGAAAAAAATCTAGAATGGTGAATACTTTGAAGGATGGGATATTTATCCGGATAGATCTCTCCATTTCCGAAAGAGAATAGTTGTTCCGAATAATCAACAACTTAAACAAACCATACTAGATGACGCGCACAAGACCCGTTTCACTGTACATCCAAGTAGTGACAAGATGTATCGGGATATGAAAAGGCAATATTGGTGGAGTGTCATGAAAAAGGATGTAGCTCAGTATGTCGCTCGATGTTTGACATGTTAACAAGTTAAAGCTGAACATCATTGACCAAAGGGAGCCCTGCAGCCACTACCCATTCCTAAGTGGAAATGGGACCATGTCGCTATGGATTTTGTGACAAGATTGCCAAGAACCCCTAATGGATTTGATGATATATAGGTAATAGTAGACCGATTAACAAAAATAGCTCACTTCATACCAATCAAGTCAAGTTATCGCTTTCAGAGGTTGAGCAAGCTCTACATAGATCGGATTGTGAAATTGCATGGGATTCCGCTATCGATCATTTCAAATCGAGATCCTCGATTCACGGCTAAGTTTTGGAAGAGCTTCTAGAAAGTTCTTGGCACACAGCTCCAGTTTAGCATTGCATTTCATCCTCAGACCAACGGGCAGTCTAAGAGAGTTATACAGATTTTAGAATATGTGTTGCGAGCTTGTATCCTGGATTTTCAGGGTAGCTAGAATGAGTTTTTTCCATTTGTAGAGTTCGCTTACAATAATAGCTACTAGGTTAGCATTGGTGTGGCACCATACGATGCTTTGTATGGACGACCATGTTGGTCTCCTACTTGCTGGGCAGAGGCAGAAGACCGGATTATCATCAATCCAAATCTGATTGAGGAGACTATAGAAAAGATCAAGCTTATCCGAAAACAATTAAAGGAAGCTCAAGATAGGAAAAAGTACTATGCTGATAAAAGGAAGACACCTCTAAAGTTCCAAGTAGGCGATTTCGTATTTCTGCGGGTAAAGCCTCGAAAGGGAATTTCTCGATTTGGTGTAAAAGAAAAATTAGCCCCGAGGTATATCGGACCCTTTAAAATTACGGAGAAAATTGGATAGGTCGCCTACCGCCTAGCCTTGCCTCAAGAGTTGTCGCATGTGCATGATGTATTCTATATATCTCTTCTACAAAAGTATGAGCCAGATCCTTCTCACGTGATACAGTGGCAGGATATTCCAATCCAGGGGGATGTTTCGTATGAGGAGATGCCTCAACAGATTTTGGATTGGAAGGTAAAGTCCTTGCAGAAATGTAAAATACCTATTGTAAAGGTGTTATGGCATCATCATGGACAGAAAGAGGCAACTTGGCAGCTGGAATCGGGCATGCAGGAAAAATACCCCTACCTGTTTGACAATTGAGGTCTAACTAGAATTTCAGGGATGAAATTCTTTAAGGGAGGAAGAATTCTAATGTCCTAAAATTTTATGTAAAAATTATGGAGTTGTAAGAGTATTTAAATAAAAAAAAATTGGCAAAAAAAAATAAAATTACACCTCAGCTCACCTCTTCCAAATAAGCCTTGCGGAGTAGACCTGGTCAGCTTGTCGGTAGACCTCAAATCAGCTTGGTATAAACACCTAAGCAGAGCTACAGTTCGTATGAGCTCAGGTCAACTTTACCTAAGCATCTCAGCTCTGCATGACTTGAGGTCAGCTCTACTCAACACCTCAGCTCTGCATGACTTGAGGTCAACTCTACTCAGCATCTCAGCTCTGCATGACTTGAGGTCAGTTCTCCTCAGCATCTTAGGTCAGATCGGTAATGCACCAGGTCAGATCAACCGTACAGTGTATTCACTGTAGATTTAGATATTTGTGGGTTAGAATCCCTAGGCAATGTCATGACAAAAGTAAGAATTCTCTAGAAAGTCACGTGATGGATAAAGACCAAGTATAAAAACCCATTTTTCCTCCCACTTTCTCCAACTCTTGAAAGAAAACAAAAAGGGAGAGAGAGAAAGAGGAGTAATCGAAAGGAGAAGAGGAGAAGAAGAAGAACAAGAAGAAGAAGAAGAAGGGAAATCACTAGTCTCAGTGAAGTTAGAGTCAATGATTTAACCAAATCTGGTGAAATCAAGCTTCGGGGAAGGATTTTGAGCTCACAAATTGTTTCCAAGTGAATTGGTGGGTCTCGATTTGCTAGAAAATCACGGCATCTCAAGGTAGGAGAATTTTACCTATTTTCTTATGGGTTTTTGAGCATATTTTGTGTGTATATATTCTTGAATACATGTTTAAAACTTGTGTTTTTCAAATAAAAATGGATTTGTGTTGAATAATGATTTTCAACAAGTCTGGTATTTGAAAATGAGATTTTCACTAGAATAGAATTTCTAGAAATTACTGTTGTTCAGCAGACCTGGTCCGGTAGACCTAGTTTGGTAGACTTGGTCCGACAGACCTGGTTCTGTAGACCTTGTCTGGTAGACCTGGTTTCGGCAGACCTGGTTCTATAAATCTTGTCTGGTAGACTTGGTTTGGCAGACCTGGTTTGGTAGACCTAATCCGGCAGACCTGATCTTCTGAAGGACTATTATATATAAAACTGTGTTTTTTCTTATGAAATTGGATCCGCAGGTTTGGTAGACCTGGTTTTTAAAATATATATGTGTATATATTTGTGTGAAAAACATTCTGGCTTGGTGGTTTTTCGATGAACTTTGTTGGGACCGAGGAAATCGGGTCACCATAGAGTTTACCTTGGGTACAAGTCCCTAAACCCGGGCGAGGGATACTCCAAGTTACGTAAGTATCTCACTGAATGGTATTTATTCAGTGGCACGTTCGGTCACTCGGTATCTTTAGAGATGCATTCGCTTTGTATGTGTATATGTATGTACTTTGAAAACAAACTATTTATAATTTTATACACGTACGTTTTATTTTAGCGGATACATTTTCTTATTCAGGCAGGGTTGATGTTTTGAAAAGATCACATATTTTTCATAAACTCAAGGAAAAAGGGTAAGAAAATGGACAAATTTCCCTACTGAGCATCTTGAAGCTCATCCCACTCTTTTCCTCTATTTTCAGGTAGTGCTCAGGATAGTGAGCAGGAGTGAGCTAAATTTTTCAAGTACGTTTGGGACGTAGTTAAATAGCATGGCACTTCATTTTGTAATATATTTAGTTTGTTTTGCCTTGGCATGTACTATAGGGCACAATAGAGCCCAACCGTTTTGGACTGTTGGTTTGTTTTTTAACCGTTATATAAGAGGTGTCTATTGATGTTGCTAAGAGCGTAATAAATCATATAGAAGGCCTAATCCAATAATTACAGTAATTTTTATTTTATTTTATTCCAAAATAACAAATAGGGTTATCCGTCGACTACTTAAGTTGCCCGTCCCGGAGTCTGATTCACGACCCCCAGGTTGGGGTGTGACATTGAGAGGGACTTATTTGTTGACACGAAATCGAGTATTCCCTCGTCTTACACTCGGGAGAGGTGGTAGGGGAGTTTACAAACTGAGATTGTCGATAGGGTAAACACAACGCAACGATCCAATAACCCGAGAGTGAGTTGGATTGTGTGCAATCAATGACGTTGAGGCGAGACTCACATGACCTAGGGTCGTTAAGACATTGAGGGGGACTTCTTCATTGACATGAAGTCGCATATTCCCTCGTTTTACACTCGGGAGAGGTGGCGAGAGAGTTTACGAATTAAGATTGTCGAATAGGTCGAACACCATTATTGTAAACTAAACGAAATCAAACGCATTTAAGTAACTAAAGTTAATCCCTAGATAATACATCCCCTAACCATATCGTATTAGTATAATTAGTATATATTAAATTAGGTTATATTAGTATTAGTATTAATTAATTTAAAATTATTATTTTTAGCCTAGATAAAGTTAGGTCATGACAATTACGGTACTCGACAATAACGACAACCAATCCCTATGGATACAATACCCGATCTTAAAGATCACATTATACTAAAACTTTGACCTCATACACTTGCGAGTAGTCAATACACGAGCGTGTAACAAATACTCGTCGTACAAGTTTTTGACGCCGTTGCCGGGGATTATGTTTGAGAGTTATTATCGATATTGTGAGTAAATGACCCGATTTTACTTTAGGCATTTCTTTTGTATATAATTTTTGTTTTGTGGTTTTGTTTTTATTTCTTATATAGGGTGCTTGCTAATGTTAGATCAACGGGTATTGATGCATTCTTTTCAATGGGATTCCGAGCTGTTTTATAGTGCATGGCCATGCACATAAGCCAGTGAGGCGTGTCGTTGAAAGATCGAGCCAAACAAAGCAAAATCTCGCCAAGCTTGAGGGTGTTCTGAGAATGTCGGGCCGAGGACATTAAACCACGCGCTTCTTGGGAGGTAACCCAAGGTCAAAAATAAATTAAATCCATCTCAGCCGACTTGATTGGGAGGCGAGATTCTCTTGCCTTCCCAGGTACATGTTCTAAACCCCCTTCGTCAACACGCTTTAATTTTCTATATGTTGGGAATAATGATTGGGTTCGCTGAGGACACTGTCCATTTTGAGTTTGGCAGTGATGTGTAGGATATTAGTATGTTTTATTGTTTTATCGTGTTCATGTTTGTTTAGGTTAGAATGTGTTTATGTTTGTGTTGTTGTTGCATGCTGAGTTTTACATTCATCTGGGTCGTTACCCGATGATGATATTACCCCCTAGTTGTTTTCGAAGTCAAGGGTAATACCCATGCATGTGTGTTCTATGTGCTTGACAATGCATTTTGGTGAAAATTATTGTAGATCCTAATTTGCACGAGCACATAGTCTCATTGTATAGTTATTCAATTGATTTGAGGATGATTATCAATTAGTCAAACTCATGAAAATTTAAGGATACTAGAACCTGATTGAGGGAAAGCTTGAGGCGAAATCCTAGGCAAGGTAATTCAGGAGACGTGATTTAAGCATTCGTTTTGTCGCTTGAGCCTTTTTAAGCCTACTAATGAGTGATTTATTTACAAACAAATTAAGTACTTTTAGATTCAAATATTTGTGTGTTTTTAATCACTTTTTTTTGTTTTAATATGTTTTTGTGTTGTTTGGTAGGTTTTTGAATAAAATGGTGAAATTGTACAAAACCGGTACAGGTGCTGTAACTTCAAGGCCAATTTTGAACACGATTGCATTCTATTTTTGGCAAACTCAAAAAATTTAAGTTATAGATATGTTTCTTAGCTTTCTACAAGTTTTTGAATCACCTAAATTGGAGTTTGAATGAAACAGTTACAGCCACAACACGAAAGCGTGTCACCGCCGCAGCGGGACACCACCGCCGCGGTAGTAAAACAGCAGAAAGTTTGTAGCGGCTCTGCATTTCCACCGTCGTGGCCATGATCCCATCGTTGTGGCCATAACCTTTGTGCCAATTTAGATATTATTTTAGGATATTTTGATCCCTCTTTCTCCTCTTCTCCTCTCCATTCAGCCAAGGGACCTCTATAGACTTTAGGAGGATAGATTGAGAGGTTTTGGGAGTGCTCAAGAAAATCTTAAGGATATGATCACGTTGCAACGAAGGAGGAGAAATCTTGAAGCATTTTTAGCGATAAATCTTCGGACTAGGCTAAGTTTCTCTCATTCTTTCCTTTATTTCTTAACTTAAGATTATTATTTGAGAATGTTTAGCTTAGTTTTCATTGTATAATCGGCTATGTCCATGAGCTAAACGGGTTTTTGTCTAGGGATTAATATATTTATGAAAATGTTATTTTGTTGAGTTTGTGTTTGGTTAGCGGTTGTTCTTCGTTATTTTGATTGTGTTTGCCATATTGTTTGTTTATTATGCTTAGAATGATATATGGAGAAGATGGGGTTTGACAAATCCCTGATTCGGACTAGTATAAACAAACGCCACGATTCTATAACCGGGTCGGGGTTTGGATTGTGGACAATCAATGACGTTGAGGCAAGACTCACGTGATCTAGGGTTGTTAAGAGGTTGAGGGGGACTTTTTCGTTGACTCGAAGTCATGTATTCCCCCGTCTTACACTCGGGAGAGGTGGCGGTGGAGGTTTAGAACTGAGCTTGTCGATAGGGTAAACACAACACGACGATCTAATGACCCGGTCAGGAGTTGGATTGTATGCAATCAATGACGTTGGGGCGAGACTCACGTGGCCTAGGGTCGTTAAGACATTGAGGGGGATTTCTTCATTGACACGAAGTCGCGTTATATCCCTCGTCTTACACTCGGGAGAGGTGGTGAGGGAGTTTACAAACTAAGATTGTCGGATAAGTCGAACGCCGTTAATGTAAACTAAAACAAGACCAAACACATTTTTGTAAACAAAAGTTAATCCCTAAGCAATACTTTCCCTAAACATCTCATCGTAATATTAGTATAGTTAATTTAATTAGATTAATTAACTTAGTATTAGTATAATTAATTTTATTCAATTTATCTTTGCCTAGATAAAATTAGGTCATGATAGACACGGTACTCAATAATAGTCGAAACCAAACCCTATGTACACGATAACCCTCACTCTCCCGATCTATACTAAAACTTGACCTCGTATACTTGTGAGTGAAAGTAGTGGTGTATTCATGTGCTATCACCTACCTTGTAACAAGATTATCCCTCGTTACCCTGTCGAAGCCTTAATGTCGTTTCAATTCTGAACACATTAACAAATACCCTAGCCAATTGATCTTTTTCCAAACCTTTATCTCTTAACCGAAGGCACAAATTTGAGTGAATCAAGCTAGTAGTTGCAAATGCTACTTGATGTGAGTGGTTGGGTTTAGGGAGAATTTCGGATTGGTTCGTTATTCGAGTACTCACTTGTCATTTTTCTTTCATTTTAACCACACCCGTGAAATCATACTAATCGAATAAGTTTAGAGGTGTGATTGTAAAAAAAACAGTTACGTTTCTTTTGACAAGTGAGTACGTTGGTCTAAAATGTTTGTTTAGAATTATTTCTAATTTATCTATGGGGGTTTGAGAATGAATGTGCCAAATGTTGAGCCTTGGGTAACATTAAGTTAACAACGTCAACCCGGTTTCTATTCCAAAATACCCTTGGCCAAATATTCCAAAACTGAATCAAGTCATTCTAATCTTTATGAACTTCCAAGCCTACATTAGTGGAGAGTAGACCCCAATTAGGCATATGGATATCCTAGTCCTATACGGTCTAAGTCATAAGTTTCGTTGGTGGATAATCCAATCCAGTCTTTGATAGTTGAATTATTGAGTCTTGCACAAATACGTTTACTGGATCTAGAATGGTATTCACCATTAGTGAATGTCAAAATTCTAGAACACCACATGGTGTCTTTTACCGCCTAAACTCAATACGACTGGCGATTGTTGAGGAAAAAATGACTTGGCCATTAGAAGAATTTAAAACTCGCATCTCGTTATGTTTAGATTGTTTTTAGGTTGTTTGTTACTTGATTTAGTTGTGTTTTTTTCATTTCCATGTGTGTGTTTTGCTCAAGGACTAGCAAAATTTCAAGTTTGAGGGTATTTGATAGGTGTGATCTACCTATATATTTCCAAACCGGTTTTGTTAGTTTTAGAGTATTTTTTATAGCGTTTTTATTATGTTTTAATTAATTTTTATTCTTTTTATATAAATAAGGTGTATGGGTGAAAATGTATGGAATTGGAGCGTAAATGATCAATTCGGACCAAAAAAGGTTGGAGAACGGTGGAAAAACAAGCAAGGAGGCAAGATTCTGAAAAAAAGCCCACCACCGCGGTGTCCAAACCTCTGTTGCAGCGGTGAAAATGCAGAGAGGGCCAATTCTTGTTGAACGTCCACCGCCGCAGCGGTAAAAATGCAGGATGGTCACAAATTCCACCGCCTTCTCCACCACTGCGGCGAACATTAAACCAATATATCCACCGCCACGACGGTGACCTTTACACCAGATTAGATATTTTTAAAAATATTTTACCTATTTAAACCTCTCTCCTCTCCTTTCTTCTTTCTCTCTCCGACCATTAGAGCCCTTAAGGATTAGTATAGAATAAAGAGAAAGTATGGGGAGTGCTCAAATAAATCCGAAGGATAAGATTACCACGCGGAGAATGAGAAGCGATCGGTGGACCGTTTTAATGGCTAATCTTCGGACTACGGTTAAGTTTATCCGTTTTCCCTTTTATTTCATTACTTCTATATTTGTTTGAGCATGTCCAGCTCAATTTCAATGTATAAACGGTTATGACCATGAGTTAAACGTGGATTACATATGGGATTAATATTATTTATAAAAACATAATTTTGTTTGAGTTGTGTTTCTTTCATGATTGTTCTTTGTTATTTTGATTATGTTTGTCGTATTATTTGTTTATTATGCTTAGATAGATATTTTGAGAATTCAGGATTTGACGCTCGGAAAAGGTAACCCCGGATTCGGACTAGGGTAAACAATGCGACGATCCAATAACTCGGGAGGGAGTTGGATTCTGGGCAATCAATGACGTTGGGGTAAGACTCGCATGACCTAGGGTCGTTAAGACGTTAAGGGGGACTTCTTCATTGACACGAAGTCACGTATTCCCTCGTCTTACACTTGGGAGAGGTGGCGGGAGAGTTTACGAACTGAGATTGTCTATGGGGTAAACACAATGCAACGATCCAATAACCTAGGAGGGAATTGGATTGTGTGCAATCAATGACCTAGGGTCGTTAAGACATTGAAGGGGACTTCTTTGTTGAAAAGAAGTCGCGTATTTCCTCATCTTACACTCGAGAGAGGTGGCAGGAAAGTTTACAAATTGAGATTGTCGAATAGATCAAACACCATTATTGTAAACTAAACGAAATCAAACGTGTTTAAGTAAATAAAGTTAATCCCTAGGTAATTCATTCCCTAACTATCTCAGTATTAGTATAATTAGTATAGATTAAATTAGGTTATATTAGTATTAGTATTAATTAATTTAAAATCATTATTTTTAGCCTAGATAAAGTTAGGTCATGACAATTACGGTACTCAATAATAACGACAATCAATTCTTGTGCATACGATACCCAATCTTAAAGATCACATTATACTAAAACTTTGACCTCGTACACTTGCGAGTAGTCAATACGCGAGCGTGTAACAAACGCTCGTTGTACAAATGATATCCGATCTTAAAGATCCATTACACTAAAACTTGACCTCATGCACTTGCGAGTGAGTCAGACGTGAGCGTAAAAACCTCATTGTACAATTTTTTGGCGTCGTTGCCGGGGATGTGTGTTTGATTTGGTTGATATTACGACTAAGTGGTTGAATATTAATCCTGAAAATTCTTTTGATTTATTTTCTTTTAAATTATTTTTTTAATTTGTTTCGTTAGTTGTGATCAAGCAGTGCATGCAATGTAGAAGAAGTTTGGAATTCTTGACTCTTGATCCCGAGATCGAGCGTACTTTGAAAAAGATAAGGAGAGAGAGAAGAAGGCAACTTCAATACCACGAATCGAGATCTAATGGAGCATACTATACCAAATTCCTTGTCTACGAGGGATTTTGGTGAAAAATGATTAAACACGCACGAATGTGTTATAAACTACGTCCTATCTTTGGAAGCTGCACCGAAAGACGTACCAAAAGCCGTACCTAAAGCCAGCACACCTTTTGCGGATGGTCCGAACCATTTTGGATTAAGTAAATTTCCCTTCGGTTCAGTCAAATTGGAAGGTAGAGAGGAGAGGATCAAGCACTATATCGGAAATGAAAAACGAGTTGTGGAGAGTATCTCCCTCGTTGATGAATGATCATGCAATTTGCTAAGTCCAGCTAGGGACGGTAAATCAAGTGCATTTTTTTATATGAAACTAAGGGTATCAATTTTTTCCCCCCCTTTTTTTTTTTTTGCTACTATTTACTTTTTGGAGGCCGAAATGGTCTCGGAGTGTGTTTGGAGCTAAATTAAGGAGTAAGGATACTCGGGGATGTGTTTCGCACTTAAAATCGTTGAATAAGCGAAGTGGAAGCACATGGTGTGGAGCCTTTGTGTTAAAACTTGAATAAATAATGAAAATCCAGTACCAGGCTCACCGTCGAGATGGTGGACGCACCGCCAATGCGGTAAAAATACAGGATGTTAAGTTTTCAGCAAAATGTTTTACCGCCGAGACGGTGAAACAACAGAGGTGATCCTACTGCCGAGGCGGTGATCCCACCACTTAGGCGGTAAAACAACAGAATATTGAGGTTTTAAAAAAGACGTTCCACCGCCGAGGCAGTAAGGCTTCTTTTTTATTAAAAACATCCCGCTCATACAAAAACGCCACAACCACTTCTAAAAACTCAAAAATCTCTCTATTCCCATCCTTCCAAACCGTTTCAAACCCTCAAATTCATCCTTCCATTTACAAAAATTGTGATTTCCACCATGAATCAAACTCCAAACATCATATTTTTTCCCCATTTTCAAAAACTTAGGGTTCAAGGAACGAACGGTGTGATTTCTTCATTTTCAATCGTTTGGACAGAAATGTTTCAACAAGTAAGTATTTATGATCCTAAATTTCATCTATTTGTTGAAATCTTTGATTGATTTGCATGTTTATATAAACAAATCATTGAATTTTGATTTTGTCCTAAACCCTTCAACCCCCATTTTTGCGATTTTCATTCTCTATGGGATTTTGGTTTGATTTTTGGTGATAAACTAGGTTTCTATGGATTTTGAAATTGTGTGAAACAAAATTGCATGCTACATTTTTTAAATTTTGTTGAAACCATTGCGATTGGTGTGTGCGTATTGAGAGTGTGACTTGTTCTTGACAGTGTTGAGTAGGGAGATTATTTTCATTGTTCATATATGATTGGGTTACCATGTTGTATGATTGTGACTGATAGGAACCATGACTAAGCGCGTTGCTTCAAAAAGGGCGAGGGGTGAAGGTTTAAGTTCTCAAATCAGAGGCACCGCCGCGGACTACGATTCCGCCCGCTTTGTTTCCAAACAAGCGGAGGAACCTTTCTACTATTTCAAGCATAAAAGAACATGTATTCGACAGAGGGGATTCCGGAAATTAGATAGCCTCTCGGTGGAATTTCAAGAAGTAATTCAAAGCCGCGGTTAGGAACAGTTATGTCAATCACCACCTTGAGATGAGGTGTCCCTAGTGTGGGAGTTTTATGTCAATGTCACTGAAGCCGTTGACTACCGAACAAGGGTCCGCACTCACCCCATCTCTTTCAGTCCTGAATTCATCAATGAGGTTTTGGGATTGGCGGCCCCTGAAGCACCCACTAACAAACCTTATGGAGGCCAAGACCCGAGCTTCGATACAGTAATCAGAGCCATCACTTTTGACAATGTCCAGTGGACAGACATTCGGCCGGGTCTCGCCACATTCCCAGCAAAAATTTCTAAATCTAATCCCTAAGATATTGCACCATTTTATTTGCGGAAATCTTCTCCTGACGTCGCACTTGTCGGATGTCTCTAAAGACCGTGCCATGGTGCTATATTTGATCCAAACTGGAAAGCCGATCAATGTTAGCTACTTGATCTACTCTTCAATTCTCCATGCAGTCAACACAATGAAGGCTGGTCTCCCATTTCCATCACTCTTGACTGACTTATTTCGATGAGTTGGTGTCTCGGTAACCAAGGATAGCCCTTGTCCCCCAATTATTTTGCTTGATCTTGTGATAATTAATAGAATGTGGAAATTTGGAGCACAAGGGGCGGACGAGCACGAAGTTGAAGACGAAGAAATACCTGCGGAGAAAGAGATGGGGCCATCAGAAGCCCGCGAGAAGGTCACTTTAAAGAGGGTCTATCGGGAGCTCGAGGAGGTTTGGGTCGATATTTGTGTACTTCGCCAAGGGAAATACGAGCTCAAAACTTTTCGGGATCAGTATATGAGACATCAAGATCAAATCCACCAAATCATGTGTGAGCGCTTCGGCATTGACATGCGTGTTTATCCGCCTATGCTGCATGTGCCGTCGCACCTTTTGAAAGCGCCACAATTTCTATTCCGACATGATAGTGGTGGCAATGACGCTCCCTGGTAGGAGCATGAAACACACCACTACTTACACTCGTAAGTATACGAGGTCTAAGTTTTAGTATAGTGTGATCGTTAAGATCGGGTTATAGTATCCATAGGTATTGGTGTCGTTACTATCGAATACCGTATTTGTCGTGACCTAACTTTATCTAGACGAAAATAAATGTATTTAATTAATTAAACTGATACTAATATAACCTAAATTAACTACACTAATATGCTAATATATTTTAGGGTGAAGAATCGCTTAGGGATTAACCTGTTTACAAATACGTGTTCGATCTCGATTTACTCACGTTTACGGTGTTCGACCTATTTGACAATCTCGGTACGTAAACTCCACCGCCACCTTTTTCGAGTGTAAGACGGGGGAATACATGACTTCGAGTCAACGAAAAAGTCCCCCTCGATGTCTTAACGACCCTAGGTCACGTGAGTCTCGTCCAATGTCATTGATTGCACACAATCCAACTCTCTCCCGGGTTATTGGATCATCGCATTGTATTTACTCTATCGATAATCTCCGTTCTAAAACTCCCTCGTCACCTCTCCCGATGTAAGACGAGGGATATAATGCAACTTCGAGCCAATGAAAAAGTCCTCCTCAATATCTTAACGACCCTAGGTAGCGTGTGTCTTGCCCCACGTCATCAATTGTCCACGATTCAAACCCTGACCGGGTTATAAAATCATGGTGTTTGTTTACCGTAATCCGAATCCGGGGTTTGTCAAAACCCTGTATTCTCCATTTATCTAACTAAGCATGATAAACAAAAAATACTATAAATACAATCAAACCACGAAGAACAATCACAAACGAAACACCGAAATCATCCAAACAACGTATTAATAAATATAGTGTTAATTCCTACTACAATCCATATTTAACTCGAGGCTATAGCCGCATATACAATAAAATAACGAGCTAAACATGCTCACATACGCCTAAGATAAATAAATACGAAAAAACAATCAAAGAACTTAGCCTCGTCCGAAGATAAACCGCTAAGAACGCTCTACGATCGATTCGCCGTCTTCTCCACTTCGGGATGTGAGCTCCACCTCTAAAATCCCTAACTATACCCTTAGATATAGCCTAAGGGGCTCAAAAAGCTATGGAGGCAAGAGAGTCACCGGCCAAGGGGAGGAGATAGGGTATTTATAGCCAAAATATCTCAAAATTATCTAAAAATATCTCAAGACTGTGAAGGGAAAATCCGCCTAGGCGGTGGATTCTTCGCCTAGGCGGAGTTAGGTCGGTTCGATCTGATCACCTAGGCAGTGAAGTAGGCGGTGGACTAGGAGAACATTTTGTTGGATTTTCGCCTAGGCAATGAAAACTTCGCCTAGGCGAGTGGCTGTCAGTAGCCCATCTTCGTCTTTTGCTGGATTTCTGCCTAGGCGATGGAATCTTCGCCTAGGCGATCGTCCGTTAGTAATATTTTGCTCTTCTCAGCTTCTTCAGCGCCTAGGCAGTGGGCCTGTTTCATCTTTTAGCCTCCGAGCTTGTTTATCCACCGTATCTTCGAATCACTTTGGTTCGATTTCATCATTTTCGTTCCAGTTTTTTATCTTTTTGCCCCACACGCCTGATTTATACAAAAAGATAAAAACTAATTAAAACATAATAAAAATAACTATAAACATATTCGAAAACTAACAAATTCGGATTGGAAATAGATAGGTTTTTCACACCTATCACTCCCTCAGGTAGATAGTAGGAGGTGAGACTTCCAAGTCTTATCTCCTAGGTATGTGTTCCAACCCAATATTTTCATGTGAATGCTATATGCTATTATTGGGTTCACTGCTTAGTCAGTGTGGACACTGCCTTGTTTAAGTTTGGGGGGTGTTCATCTATTTTTGTTTTTTGTAGAAGAAGGATGAACAATTTTTTGATGTATTAGATTTAGATATTTTATGTATGTGTAGTTATGCTTTGTGGAAGCTTAAATGTATATTGTAGACTTTAAACAAATAGTTAAGTTTTATTTTAATTTTCATATTTTTGCATGTTAAATGCTTAGATTAGTGAATGTATGTTAGTATTTAGATATAATATAGAGATGTTTATGTATGAAGTAGTATTTGTGTGTTGAGTTCGTCTGGGTCATTTCCCGATGATGAAAATTATCCCCTAATTGTATATCAAGGTCGAGGGTGATGCCATTTATGTATGTTTTGTGTGCTCAGCATGTCGATTAGGTAAAAATTATTTTGATCCTAAATCACATGATCATATAGACTCAGTGTATAATTATCTGAACAATTTGACGTCGATTATTCAGTAATAAGTTCATGACAGAAATGAGAAATCTAGAACTTGATTTGGGAGAAACTTGAGGCAGAATCCTACATAAGGTAATTTCGGAGGCGTGATTTAGGCCTTCAAATTTTTTTCTTGAACCTATTTGTAGCTAACCTGATAATTTTATCCCTCATTCCCCTGCTGAAGCCAATAATCTTTTCAATTCTAAACACGTATCAATACTCTATCCAAATAATTTTTTTCCAAACCATTGTCACTCAGCCTAAGTTTCAACTTGAGTGAAATCAAGTTAGCATTAGTTTATGCTACTTGAAGTGAGCGGTCGGGTTTCAGATGAATTTTTATTGATTCGGTATTAGTGTATTTACACGCTCCTAAAATTGATTCGGTATTTGATTCGGTATTTGCACGCTCCTAAAATTGTAAAAATTTGAATAAGTTTAAGGGTGTGATATGTTACTCTAGAAAAAATGTGAATATAGTGTTTATTTTCATTACTTTCGACAAGTGAATACAAAGTTCTTAAATTCTTGTTCAGGGTTGTGTTTTAAATGTGTGGGGTTACAAGAGAGAGATAGCAATAAGCGTTTGTGCCTTGGGTATCGTTCAATTATAATGATTTTCTATTTTCTACTCCTGTGATACCCTTGGTCGTTCTCCAAAGCCAAACCAAATCCTATTGATCTCTGTGAATGTTTAAACCTATATTAGTGGATAGTTGAACCCAATCAAGAGTATGGTTTTCCTAAATCCTTAAACGGTTTAAGTCATGAGCTTAGCTACTGAATAATTCAATCCGGTGTTTGGTTTGTTATACATTTGAGTTCTCACACACATACTTTAAATGGATCTAGAATGGTTTTTATTGATATTGAGTGTTGAAATTCTAGAACACCACTAGGTGTGTGTTATTTCCCGAACTTGATCATATTGAGGGTTGTTGAGGGAAGGAACAACTTGGTTTTTTCGATTGACCTTGGAACTCGCATGCATTTATTTCTTCTTTGTTAAAGTTTATTCATTTTTAGTAGTTAGGTAGTTATTTAGTATAGTTATTTTAATTTAGTGTTAGGTTGTTTTGCTCGAGAACTAGCAAAATTCTAAATTTGGGGGTATTTGATAGGTGTAATTTACCATCTACTTCTAATTCGAATTTGGTAGTTTTCGAGTGTATTAGTAATATTTAATTGTGTTTTAGTTTGTTTTTAAGAAAAACAGGTGTAGGGATGTAACAAAGTGATAAACGAGTGAAGCAGTAGAAAAACGGTGAAAAAGTAAAGGTTCAGGATAGCAGTCCCATTGCCGAGCTGGTGGAGATGCAGGGAAGAATTGTGAAAACGGCGGTCGCCAAGGCAATGAAAGTCCAGTGCTTAACGCCAGTCTCACCACCGCAGCAGTGATCTCACCGCCTAGGCAGTGAAAGTCCAGAGAGTTCAGATTTTAGCTCACCGCCGCAGCGGTTTGCCACTACCTCAGTGATGATATGAACCGACTTACTCACTACCGTAGTAGTGAATCCACCGCCACAGCAGTGACTCTGTGCAGAAAATATCTAATTTTTAGATATTTTGAAACATTCTATTTAATCCCTTTTCTCCCCCATTTGTCAAAAGAGGTTCTTAACCATAGGAAACGTCCCTAACATTAGAGAAGTGATCTTGGGCCATTCTTGAAGAGCTCAAAGAGGAGATTCACATATCGGAGAAGAGGAAACACTTTTGGATCGATCGTTGGCGACAGTGGATCACTCCACTTTAAGATTTAATCTTTCTTTCTTTGTTTCTATCTTTGTAACTTAATGTTTTATTGTGAATGATGATGAATCCCTCTTGTTTTATAGTTTCAATGGCTAAGATCATGGTAGGCTAGATAAATATTATCTAGGGATCGATGTAGTTCATGTAAATATACATTTGAATTAATATATATTTCTTTAACAGTTTTTTGTCTAAATCCGATTGTAATTACCGTTCTATTACAATTTTAATATGTTTGTTAAGGTATTAGGGTTAGTTTTGAGAATACGGCGTTTGACACTCGGGAGAGGTAACCCTGGATTCGGATTAGGGTAAACATATCGTGACGTTCTAATAACCCGGGAGGGCATTAGAAAGTGTACAATCCATGACGTTGAGTCAAGACTCATGTGACTATGTGTTCGAAAATACGTTCGAGGAGGACTTTGGCGTCAATGTGAAATCCCATATTCATTCACTAAACACTCGAGAGAGAGAGTGAATATGTTTAAGATATAGAGATTGTCGGAAAGGATAAAACACCATTATTGTTAACTAAACGAAGTCAAACATGTATTAAATGAATGAAATCAATCCCTAGGTAATCAACTTAATTAGAACTAACTCATAGTTTTAGTTTAACTTAGTTTTAATTATTTAACTTTAAACGTTTATTGAACCGTCGAAATAATATAAAACTATGCAAATTGCGGTATTCAATTATTCAAACACTTTTCCAGTGGAACGATATCTGATCTTAAAGATCCATTATACTAAAACTTGACCTCGTGCACTTATAAGTGAGTCAGATGTAAGCGTAAAAACCTCATCGTACAGCTCTCACTCAAAAACTTCTCAACCTAACCCTAAATATGTTCTAAAGGGCTTAGGGGGTGTTAAATAGCCAGAGGAGAGGAGATGAGAAATATATAGGGAGAAAAATATCAAAATAAATATCTATTTCTGTGTGCAGAGTGACCACCGCTGCAGTGAGTTCACCGCCACTACGATGAGTATGTTGGTTTGATATTCGCCGTAGCGGTGGAGGAAGCAGTAGGCGTAGAAAACATCCTCTTGTTTCACCGCCTCAGCGGTGGGCTTCCAGCAACAAAATGGCCTTCTTTGCATATTGACCGCCACGATGGTGGGCCAGTTTTTTGAATTATGCCTCTATGCTCGTTTTCTCACCGTTCTTCCAGCGTTCTTGATCCGATTTGATCGTTTATGCTCCATTTTCATACATTTTCTCCCCACACACATGTTTTAATACAAAAAGAATAAAAACAAATTAAAACATATAAAAATACTCTAAAACTAACAAAATTGGCTTGGGAATAAATAGATAAATCACACCTATCATGCACCATCACCTATTTTACCTTACCAAAATAACCACATAATATATCCAATCTAAGCTCCACCCCACAAGCATAGGCCAAATCATGATTCATGAAACCCTAATTCAAGAAATTTCATCCTATTTCACAAAGAAGAGAAAACCTAATTCCAAGAAGATATTAAATCATTACAAGAAAAGAAACATGATAAAACAACATTTCGTCCAAAATCATTACAAGAAAATAACGTCAACAAATTCAACAAGGTTGCATAGAGAAAGCTGAAGCGAGAGAGAGAACGAAAGCTTGAACAAAGAAATTAATGAGAAAAACAATCAAACAACCGTACGAATCTGAATAGAAATTCTTCATCGAACAGATATTTCTCTGCACAAACAAATACAAGAAAAAAAAAACAATCATATCAAATCAAGAATTCTTCATCGAACAGAAATTTCTTCATCAATGGAATCGATTGAATCTGAACAGAAATTTCTTCACGATCTACTCCCGGAACCCTAACGACAAGATCGATGCCGTCGTACCGTCTAGAGCCACTGCGTAATTGGAGGACTGAAATCAATTTGAGAAGGAAGATTCGCAATCCCTTGAAGTATGCATACACTGGTTTCTAGTCAGAACGATGCCAACGGAGGACACTCAGAACCAGGCCTTCCGTTGGTTGTACCCTACATTGATCGAGGGCTTGATCGAAAAAGTGAAAAGCGGGTATGGGTAGAAAAATACAATATTCTGTGAGAATCAAAATCTAACAACAAAAGTTGAAGAATTAACGAGGTAAAATAGAACCCTGGATCAGAAAAGAAACAAAAATACATAAATCACAAACCTAGCGAACCGCTACGTCGCCTTTACTGCCTAGGGCCTAGACTCGATCCAACAGTATTCCAGTTACACAATCCATAACTGTGTCATGACGATTCTGTGGTGGAACTACTTGAAGGTGATCGTGATGGAATCGTGGATCGGTGATTCATCGATCGGCTTGTCTGAGAAAGAGTAAAGATCAAGGGAAGTAAGGAAGGGTAAAATCGTCAATTCAAAAAAATCAAGATTATCTAGTATGAAGTAGCATTTTTTATAGGACTATTTGGTGCCAAAAAAAAGTTGTATGGCCATCTTATAGATTTAGTCTTTCAAGTAAATCTTTTGGTATTTTTTTTTAAAAAAAATAATATATAATGTTATTGAAATATAAGTATTGATATACATGGCATTTTAAATTTTTTAAGTATTTGATTAATTTTTTATAATTGAAATGTCTTTCAAAGTCCTTTTATGATATTTCAAGATTATCATTCAAATATACTATAAACAATAAAATTCAAAGTATTTGTTGTATTTTGGAAGAATTTGTATATTTTTAATAATAATAATTATTATTATTATTATTATAAAGCAAAATCTATACTAAAATTAAGCCAAAATTCAATAAAACTTCTTTACTTATTTAAGCACATAGGCAAATTTGAAATGATGGCTTTTATGTACTTTTGGTATGGACCAAATTAGTCCTTAGAAATATTGTTTTAGCTTTTTATTATATAGTCCTTATTAAATATTAAAGAGATGATGTAGAAAAAAAAAATCCAAATAAAGAATTTCTTTCACCTTTAAACCTGTCCGTACAATTAGTATAGTTTTTAGTCCTTGACAGCTAAGAAAAAATTATGATTAGACAAATATGTCCCCGAATATAATAATGAACAAAACTTAATACCCTCTATCTCTAACCCTAATCAGTCCACAATGGTTCACTCTTTCTCTCTCTTTTCTTTAACACCTCTCTCTCTCTCTCTCTAAACCCTAATCTCATATGCGACTACGATCGTCAGAACGTTGAGTGGGCTTACGGCGATGGCGGCTGCAGACGAAGACGACCGTCAGTGATTGGCTTGCGAAAAGCAACGAACAACAGTGGTTTGGACGGAATAGATATGGCCATGTTGGTTTAGACGGTGGTTTTTTAGATCTGGACGGAATAGATCTAGCCGCGATAGTTTTCAGATCTGGCATGGTGGGGCAGCGGTGGGCTTGCGGTGGCTGAGGGAGCAAATTAATTTCAATAGATACAACCAACCTTCTTGATGTAAAAATTCTTTTACTGATTCTTTCTCAATAGATACAACCAACCTTTTCTACTGATTTCTGTTCACGTACAGGGCGATCACCTATAAAAGTCAGAGGAATGTTTTGCTCCTCGTTTTTTCTCCATTACCTTACTTCTTTTACGGTTCTCCTTTTCCGCATCACTATTTGTATTTCCACGTTTATTCTTCTCTGCTGAATTTTTTTGTAGTATTGATGACTGACTTGATTTTTCTTATAAAATAGGTTATGTTTTTTTGTAGTATTAATAGGCAATATGTATATGTATATGTATATATATATATATATATATATATATATTATTTTTTTATTTTTTGTAGTATTAAGGCTTTTTTTTTTTTTTTTTTTTTTTTTTTTTTTTTTTTTTTTTTTGCGCATTTATGACTAATTCTACCCTTATTTTTCTTCATATTTTCTCAAAACTATTTAGTCTTTGAGTTTTTTCATTCTACCAGGTGTCTACCTAGATAAAAGACACGCACATATTTACTAATCAAATCCTTAGGCCTTCTCACCAAATCACAGACCTTTGCATTGCAATGTGATTTTGTTGTCTTCTCTATCTCTCTAGCAGGTTTGGGGTTCCAGATATGAAAACTCATATCTAGATTTCCAAATCTGAGTCGTCCCAACACCTAACCGTTCCTCCTCTCATCTCCGCCCAAACCATCATTGCCATTGTCTTGCCTTGCGGCACGAACTCCAGCCATACCTCGTCGTCGACCAATCTCTCACTGTCGTCCAATTTCACGTATATGTTAATGGGATGTTCACGTATATGTTAACGGATGATTTTGCGTGAATTAACATATGTTGTATCGCATTTCTTAAGTTTAAAATATGGTACGTGAATATTAACGCATATGTGACAATTATTTATGTTCCGTGAAAATTAAGTAAATGTTGAGTAAAGGTATTACTTAAAGGTTTACGTACTTAAAGGTTTACGAATTATTAGAATGTGAGATTTAAATTGTAGTTGTAATATAGATAAGGTGTATTACTTGAATATTTGTGCAAACGTTAACGCACGGAACCCCCAAAAAATAAAATACGTTAACGCTAAAACACACAGCACGATGGTGAAAATGTGTTAACGATAACACACACCCAGCCTAAATACACAAATAGCAGATATGATACAATCATATTAACGTTAATACACGTAACCCCAAAAAATAAAGATCCGTTAACACTAACACACGCAAGTAGATGGAGAAGATACATTAACGTCAGCATACAAAAAAAAAACATGAAAATACATTAACATTAGCACAAAGAGACCAAAAAATCTATATTAACGTTAACGCAAACTCAACTTAAAAGATAAAATATCACATACAATGAGTTAGTATTAACACAAACACATAGGAGGTTTAAGAAAATGAAATTGCGTCAACGTTAATGCACAAACTCTCAAAAAACAATATATGTTAACGTTAAAGTACAACATGGATATAAGATTAAAATTGTAGTTTATAATATAGACCAAGTGTTGCTTGAACATTTACATTAACGTTCTTCACCTCCAATAATTAAAATTTATGTTAACGTTCACCTATTATTTTAAAGTACAAAAAAAAAAAATATGATTACATCATCGATTGATATTTTTTTGCAAATTATTTTGATATTACTTTTTATAATTTTCGATTTGTTTTATACTTGTGACAAATTTTTCAATGATGTTTTTATTGTAAATATGGAAAGTTCGTTACTTTTGTCTTGTTGCAAAAAACAAAATGACAGAAATTATAAATATGAATGAACAATTAAAGATAATATTAAAAACCTTTTCTACAAACTGTATGAGAAGTAAAAACTAAAATAATTGGGTCAAAAAATTTCTTTTCCAATTTGACTATTTTGGGGGACTATATAATTAATCACCCATTTTTTTTTTATTTTTTTTTTATGGGTTTTGGGTGCGCTGAAAGAATAAAAAAAAAAAACTAAAATAAACAAACTAAATGGTTACACTAAGCAAATTATCAAAGCGCAAAAGACAAAGTATACAGAATCCAAGATCATCCACTCGAAAACCATACTGTGCCAGGAACAACCCTAATTCTAACTTCCCATGTACTCTCCCCTTAACCCAAAAAAAAAAAGGAAAGAACCAGAAGAGGATACAAAAACTGAGTCAGCTTCATGATGCTTCAGAAAAGCTTGGGACCATTAACCAAAGACCCATATCCCCCAACGCCTGGAATGCTATTCGAGCGTTTTCTCAATCTCACAGTGCCAGAAGAAGGTACCTTCTTCTCAATTTTCTCATGGAGGATAGAAGAGTAAGACCGTGCTGCTGGCAGCTCAGTCATTGGTGGTTCAGCCCTACTCTGCATGAACAGGTCCATATTTTTCCTGAATTCCTCTCCGGAAATTGGCACAAATTTATTCTCGGAATCATCATCATCATCATCATCCGACCAATAACCATTGTCTTGAACATCCTGCATGGCAAGGTCATCGTACTCCTCATCTGATTTGGTAGATTCCTCATCCACCGAGCCTTCCATCTGTGGATCGATGTCAATAAGCATCAAGAACATAAACAAACTATCAAGGTTCCGCTTGGATAATGTTTTTCTTTTTTGTTTCTAAACACAAGAACAAAGAAACGTTTGCAGTTCATTTTTTTGGTGTCAGAAAACTTGGAACAAGAACTGAAAAATGGGAAATTTGTTTTTATTCTGTTTCCAATTTTCAGAACAAATTTCACCGATACCCTTGTCTCTGCTTTTTCACTCATTTCAAGTTTCCTGATGACAAACAAAAGCCGAAAAAAAAAATGAAACAGAAACAATAATCGGGCACCACCAAGGCCACACCAACCTAGTACCATCGGATTAACACCAATTATAGCAAATTAGCCTAACATCAGCCAACTAAATACACAATGGCATGAATAAGATAATAGTAATAAGAGTTTATACCCAAAATACCTTTGTCGACAGATACTACTAAGATCACCCCTTATAATTTTCATAATACCCAAAACACCCCTTGTCACATTTTGTTAACAAAAATACTCTTGCAGCATTTTTTTTCCATTTAATTTCTAATTTTTGTTTTTTTTCCTATTTTTTATTCTCTTTCTCTGCTGTTTTCATAATACCCAAAACACCCCCGGACACATGGAGTTAAGTTTTGCATTCGTTTTTTTTTTTTACTCTTCCTCATCTATTTTGTGTGTTACGTTAACGTTAATTCATTTCTGTGTATTAACGTTTACTCATTTTCAGCAATACACCCTTTTTTTTTTTTGGTAAAATCTTGATAATGTTACAAAACTACTATTTGAAATTAATGTTAATGTTAACGCATTTCATATTTTTTTTTTTTTTGTGTGTTTCACGTTGCCGTATCTTTCCTCATTTATTTTGTGTACATTAAATATTAACGCATTTTTTACTATCGAACTGTTGGTTTTAATGTTGACGTATTTTGTTTTTTTAAGGTTCTGTGTGTTAATGCATTCATATTGTCTGGAAACCCCATATGTGAGAAAATCAAAAGCAAACACTGACAGTAACGTTAATGCATATTTTTTGAAGTCTCTTTCTATGTTAACGTTAACACATTCATGTTGTCCAAAAAAACACATGTGAAAAAATCACACAAAACACTAACGTTAACGTAAAAATACACATTTTTCTTGGTTTGTGTTATCGTTACTATACATTTTTTTGAGTCTCCTATGTTAATATTAACGCATTCACGTTGTCTAAAAATCCATTTGTGAGAAATTAAAGACAAAACACTAACGTTAACGTTAAAATATACACATTTTTTGGGTCTCGTCTGTGTTAACATTAATACGTCAAAACGTTGTCCAGAAAAACATGTGCGCAAAATGAAATATGGTGTGCGTTAACGTTAATGAATATCTTCACCCCACCGCCGAATCGAACATCAACACCGGTATTACTGTTAACTTTAACTTTAAATTTGACTGGTGGTCGACGGTGGTTACCGGATTTAGCTAGTGGTAGCCGATGGTTCTCCGAATCGAAAATAAACATCACCACCGCCAAACAGAACCGCTGAATCGAACATCAACACCCCCGAAAAACACCACCGAATCAAAAACATCAAACCCAGAAGAAAAAAAGTGGGGGCGGTCCGGATTTGGCTAGTGGTCGGCAATGGTTGTCGGATCTGGCTAGTGGTGGCCGATGGTTGTCTAAAATGAAATGAACATCACCACCACCAACAACACCGCCGAATTGAACATCAACACCGCCGAAGAACATCACCAAAATGAACAACATCCATTACCATCATAGAAATATATGTATATAGAAAGAGAAATGTATATATACAGAGAGATGAACGAGAACAAATCCATACATCCAAAACACCCATTTCGCAAAAATCCGACCACCACCTTAGACAACAAATCGATTAGGGAAAAACGAGAACAAATCAAACAAATCGATCACTACCTTCAACACCAAATCGATCTAGGGTTCCAGATCAAATCTTGATCATTTGCTTACAGATATAGAAAATTCCAGATTAGATCTGAAAAATGGAGAGATAACAACGAATGAACTGCAATCGGTGCGATCTATTCTTCCAGATCTAGAAAATTTCAAACCATATCTGAAAAATGGATGAACGGTGGCGGAGATCTGGTGAAGGTCTCTCAGAATGGGGCGCCAATCTTCCATTCTTGTTCAAGGCAAGCCAGAGATCTTGTGAAGGTGACGGCTACAACGTCAGAGATCTGGTGGAAAGGTGGTTGGAGAGGAAAGAGTGGCAGCAGCGGCCTCCTAATCTTGTGGATGAGATTAGGGTAGAGAGAGAGAGTGCGATGGGTTGGGGTTTGAAAGAAACAAAATGGGTGATGGTATGTGGAGTGAGAGTGAGGGATGGGTTTGTTGGAGGGATATATTCGTCTTTTTACGATTTTTTTTGTCTTGCCAAGAACTAAAAACTTAATTGGCTGTACGCAAAGGTTCAAAGGCTAAGTGAACTGTTCAAAATGATTTTTTACTACATGATCTATGGAATAAAGACAAACAATAAAAACCCCTTTTTACATTCATTTTTCATTTTTGAAATCCGATTTTTATTTTTTTTATATTTTGGATTTTGCTTTCTAGATGTTTCCTTAAAATATTTTTTTTTTCCTACAAATACCATATACCAAAAAAAAATTAAACAAAAAGAAATTAAAAAAAAACATAATGAAATTAAAATAAAAAAATAGAAAACAAGAGAGAGACAGAGATTAGAAAATAAAAAATGAAATAAACGACAAAAAATATTATGTTGCAAGGGGTCTCAAATATTATGAAAAAACAGGGGATATCCTTAGTATTAATCGAAATAACAGGAGTGTCTCATGTTCAAACTAATATTAATAATAAAGTGCAAATAGTAACACACATACCTCTTCATGCATCTGTTTTTTAGCATCATCACTAAGATCCTCATCGCTGTCTTCTACTTCTGGTGGATCATCAACCTCTTCTTCATCACTCCCATGCACAGACTGCTCCTCCTTGAGCTGCAAAAAGCCAATCAAATTCAATACACACAAAAACGTATAAACAAGGGAAATATAAGAAGTTAGGTACCTCTTTAGCAGGTCCTTCAGAAATCCTAGGGGAGCTGCAGCAGGAAGAGTAATATCGACTCCCATTATCTGTTCCATCACCCCTCGACTCATCCACACTGCTAGCATGGCTTGTGCCACCGGTATCACTGGGCCAAGCACTTATCCCGAAGTGACCAAATTGAAGATTAACAGGCTCAGCCTTATCAATTTGCAAGGGCCCATACATTGGTATTCCTAAACCATTCTCAATAGAATCACCCAATATAGGATTCCCATTGACATCTATTGAATCAACGGGCCATGCCTTTGCCACAGACCCATCGTTGTTGAGGAGAGCCATCAAGTGCCTGGAAGAACCTTTCCTTTGGATGAGTTGGAACATTCCTTTAGAGCTTAAGGAATTGGCAGCACACTGATTCCTATATTCCTCGTCCACCACCGTTACGGTGTTTGTGGTGGAATCATAAAGCTGTTCTCCAATTTCACGTCTTCGGAGGCAGCTGAAAACAGTCGCGTGAATGGCAGCAACACTCTTATCGACATTGGTATTGTTTATCTTTGGCACCAAATGCTTGTCGGCTCGTTTGCAGAGGTAATCTTGGATTGTTCTAATGTTTCGAATGTATTTTACGTACTTGTTTCTGGCTGGATCCAGAGTCATGTACTTTGCACGAACTGCAAACCGTTCCAAGTGCTTCTCCTCATTCGTGATGTATATCATGAATGGTATGATCGAAGGATGTTTCTTCATCAGCCCCATCTAAAACAAGAAACACAATTCAAATCAAAATGAAACAATAAATAAAAGGAAGCACTCACAATAGAGTGGATTTTTACCACAAAATTAAGACTGAGGTGAACACCCTCCACGACGACAGACTCTTTCCGCTCTTCCCAAGCAGTGATGAGTCGATCGAGGCTATCAATGACCATCTCACTTTGCGCCTTGAATCCCTCAACTGCCATCTGTTTTGGACCGATCAAATCGGCAGTACTAGGGCCACCCTCTGGTGGTGAGGTTCCAGATTTTGAGCCATTGACCGTATCATCCTTTGGTTGTGAGGTAGATGAAAGGTTATCTAATTTATTTGCTTTCCTTTTGGCCTTGGCTTCAGCAACTGCCACTGGATCTAAATATTCCCCAGCATGGTAGGTTGAAGCCCAAAGCAGCGGGTTTTGCTTTTCATCTACAAAACTCCTCATCATATGCCGTATTGAGTCAGTAGATATCACAGTTGTGATCCCCAAGCGACTACCCTGCAAAAATTATTTTAAAAGCTTATGATCAAAACAAACGCATACTACAGAATGCAAATATCGGATTCATCTGTTTTCCTCATATTCATGACATCATGAAAACTCGATACTACAGAAATTTAAGAACACATGACAAACAGTGTAATCAGATAAGCAAGCAAAGATGGAACAAACTACAATATTACTACTCCACACATCCAATATTGGGAGATAGGGAGTAAAGTTCTCAGGAAAATAAGCATACCAGTAGCGCGGACAAAGTAGATTTGCCACAGCCACTAGTGCCACACAGTAGCACGGTAACAGATTCCTTCCTTTCCCGAATTCTGAAAATATTGAGTAGTTTTTTACATTAAAAATAATAACATGACATTTGATAAAATTGTATGTTAACAACAGAATTAGATAATTTAAATAGAACAGGAAAAATATGACAACAGGTACAGTATAACTGACAATGACGTCATTTGGAACATGCTGCTATAGTTAGTTCCATACGATTTCCTGGAACTCTAACAACGAAGATAGAGTCGCTGATGTCCTAACAACAGCAACTTGCTCCATGTATACTTATCATACAGTGAGATCATGATTGTCCTCCTCAAAGAAACCGCATTTCTCTCTATTACAAACCCCAAAAAAAAGCATCTTCATTTAAGATGCTCCAGGTCTTAAAGACTAAGTAACGCAAGGATGAACACCTTGTATCAAAATCAATTGCATTGGAGTTCATAGCATGGTTATCCAAATGCTACAACTATTTCCAATGGCATAATGCCCAAATCGAATTGTAAAAGAGAGGATATTACCTAGCTTGAATCCTTTAAATCGGGTGCTGCGAGGGATGGACGGCTTTTAACTCCTTTAATTCAATTTTTTACAAGAGAGCTTTCAACTATAAACTTGGAATTTTGCTCATCTTATCCATCAACAGAAAATGGAGGAAGGTAATTTCATCCCACTCAATACGTCAGAAGGTCAATGCAATATAGAAAAATCTTTGTACTTATAACTGAACGAAGCAGTTTCTGCCTCAGAAAACATAATAGGATATGAAAAGATCTTCCTCGAGAAGAAAAACCAAAGAGACCAGATAATACATAAAGAATAACTAGTAAAAACATTTCAATTTGTTTGCTAAACCTAATTCAAGTAGAAAATGTCCACCAAGTGCTCCCGGATGTCTTTTAATCGTCAAAAAAGACACATTTTTTCATATAATCAGAGAAGACATGCATGCAGGTAAAGCTGTAGATATTGAGTGACCCCAAGCCACACATAACCAGAAATTGAGGCACTAACATGCCTATTTCACTGACATTAAAACCTGTAAATTTGTTACTCTCCCCAAACCCCATGGTGTTGGAGCCTCATGCCCATACTACCTTCCAGACTTCTTTGAGAAGGCATTTGGCGCCTATAGAATCATTTGTATTTATTAGAAAGGCTTTCTGTTGAGACCTAATATGCAAGTACTTCTGTTAGCTTATGCTGTAAATGTGACATTACATTGATTATTGAACATTTTGTTTATTTTATTTGCCTCTGAATAAATAACAGGAAAAGGGCATGGTTGACCACAAAAGCTTCCGATCAAAAAATATTGACATGCAAGGTAAATACTAACATAAAAGATAACACATGCTATAACCTCCGAATAGAATCATTGCAGCACACGATGAATGAGAAGGCAGATAGACCACACACTGGACGGATTACATCACCATTTTGGCATAGTCAATTTTTTATTACCTATCAATAGTAGAATAAAAGGACAATATCAACCATGGAACAAGAAAGAAAGAAGAAAGAATACATCAAAATTTCCAATAATACACAATACAAGCATGGGAGATTACATGCCAAGAAAGACTATTTTAACTAAATTCCGCAAGACTTCCTTTAATTTGTAATTGCATAATATATGCTTAGTTACAGTACACATAAATAACCCGCGCGTTCTTCCATTTTACAGGAGCAACCCATTTTAAGCCGCAATTATGCATGGAGTAGGTATGGGAATTACAATGCAACTACTCCAAGGGACAAGGGTGAAAGGAGTATATCCAATTAAAGGATAGTGAAAATAAATGTTCTATGCTGAGGGGAAGAAAATGCACTTTTAAGTAGTCACACTACAATGATGGTATCGTGGTAATATGCAATTACTATTAGCAAGTACTATATTACAAAGTTAACCTGCAAGCTAGAATAAAATCAGTCTTCTGATGCGATTTCTATTGTAATCAGACCATCACAAGCAACATCCAGAAAAAGGTTATGTTTAACATCTATGGAAGCAAATCAAATGTATAAAAAAAAGAATGGCGCTAGATAGTAAGTTCTACCTGCAAGCTAGAACCAAATCCGCCCTCTGATTTGGGCTTACATATTTGTACTCTGCTAGAGCATCACAAACGATGTCCAAAAAGGTTCTTCTTTGGACGACTACGGTTGTGCGTATTTTGTATGATTCAAACGTCTTGGTCTTACTTCTACAATCAGTCTTACTTTTACAGTCGTTCTCTGTCACCAAATGGTGGCCTCCATCAGTTTTATTCAAGCCACCACCCTCAATGCAAGAAGTATTTTCCTTTCGAGGATGTGCTTTTGAACAATTTTCTGTACCCACAGCAACCGGAGCATCCATGGAGTACTCCTTTCTCATCAATTCGAAAACCCTTTGGCTAATCTAATAAGAGAAAAAGAAACTTCAGTAAAAGCATCAAAGCTCTTGATGTAAAACAATTCTACCCTAATGGCAGAATCACCACCAAACGAAGAACTTCTAAGAATAAAATGCAAGCTTGAAAGCTAGACACATCACTACATCAGATTATGCAAGCAATAGCATCAAGATTATTTACCAGACTTCGTGAGACAAAAGAAAATTCAGCCCAAAAAAAGTGATACTTCAATTTGGAGGTCAAGGTTACTAAAGCATCAATCTACATGGTTACAATGTAAGGAGTTTAAGGCCCACAACAACAACAACATCCACAGCCAGGACGGAAGAAGAAAAGAGAAAATACACCTGAAAGAAAAAGAACAATGGCAACTAACGTCATGTTTCCAAAATCATAATTTATACATCGTCCTTATAAGACACGTGTGGACCATAATAACTGTCACCGCCAATTTACTTGTGATTGTATTTAATTTTCAAGAAATGAGTAAAAAAGTCCTCGCAATCAAAAAGAGAAATGGAAGAAGAAGAAGAACATCAATAACTTTGAAGCTCTTATAAAAAAAATCGTCAAATAACATATTGATTTGAATTTTGCAACAACCAAATTAAATCAAACATTCCAGAAGCAAAAATAATTGAATAAAAATGTGAAGTTCCTGATCAAAGACAACAGGTCCACCAGGGCATCAATATAGCCAACAAATTGAAAGGTCCAGGGTGCGAACTAGCTAAATATTTCCATGGAACTTGGCGAAAGAAGTAAAATATGTTCATATAAGCTGTTAAACACGTCCCAGTAAGTTGAGAAAAACAGAGTAAGAAAAGTAGTATAAAAATCGCTTGAAATTTACAAAATAAGAAAGCAGAAAAACTAGAGAATACACAACATGCAATTTTGATATGTAACTGTAAAAAGTGTCCAGATTTGTCATGCAACATCGATCAATACCCACAACAAACAAATTTTCAATTAATTCATTGGTAAAAATCAGCCTTGTGACCACAACTTAACACAATCGAAAAAGATCACACGAATCTATTAATTGACTCTTTCATGATTTCACCCTCCGTACATACATTCAAACAGAAGATCAAACCTAACTAATCGGCCATTAAAAAAGGAGGTGAAAAGACAAAACGAAAAACGAAAATAAAAAAAGTAAAAACACTGCGGTAAAGAATCTACCTTAAACGCATGACGAGCTTTGCATCCCATGAGCTGCAGAGTACTCTGCAAAACAGAACGCGTGTATCTGAACGAGGCTTTCCCTTCGTCTCTCTTATCGTCATCATCCACAACAACTACGTACAACAGTTTCGTCACCTCTGCCATCTCTAACCCAACCAAAACCATAGCCGAACCACAAAAGTCAGATTACAAGAAAGTTTACATACAAATAGAAGGAAATTCAATTCTGATTAAAAAATAAAATAAAATAATTGACGCACGTTTAAACCATGCATTCACCATAATTCGAAGAAAAATCGAGAAAAAGGCAAGAACATGTGACTAGTTTGAATAGTCACGATATAAACAAGGAGAAATTGGTGACAATGTAGCTATGAAATGCTCGAGCAAAGCAAGCAATATCAATGTACCTGCAGATTGAAAATCGATCAGATACTGAATGTAGATAGAGAAGAACGGTACGGTGGCCGAAGGTTAGGGTTTACAAGGCGTTAAGATTAAAATCCGCCATTTGAAGAGCTCCTTCCGAAGCGATCTCGACATTTTTTTTGCCACCTGCTTCCACGCATCACAAGCCCCGAGGCTCCACGAGTCTTTCTCTCTCTACCTCTCTAGCACGGAGAGACAACAGTGCCTCGCCTCTCTCTATCTCCACTCGGTTTCTCTCTCTAGACGGATTGACGGATTTGGGCTCCAATCTGTACGCGAATTTCAACTGCAAACGGAACCCTAAGGACCCAGCTTTTATAGCAGGAGGAAACGTGGGGCTTGGAGCTAGAATCGAACAATGGCAAAATTGTATATACCACAAAGTTTGTGGGTAAATGCATTCCGAGTAGCGTCAAGTATGATCAACCGTTTCGGTCCTTCGCAATTAAATAAAAAGAACACGAAAAATGACTTGTGAGCCATTTAATAATGTTCGAATTTTTTACCCAAGGTTCTGTATATATATCCATAAAATATTTAAATTACTTTACCCAAGTTACCGTAAAGTGATCCTGTTTTGTAATTTGGTTACCTATTAATTTATTAATTTTAAATTTTTTTTTTTAATTATTTTATCAAAAATATAATATAGGAGGTATAGATGAACATGCGAATCGAGTCCGAGACAAATACAATAAAGAAATACGACAAATTTTAAAAATAAGGATATAGGTACAATTAAAATACGATAATTTAAAATTTATACCTGACACACACTGTCAATTCGTCAAATATTAAAAACATCTCATGTTATTTTCATAATACATATCTTATTTTTTCAGTTTGGTTGCCTAAGACAACCTTCATCATATTTTATATATATTTTATTATTTATTTCATATTTTTTAGTTTTTTATTTTTTAACTTTTATATAGTGTTTTTTATTTTTGTTTATTTTTTTGTATGATATTTGTAGGGGGGAAAAAATGAAACAACAAAAAAATCTAAAAAAAAATGATTTGAAAAAAAAAAAAAAAGGAACTAAAAGAATACTAATATCTTTTTCTTTTTTTAAAAAAAAATTAAGTTTCTTTTTGTTTTATTTTATATTTTTTGTTTTTCTAATTTTTGACTTTTAATTTTTTTTTTCTTCTATAAACACCATATACAAAAATAAAGAAATAAAAATTAAACAAATAAAATAAAATATACGAAATAATAGAAAAAAATAAAAAATAAAAGAGTATAAAATAGAAAATAAAACCAAAAATTAGAAAATAAAAGAATAAAAAAAATATGTTGTATGGTATTTTTCTCAATAAAATATGATAGGAAGTACCTAAAATATTATAAAAAGTATACAAGAGGTCTTGGTGTTTGTCGAAATGCAAGGAGGTGTCTTAAATGTAAACTCTAATTTATTATTATGAAAAAATTATTATTACTTATTAATGACAAATTAGTCTCAATGGCATTCCAATGATAACAAATTAGGAAAAGATGCAGGAAAAACAAGTACTGACAAAAAGCTGTACTTATTTACAAAAAGAAAGGAAAATGACCAAATGCTCTCACCAACCTACCAAAATACCCCGCAACTTTCTGGTTGAATTAATTAATCCTCAAATTCGCATTAATTATTACTGTTTAGTCCTAATTTCAAATCCATACCAAATGAAGTGACGATATGCCCCCTACAAATCTAGAATCATATATTTGACAACATATCTTTCCATACTATAAAAGTAGGAAAGATTATCAAATTAAAACTAAACCACTTTTATAGTTTTAAAATAGGGATAACTTATCTTTCATATATCATTTGCTTAATTTGATTACAATTTTATGATCGAGCGGTCATTGGCTTCAAAACAACGTCCATTTGTATAGATTTTGTTGTATGATTTATGATAAGGGAAAATCCGACTAGACTCAGCATCAATGCCACGCGTCCACAGCCACATGCTAGGCACGAGAAGCTATGACGGGCTCCTAGCCGATTAACATAATTGTCCTAGCATGAGCACAGCCCTAGGAACCTGAACAGGTCCACTACGCATCAACTCGACCAAGAAAGAGAGGCTTCTCAGCCTTGACTTTATACCCCAATTAGGGCTATCCCCTCAGAACAAGGGTGCCAACACTATTTCTACTCAGTAGCAATTGAAACACCCTCAATTTATTAAGGAAAAAATTGTTATCTTCCCAAAGTAACGACTCCTTGATTCACGTCTGGTAGCGCGAATTTACGTCGCTACTTTCACCGCAAGTGTACGGGTCAAGTTTTATAGAATAGTGAATGAGAAGGGTTATCGTATTCACAAGGATTGGATTAAATCATCGCTAATTACCGCGATTATCATAACCGAACTTTTTTTAGGCGATAAAAATTAGGTTTTTGTTTTTATAAATAATATACTAAATTAACAATTAATTAAACTATAATGCTAAATATATTATATGGAAATAGATTATCTAGGGATTAACTTCGTGTACGCATACGTGTTTGATCCAATCTAGTTTACATTAACGATATTCAAACTATCCGACAATCTAGGTATCGAAAACTCACTCACTACCTCTCTTGAGTGTAAAGTGAATGAATATGTGACTTCACGTCAACGCCGAAGTCCCCCTCGAGCGTCTATACAACACTTGGTCATATGAGTCTCGCCCCAACCTCACGGATTGCATACTTTCTAACGCCCTCCCGGGTCATTAGATCGTCCCGTTGTGTTTAAACCCTAATCCGAATTCGGGGTTACCTCTTCCGAGTGTCAAACCCTGATTTCTCAATATATCTAAATAAGCATATAAATGAAGAAGAACGATAAACACAATCGAATAGGCAAAAACAGCCGATAACGAAATAAAGATTAAACAAACGACGTATATTAGTAAACTACATCAATCCCATAGATAATCAGTGTTCAGCTCTTAGTCATAACCATATATTCAATGATAAACAATATATACATGTTCAAACAACCAAAAACGAGTTAAGAATAAAGACAGGAACAAGGGAGAATAGCTGTTATATGAAGGTGGCGTCCGTAAAAACCACTCCGATCTTGTTTCCTCTTCTCCAATTAAGCTCCTCCTCTTTGGTTGGTTGAGAGCTTCTTAGAACACTCAAAAAACACTCCCCTACGTGTTCTTAGAATAGTGGGAACGAATGGGAACAAAAAGGGAACAAACAAAATATCTAGAAAATATTCTAAAATAGGTAGCCATTAACCACTGCAACGGTGGGTATGTCAGTAGGCTTTCTGCTTTACCACCGCTACAGTGGTGAGCAATCAGAACTTAGGGAACTCTCTGTTGTTTCACCACTGTAGCGGTGGGCTGACCGCTGCAGCGGTGAAACTATTACTTTAAATATTTGATCATCTTGATCGTTTTTCCACTGTTTTCCTCGTTTTTTGACCGTTTTTGCTCCTAACCCCTATTTTGAACAAAAATAAATAAAAACAAATTAAAGTGTTATAAAAATACTCGAAAACTACCAAATTCGGTTTGGAAATAGATAGATAAAATTCACCTATCAAATACCCCAAACATGGAATTTTGTTAGTCCTCGAGTAAAACACTCACGCAATAAAATAAACTACCACACCTATTAACAAATTTAATTACTAAAAACGAAAAACACAAACAAACTAAAAAAATAACGTATAAGTTTTGAAATTCATCTAACGACCAAAAAGTTTTCCCTCATCAGCCCCCAATCATATCGATTTCAAGAGTAAAACGTAATATGTGGTGTTCTAAAATTTTAAAATTCAATAGCAATAAGCCCCATTTTAGATCATGTTCAAGTGTGTGTGCGAAAACTCAATCATACAACCATCCAGAGACTAGATTAGATTATCCACCAACAGAGTTCATGACTAAAACCAAAAAGGTATAGGAAATCCATATACCAGACTAGGTTCCACTCTCCACTAATGTAGGCTTGAAAATTCAAAAAGATTAATAGGACTTGGTTCGGTTTTTGAAAAATGGCCAAGGGTATATCAGGAATATAAAAACAGGTTAACGTTATTAACTTAACGATACTCGAGGCACAACGCTTAGCCTAATCACACTCATAACCCCACACAGATCAATTTGAAATAATCCTGAACTTATATTTGAAAATGTAGTACTCACTTGTCAAGACAAAACAAAAATAAAACGATATTTATTTTCTTTTTCTTTTCAAACACACCCCCAAACTTATTTAATTTGTTACAATTTGATGGGTGTGTAAATTTGATAGAAAAATGACAAGTGAGTACTCGAATACCAAACCAATCAATAATTCGCCCAAAATCCAACCGCTCAATTTAAGTAGCATAACAAACGCAAACTTGATTTCACTCGATTTGTGCCTTAGGTTTAGCGATAAAGGTTTGGAAAAAATTCAATTGGCCAGGGCATTCGTTACGTGTTTAGAATTGAAATGGCTGACAGTCTTGGATAGGGTAACAATAGATAAATGATATTACATGGTAAGCTTCAAAGGCTCAAGCGATCAAAATGAATGCCTAAATCATATCTCCTAAAATTACCTCGCCTAAGATTTCACCTCTAATTTTTTTCAAATCAGAATTCCTATTGTCATGAACTTGGCTAACAAATAATCAACATCAAATTAATAGATAGCTAGTACATTGAGTTTAAGTTCTCGTGCAAATTAAGATCCACAATAACTTTTATCACAACGAAACGTCAATCACACAAAACACACATGAAAGGGCATTACCCCTGACCTCGAAAAACAACTAAGGGATAATATCATCATCAGGTAACGACCTAGATGAACTACAAAACTCAGCACACAACAACTACAAACATAAACATACTAATACTAAACTAAACAAGCATGCATACAGTTAAACAATAAAACATAATAGCATACTACACATCAACCTCAAACTTAAAATGGGCAGTGTCCACAATAACCCAATCATCATTCTCAATATTTGAAATAAAGAATTATGACGAAGGGGGTTTAGAACACTTACCTGGGAGGTAAGACAATCTTGCCTCCAAATGAAGTCGGCGGTGATGGATCTAATTTATTTTAGACTTGGGTTGTCTCCCAAGAAGTGCTTGGTTTATTGTTGGTAGCACGTAAATTACGATGCTACTTTCACCGCAGGTGTACGGGTCAAGTTTTAGTAGAGTGAGAAGAGTAAGGGTTGTCGTATCCACAAGGATTGGTTTAGATTATCATTGAGTACTGTAATTGTCATAACCTAACTTTATTTAGGCAATAAAAAATAGGTTTTTATAATAATTATATACTAAACTAAATTAAACTAATATTACTAATATTGATGTTTAAGGGAGTAAATTGCCTAGGGATTAACTTTGTTCGCTTAAACGTGTTCATTTCAATCTAGTTTATATTTTTAATGGCATTAATCTCATCCGACAATCTCGGTATCGAAATCTCATTCACTACCTCTCCCGAGTGTAAAGTGAATGAATATGTGACTTTGCATCAACGCCGAAGTCTCCCTCAAGCGTCTATACGACACTTGGTCACATGAGTCTCGCCCTAACATCATGGATTGCACACTTTTAACACCCTCCTGGGTCATTAGATTGTCGCGTTGTGTTTAAACCCTAGTTCAAATTCGAGGTTACCTCTCCCAAGTGTCAAATCCCATATTCTCAAAATCAACTCTAATACCGTAACAAGCATATTAAGATTGTAATAAAATGCTAAACACAATCGGATAAACATGAACAACCATTCACGAAACATAGATTTTATATAAACAACATTTTTATACATGAATTGCTCCCTATACAATATATGTTTAGCTATACATGGCCATAACCAAATATATAACAATAAACAAGCTAAACATATACAAAACAATCAACCAAACTAAGAATAAAAGAAAAAAACAATGAGACTAGCTGTTATCCGAAGAATCAACGCTAAAATCGCTCCAAGAACATTTCCTCTTCTTCACGTTGTGATCTTCTCTTGGTTGATAGGCCTTGAATCTCTCAAGACACTCCCGAAAACATTCCTTAAGTGTAGGGGAGAAGAGGGGATATATATAGGATTCAAAATATCTCAAAATATCCCAAAATATCCTAAAAGATCTGCTATTGGACCGCTGCAGCGGTGGAGAAGTCAGTAGGGTTACTGCCGGATGATTGCTGCAGCAGTAGAGCTCTCTGTATTTTTACTACTGTAGCAGTAGTTTCACTGCTACAGTGGTGGATGCAGGTTCTGAAAATTATCCGTTTTGCTCTTTTTCTTCACCGTTCTTCCACCGACTTACTCGTTTATGGACCGTTTTAGTTCCTTTTCACCCTAAACAGCTAATTTATAACAAAATAAATTCAAACATATTAAAATGCTATAAAAATATTTGAAAACTACCAAAATCAGCTTGGGAATAAATAGATAAATTACACCAATCAAACGAATAGTTAATTTCAACTAAAATAAAAAACACAACTAAATTAACTAACACAAAAACTAAACACGAATAAAAAACAAAAACTACCTACACATAACGATATGAGAGTTTTGAATTTAACTATCGACCAAAACATTTTCCCCCCAACAAACCCTAAGCATATCGAGTTTTAGAGTAAAATGCACCATGTGATGTTCTAGAATTTCAACATTCAATAATGGTAAATGTCATTCTAGATCTTTTCAACGTGTGTGTGTGAAAACTTAATTATGTAACCATTGAAAGACCAGATTAGATTATTCACCAATGAAGTTCATGACTTTAAATAGTAAAGGATTAAGATATCCATATGTCTGATTAGGTTCCACTCTTTACTAATGTAAGCTAAGCAGTTCATAAAGATAAAAAAGACTTGGTTTGGTTTGAAACATTTGGCCAAGGGTATATCGGGAATCTAAAACTGGTTAACATTGTTAACTCAACGATACCCAAGGTACAACGCTTGGCACACAACCACACTCAAACCCCCATAGATAAATTTGAAACAACTCTAAACATACATTTAAGATCGACGTACTTACTTGTCAAAACAAAGGAAAATTGAACTATATTTACATATGTTTTTTTTTTTTTTTAACGTACCACACCTCCAAACTTATTCTAATATTACAATTTCATGGGTATGGTTAAAACGAAAGAAAAATGATAAGTGAGTACTCGAATACTAAACCAATCAAAAGTTCTCCCTAAACCTAACTGTTCACTTCAAGTAGCATACACAAATGCTAACTTGATTCACTCAAATTGTGCCTTCGGATCAATGATATAGGTTTGGAAAGAATTCAATTGGCCAGGGTTTTTATTATGTGTTCAAAATTGAAACGGCTAATTGGCTTCGACAAGGTAATGAGGGATAAACATATAGCAAGGTAAGCTTCAAAGGCTCAAGCGAATCAAATGAATGCCTAAATCACGTTTCCTTAACTACCTCGCATAGGATTTCGCCTCAAGTTACTCCCAATCAGGTTCTAGAATCCTTTAAATTGTCATGAATTTAGCTAATGGATAATTAGCCTCAAATCAATTGAATAGTTATACATTGAGTCTACGTGCTCGTGCAAATTAAGATCCACAATAACTTTTTCCAAAACGACATGTCAAGCATACAGAACACACATGAATGGGCATTATCCTTGACCTCAAAAAACAACTAGATGATAATATCATCATTTTGGGTAATGGCCCAGATGAACTCAAAACTCAACACACAACAACACATCCTACAAACATAAACACATGTACACTAAACTAACAAACATGCAAACATTAAACTAAACAACATTTAAACTTAAACTATATCACTAACAAAAAGAACACATACTAACATACTACACATCACCCCCAAACTTAAAGTGGCCAGTGTCCACAGCGACCCAATCATCGTTCTCAATAATAGAAATAAAGCATGCCGACGAAGGGGGTTTAAAACACGTACTTGGGAGGCGAGACAATCTTTCTTCCAAATGAAGTTGACGGTGATGGATCTAATTTATTTTAGACTAGGGTTGACTCCAAAGCAATGCTTGGTTTAATGTCATCGGCCTGACATGGAGAAGGGCTCGACAAAGAGCGGTTTCTGCCCATAGTAAGTGTCGTACAATACCACATACGAGTCTTAGTTTTGAATGCCCTCAAGACTGTTGATAGGTGTAATTTATCTATTTATTCCCAAGATGATTTTAGTAGTTTTTGAGTATTTTTATAGTATTTTATTATGTTTTAATACGTTTTTATTTATTTTGTCTTAAATTAGGTATTAGGGGTGAAAAGGGACTAAAATGGTCCATAAATGATTAAAGCGGTGGAAGAACGATTGAGAAAAATAGCAAAATGGCCAAATCCAAAACCTGCATCCACCGCTGCAATACAGTGAGTTTGCTGAAGCTCCACCACTGCAACGGTCAAAATGCAGAGAGCTCTATCGCTGCAACGGTCAAAATCACTCTCCAACAGTCAACCTACCCACTTCTCCACCACTACAGCGGTGAACCCACCACTGCAGCGGTCAACGCCATATATTTTAGATATTTTTAGAATATTTTGAGATATTTTGAATCCTATAAATATTGTCTCTATTCTCCCCAAACAAAAGGTTGACGTTTTCGGGAGTCTTGAGAGCACCATGGCCATTCAACCAATATAAGATCACATTGCAAAGAAGGAAGAAGCGTTCTTAGAGCGATTTTAGCGGCGGATCTTCGAATAATGGCTAGTCTCCCCGTTTCTCTCTTTTTCTCTTAATTTGGTTGAATATTTGTATATGTTTAGCTTGTTTCTAGTTGTATACAGAGTTACGGCCATGAGTAGCTAAACATATATTGTCTAGGGATCGATGTACTTCACGAAAATGTTGTTTGAATAAATCGATGTTTTGTTAATGGTTGTTCATGTTTATCCAATTGTGTTTGTCGTTTCTCCATGTTTATATGCTTGTTTAGATATATTGAGAATACAAGGTTTGACACTGGGGAGAGGTAACTCTGGATTTGGACTAGAATTTAAACACAATGTGACGATCTAATAACTCAGGAGGGAGTTAGAAAGTGTGCAATCCATGACGTTGGGCCGAGACTCATGTGATCAAGTGTCGTATAGATGCTCGAGAGGGACTTCGGCGTTGACGCGAAGTCACATATTCATTCACTTTACACTTGGGAGAGGTAGTGAATGAGATTTCGATATCAAGATTGTCAGATAGAATGAATGCTATTAATGTAAACTAGATTGAAACGAACATGTTTAAGTGGGCGAAGTTAATCCCTAAGCAATAATTTTTCATAAACGTCATACCACTATATTAGTATATTAGATTAATTAGTTAATTAGTTTAATATATTATTTATAAAAATTACAATTTTTATCGCCTAGATAAAGTTAAGTTATGATAATCGCGGTACTCAATGACTGTCTAATCCAATCCCTGTGGATACGACAACCCTTACTCTTCCCATTATACTAAAATTTGACCCGTATACTTGCAGTGAAAGTAGCGACGTATTCACGTGCTACTAAGTTTTTGATGCCGTTACCTGAGATTGGGTTTTAGACTGTTGTTGATATTGTGAGTAAATAACTTGATTTTAATTTAGGCATTTCATTTGTTTATAATTTTTTATTTGTAGTTTTGTTTTTGTTTTTCATGTAGGGAACTTGAAGATGCTAGATCAATAACTATTGATGCATTTTTTTCAACGGGATTCCGAGCCATTTTACTGTACTTGGGATTGATACAAGGAATTGCTATTCCAGTTTCTAAATCATCGTTTCCCGAGGGAGTGCCAACTACTGTACTTCCTCGATAGGTTATTAGAAGCAACTAGAATATGGGTTGAAAGAGGCAACGATACCACCTCTTTCGACCAACTAACTGCGGACGAATCCTATCGATTGTTGGAAGACATAGCGGAGTATGATTTTCACTATTGGAATTATTCAACAAGCTACCAAAGCTTGGGGGATAGTTTTTCTACTTCGGCGCCATGGATTAACACCCCAGACCAAAATGTGGAGTCTTTCCCCACCCTAGAGGAGATATTAGCTGAATTTATGGGGAAGACTCAGGCTTTTTGGAGGGAGACGAATGACCGGCTAAATGAACATTAGGATCATCTTGCAAATATTAAGATGGTCTGCGCCGAAATTGATGCTACCGTAACGTCTCTTCTGACGCAAATCGGTTAGCTTATCTGCTTAATTGAGGCTGAGTCAGATGCGGTGGCACTAGGAGATACACAAGCCATATCATGTGAAAGCCACCGTGAGAAATCAGAAACGAGCGGAAGGAGCTTAGGAGAGTTCAACTTTGACTACTCGGAAAAGACGGGAACCCAAGCATAGATCGACGATTGTGATTCTTCACCATTGGAGACTCACATTGTGATACCACCACCGATCCACGATGATCACATCTATGAGGATCCAATGTGTCTCACTTGTCCTTTACCGTCAAAAGCAATGCTCTTTCATGCCCACTAAATACATGAGCTGGTGGAGAATCTTGTTGAAAGCTTGAGCCGAATAGAGTCAAATCTCTCCAGTCTTGAGGGCGTACTAAACCATGACCCATACGTGGTGTTGTACGATACTTACTATGGGCGGAATCCGCTCTTTTGACGAGCACTTCTCCATATTCAGCCGAGGACATTAAACCAAGCACTTTTTGGGAGGCAACCCACGTTAAAAATAAGTTAGATCCATCATCGTTGAATTCATTCAGATGTGAGATTGTCTTACCTCCCAAGTACATGTTCTAAATCTCCTTTGTCAGCATGCTTTATTTCAAATATTGAGATTGATGATTGGGTCGCTGTGGACACTGCCTGTTTTAAGTTTAGGGGTGATGTGTAGTATATTAGTATGTTTAAATGTTGTTTAGCTTATTGTGTGCATGTTTGTTTAGTGTAGAATGTGTTTATGTTTGTTGTTGTTGCAGGCTGAGTTTTGCTTTCATCTGGGCCATTACCCAATGATAATATTACCCTCTGGTTGTTTTTCAAGGTCAAGGGTAATGCCCATTCATGTATGTTCTGTGTGTTTGACAATGTGTTTTGGTAAAAGTTAGTGTGGATCCTAATTTGTACGAGCACATAAACTCAATGTATAACTATCCAATTGATTTGACGCCGATTATCCGTTAGCCAAGTTCATGACAACAAGGATTTTAGAACCTGATTTAGGGGAAATTTGAGGTGAAATCCTAGTCGAAGAGTTCAGAAGATATGATTTAAGTATTCATTTTGATCGCTTGAGCCTTTTAAGCTTACCATTTTATATGTTTATCCCTCGTTACCCTGTCGAAACAGGAAAACGGTTTCAATTCTAAACACGTAACAAATACCCTGGCCAATAAAAATTCTTTCCAAACCTATATCGCTAAGCCGAAGGCACAATTTGAGTGAATCAAGTTAGCATTTGTTATGCTACTTGAAGTGAGCAATTAGGTTTAAAGCGAAATTTTCATTGGTTCGGTATTCGAGTACTCACTTATCATTTTTCTTTCGTTTTAACTACATTCGTGAAATTGTAAAAATCGAATAAGTTTGGAGGGTGGTTTATATAATAATAATAATAATAATAATAATAATAATAATAATAATAATAATAATAATAATAATAATAAAATACATATGTAAATATGTTAAATTTTCGTTTCTTTTGACAAGTGAGTACAACGTTCTTAAATTATTATTCAAAGATTGTTTCAAATTTATCTATGGGGGTTCGAGTGTAAGTGTGCCAAGCATTGTGCCTTGGGTATCGTTGAGTTAACGACGTTAACCCGTTTTATATTCTCGATATACCCTTGGCCATGTTCCAAACAGAACCAAGTCTTATTGATCTTTTTGAACTTCCAAGCCTGCATTAGTAGAGAGTAGAACCCAGTCAAACATATGGATATCCTAATCCTTAACGGTATTAGTCGTGAATTACGTTGGTGGATAATCCAATCCGATCGTTGTATAGTTATATTATTGAGTTTCGCACACAGACGTTGAAAGGATCTAGAATCACATTTACCATTATTGAATTTCAAAATTCTAGAACATCATATGGTGTGTTTTACCACTTGAACTCGATATGATTGGAGGTTGTTGAGGGAAAAATGATCGGGTCGATAGCTGAATTAAAAACTCGCATATCATTATGTGTAGATTGTGTGTTTAGGTTGTTCATGTTAGTTATTTAGTTGTGTTTTTTTATTTTCGTGTAAGTGTTTAGCAAAATTCTAAGTTTGGGGGTATTTGATAGGTGTAATTTATCTATTTATTCATAAGCTGGTTTTGGTAGTTTTTGAATATTTTTATAGAGTTTTATTATGTTTTAATACGTTTTTATTTATTTTGTCTTAAATTAGGTATTTTGGGTGAAAAAGGACTAAAACGGTTCATAAACGATTAAAGCGATGGAAGAACGGTGGAGAAAAAGAGCAAAACGGCCAAATCCAAAACCTGTATCTACCGCTATAGCGTTGAAAATATAGAGAGTTTGCTAAAGCTCCACCACTATAGCAGTTAGGCCACCGCTGTAGCGGTCAAAATATAGAGAGCTCCACCGCTGCAGCGGTCAATCTACCAACTTCCCCACCGCTGCAGCGGTGAACCCATTGCTGAAGCAGTCAGCGCCAGATATTTTTAGGATATTTTGAGATATTTTGATCTATAAATATCATTCCTATTCTCCCCAAATGAAAGGTTAACGTTTTCAGGAGTCTTGAGAGCTCCAAGGCCATTCAACCGAAAGAAGATCACAACGCGAAGAAGGAGGAAGGGTTCTCGGAGCGATTTTAGCGGCAGATCTTCAGATAACGATTACTCTCCTCGTTTCTCTCTTTCTCTATTAATTTGGTTGAATGTTTGTATATGTTTAGCTTGTTTCTAGTTGTATATAGGGCTACAACTATGAGTAGATAAACATATATTGTCTTGGGATTGATGTGCTTCACGAAAACGTTGTTTGAATAAATCGATATTTTGTTAATGGTTGTTCATGTTTATCCGATTGTGTTTGTCATTTCTCCATGTTTATATGCTTATTTAGATATATTGAGAATACGGGGTTTGACAATCGGGAGAGGTAAGCCCGGATTCGGACTAGGGTTTAGACACAACGCGACGATCTAATAACCCGAGAGGGAGTTATAAAGTGTGCAATCCGTGACGTTGGGGTGAGACTCATGTGACCAAGTGTCGTGTAGACGCTCGAGAGGGATTTTGGCGTTGACACGAAGTCACATATTCATTCACTTTACACTTGGGAGAGGTAGTGAATGAGATTTCAATACCGAAATTGTCGGATAGGATGAACGCCGTTATATAAACTAGATTGAAACAAACACATTTAAGTGGACAAAGTTAATCCTGAGGCAATATTTTCCCATAAATGTCATACCACTATATTAGTATATTAGATTAATTAGTTTAATAGTTAATTAGTTTAGTATATTATTTAACAAAACTATATTTTTTATCGTCTAGATAAAATTAAGTTATGATAATCGCGGTACTCAACGACCATCTAATCCAATCCATGTGGATACGACAACCCTTACTCTTCCCATTATATTAAAACTTGACCCGTACACTTGTGGTGAAAGTAGCGACGTATTCACGCTCTACCAACTGTTAAGATTTGGCATTAATCGGCTCGATCTTTCAACTTGACTCAACTCTTTTTCTTGTGCTTGGAAATCATGAATGTACTGAGCTGGAACCGGTGTAGGATAGGTGAGCCACATTGGATCCTCGTAGATGTGATCGTCTTGGATCGGGGGTGACATCACCAATTGGATTTCAAACGGTGAAAAATCACAACTGTTAACATGTGGTTCTTCATTGATTTTTATCACCTCACTTAGTGATTTTTATCACCATCTATGATTTATCACCTCACTTGGTGATTTTTAGTCTCAACCCCTCTTTTTACTATAACAAGTATGGGAGGCATCCTCTGACTAGTTTTTTGCTTTGGAATTTGTAGTGGAGAGGCTTCCTAAGACCCATATTTTGCCATTGGGGAGGCATCTTCTAACTTGGGGAATTTCTAAGCGGGGAGGTATCGTCAGACCTGTCTTTTGCTACCGAGAAGGCATTCTCTAGCCCGGGGAATTTGTAAACGAGAAGGTATCCTCAGACCCGTCTTTTTCTACCAGAGAGACATTCTCTAACTCAGGGAATTTATAAGCGGGGAGGCATCCTCAAACTCGTCTTTCGCCGCTGAGGAGGCATCCTCTAACCCGGGAAATTTGTAAGTGGTGAGGTATCCTTAGACCTGTCTTTTCCCACCGGGGTGACATCCTCTAACTCGGGGAATTTGTAGGAAGGGAGGCATCCTTAGACATGTCTTTGTTATGTTTTTCTCTTTCTCTTTTCCCTCATTCATAACTTATTTATTTGTTGAACGAGTTATGAATGTGAAATTGGATTTAAAAAGACGATAAACCGATTACTCTTTCTATGACTATTTCTATGATTTCTTTAAAGATAATCCTGACCCCATGCTTATTCCTCAGGTATTGAGTTCATCACAAAACTTATCCTTCTTCATAGATTCTTATTCGATTTAATAATTAATTCCCTTATGGAGGACTGAATTCTTCTCCCCTTTCTATATCCTTTCGGTTACCCCTTTGTTCATAGGATTTGACCGAGATGTGTAGCTTTTTAACCTGCTTTATAAGAGTTGAATTTTCTTGTATGCCTCATAGTAATTGTTAACAAACAAATAGTTGCATTCTTTATGTTGCAATACAAATTCATATTTTTATGAATATTCGGGTTATAAGTCGGATTGGGTTTAAACCCTCAAGATTATCGTTTATCAATGAGAAACACTCTCGAAACGAGTAATTGATTTTTATTCATGCAATATCAACTTCCAAAATAAGTTGTAATGGTGTAATTGACCAAAGAATTTCCTTAGGCAAGCTGCGTTTTGTGATCTTAAGAATTTTTCTTGAGACCTTTAACGCCTGAATTTGTAGTTTACCTAATCAGTAAAAACAAAAGTGAACTGTATATTCGTCAAATCATCTAGTTATGCTTAGTGACAAATTTATCTTTCGTTGTTGTCTTCTAATATTTATTAAGGATAAACTAGAAGATTAGCTTTGAATCGATCTTGCATAACTCCTTCAAGCGCTTCTTCCCTTTTTAGTAGTTTTATAAGGATCTTATCCAAATAATAAAATGTAGGGGGTACAAATTGCAATTAAAGAGTTATTCTTGTATTATCTTTGAGGCACAGTAAAGTTTACTTCTAACTACTACATTTACATTTTACATGCAAAGCTTGAGGGTACAATTTGTATTTTTTTTTATAACCATACTGGTCTTAAAGGATTTAACTCATCGGTCACTAATTTCATAGTATAGCCAAGCTTATCCAATCTTGTACACCTTTGGGCGTACTTGAATATTTTGAAGTATCAATAGTGCTCTCATGACATGTAATTTATTGGTATTAAAATTATAGGAGCCAAAGTGTAATTTTTGCTAAGCCCGAGGATTTTGAATAATCCTTATCAAATTATGGGGCATATTTTGCAATTATAATGCATTTTTAATATTCATCTCTTTAGCAAATGCTAAACTTCACCTAATTATCATATGTAGCACCATAATTTCATGAATTTAATTAAATAGATGCAAATTGCAATTTCAACATTTCTTCATTGAACTTTAAGTTTTTAATCAAAAAATATATTTTCTGCAATTCTTGGCTTATCAAGACTTCAATGATAATTTATAAGTTAAGTAATAAAAATAAACTTGAGGGCAAATATTATAAATATAATTGTTACCTCAAGGCCTTTATTGTATTTAGCCCTAGGTTAACTTTTTCATATCCATCTCATTTTATTGCAATCTCCACTGCTCCTAAATATACTTGTTACAAAAGTAAATTTGAGGGTAAAGACTATAAACATACTTGTTACTTCGGGGCCTTTAGTGTATTTAGCCCTAGGTTAACTTTTTCATATCCATCTCATTTGATCGAAGCAACCTCCAAATTTCTGTTTGTTCTTTGACTTCATTATCCATCTTTTCTTCTACTTCCGTTGCCAATTGTTATCAGCATCTCATGCAATTCTCCAAGCTTCATCAACAACTCGGCAATGGAAATGGAACACTCAATGGAGACGAAAAGTGCCTCACTGCCGTGATACTGAAGTTGGCCATCGGGATAGCGATAGGGGATCTTTCTTCCGTAGCTGAAGAAGAACTTGACTGGCGGTACAATATGGGTCGTCGGAGGGGACCAGAGCATGTTGACAGCAGTGGCCGCAATAGATTAAAATTGAGGTAATCCTACCAGTTGTTGGAGGTGACTGAAGACTACAGATCTGAAGTTGACAGCAGTGGAGGCTTTAGATCTAGGTGTTATTAGTGCTAGAGGCTTTGGAGGGACGGTGACACGTCGATGTCGCAGAATGTAAACGTCGGAATAAAGGAAATGACGTCGGTGATGTTGTAACGTGCCAACGTCGGTGGTGGAAGTACTATAGCCGAGTGGCAACGTCTACAATGACGGCACCCTAAATTCCAGCGTTGTGATCCTTGCCGACGATTTTTCCCTGTTTTCTTCTCCATATTTTTCTCCCTCTATCAGTGCAACAAATGAAGTTGGCAATGATACTTTTCAGGTTCATATCAGAGATTGATGTTGCGATTCAGGTCAGATCGGCTCAGGTTTAGATCGAAACAATTCAGGTTAGATCGAAGGTGTGATGATTACGATTCCTTCACTGCCTTTCTCCGTCTTCCTTACTGAGATCAATCCCAACGAGTTCGCGTATTGATCAGCAATATCGCCAATGGCACCATCAGGCTTATTGTCATAGAGTCCTAGCGCCATGGATTCTGTCGTTCCAATAATGCTCTGCTTTATTCCCTAGTAAAAGACAATGGCTATCCCAAGATCGTCGATTTGACCTCAGTATGGTTTCCATCCCTAATCATGGTTGCAGATAGTATTGCTACTTATGGTTGGGTGGCCATATTTAGGAGTGCCATTGAAGCACCGAGTTAGAAGAGCAATTTTTTTTTTTTTAATAAAAGGTTAAAATCGAGCATGTAAATCTTTTTGCTCGTTTCCTACAAACAGCATCAAATGATGTTGCCAAAAATCTCTAACACGTGCAAAAGATATCCCACGTGCCAAAGACCTCCACAATCTACAAAACTGATAACCTGTAAAATCGATTAGCTTAAAGGGTACACTGGTGTAGTGACGGCCAAATAACCTCTAGCGTGAGAATAAGTTAGTCTGCTTTAGGGTATTAGGCAAACGAATGAATGTAATCATTAATTTGATACCTTCATTTATTTATAGACTTCATAGATCACGACCATTTGGTATAGATGACCCACTCTTTAATGATTTGGTCTTTTCTCACTATCTGATGATGACCCACTTCCTCCTATCTAGGTGATTAGTGGGTTGAATTGATCTTTGATGATGTAGTCTTCTCCCATTCTGTTGCTATTTAGTTGGGAGTGTATATTTGACTTAGTTATGTTCTTTGTTTTCCCATTTGATAGATCCAAAAAATGGATCACCAGTTTGGACTAATGTTCTCGGCCTGGCTCTTTTTTAGTATTAGGCTTCTTTATTGTGCTTGCCCAGGATAACCTGTGGGCTTATCGTTATGGGCTTCTTCCGAGATTTGTGTGGGGCCGCCTGTAGCGGGCTTTTTCCTAGCTTGATTTTATCAGCCAAATCTTTCCTGTTCTTAGGCGTAAAATATTGACCCAATTTCTTTATCAAGCTCCTCTTAGAAAGTTGAATATAGAAGCAAGAATTTCTCCCTCATCACTACACCTACAACAATCATTAGCGTACTTTTTCAAAATTGCTAATGTCAATTTTTTCTAGTACACATGTTAAGATATGTTGAGGAAGTTGGTTAAACTTTAGACTTTTCACAAAACAAAAGTATATATTAATATGTTACAAGCCTTGAGATTGCTAATGTCAATTTATTAACAAATAACTTTATTCATAACTTTATTTTATTATATTAAAATATTAATTTTAAATTGTTAAAACTTAGGATAAATTGTTGTACCCTTTTTTTTTTAAAGGTTGTAAATCCCTTGAAAAAATATGTTCTGTACACTATGTTTTTTTTACCAAAATTCCTCATGTAGTGTTTTTTGCTTTAAATATTTAATGTTACCTACATTTATCATTTGATATATGTTTAATGGTAATTTTCACATTAAATATAGTGATAATTGATTTAATTATTTTTAAATTAATGTACTTGTATTAACAATAAATCTTAGTTCTTTTCGATTTATTTCAATATGACAAGTTTCGATTTAATATGTGTTGATCCTAAGATTTTGATGAACAATTAAATGTTAATATTTTTTGAGAAACTAACGATTTTATTGAGTATTTCAGTATTACAGTTCCATTGATGATTTATTATGAAAAATTGAGTAAATAGAGTTATGAATGCTAAAGAGACTGACAAAGATGATGGACATTAAGAGACAGAAGATTTTGAAGAATTTAGGGGAAAACAATTCAGGTTAATTTTTACTCTTAATATATTCCTGTCACGACCCGTCCCGAAATCTCGACATCCAGGGCTGGCGTGATGACATCATGAAATCACCGAAAACAACCAACCAACCATCTATTACATGACAATATGCATATATATAAATAAATCATCATCTATATGAAGCTATACATACTTCTGTTATGGGAACACACCCATTCCCCAAATATACTAACAATAAAATATAATACCATGAACCCCTCACAGGTTCGCCTCAGAAACCTCATCTCAACCCTCCACACGACTCTATTGTAGGACTCTACCTAGCACCAGTAGGGGACCGACTCCCAGCTGCTTCACCTGCGAGTGTACTGTCTTCTTAGTAAAAATATTTTTAATAATAAAAACTCATTCTACAACATCTAAATGGATCAAGTATCAGTTTATAAATACCACATAGCTCGTAAAATCCCCAGTATAAAAGCAGGGAAAATAAAGCGACATAATTAAGTTCCATTCAAATCCAACTAATATAAAAATCATACTAATCACCATGATAATAAATATCAAATCAGCCAATATACGTAAAACACCGCATCTCAAGCACACATCTCAAACACACTTTTTAAGCACACATCTCAAACACACACCTCAAACACACATACTGGCTAACCATAGTGATCGTTTTAACCTCACGATCGGGAGTTGCAATGGTACCGTCCCACCCATAGAATTTGCCTTCCTAATGGACACCCATCACTCCACCGAAGCGAATAATCACTGCACAGTATAAACGTCTAACATCACTCTGCCGAAGCAGATAAACATCACTCCGCCGAAGCGGATAACATTACTCCGTCGAAGCGAATAAATACTATGGTATCGTCAAATCAATATCATCACTCTACCGAAGCAGATAAATACTATAGTATCGTGAAATCAATAACATCGTCAAATTATGAATCAATAGCATCATCTAATCAACATCGTCAAATTAATAACATCATCATCAAATCACAACATAATGATATCGTCTAATCAACATCGTCAGATCACACATCCACCTCTCTTTTTCAAAAATTGACTTTTTATCTGAAAATCATATTTCTCACTTTCTTTTAAAAGGAAACGTCTGATTTGACCAAAACCACTTTTCCACTTTTTAAATTTTTTTTTTTGAAAACCATACATATTTAGAAAAACAGATATTTTTCACTCTCTTTTAAAACCACCAAATTTCAGCGAAAAACCATTTTCAACTTCCTTTCGAAACCAACACAATTCATCGAAAATCCATTTTCTCAACTCACCCCGAAACCTGTTTGATCCATATCATTTTGAAATCATTTAATTTAACTACAACCATTTTCCATTATATATATATATATATATATATATATATATATATATATATATATATATATAAAATAATTTGGCAAGAAGATAGTACACTCACCTGGTAATCCACTCCCAAAAGGCTTTATCGACTATACTCTACCGAGACTCCGGTGCCTGCAAACCTAATAGTGATATGGCCTAAATTAATAATCTAATTAAAATAACCTAATTAGGCAATGTAGGCCCTAAGTTTCACAATTTTCCCGTCCCCACATTTTTATCATGAAAAATTATTATTTAGTAAATTCCGTTTCGTTAATAATTACTGTACGCATTTATTAATATGGACAGTGTCAACATTTATTAGAATTAACGATTCCAAAATTATAATCCCGTTTGCTAATAATTCAATTTAACGAAAATAGTAATCGATTTAAATTTTACCTGTTCCGAATCGTTCACGGGTCGCAAGATGAATTTTGAATTTTGTTGGCGTTATTTGTGTAATTTTTTTTTTCTTTTCTTCTCCTCTTCTTCTTTCTTTTCCCTTTTCTGTTCTGTTTTGCTTGTTGGGTTCCTTGCAGCAAATCAAATCTCGCCGCCCCACCAGCACTTTCTCTTTTAGGTTATCGGTGATCAATACACACACACAGAGAGCAGCAAACACAATAAACATACACATCCACACACATAGCTCGCCAAATCAATGGTGGAACATACCGCCAAAACACACACACACACACAGTCGAACGGTAACACACCGCCAGCGACCAATGCTTCCCACACCCACTTAACAACCCTCACACCTGCAAACAGCAACCATCAGAGGAACACACGCCTAAACATGGTCGACCACACACCCACCTTCAACGGTTACATACACCCACCGGACCGACGCCCCCCTTCCGACGATGACGCATGCACTCCACAATCACACACACCATCAACGGGACACACAGTAACATACATACTGTCACAAACAAAACAGAGCTTACCCATATACAACGGTGAACAAAACGCCGCCACAATAATCAGACAACTCACACAAGCACACGCATACACTAATGACGTCCCACCGCCGGCAACCATATAACCGACCATCAACGACAAACAAAACATGCACACACCCACACTTTCCCACAGTTGCTGACCAATCATAACACCACACACGAACTCTGATTCTCTCTCTCTCTCTCTAGATTTTTGAATTTCTTCTACTTAAGCTTCTCGGTCCTTCTTGCGTAAGTGAGTCTTATATATATACATGCAAGTAGAGGATGAGGCTTTGATCCACAATTTCCACGTCGCCCACTTCCCCGATCCTCTGCCCGTCGGCTGATCTCACGGCAACAAACCCATATACTCATATTTATATATTATATAATAATATTTTGAGTTAATTACTCTTTTCTCCCCCTAATTTCTATAACTCTCATTTTTAGTTCAATTCACCATTTATGGGTTTCTAACATGTTAATTTACCTCACAAAGTTTGAATTTAATGTTTCTAAATTTGCGAATTGACCCCTAAATTTTTAATTTGAATTTTAATTGACCCAATTTCACTATGAATTTTTTCAATTACTCTAAAATACAACTAAAATAACGTACGTGCTATGATTGAGGTCTTACAATTTCTATTAGGATCACACACGACACAAAAAGTTTTTAAATTTATGTGTGTTTTGATAGGATCCTAATTAGTGAAATTATCTGATTCTATGTGTAATTGAAAGAGAAATATTGATAATTGATTAAAATTGAATTTAAGTATTTAATAGAGCTAACCGAGAAAAGAAATCGGTTAAATGGGCAAGAACGTCGATGAGAAAGAATTCAAAACGAATTAAGGGGAGGATTCCAACGTTGGTAAGTCGACAGAGAAGCCGACCGATGCATAGAATATGAAGTTGCTGAACCTCTCGGTCAACAGATAGGTCGACTTATGAAACTCTCTTTATCGTTCAGTCGACAGGTGATGGATGGGAGGTCGACAGATGGACAAAGAGTTTTTGGCTGGGCTACTTCCTGAATTAAGCGGTCAACAGACGACTATTGGTCAGTCGACTTATGGGTCTGTTTCAGGATTTAGTTGAATTCCGGATTTTATTTTAATAGTAGCCGTTACTAGCCGTTTTATGGTAACGATCTGAGAGATATCTTAGGTATTTGATGTTATTTAAGATATGCAATATAAATTATGATATCCCTATAGATATGGTTCATTAAGTTTGAATATTTCTCAATTTGGTACATGTAATTCTTTCTATCCTATTTAATTGTAATTGAGAAATATTTGGGAGACTTAACTGAGAAGTTTAAAAGCCATAATTATGTGATTTGGACTAGGATGAAGTCATAACAATATAAGGGGTCTATAAGAACAATTAAATGTCATAACAAGTGGGAACTAGTCGTTGGAGAGCTTGTTTCAATTCCTTATTTATAGACCTGTATTTTTCACTTATAAAAGATCTCAATCCATTAATATCAAGAACTATTCAGTTCATAAGATTTTATAAGAGTAATTATTCTGATATTATTTTGAGAGATCAAATTGTGAGATCAATTATTAAGAAGTTCTTGAGTTAAAACGCTGATTGTGTAAGCGTTATCGAGTTGAGCTGTCTAGCGTTCCAATCTATAATTCTTCAATATTATCCGAGTGAGATCTTTCCAGGCTATTAATCTTTACTGCATATTTATTTTTCTATATTTGTTTAGTGGATAAGATCTTGATGAAATCATTTTTGAATTTTAAAAGCATAAAAATCTTTTAAAACGATTTGTGTGATAATCTGATTACGTGCTCAATTTTGTGCTACCCGTATTATTTTTATAATCAAATTTTTGTTTCCTCACTTAATTATATCACTAGTAATTATCGGGACATTAATTGAGTTTAAATTGATTTGAGGTAGTAGAAGCTTTGAGTGGAAAAAACTTATCAATTTCTTGTAATTGGTGAGTTGTGTGGGGATTACATACTATTGGGAGTATCTAATCAGGGATAGTTGAGTGTCAATCTCATCTGATAAAGAAATTGAGGTGTTAATCCTTCCTTGATTGAATTTGTGAGTGATTTTGTAAAGGTTCTATCCTTACCTCGAAAAATGATAGTTAGAATTTTTCTGTGAGGTTTTGATTTTTTAGCCTAAGGTATAAAAATAATTAAGTTATTCTTAAGCCTGTAAAAAGTATAAGTTATTCTTGAGCTTGTAAAAAGTAGAGGTTATTCTTGATCCTGGGAAAATGAATTTGTAAAGGTTGATTCCGAGTCTGTGAAAAGAATCTTTGTGAGGGTTTGGCTCCTATCTTTAAAGGAATCTTGAGTTTAGTGGGTGTGAATCTCCGTAGGGCTCGTAGGACTGGAGTAGCCAAGAGTAGCTTGGTGAATCAGGATATATCGTGGTGTGTTGCTTTATTTATTTTACTTATATTGTTGTTTGATGTACACCTAGTTGATATTATATTTTCCCTGTTATATAAAGATAATAATTAATTTAGAATTAAAATTAATTATTTAATTTTTTGAAGTATTTTTCTCTGATAATTTTTTATCTACCCAATTCACCCCCTCTTGGGTAGCTCACTGGGCCAACAATTGGCATCAGAGTTGGTTTAGCTCGACACACTTAGCTAATAAAGATCACATGACGCACATAATAGGCACACTAGCTGAGAGGTAGTCTATGCACCGACCACCGTTATTTGCAGGTGAAAATTATTCATTTTGGAACGACAAAATGATAGCCTTCCTTCAGGCTACAAATTAAGATGTGTGGCTAACAATCAAGGATGGTTCATTTGTTCCAATAGAAAATAGAGTTGAGAAAAGAAAGAACAGCTAACTACTTCTGATAAATAAAAACTCTCTATAAACTCCCAGGCTATTAACATTCTATTTTGCTCGCCAGATGCTAATGAATATTCTAGAGTTTCAGGTTGTAAATCTGCAAAGGCGATGTGGGACAAGCTACAAGTTACCCACGAAGGGACAAGTCAAGTGAAGCAATCGAAAATCAATGCTCTTATGAGGAAATTTGAATTATTCAGAATGGAAGAAACTAAATCGATTCAAGAGATGTATATTCACCTCAACAACAATATTTTCAATCACTTGAGTCAACTTGGAAAGCCACACTCCATGAAGGATAGAGTTTGAAAGGTCCTAAGATATTTGACAAAAGTATGGGAGTCAAAGGTGACGGTAATTGATGAAGCTAAGGATCTTGGTAAATACGAAATTAATGATCTCATAGGCAACTTGATGACTCATGAAGTGGTGATTAAAGGATTTGAGAATGACACCGAAAATAACAACAGGAAATCCTTTGCGCTAAAAGCTCAGAAAATTGAAGAAGAGGATGACAATAATGATGAATGTCTTGACAGTGGGCAAGAGAAAGATGTGGCGCTTCTCACAAAGAATTTTAGAAGAATGACTCGGCGCACATTCTACGGGAGAAGAAATTTCAACATGAGCAATGTGGAATACTACAACTGTCATAAGATTGGCCACCTCCAAACCGAATGCCCCGAGCTAAAGAAAGAGAAAAAAAAAAAAGAATAAAAAAGTGAAGAAGAGTACGAAAAAATCAACAAAAGTCACATGGGATGACTCAGAGTCGAGTAGCTCAGAAAAATCGAGCAGTAACAACTCGTCTATGCTTACTTTGATGGCCACTGGATTTGAGGTACCAAAATGTTCAAGTTCTTGCTCTTTAGATTTTGATGAATTATTTGATATTTATCAAGAACTTTCGCATGATTATAAAATTCAGTGTTCAAAAATTAATTGCCCTTCAAAGTACAATTAACATATTAAACAAGCAAGTGATGGATTATGAATCTGAAAACGTTAAATTAAAATCCAAGATGTCGGATTTACATTCAATAGTTCTCAAATTCACCGGCGAAGAGAATAATTTGAAAATACTTTTGGGAAGTTCACGGGGTATCTTTGATAAAGCCGGTATTGGATTTCAGAAAAATCTTAAGTAAAAAAGTTTTCATAAATTCTTTTCTGAAATTAAGGATCTTGTTAGATGTTTAAAATGTAATATTGTGGGTCACACTATTCGTAAATATTTTTCAAGAATATCTAATTGCAGGCAAGTTTGGGTTTCTAAGGGAACTAAAATTGTCCTGACTAACAAGATCGGACCCACTTAGATTGGGTACCACTTAGGAACTATTTGAGGTGTTTTTTCCAAGTTATCAAATAAACATCTATTTGCAAGGACAAATTGTTCCTAGGAAGCGGCTGTTCTCAACACGTGACAGGGAATAAAGTAAAACTTTACATCTTTAACACCTAAAGATGAAGGTTATGTGATTTCTGGAGACTATGCCATGAGTAAGAAATTAAGCTTAAATGAGTTGGTAAGAAATTCTAAGATCTATGTTGGTTTACATATTCTCTTGTTGTGTTAGATTTATTGCATGTTTATCAGAAAATCTTACATAGTTATATGTGATATCTTTATGCTATATACGATCTACTAGAAGTCATATTTAAAAGATGATATTGAAGATTTTGATAGCTTCAATTAGCTTGTTGGAATACTCACTAAATCTCTAATGGAAAATTAAAGTTCATGTCATTTGCTTAGAGTAGTGATGTTTTTAGTTCCCTTTCCCCAATTCTTTTTTGAGATGACAAAGGGAGAGAATTAGTTGATGTTTTAATGAATATCTTAAGGGGATGCTTGAATTATTTTGTTGAATATCTTAAGGGGGAGTTTATTGTGTATTGAAATTTGTGTTTTGTTAAAAATCTTATGATTATCTTCATTACTATGCTTTAACGAGTTAAAGAACATGTCCTCAGATTTAGGGAGAACGTGGTTACATTATTATTTTTAAGAAAACATCAAAGTTTATTATCATCATCAAAAAGGGGGAGATTATTGATCCTAAAATTTTCATGAACAATTAAATGTTGATGTTTTTTATGGAACTAATGATTTTATTGAGTATTTTAGTATTAAAGTTCAATTGATGATTTATTATGAACATTTCAGTAAAGAGAGTTATGGATGCTAAAGAGACTGACAAAGACGATGGATATTAAGAGACCGAAAATTTTGAAAAATTTAGAAAAAACAACTCAAGTTAATTTTTACTCTTAATGTATCCTGATTAGGATCACAAACGACACAATTTTTTTTTTTAAATTTATGTTTATTTTGATAGGATCATAATTAGTGAAATTATCTGCTTCTATGTATAATTGAAAGAGAAATATTGATAATTGATTAAAATTGAATTTAAATATTTAGTTGAGCTAACTGAGAAAAGAAATCGGTTAAAAGGGCGAAAACGTCGATGAGAATTTAAGGAGAGGAATTCAGCATTGGTAGGTCGACCGATACATAGAATATGACGTTGCTGAATATCTCGGTCGACAGATAGATCAGCTTGAGCCTAAAACAAGAAGTTTCTAAATCTCTAAGTCGACAGATAGGTCGACTTATAAAACTCCATGTATCGTTCAGTCGACAGGTGATGAATGGTAGGTCGACAGATGGGCAAAGAGTTTTTTGGCTGGGCTACTTCCTGAATTGAGCGGTCGACAAACGACTATTGGTCAGTCGACTTATGTGTCTGTTTCAATATTTAGTGGAATTTCGGATTTTATTCTAATAGTAGCCGTTACTAGCCGTTTTATGGTTAATATCTGAGAGATATCTTAGGGATTTGATTTTATTTAAGATATGCAATATATATTTTAATATCCCTATAGATATGGTTCATTAAGTTTGAATATTTCTCAATTTGGTACATGTAATTACTTCTATCTTATTTAATTGTGATTGAGAAATATTTGGGGACTTAATTGAGAAGTTTAAAAGCCATAATTAAGTGATTTAGACCAGGAGGAAGTCATAATAATATAAGGGGTCCATAAGAGCAATTAAATGTCATAACAAGTGGGAACTAGCCGTTGAAGAGCTTGTTTTAATTCCTTATTTATAGACCTGCGTTTTTTACTTATAAAATATCCCAATCTATCAATATCAAGAACTATTCAGTTCATAAAATTTTATAAGAGTAATCATTTTGTTATTATTTTGAGAGATCAAATTGTGAGATCAATTATGGTGAAGTTATTGAGTTAAAGCGTTGATTGCGTAAGCATCACCGAGTTAAGCTGTCTAGGATTCCAATCAGTAATTCTTCGGTGTTATCTTGGTGAGATCTTTCCAAACTATTAATATTTATTGCATATTTATTTTTCTATATTTGCTTGGTTGATAAGATCTTGATGAAATCGTTTTTGAACTTTAAAAGCATAAAAACCTTTTGAAACGATTTTTGTGATAATCTGATTACGTGATAATTTTATGCTACCCGTATTATTTTTATAATCATATTTTTGTTTCCTCACTTAATTATATCACTAGTAATTATCGGGACATTAATTGAGTTAAATTGATTTGAGGTGGTAGAAGTTCCGAGTGGGAAGAACTTATCAATTTCTCGTAATTGGTAAATTGTGTGAGAATTAGATACTATGGAGAGTATCTAATCAAGGGTAATTGAGTTTCAATCTCTTCCGATAAAGAGATTGAGATGTTAATTGTTCCTTGATTAAATTGTGAGTAATTTTGTAAAGGTTCCATCCTTACTTGGGAAAATGATAGGTAAAGTGTTTCTATGCGGTTTTGATTCTTTAGCCTAAGGTATAAAAAGAATTAGGTTATTTTTTAACCTATAAAAAGTATAGGTTATTCTTGAGCTTGTAAAAACTATAGGTTATTCCTGAGCCTTGGAAAAGGAATTTGTAATGGTTGATTCTGAGCCTGTGAAAAGAATCTTTGTAAGGGTTTGATTCCTATCTTTAAAGGGATCTTGAGTTTAGTGGGTGCGAATCTCCGTGAGGCTCAGAGGATTAGATTAGCCAAGAGTAGTTTAATGAACCAGGATATATCATGGTGTGCTACTTTATTTATTTTATTTATATTGTTATTTGGTGTACACCTAGTTGATATTATATTCCCGCTGTTATATAAAGATAATAATTAATTTAGGGTTAAAATTAATTATTTAATTTTTTGAAGTATTTTTCTCTGATAATTTTTTATCTACCCAATTCACTCCCTTCTTGAGTAGGTCACTGGCCAACAATATGCATGAGAGATTTGGGTGTGCTCATAACTGAAGAGTGCACCCACTAAAACTTATTAAAATTTAACAACATAAATTTTAAAAAATTCAATTCTACTAAAAGAAAGACAAACGGCTCATTTGGTTGGACGGAATGGAATGAGGGTAGGATAGAATGGAAAAAGTAATGGAATGAGAGAATGAATAAAATAGAATTGTCAATGAAATCACTATTTCATTCTCTTGTTTGGTTGGTATGGAATGAGGGAATGAATGAAATAGTGAAATATAGTAAAATTTTCATTATACCCTTATGAAATTATTATTCCATTATCTTGTTTGGTTGGTATGAAATGAGTGAAGGAATGGAATGAAATATAATAAAATTCTCATTATGCCCTTATTATAAAATTTTATTATATTTCACTATTCCATTCTTTCTATCATTTTATTATATTTCACAATTCCATTCAATTTTAAGTTTCTGTTCTCTAATTTTTGTTTTTGTTCTCAATTTTTCAGTTTCTATTCTCTAATTTCTGTTCCCAATTTTCAGTTTTCGTTCTCAATTTTTCATTCTCTAATTTTCTGCTTTTATTCTCAATTTTCAGTTTTTGTTCTCAATTTTCAGTTTCCGTTCTCAAATTTTTGTTCTCTAAATTTCTATTGTTGTTCTCAATTTTTAGTTTATGTTCTCAATTTTCTGTTTTTGTTCTTAATTTCATTTTTTGTTCTCAATTTTTAATTTTTGTTCTCAATTTTATATTCTCTAATTTTATGTTTATGTTCTCAATTTTCTGTTATCAATTTTCTGTTTTTGTTCTTAATTTTTATTTTTTGTTCTCAATTTTTCAGTTTCTTTTTTCAATTTTATGTTCTCTAATTTTATGTTTATATTCTCAATTTTCTGTTTCTGTTCTTAATTTTTTGTTCTCAATTTTTTTTTCTATTCCCAATTTTCTGTTATCTAATTTCTATTTATGTTCTCTAATTTTTGTTTATGTTCTTAATTTTTAATTTTTTTCTCAATTTTCAAGGGCTTAAATATAAAGGTTATTATGTAATTTAGGATGTTGATTCTATTGGATTGGAATTCCATTCCACCCTATCTCAAATGAAATCTCGTTCCACCGTATTTCATTCCAATGGAATTACAAAAGTGATTCCATTGGAGAACCAAACAACGGAATAAGAATCGAGGGCGGAATGCGATTCCATTCCGCCCCCGATTCCATCCAACTAAACATGCCGTTATAGTTTAGGGAAATTAGGGTTATGTTTGGTTGGGAGGATGAAAATGAGAAAGGAAAAGAAAAAATAAAAAGATAATATTTTTATTTATTGTGAAAGGAAAGAAAAGAATTCCATTTAATATAATCTACTGTTTAACACTCATATATTATAAAAGTAAATTAAAAATTCTATTATCAATATGGGTGATCAAAATTACTTTAAAAAATTTGGGGAAAAAAATTACTTTGGAAATTGTGCTTTTTTCTTTCTATTTTATTTTTTCTCATTTTTTCTCCATAGTAAAAATATTCTTTTTTAATTTTGTATCTTATATTTATTTTATTTTCTTATTGGTAATTTTTTTTCACCCAAATGTACGCACCCTTGGTGTTTATTAAAAAAGAATTGTTGTGGGAGCGAATATAAAGGGGGTCAAAATGCAATTAGCCCTTAAAAGGAAATGAGATATTATTGTCTTGTGATCATAGACTGCGGCAATTAATCACCTTTTCCTGAATTTATCTTTTCCTTCGCCCCGGGGATTGCTTTCTTTCGCGCGTGTTTGAACGACTTTTTGAATGGGTCTACTCGCCTTGATTGTTGTGTTTTCTTTTTATAAATAAAATATAATAAAAATTGAACGCGGAGTAAGGGTCGTCATGCTCGTTACTCGGTCCTTCACAATCATGACTTTAAACTAATAACAATGACAAATTAATGAAATCTATTTCTTATCTTTAACCAAACAAAAATAAATGTTGGGAGTTAATTTTAGAGAATTTTATAATATAGTCCGAGGCGTAGAACTCATAAAATGAACCTTTCACCTAGAATAATAGTTTTTTTAGTTCATAAAATAATCTAATATAGATAAACTCTTGCTCATAGCTAATATAGACATTTAACTTTAAATGGATCGGATTGAGTATAAAACTTGATCCGGAACAGACAGACCCAATAACTTATCTGAGCCAAAGCATGACAGACCCACTTGAGTGTTACCTTCGACGGTCTTCTGAGCAAGACTAACGGTCCCATAAAGAGACCCATGTTTAGGTATATTTAACCCACAATGTCCAAGGCCAAGGAACTAATAGGTCAGCTCAACATGAACGACTCCCCTACATTTGAGAAGATGATCTAGATTGACTGTAACGGGCCATAATTAATGGGGACCATTACAGATATCTCCCTTGAGATCATGGGGATATTGGTTATCTTCCAAACTATTAGGAGCGTATCATAGAATTGACAATATCTCCAAAGTAACGGCGACATATCTCTGAGCCTATAAAAATGGTAGATATCACTGGTAATAATTACGATTCAATCTGTGTACAATTTTCTCCATATATCAGATTAACTTATTCTCATGCCGAAGGTTCTTTGGCAGACACCACACCGGTGTCCTCCATTAGAACTCACGATTTTGCAGGTATCAGGAGCAAGGTGAAGAGATTTCCAACACGTGCAGAACTATTGCATGTGTTAAAGATTTTTTGACAACATGATTTGGCGTTGTCTGTGGGAAACGCTAACGTAAAAAGTTTTCTGTCACGGCTATGAGGCAGTTACGAATGAGAGCGGCAGCAACAAGTTAAAGCAATGACTTGCCGCCATCATCCGATGCAAAAACTCCAGTAGTACAGCATGGGAAGGTTTAGACTAATCCTTCACCGACCGTGCTAAACACTGATGCAATGATTGATGCTCTTACTACAAAAATGGCTGTGATAGTCGAAATGATCAAATACTTGGTGCGGATAATTGCTGGCAGCAGGTCGCAATCCCCAGCAGTGAACCATGAAATTGGAGAGGAAGTAGGGTCTCCTAGGTATGTTAATCCTTAGTCGTATGAGAAGCGACCTGCTTAAGGAGATGCAAGCCATTAGCCAGAGAGAAGAATCTACAGTTGAACTGAGACTGTTGATTCACATCAATAGATCATAAGTAAAGTGAAAAGAGGTCAGCCTTTGGATGAACTGGACACGTTGTTGAAAGGCACTGAGATGTCTTTCTTACTAAATATCCTAGTAGTCCCGCTTTTCGAAAAGTTTGATCCCATAAAGTTCAAGAAGGATGATGGGAGAGCAGATCCTATGGACCATATCCGCTACTTCAAGCATATAATGAATCTTTATGGTTCAAGTGACTCCACACTCTGCAGAGCTTTCGCTAACACTTTGAAAGGCTCAGCCCTCGCATGGTTGCATACGCTCCCTCCAAACTCTATCATGTCGTTCAAGGAGTTTGGAAATATGTTTATCAACCATTTCAAAACCTGTCAAAGGTTAATGAAGGGTTCTGATTTCCTGCTTGCCTTGCGTCAAGAGAAATGAGAAACTCTGCGCCAATATATGAGCCGATTCAATGAGGAATTGACCTGTATTGAGGGTTGTGATACCAATCTCATCATTAATGCGTTCACCTCAGGATTATGTCCTGGCCATTTTCAAGACTCCTTAACTAAGAAAAGTCCCCAGAGCATGTCAGAGTTGATGAAAAAAACCAAACCCTGCATGAAATTGGAGGACGTCAAACTCTCCAGAAAAAGTAGATGATCTTTTAAAGATCACCCCAGATAGAGCGAGAATGATGGCAGCAATACGAAAGCCAACACAACGGATAGGAGTAAAGATCGAGCTAGGAGTTTGAATTCCAGATCAGAAACTCGTCAAGAGCCAAACCTACCTAGTTTGCGAATATCAATCTCAAGAATCTTGCATAAGATACGCGCCTCTCAAGTAATTCAGTGGCTTCCCAGGTATAATACCAAATCCAAGAGGAAGAACATGTGTAAGTATTGTGATTTCTATAGGGATCATGGTCATGATACGGATGACTGCTGGGAGCTCAAAAAAGAGATCAAGCATTTAGCGGATATGGGTCAGTTGTGTGATTATCTACAAGAACGCCCAAGGGATAAAAAAAGGCCCAGAAATGAGGGTCGTTGTGAGGAACATCCCAGAGAGAATTATGAAGTAATCTTCATGATAAATTCTATTGGACTAACCACTAGAGAGTCCAATCGAGAACGAAAAAGGAAGGTTCGCGAAGCAGCATTGGAACGATGCTTTGGAGAAGTAATGGCGGTGATAACAAATCCAGGACCAATCATTACTTTTTCAGAGGAGGATTGCAAATGGATTGTTCACCCATATGAGGATGCCCTGGTCATTACTCTGTGGATCTCCAGCTTCTAGGTAAGACGGATCCTGATTGATAACGGTAGTTCTGCTAATATTATTTTTGTCAGTACTCTGAAGCAAATGAGAGTACCAAATTCGGACGTTAGTTCTACGCAAACCGTTATGGTGGGATTTAATGGCAATCTCACATCGTCATGTGGAAAGATTATTTTGTCCGTCACTTCCAACAAAGAGGAATGGGGATACACAAAAGCCACACAATTCATGGTGGTAGACTTAGCGTCACCCTACAATGCAATTCTTAGGCATCCATGGTTACATGCAATAAGGTTTGTTGTATCAACGTACCACCAATGTGTTAAGTACACAATGGATGGTTCTGTGTCAGTGATAAGAGGTGACCAAGTAGCCTCAAGGCAATATTTTTCCATAGCAATGAAGGGCAAGGGTACGCCTTTATAGCAATCAAAGAAGGTCCAAGGAATAATTCTACTAACACGCTTAGTAGGAGAAATTGACCATTTCAGGGAACACTCAAGTGTGATTTAGCCCGCCGAGCAAGTGAAACAAATTGCCTTCAATAAAAGGGCTCAGAATCTTATGATTAGAGGATCATTAAGCTAGATTGAGGCCAAAGAGATCAGTGAGCGGCTCTAAAAAAACTTGAACATTTTCGCCTGGGCTCCTGAAGATATAAAAGGAATTAGTCCACACATTGCAATACATCGCCTAGATATTTCTAGGTCATACCCTCCAGTTTGACAGAAAATGAGGACCTTCAGTCCTGAGAAATAACAAGTGATTGAAGTCAAAGTGAAGGACTGTTCTCCATTGGCTACCTAAGGGAAGTAATGTACCCAAGATGGTTGGCCAATCCAGTTCTAGTTAAAAAGAAACATAGAAAATAGAGAATGTGTGTGGATTTCACTGATCTTAACCAAGCATGCCCGGAAGACTACTATCTGATGCCGAGGATAAACCAGATGGTTGATGCAGTAGTTGGACACTAACGCTTGACCATTGATAGGTTGAAAATATCTATCTACTTCTAAGCCGAATTTGGTAGTTTTCGAGTGTTTTAGTAATATTTTATTGCGTTTCTATTTGGTATTATGTAAATCAAGTGTAGGGACGTAAAAGAGCGATAAACAAGCAAAACATTGGGAAAGTGGTGGAAAAACGATGAAAAGAAACAAGGTTTCAAGACAGCAAATCCACCGTCGCGGCGGTGAAAATACTAGGAGAGCAGAAACCTTACCACCGCGGTGGTGAAAGTCCAAAGAGTTTAGGGCTATCTTCACCATCACAGTAGTCATTCACTGCCACAGCGGTGAAGTTAGCCGACATACCCACCTCCGCGGTGGTCACTCTGCACAGAAAATAAATATTTTTCTAAATATTTTGAAGTCTTGTATTTAAGCCCCTAGTTCTCCCATTTGTAAAAAAAGGTTCCCTAATATTAGACACTTGATCTTAAGCTATTTTTGAGAGCTCAAAGAGGAGATTCAACATTTAGAGAAAAGGAAGCAATTCCGGACCGATATTTGGTGACAGTGGACTATTCCACTCTAAGATTTGATCGTTCTTATTTTGTTTTTATCTTTGTAATTAACTTTCCATATCTAATGATGACGAATCCCCTTTGTTTTAATATTTGTATGGCTAAGATCATGGTAAGCTAGATAAATATTATCTAGGGATTGTTGTAATTCATGTAAATACATGTTTGATTGAATATATGTTACTTTAACGGTTGTTTGTCTAAATCCGATTGTGTTTACCGTTTTATTACAATTTTAATATACTTGTTAAGATACTAGGGTTGGTTTTGAGAATACGAGGTTTGACACTCGGGAGAGGTAACCTCAGATTCAGACTAGAGTTAAACACATCACGACGATCTAATAACCTAGGATAGTATCAGAAAGTGTGCAATCCATGAGGTTGGGCCAAGACTCATGTGACTAAGGGTCGTATAGATGTTGAGGGGGACTTCGACGTTGACGCGAAGTCACATATTCGCTCACTTTACACTCGGGAGAGGTAGTGAGCGAGTTTACGATATCTTGATTATCGGATAGGATAAACACCGTTATTGTTAACTAAACAAAGTCAAACATGTATTACATGAATTAAATCAATCCCTAGGTAATCCATTTAATTAGAATTAACCCAATAGTTTTTAGTTTAACTTAGTTTTTAATTTTTCAAACTTAAACATTTCTTGAATCGTCGAGATAATATAAAACTATGTAAATTGCGGTATTCAATTAATCAAACACGTTTCCCAGATGACGATATCTGATCCAAAGGTCCACTATATTAAAACTTAATCTCATGCACTTGCGAGTAAATTAAGGCGTGAAAAAAAAGTCGCGTTCAAGTTTTTAGCGCCATTGCTGAAGAACAGTGTTGTGATTTTGTTGATATTGAAACTAAGTGGTTGACTATTAATCCTGGAAATTCTTTTGTTTTATTTTCTTTCAAATTATTTTTTAATTTATTTCATTTGTTGTGATCGAGCAGTGCATGAGACTTAGTTGAAGTTTGAAATTCTTGACTCTTGATCTCCAGATCGAGCGTACCTTGAGAAGGATAAGGAGAGAGAGAAGAAGCCAAGCTCCAACTATGGCCGACGGAGGAGATGAGTATATGCCACATATGCCTTAACAACCGCCGATACCACAGTAGCCTCCAGAACCAGAAGCTCCACAACGGGTCCTTTGGGACTACTATCAACCCGTTATGTTCGACAACTACTCAGGAATTCGGAGGCAGCCGATTCAAGCCAATAATTTTGAGTTAAAGCCCGCCCTAATCAATATGGTGCAACAAAACCAATATGGCAGAAATCTCCACGAGGACCCAAATATTCCCCTCGCTACATTTCTAGGGATATGTGATATAGTTAAAATCAACGGTGTTGCTGAAGATGTAATACGGTTGAGGTTATTTCTGTTCTCACTTTGTGACCGAGCATAGGATTGGTTCCAATCAATCCAACCGAAAAGTATCAACACTTAGGAAGACCTTGCTCAAAGGTTCCTTAATAAATTTTTCTCACCTTCAAAGACTTCACAACTAAGAGGTGAAATTGCATAATTTTACCAAAGGGACTTCGAGCCATTATTTGAAGTGTGGGAGAAGTTCAAGGATCTATTGCGTTGGTGCCTCCAACACAGCTATCAAGATTGGTTTCAAACCCAACTCTTCTACAATAGGTTAGATGGACAAACAAGAACCATAATTGATGCCGCCTCGGGAGGATCATTGTTGTAAAAAAACACCTACTGAAGCAAATGCGTTACTGAAAGAAATGACGGCCAATAATTACCAATGTCCAAACGAGAGGAACACGGGACAAAAGATAGCTTCAATTCATAAGTTCAATCCTCTAGCTACCTTGTCGACCAAAGTGTTAAAGCTCACAGATCAATTGGTTACCTTTTCTACTAAGGATGCTTCGTCCAGTCGTGAAGCGGAGAACGTTATAAGCAGTTCTCAACCCGGAGTAGATAGTGAATTTGAATAATGTCATTTCATCAATAATCAGGCTTATACTTTTAGGCCCGCTGCCAATATTCTGACTCACTATCATCCTAGACTTCGCTACTATGAAATTTTTTCATACACGAATAATCAAAACACATTACAGCCACCTCCTGGTTATGGATCACAAACTCAAGGTTATCAGTCTATGCAACAAAATAGCCAAATGAAACAACCTCCAATGCAAAATCAAAAGCCAAACTTGGAAGACATTCTTGGTTCATATATGAAGAAGACTCAAACGATTATCCGTGAGACGCATAACCGGCTCAACAAGCATAAGACGAGGCCTGACTCGATTGAGACCACATATACAAACACAAATGCCATTGTGAAATCATTGGAAACTCAAATCGGGCAACTTGCAAACGCGATCCAAGAGCAAACCAAGAGGAAGTTTCCAAGCAATACGAAAACTAACCCGAGGAAATGCAAGGCTATAACGTTGAGAAGTGAAAAGGGGTTGAAGAAAGTAAGCCGATGGAAGAAGAGTCGAGAGTTAATCATGATGTTGACCATGATGAACCAAGAAAAAATAGTAAGAAGGAAGTTGATGAAAAAGTTGTTGAGAGAAAGGAGAAGAAGAATGAAGACAAGATGGAGGAGAAAAATGAGAAGAAGAAAGAAGAGAACGTTGAAGAAAAGAGAAGAGATTAAAGGGTGATTCTGAGGATAATTATATTCTCGGACAATCCACCGATTCTCAGCACACCTTTACCTTATCCGCAAAGATTCCAAAAGAAGAAGTTGGATTCTTAATTCGCAAAATTTCTTGACATCTTTAAGAAAATACAAATCAATATACCTTTTGCGAATGCGTTAGAACAGATGCCCAACTATGGGAAGGTCTTGAAAGACATAATGAAGAAAATGAAGAAGTTGGAGGAATACGAGACGGTAAAAATGACGGAGGAATATAGTGCTATACTGCAAAAAAAATTACCTAAAAAGTTGAAGGACCCCGGGTGTTTCACGATTCCGTGTACTATCAGGAAAACTCATTTTGACAAAGTGCTATGTGATCTTGGTGCTAGTATCAACCTGATGCCATCTTTCGTCTACAGGAAGTTGAGACTTGGTAATGCAAATCCAACCACAATTTTCCTTCAAATGGCGGACCAATCGTTGACCTATCCGAAAGGTATTATTGAAGATGTTTTGGTAACATTTTCCCTGTGGACTTTGTCGTGTTAGAAATGGAGGAGGATAGGGAAATTCCAATCATCCTTGGGAGGCCTTTTCTTGCAAAGGGAAAGGCTTTAATTGATGTGCATAATGGCCATTTGACATTAAAGGTGAACGAAAATGAGGTAAAGTTCAACATTTTCAAAACTATGAACTTTTCGGATGAATGCTCTAAATGAAACCGAGTAGAAGTGGTGGACTCGAGCATTAGTCAATTCTTTCATGAAAATGTGAATCGGGATCCAATGGAGCATACTATCCCAAATTCCCTATCTATGGGGGATTTTGGGGAAAAATGCTTAATCACACAGAAATGTGTTATGGACTACGTCTTATCTATGGAAGTTGTATTGAAGGACGTACCAAAAGTCATACCTAAATCCGTACCTAAAGCGGGCACACCTTTTGTAGATGGTCCGGATCATTCCGGATCAAGCAAATTTCCATTCGGCTCAGTCGAACTGGAAGGTGATGAGGATATGGTCAAGTGCTATTGAAAGGTGTAAATTACCCCTACATTTTCAAACCGAATTTGTTAGTTTTCAAGTACGTTTATTGTGTTTTTAATATATTTTAATATTTTTTTATTCTTTTTGTATTAAAATAGGTGCGTGGGGTGAAAAGGTATGAAATCGAAGCATAAACGATCAATTCGTATCGAGAACGGTGGAAAAATAAGTAAGGTGGCAAGATTCTGCAAACAAGCCCACCGCCGCGTTATCTAGACCACCGCCACGGCGGTGAAGATGCTGAGAAGATCATTCTTACTGACTACCCAGCGCCGCGATGGTGAACCAACAAAATTTTTTCCCAATCCATCGCTGACTCCACCGCCTAGGTGAGCCCTTAACTGACATACCCACCGCCGCAGCGATGGCCTCTGCGCATTGTTAAATATTTATTTTAGATATTTTGTCTATTTATACCCCTTTTCTCCCCTCTCTTTTGCTCTCTTAGGCCATTACAGCCCTTAAGGCTTAGGTTATGATATAGAGAAAGTATGGGGAGTGCTCAAACATATTCGAAGGAGAAGATTAACACGCAGAGAAGGAGAATCGTTCGGTGGACGATTTTAGCTGCTAATCTTCGGATATTGGCTAAGTTCATCATTTTTTCATTTTATTTCTTATCTTCTATGTATGTTTGAGCATGTTTTGCCTAGTTTTAATTGTATGAACGGCTATGGCCATAGGTTAAACGTGGATTATGTATGGGATTAATATCGTTTATAAAAACATAATTTTTGTTGAATTGTGTTTCTTTGATGATTGTTCTTCAATGTTTGAGTGTGTTTATCATATTATTTGTTTATCATGCTTAGAATGATATATTGAGAATACAGGGTTTGACAAATCCTGGATTCGGATTAGAATAAACAAACGTCACGATCCGATAACCCGGTCGGGGTTAGGATTGTGGACAATCAATGACGTTGGGACAAGACTCACATGACCTAAGGTTGTTAAGACATTGAGGGGGACTTCTTTGTTGATTCGAAGCCGCGTATTCCCTCGTCTTATACTCAGCAGAGGTGGTGAAAGAGTTTTAGAACTGAGATTGTTGATTGGGTAAACACAACGCATGAAATCAATAACGTTGGGGCGAGACTCACGTGACCTAAAGTCGTTAAAAAGTTAAGGGGGACTTCTTCGCTGATTCAAAGTCACGTCATATCCCTCGTCTTACACTTGGGAGATGTGGCGGGGGAGTTTACGAACTGAGATTTTGTGTGCAATCAATGAGGTTGGGGAAAGACTCACGCAACCTAAGGTCATTAAGACGTTGAGGGGGACTTCTTCGTTAACACAAAATTGCGTTACATCCCCCGTCTTACACTTGGGAAAGGTGGCGGAGGAGTTTTAGATACCGAGATTGTCAAATAGGTCGAACACCATTATTGTAAACTAAACAAAATCAAATACGTTTAAGTAAATAAAGTTAATCCCTAGATAATTCATCCTATAACTATATCGTATTAGTAATTAGTATAGTTAAAGTAATATTTTAGTATTATTAATTAATTATATTCCATTTTTATTGCCTAGATAAAGTCAGGTTATGACAATTGCAGTACTCGATAGTAACAACACCAATCCCTGTGGATACAATACCCGACCGAAAGGTTCATTATACTAAAACTTAATCCGTACACTTGCGGTAAAAGTGGTAGCACTTATTTAGCGGCCACCAAGTTTTTGGCACCGTTGCCAAGGATCGTACTCGAGTTACCCGTGTGACAGGCGGGAATATTGTACCTAAAGTCGTACCTAAATCTGTACCTAAAGCCGGTACACCTTTTGCAGATGGTCCAAATCATTCCGAATCAAGCAAATTTCCATTCGGCTCAGTCAAACTGGAACGTAATGAGGATATGATCAAGCCCTATATCAGAAATGAAGAATAAGTTGTGGAGAGTATTTCCCTCGTTGACAACTGATCTTGGAATTCGCTAAGTCCAACTGGGGACGGTAAATCAAGCGCACTTTTTGATATGAATCCAAGGATATGATGTTTGCCTGTATTTTGGTATTATTTACTTTTTGAAGCCCGGAATGGTCTTAGAGCGTGTTTGGAGGTGAATTGAGGAGTTTGGATGCTCGGGGTACTGTTTCGTACTTAAAATCGTTGAAGTCGCGAAGTAGAAGCGAGTGGTGTGGAGCCTTGTTGAGAAAAATGAAGAAAATAAGGAAAACCAGCAGGGAGCCCACCGCCGCAGTGGTGAAACTCTAGTGAGCAAAGTTTCAAAAAGTTACTCCACCATCGTAGTGGTGAAGCCTCTATTTGAATTAAGTAGGCATCGCTTCAGAGAACATCCGAAAAATCACCCAAAATTCCCAAAAAAACTCTTCATTTTCATCATCTCAAATCATTGCCAAATCCAAAAATACATCCTTCCATTTTCCAAATTAAAGATTTCCACCATTTTCATTCACCAAAAACTAAATCTTCAAAGCTTTTTCGGAATCTAGGGTTTGAGCAACCAAATTGGCGATTTCTTCTAGTTTCAACCCATTTGATCCATTTTATTTTTTTTGACAAGTAAGTGTTTGATCTTATATTTCATGTTTATGTTGAAATCATGGGTTGATTTTCATATATATTTCAAGAATGATTGAATTTGGATTATTTCCTAAACGCTTAAATCTCATTTTCGTAATTTTCTTTATCACGTTAGGGTTTCGAATTGATTTTGGTGATGAATGTTATTTCTATGGCTAGTTGCTTTATGTGATACAAGATTACATGCTACATTGTTGAAATTTTGTTGAATCCGTTGTGATTGGTGTGTGCCCTTTGCAATTGCGTCGTGTTCTTGACGGTTTCGATTTGTCGGATTGCTTTGCGTTGTTCAAATGTGATTGGGTTGCCGTGTTTATAATTGTGATTGATAGGGAAAATTCTAAAACGTGCCGCATCGAAATGACCAAGAGGAGAAGGATCCAGTTCTCAAGTTGGGGGTGCCGCTTCGGACTTCGACTCAAGCTGTTTCGTGACCAAAAAAGCCAAAGTGCATTATAATCTATTCGAATGGAAGTAGGCATACATTCGGCAATGAGAATTTAGGGAATTAGAAGATCTTCTGGTGGAGTTCTCAAATGTGATACGAAGTAGAGGTTGGGAGAAATTTTGCCAATCACCACCCCGGGGCAAGATTGCTCTAGTCTAGGAATTTTATGCTAATATTGTTAAAGCTCAGAACAACCGGTCTAGGGTCTAAACTCATCCCATCCTCTTTAGTCCTGAGCAAATAAATGAAGTGTTGGGGTTAGTTGCGCTGGAACGATCTCAAGACCCATACGAAAGATAGTGACCCAAGCATAAATATGGTGCTTCGGGCCCTATGCCCTAACCACTGGAAATATCGAATGGACTCATACAGGGTCGGGTCTAGCCATCTTCCCGGTTAAGTTCCTGAATCCAATTCCCAAGATATGGCATCATTTCGTTTATGCGAGCCTTTTCCTGACGTCTCACTTGTACGACGTCTCGAAAGAACGAGCTATGACACTATATGCTATTCAAACGGGGAAGCCGTTGAATGTAGGATTCTTGATTTATTCATCCATTTTTCATGCCGTCTAGACGACCAAGGCTAGCCTTCCCTTTCCGTTGCTATTGACCGAACTTTTCAGACGAGCCAGTGTAGTAATAGCTGGGGATAGCCCTTGTCCTCTTGTCGTGCTACTCGATCTCATTATTATTACTCGCATGTGGAAAGGCAGAGCTCAAGGATCGGGAGAGCAAGAAGTTGAACAAAAGAAAAGACGCGAAGAATATGAGGTAGGACCGTTTGAGGCCCCAGTTCTAGAGGCTACAGGTCACTCCCTGATCACATTGGACAGCTTGCACCAGGAACTCCAAACGATCCAGTTGGATAACACTATTCTTCACCAAGAGCATTATAATTCGAATCTCCAAAATGTCGAGTTTCGGATGTTCATGGACCAATTTACTCGGTAGGAGGATCAAGTCCAGCGGCTCTTTGGCACTCACATAGGCTTCGATATGAGCACCTATCTGTCAATGTCACAATTTTTTCCACACCTCTTGTAACCGCCACACAATCCTTTTCGACAAAATGGTGGTAGAGATGACATTCATCCCGGTGGACAGTAGGAGGTGAGGCCTTCACGTCTCACCTCCTAGGTATGTGTTCGGAACCCATTTTTATCATGATTGCTATATACTGCTATTGGGTTTGCTGCTCAATCAGTGTGGACACTACCTATTTTAAGTTTGAGGGGGATGTTCATCCAATTTTGTTTTTGTTGAAGAAGGATAAAAAATTTTGATGTATTATATTGGACTAGATATGTTTAGTATGTATGCTTAGTTTTATGCTTTGTAGACATTGTGATGTATGTTGTAGACTTTAAGTTATAGTTATGTTTTAATTTAATTTTTTGTTTATGCATGTATAATGCTTAGTTTAGTGTATGTATGTATGCTAGTGCTTAGATTTAGTGTAGATATGTTTATGTATGGAGTAGTAATTGCATGTTGAGTTGTTGAGTTCATCTGGGCCATTTTTCGATGATGAAAATTATTCCCTAATTATAGATTGAGGTCGGGTGTGATGCCATTCATGTGTGTTTTGTGTGCTTGGCATGTCGATTATGTAAAAATTATTTTGATCCTAAATCGCACGATCATATAAACTCAGTGTATAGCCATTCGAACGATTTGACGTCGATTATTTAGTAATAAGTTCATGACAAATTCGAGGAATCTAAAACTTCATTGGGCAAAACTTGAGGAGAAATTCTAGGTGAAATAGTTCAGGAGGCATGATTTAGGCCTTCATTTTTATTGCTTTAGCCTTTGAAGCTAAGCTTGTAAAATTTTATCCCTCGTTACCCTGTCGAAACCGATAATCGTTTCAATTCTGAACACGTATCAATACCCTATCCAATTAAAAAATTTCCAAACCACTGTCTTTAAGCCAAACGCACAAATTAAGTGAAATCAAATTAGCATTTGTTTATGCTACTTGAAGTGAGCGGTCGGGTTACGGATGAACTTTGTAGTGATTCGGTATTAGTGTATTCAATTGTCATTTTTTCGATTTTATTTACACGCCCCTTTAATTGTACAAAGTCGAATAAGTTTAGGGTACGTTATGTTCTAAAAAAAAAAACTATGTGAATATAGTTTTATTTTTGTTTCTTTCGGCAAGTGAATACAAAGTTCTTAAATTCTTGTTTAGGGTTGAGTTTTAAATGTTTGGGGTTACGAGAGTGAAATAACGACAAGCGTTTGTGCCTCATGTATCGTTGAATTATAACGATTACCTGTTTTCTATTCCTGAGATACCCTTAGCTATTCTCCAAAGCCGAACCAAGCCCTGATGATCTCTGTGAATTTCCAAACCTACATTAGTGGATAGTCGAGCCCAGTTAAGCATATGGTTTTCCTAATCCTTTACGGTTTAAGTCATGAGCTTAGTTATTGAATAATCTAATCCCGTGTTTGAATAGTTATATATTTGAGTTCTCTCACACACACTTGAAATAGATCTAGAATATTTTTTACTGATATTGAGTGTTGAAATTCTAGAACACCACATGGTGTGTTTTATTCCTGAACTTGATATGATTAGGGGCTGTTGAGGGAAGAACAACTTGGTTTCTTCGATTAAGCTTGGAACTCGCATGCGTTTACTTCTTATTTGTTATGTTTTTTGTTTCATTTTTTGTTTAGTAGTTAGTTAATTAGTACTATTAGTTTATTTTAGTGTTAGGGTGTTTTGCTCGAAAACTAACAAAATTCCAAGTTTAGGGGTATTTGATAGGTTGAAAATACTTATCTATTTCTAAACCGAATTTGGTAGTTTTCGAGTGTTTTAGTAATATTTTATTGCGTTTTTGTTTGTTTTATGTAAATCAGGTGTAGGGACGTAAACGAGCAATAAACAACCAAAACGGTGGAAAAGCGATGGAAAGAAACAAAGTTTCAAGACAACAAACCCACCGCCGCAGTGATGAAAATACTGGGAGAGCAGAAATCTCACCGCCGCGGTGATGAGAGTCCAAAGAGTTTAGGGCTATCTTCACCGTCGCAGCGGTAAAGTTAGCCGACATACCCACCACCACAGCGGTGAATCACGGTAGTGGCGGTCACTCTGCATAGAAAATAAATATTTTTTTAGATATTTGAAGTCTTGTATTTAAGCCCCTTGTTCTCCCATTTGTCAAAAAAGGTTCCCTAACATTAGACACGTGATCTTAAGCTATTTTTTAGAGCTCAAAGAGGATATTCAACATTTGGAGAAGATGAAGCAATTCCGGACTGATCTTTGGCGACAGTGGACTATTCCACTCTATGATTTGACCGTTATTCTTTTATTTTTATCATTGTAATTAACTTTCCATATCTAATGACGATGAATCCATTTTGTTTTAATATTTGTATGGCTAAGATCATGGTAGGCTAGATAAATATTATTTAGGGATTGCTGTAATTTATGTAAATACATGTTTGATTGAATATATGTTACTTTATCGGTTGTTTGTCTAAATATGATTGTGTTTACCATTTTATTACAATTTTAATACACTTATTAAGGTATTATGGTTGGTTTTGAGAATACGGGGTTTGACACTCGGGAGAGATAACCCCAGATTCGGACTAGGGTTAAACACATCACGACTATCTAATAACCTAGGATGGTATTAGAAAGTATGCAATCCATGAGGTTGGGTCAAGACTCATGTGACTAAGGTTCGTATAGACGTTGAGGGGGACTTCGTTGTTGACGCGAAGTCATATATTCACTCACTTTATACTCGGGAGAGGTAGTGAATGAGTTTATGATACCTAGATTGTCATATAGTATAAACACTATTATTGTTAACTAAACGAAGTCAAACATGTATGAAGTGAATGAAATCAATCCCTAGGTAATCCATTTAAATAGAATTAACCCAATAGTTTTTAGTTTAACTTAGTTTTTAATTTTTCAAACTCAAATATTTCTTGAACTGTTGAGATAATATCTATACAAATTGCGATATTCAATTAATCAAACACGTTTCCCAGAGGATGATATCCAATCGAAAGTTCTACTATATTAAAACTTAACCTCATGCACTTGCGAGTAAATTAAGGCATAAAGAAAAAAATTACGTTCAACCATAATGGATACTTATGTAGGCTACAATCAGATCCGTATGGATCAGCAAGATAAGGAAGGGACGTCATTCATTACACCAAATGGTACTTATTGTTATAAGGTAATGTCATTCAATTTAACAAATGCAAGAGACACTTACCTGCGGTTGGTGAACCGTATTTTCCAAGATCAAATTAGGGCCACCATAGAGGTCTATATAGACAATATGCTCGTCAAAATATCTAGCCAAGAGAATCACCTCAGCCATGTGGCTGAGACTTTTGTTGTTCTAAGAAAGTATAACATGAAATTAAACCCTGAAAAGTGTGTTTTTGGTGTCACATCTAGCAAGTTTTTAGGTTTTCTAGTTAACTAGTCCAGCATCATGGTGGATTCTGGACAGATAGAAGCTGTCAAAAATTTAAAATCTCCTACAACCATAAGAGAACTCCAGGTGTTGACTGGTAGACTAGCGGCGCTGAACAGATTCATCTCGAAATTTACTGATAAGTGTACCCCTTTCTTCAAGATTTTGAAGGGAAATAAAACATTTTAATGGGATGATGAGTATGAGTGTGTCCTTCAATCCATCAAAGAATACTTGGGCTCAGTGTAGACATTAGACAAAGTAAACCCAGGAGAAAAACTGAATCTCTATTTGGTGGTACACCTGTAGCAGTGAGTGCTGCACTGGTCCAAGAATTTGCAAGAATTTGCCAACGATTCTCCAACGGCATTAAAGTTCTTGCTCAACAGCAAACTCCAATAATCAACCCATGGCCATTTGCTTAGTAGGGAATGGATGTGTTGGGGCCGTTTGCACCAACACATGGAAACTAAAGGTACCTATTGGTAGTAGTTGATTATTTCACCAAATGGGTCGAAGCAGAAGCATTTGCAACATAAGCATTTGCAATAGTGAGAGATAACAAAGTAAAGAATTTTCTTTGGAAAAACATCGTCTGTCGTTTTGGCATACCTGCGATTCTCATTTATGATAATGGGATACCTTTTACCAGTGGTAAAGTAGCTTGGATGTACAATGAGCTAAAGATTCAACATCGGACGTCCAGTCCAACATATCCACAAGCCAACGGGCAAGCAGAGATGATAAACATTTCCATAAAAAAGGTGCTCAAGAAACGATTAGATGATGCCAAATGAAAGTGGGTGGAAGAACTCTCTAGAGTACTATGGGCTCAGCATACCACCCCAATATCTACAACTGGAGAAACACCGTTCTCCCTAACTTATGGAATTGAAGTTGTCGTTCCAGTGGAGATAGGGATGCCATCCAGAAGAGACCATACAGATAGGGCACTAATGCGGATGGCGGCCTACAAGTCAAGGAAGGAACGAATGTTAAATCATGCAGTTCGACCACGTTACTTTATTGTTGGAGACCTGGTACTTTGGAGGGTAATGCCTCATGGGACACAAGCTTGCTTAGGAAAACTGGCTCCAAATTGGGAAGGCCCTTACTGTATAACCAAAGTAAATAGACTAGGAACCTATTGGCTTGAACATCTTGACGGAATAGCTATCCCCAGACCCTGGAACATCTCCCATCTACGCAAGTATTTCGTATGAATTTTTTATCATTTTTCTGAATTTTTATTTTTAATTCAGTATCTTGAAATTATTATTTTTTGTTTTGAGAAAACACTTTGAATAAAGAAAATAAATTTTCTCTCCTTCAAATTTGCGACCATTACATTATCATGTTTTTGCATTTTCTAAACACTTAATGACTCAAAATAAGTGTGCTACAGATAGTTGAGCATGTAAGCTTAGCACTCAATTGGGCACCTTAGCCCAATAAACAACTGAGTTTGCTAACTCAAAGTTTAACTGAACAATTAAGCTCAGCATTTAACTGAGCATGTAAGTTAAGCACTTAACTGGGCACCTTAGCCTAGCAAACAACTGAGTTCTCTAACTCAGAGTTTAACTGAGCAATTAAGCTAAGCATTTAACTGAGCATGTAAGCTCAGCACTTAATTGGGCACCTCAGCCCAGTAAACAACTGAGTTCACTAACTCAGAGTTTAACTGAGCAAGTAAGCTCAGCATTTAACTGAGCATGTAAGCTTAGCACTTAATTAGGCACCTCAGCCTAGCAAATAACTGAGTTTTCTAACTCAGAGTTTAAGTAAGCATGTAAGCTCAGCACTTAACTAGGCACCTTAGCCCAACAAACAATTGAGTTCTCTAACTCAGAGTTTAACTGAGTAAGTAAGCTCAGCATTTAATTGAGCGTGTAAGCTCAGTACTTAACTGGGCACCTCAACCCATCAAACAACTGAGTTCACTAACTCAGAGTTTAAATGAGAAAGTAAGCTCAACATTTAATTGAGCATGTAAGCTCAGCACTTAACTGGGCACCTCAGCCCAACAAACAATTGAGTTCGCTAACTCAAAGTTTAACTGAGCATGTAAGCTTAGCACTTAACTGGGTACCTCAGCTCGACAAACAATTGAGTTTGCTAGCTCAGAGTTTAACTGAGTAAGTAAGCCCAACACTTAACTGGACACCTCAGCTCAACAAACAACTGAGTTCTCTAACTCAGAAACTTACTAAGTGCGATGGTTTAGGTCCGAACTGAGACTGAGCATGTTATCAAGACACCTCAACCCAACATCAGCTAATCAGATTTTAATTAAGCACTTTAGCTTGCAACTCAAGCTCAATTCTGGTTTGTTTTCATTACTCAGCCCAGCAAATATCCGCAATACAGGACAACCAAACTTTGGTTAACGTTGTTCGAGTCACTTATAGTTTGCAAGGAACTTCATTTCCATTATCTATTTTATATCACCAAGTCCATCCATAAGAAGTACCCAAAAAACTTACTTTATTAATTAAGACTGGTTATCTTATGGCATTTTTTCTACCACTAAGGAATTGTATCGATTCGACATACTGTCATAAGCCTAACATATAGTTCATAACTAGTTTAACATTTTTAACCTAGTTATGAAGGAGGGTAGGAAGGGGTGAACTCAAATAAGCTAAAGAAACAATATGAGATCAAGAAATCAAGAATGTATCAAGATTGTATCAAGAACCTTGTGTATTTTCATTCATACAAAAAATGGAGTACAAACAGAGGAAAACAGAAAAGACTATTCTCAAGAACAGAAACAAGACTATTCTCAAGAATAGAAACAAGATTGTTCTTTCAAAAAAAAAAAAAAGACAAGCAAACAAAAAGAAGATTTTCTTCTTCATCTTTAACTGAGGCTGAGAGATGAGTTTCATTCCGACTCTCAAGAAGTAGGTGAACCCAAATCCTATGAATCTGAGTTGGAGAAGTAGAAGGCATACTCCTTGTACTTGTTGAGTTTGTTGATCAAATCATGGATCTTGGCCCTCTTCTGCTCGTTTTTCTCCAGGCGTTTGTCTCGCTTTGCCTTCATAGAATCAAAAAAGAGCTTCTGGTAGTTGAAGTCAATGGCCAGGTCTCATTTTCTCCTCTTAACATCTTTCAGTTCATCCCTGAGTTCGAAAAGACGGGAGATGGCTTAGAAGTGTGTTGTTTCCATGGCGACAAAGACTGCAGAAGCCTCCTTTAGGGCGTGCAGACGCGGGTGATCTTCCTTAGTAGTTTTTGCTACTAACATCAAAGAGCAAAAGTGTTCCCCCAATTCTACTTCATTACATCTTTCAGTTTAGATCTTTGCAAAAGTAGAAAGGTTGATCCATGAGGTGGATCCCATAACTATTGAAGATAAGAAGTAAGAGGGAAAGAAGTTCTTGCAGAATTAGGTTTGATGCAAAAGGAAAATTTTTGAAACGTGAAGAATGATCAATCCCTGCTTTGGATTTAAATAGCCAAACAAACGAAAAGAGAGAATAAAATGAAGCGTCAAAATGTAGGCATTAAATGTGCGAATGACGTGTACTGAAAAGTATGAACCATAATTATCACAAATTCTTGGAACTTAAAAAGGTGATTACTATTCAGATATAGGTCATAATGATAAAATATTATCATTACTAAAAAGTACTTACAGACGTGCAAAAAGGAAAGTTGAAAAAATAGAAAGATAGCTCAGAGAGTAGTGCTTTGATCAGTGACGTTTGGTTGATTTGACATCAGCACGACAATCATGTCTGCTGAGGAGGCTTGGTTCAAGGCCTGCACTGAACTCTCCATTGGCACCTTAGCTTCCAATGTGGGTAATTCTTCTTCGTCCTCAATAATCACATTCTTACCTCCTTCATCATTTTTTCCTTCCGACTCATCTTCAAGCTCCACTGCCAAGAGAGAAAGGTCTAAATCAGGGAATTCCTCTGATACTCGCTTTTGGCAGTAGGAGAAGTCGACCTTCTGAAGTTTCTTTGATTCTCCCTTGAAGTGATGCCAGAGGGTTTCGATGTCCTGATGGGATTTCTTGGTCACAACTGATAGCTCGACCATCAGGCGATCTTTCTTGAATTGCAATTGTTGAAGAATGGTCTTTTTCTCTAGAAGTATGTCGTCTTTGGTCTGGAGGGTAGCATCCTTGTCTTTAAGACCAACATATTTTTGATCAATTAGTAGGCGAACTGAGATAAGATCTTCATATAAGATGCAGGCATCATCCCTTGAAGATGAGCACTTTCCTCTAATGACTGTAATCTCTGTTCTAAGCTCGCTATTCTTTGAGCAGAATAGAGCATTGCTTTTTTGAAGGGATTCTCTTTGTTTGTTAGCAGAATGCAACTCTACTTTATACTTCTCTTGAGAAGATCTAGCCAATGTAAGATCTGTAGCTTGGCTCAACTTCTCATTCTCTAAGGTTTGGTTCTTTTCCTCTAGTTTGCTGAACTCAGTCATCTGGCGCATCAACTGGGCATCCAGTTCATTTTCATCTTCAGCGCAGTTAACCAGGCAAAGGACATGTGCATACACTACAACAATAATACCATTAACAAAGTGATCAACCAAGCAGTTTGACAAAATTGAAAAAAGTAATAAGAGTTGTATAATTACCTAAAGAAGAGCACAGATCACCATTCGGAATATCTTAGGCCTATTCTGACCCTCAGTCCTCTTCTTGCCTTTGTCCCAGGATTGTTCGTACGAAAACTTGATGGAATCATAAAAAATGGCATAGCAACCTAGGACAAAAGGCCCAACCTCATCAATAAGTTGGCACATTTGTTGCTTCGTCATACCTCACCGGTTGGATGTCCTTTGGCTGGGAACAGGGGCTGGGGAGGATTGATGACTGATAGAAGAAGGATTGACAACAAGAATGTCTGCTAATCTTGAAGTAGATTCCAGTTCCTCATGTGCTTGTACACTGGGAATTGTCAAGGGCGGGACCGAAACTGAAATTATTCTCTACCTACGTACACTCAGAGGCTGAAAATCATCATCTGACACTACAACATCTGGTTCAACATGATGGACTGGTTGATAGACTTCTAGGACAACAGGAGTCTCAGAAGGATGAGAGGTCACTAGACTAGAGACAATATTGGATACAGGTTGGGTTGACGATTGACCAGTCTTCTTAGTGAGATTTTTAGCTGGATTTTTCCTATTCTTTGTGCCTATTTAGAGCTCGGCCAATTCGTTGAAGTGGGATAAATCCATTCCAAGCTTATTAAATGGACGATGAGTTAATTCTTTGTAAGAACGCTCTGCTGGGACCAACAATCTTCCCAATTCTTCCTTGATTTTGGATGTGAGGCCAAGACTTTGACAAGCACTATTACCTGTATTTGAAATCCCATAAAGGAGTTTAATATCACTTGAACATAATTTCAAATAGGAAACAGACTGTAAAGTGAATGATGGAAAATTACTTGGGGTATTGAAGTGCCTCAGCACAATTGAGGGTTGCCCCACCTCTTCCAGGAAGGAATTTCCAATCACCAGAGAAGAAAATGTACCATGGTTGCCAGTCCTTTACTTTAGCTGGAAGATCGGTGAGAAACGAAAACCTTTTGGGAAGCGAAAGGTAATACCTTTTGGTACCAGTGTGAAATTTAAGGTGTCCAATACTTCTAATTGTATCAATAGTGAGGGGTGCCTTTTTTATTCTAGCAAGGGTTCTGGCTCCCATAATTTGGTGAAAACCATTCAGAGTTAACTAGGCAAGAGTAATCTCCATTTGGAGAACAAGGTTACGAAAAAATGGGGAAAAAGGGAGAGTGAGTCCGTACTCAAACATCCATAGATAAAGGTATATTTTGTTTTCTTTAGTGCTATGAGGGCGTTCGTTCTCAGACAAAACCCTAATCGACACCGACGAAGGAATGCTATATTGCTCCCTAATTGGTGGAAGTTATTCTTGTGGAAATTTGCTTGCACCATGATCCTCTTTGATCTCTGAGGGATTAGAGGACAGAGTGGTCTGAACTTTCGTTGTCTGTTCCATTATAAGATTCGACGACGAACAAGCTTTGGCAAGGCTATTCAATTGGCTCAATGACATTTTGCGATAAGGCAAACACCAATCAAAATGCAAAATAAATATGAAAAATAGAAGTGCTATTGAAGGATTAAGGGAAGAAAAAAACTTACGCGAAATAGAAGTGATATTTCACCTCTCGTCTCTTGAATCGTCACGAAAGTCAAGAGAGCAAATGATATGAGAAAAATCCAGCTCATAACTGACACAGGTATTTAACTTTAAACGGATTAGATAGACTATGAAACTTGATCTGGAACAGACAACCCCAATGGGTTATCTGGGCCGAAGCATGACAGGCCCACTTGGGTATTAGCTTCGGCGGTCTTCTGAGCAAGACTAACGTCCCCATAAGGAGGCCCATGTTTGGGTATATGTAACCCAGAATGTCCAAGGCCAAGGAATTAATAGGTCAGCTCAACATGAACAACTCCCCTATACTTAAGGAGATGAGCTAGATTGACTATAACGACCCATAATTAATGGGGACCGTTACAGAGACCTCCCCTGAGATCATGGGGATTTTGGTTATCTTCCAAGCTGTTAGGAACGTATCAAGGAATTGGCGACCTCTCCAAAGTAACAATGACATATCTCTGAGTCTATAAAAATGGCAGATATCACTAGTAATAATTACAATTCAATCTATGTACAACTTTCTCCATATACCATATTAACTTATTCTCACGCCGAAGGTACTTTGTCCGACACCACACTGGTGTCCCCCATTAGAACTCATGGTTTTGTAGGTATCAGGAGGAAGGTGAAGAGATTTCCAACACATGTTGAGCTATTGCATGTGTTGAATATTTTTCGACAACATCATAATCCCTAACATTTGCCCTCCAAATGATATTGTATTTACAAAATCATGCCATCCGAGCTGTGTAACTGTTGCATTTATGAGAATTACACAGTGTCCAAATATATCACTCCCATCTGGGAAAATCGTTGCTATGAACTAATTCTCTGTTCAAAAAAATATATACATCAAATTAATGTAGAAAGAATCGTTTTTCTAATGATATAATTTGTGAAATTTTTGGATAAAAAATGTGAATTTGTGAATATTCAGTTAACACAAATCATCCTGAATATTCGGTTAACAAAATCACTGGTTAAATGTTCAAAAATTGTCGGTGCTCTTTAATCTCGCAATCGTGTTTTGCCCAATGGATGAACATTCAAACAATGATGTGAATGAAAAAAAAATTAGATCATATAATCACAGTTCTAATGTTCAAAAAATGTGAATGTGTTGTTCAATTATGAAATGTTCATACCTTATCAGTGACTGTGAATGGCGGCATGAACGAACGGCTCCGATGACCTTAATCCTTCCAGAATAAGTACCTTAATCATTCCAAAATAAGAAAGACTTCCAGATTTGAAACCACGAGAACATTTATCATCGATTGTTCCCAGATCTAAAAAATTTCAAATAAAAATGGAAGAAGACAAACAAGAAATCGATCGGTGAGAACATTCATCATCGTCGTTCCAGACCTTAATCGTTCCAGAAAATAGGAAAGACTTCCAGATCTGGAACCGTGAAAACATTCGTCATCGACTGTTCCAAAGATCTGAAAAATTTCAGATAAAAATGGAAAGAAATCGATTGGCGAGAACATTCATCATCGTCATTCCGACCGTCCAGATCCGTCGTCGTTCTATACGAAGAAGAAGACAGAGTCCTAAACGAAGAAGACGAACAAGAAATACTTCACATAAACCCAAAGAACCATAACATTCAACAAATGCGATAATCCGATGGCCAATGTCGCTCCACCTATTCCAAGTCTCAATCCAAACACCAAACACCAACTATTCTCTTTCTTCGCCGACAACACCGCTGTCCACCACCGGAAAGGATATGGGATCTAGGGATTTGGAACAATTTATATCCTTTGATTTAAAGCATCAGAGGTTCATCGCCCCATCTTTTCTTCTTTGCCCACCTGCATCACATCATCATCATCCCACCCCATCTCTTCATCCTCTGTTTTTGCGTACTACATACCACCGACAAGGGCTACTGTCCTCCACCCCCATAGATCACGATTGTCTTTCGTCATCTGCAATCCTTGATTCATCGATTTCAGGGATGGCAATTTTCGCAAGTGAGCCCTCGATTCTCTTCAAACTCTGAGACTGTAAATATCAAACCACTGAAGAGAGAAAAATCATTGTTTGAAGACAAGCGGCAGCCATCGAAGAAAATGAATGAACAAATTAGGATTTTTATTTTCATATTTATAGAAAGGCGAATATGTCCAATCACTATGCAAAAAGGATTAAATACTAGCAATGTTTTGATAGAAAATTAAAAAATAACATTTTTACTTGAAAAAAAGCGTGAAATTTGGGCTAAAAAATTCTTTAATTTCATTGTTAAACTCGTAACGGACAAATGATTGAGATTCAATTGCCCCCACTCGATTCAACGACCTCCAAGACACGCTGGAATTATTTTTAAAAATTACTTTGCACGCAAGCTTGACTTGTTCTTAGAATTTGAAGACTAAAGACCCTAGACACAATTTGAAAATGAAGTTTCTTAATTTTTTATTTTTTTTACTTACTTTTTTTTTTTTTTTAAATAGCAATGTGATCTGAAAAAATAATTCATATGAATTAAGATTAAATAGTTGATGTAGTGATTGAATTGAAATTGAGTATTTTTTATTTAATTTAATATTTACAAATATTCTGAAATTAATTTAAAGGTCAAAGAGTTATCTTATTTCTGATGAATTGATTTCTCTATTTAGTTATGATTTAATCAAATTTATATATTTTTTATTTAAACAAAAAAAACATACATTTGTTTTAGTTTAATTAAAATTATAAAGTATATTTTATTCCATTTACATGAGAAAATTATTTGAAAAATAATTTTAAATTAAATAATTTATTTATTATATTATATATAAATTATATTATTTTATTTAATAAAATAATTATTAATGGTTGTAAATATCTATCCTAATTACATGTTTATTTGATATTGTTATTATGATTAAGTTATAAACTTCATTAAAACGATTTTGTAAATTTGATTATAAATATATATATTACAATGTAATTATTATAATATTTATGCGTACAATTAGTGATTTTATTAATTATAATAGGGTAAAATATCTTTTAAACTCTCTAACTATTGACACATTTTTACGTAGCCCAACAAATTTTTCTATTTCATCTTAAATCTTCTAAATATACACTAAGTTTTAAATAGTCTTTTTATTGTATTTTTCCATCCAAAATGGATGGAAAAATAACCGTGTGCACTACACATGACATTTAACAAGGGTATTCTAGTCTTTTTCCTATTTATTTTTTTTATCTCTTTTTCTTTTTCTTCATTTTCATTTTTTTCCTCCTTCAAAGACCACCCTCTCTCTCCTCCAATCCATTGCCGGCGTCCCCCACCCTCCAATCCACTTGAATTTGTTCCAGCAATTTCTCTCCAAACCCGAATTTCTAAGGTAAATCTGCTCCTCTCCGTAAAGATAACCCACCAAAACCACCTTCCAGAATCCTGAATTTTGCCGACGAACCTCACGATTTCAAACCCCAAAACCACTAATCTCACCACGAATAGATTAGAAATTGATCCACCATCAAGTCCATAGAAATTGATCTTCTTATTGGTTGAATTGAAATTCGTCGTCTTTATCTCTTGTATCTATACACTCATCGACATACTCGTAACATGGTTTAAATTCTTCATTTTATCTTCAAAATCTTGGGTTCTAATTTTCTGGGTATAGGCTAATTGAAGAAAGAGTAAACATGTGATGACCCGGATATTCAAGTTCATCGCGCGGTTTCTCCCAAAATTAAATTAAAAATTTTAAATAATTAATATTTTATTACCCATAAATCTAAAAAATTTTACAAACTAAGACGAGAATTGTAATTGTCAATTTATCGATTCAATTTTACAACAATAATAATAAATAAAAAGATTACAAAAAAATCTAAATCAATTTATAATTCCTAGCGCAATTTTATTTTTAGCAACCTGCAATAAAAGCTATAGGGTTATGAGTCAAAACTTAATAAAATTTCATCCTTTCTAATATGTGTATCTAATCAATACAACACATAAGCATGTATGATTCATAAAAATTAACAATTAGAATTCAACAATAATAATAACATAAATCAGAGATTATATATATATATATATATTAAAAGAGTTAAAAATTCTGCAAAAAAAAAAATCTAAAATTACAACTGGCCGTAAAAATTATTTTTCACCTTTATTTTTTCTTTTTTTCTTTCTTATGTTTGTCCCCTCCTCTTTGAATTCTCTCACTATCCATTTTTATAATTTACTCTTCCTCATTTATATTAACATGTGTATATATGGATATGGTTCAATGCATTAGTTAACAATTTTTTACACGTAGCTCAATTTCCTTCCAACACAAAGTAACTTTTTAAAATTAATTTACACAAATACCCTATAATTCGTGTAATATTATTATTAAGTAAATTAATTACAAAAATATCCCTATAATTTATATAATATTATCATTAGACCTTAAAATTACATTTTTAACCCAAAATATTATCGAATATCTATTTATATCATAAATTTTCAAAATATACCAAATAACCTCAAAAATATTAAACTTATATAAAATAATATTTTTAAAATATAATTTTTTTCGGGATTACCATCTACTCCCTTAAATAAATTACGTCCTCGAAATTTTGTTTGAACACAAATAATTTAGAATTGTACGATCATATTAATTATACTCGATTCTAGAACAATTATTCTCTTTGTAGGGTCCCGTAACCGAAAGTCACCAACAATCCACATCTCACCATTTTATCTAAGATCATATTTAAAACGGTAACATCTCATTAGAATATGTTGACAATCATAATCAACTAGCTAATATATTCCCAAAATCTCAAGCAGAAGAGAAATTTTAAAAAATTATTGGAGGTTTGAGAAAAGATAGGCAAAACGATGTATTTTTAGAATAGTTGCATCTCATATTTTGAATAATGCATCATGAAAAACATATTTTATAAAATTGCATGTTTTGAGCATTGCTTTCATAAAATACAAATAAGGAGTCATTTATATTTTTGAAGAAATAGTGCTCTTTGTGTGTTTAGGCTCTCATTCAACTCACTCAATTTTGACATTTTCATACAAAAACACATGGATTATGATGATACTGGTTATTCCAACTATATGAATTTGACCATTTTATTTAAAATCCAACATCCCATTAATGAATCCCCCAAAGTTTTTGATATGTCAAACGAGGGTAAATTTGTTCAATGTTTTCCCATGGTTTAAAACTTTCATATTCCTTTTTCATTCATGAAATTTGCACTTTAAATTGATTCATCATATTAATTGGCATTCATACTTAGTGAAAATATGTTAATTCTCATTTTATGGTTCTCAAAGATAAAAGAATCGTTCCCACGTTCAAGGAGAGTGTGTTTCTAAATTTTGTAAAATAGTAAAAACATCAACCAGATTTTCACATAAAAAGTGGGAAGATTGGTAGCCCTAAAGGATTTAATCCCATAAAGTTAATTTTGATGATAACAATGACTCGTTGATTTTTTAGACTAATCTGTTTATTTACAAATGTGATAGATTTAATGATGTGATAATGATAAACCAAGTTCACGACTTAATGCTGATGAATCCAAATCTAACATGTTGAGCAAATGGAATAGAAGATCAAGAAGACTTTTTGAAAATATAGTTTTTTATAATTCATAGGTAAAACAACATTCATACTTATTTGATCATTCTTCAACTCGGTTAGAATTATACATGACTTTTTAAAATGATAAAAATGTATGATTTGATGTGTGTTACATTTATATTTGCATGGTAAATGAATTTGGCTCTTTACATTGATTTATATTCTTTCTAAGTTCATGTACTATTCAAAATTGTCAATTGATATGAAAAAAGAGTCAACTCAAGGTAAATAGAATATGAAAAACGAAAAATCTAGTCATATTGGTTGACTACGTAAGGTAGGCAATTGACTGAGTAGTACAAATAGTTGAAAACCTGAAGTTCGGAAAGGAACACTCGACCGTGTCTCTTAGGCAGTCAATTAGCCAATCTAGTAGGTTGTTAACTTGGATTTTGAACAAAAATGGTCGATCGGGTCTCAAGGGAAGTTGATTGTCCCTAGCAGAAAGTCACGTAAGTAGGGCAGTTGACTGACTCCTAGGGAAATCAACCAAGATTCCTCAGATTGTTTGAAAATATGAACTTTTTTTTCCGTATCTTTATGCATCGTTTCTAATGATAAATATTTTTAAATAATTTTCTAATATTCCTAAATAAATTATCATTTATTGAAAATGTTGGCCTATTGAGCTACCCCAAAGGAAGGGTGAATTGGGTAGATAAAAATTATCAGAGAAAAATACTTCAATAATCTAAATAATTAATTTTAATTCTAAATTAATTATTATCTTTATATAACAGCGAAAATATGATATCAACTAGGTGCACACTAAATAACAAAAAGAAATAATGAAAAATAACAGCACACCAGAAATTTATACTGGTTAATCAAACTATTTTTGCCTAATCCAGTCCCTCGAGCTCCACGGAGAGTCACACCCACTAAACTCAAGATTCCTTTAAAGGTAGGAACTAAACCCTCATAAAGATTCTTTACACAAGCTCAGAATCAACCTTTTCGAATTCCTTTTCTTAGGCTCAAGAATAACCTCTATTTTTTACAAGCTCAAGAATAACCTAATTCTTTTTGTACCTTAGGCTAAAGAATCAAAACCTCACAAATACGCCAAATATCCTTTTACCTGGTAAGAATTGATCTGTTAAAAAATTGCTCACAAATCAATTTAATCAAGGAAGAATTACTACCTCAATCTCTTTACAAGAAGAGACTAAAACTAGCTACTCTTTGATTAAATACTTTCAATAGTATTCAATCTGTCACTCAACTCACCAATTTAAATTGATAAGTGATTTTTCTCACTCGAAACTTTTACCGCCCTAGATAAATTAGAATTCAATTAATATCCCAAAACTAGTGATAAAAAAGTGAGATATTCAAAATCTGATTTTAAACAAAAATTGGGTAGCACGTAATTGACCACGTATTATTATTTCTTCAAAAAATTGTTTCAAAAATATTTTTCAATAAAAAATAGGAAAACAATTTCAAAGATTAAATTCCAAATATAATCAAGCGACAATTAATAAAAAGTAATTTGAACAGATCTCACCAAGATTCCACCAAAAAAATAATGATTAGAGATAGAAATGAAACTTCAAATCAGTAGTAGCAATGATCCACAACAAATATTCCTCAAAAATAACTCTCAAAAAAGATTTCACAACTTAATCAATATGATTACTCTTAGAAAGCTCAAAACTTGAATAATTCAGAATAATTCTCAAGATGTGTCACTTAAATGTAAAAAAACACAGGTTTACATAAAAGGGAATAAAATAAACTCTCCAACTGTTAGTTCCTACATATTATTACGTTTAATTGCTCTTATAGACCCCTTATATCATTAAGACTGCATCCTGGTTCAAATCACTTAGGTGGTGTTTGGTAACCGTTTCTGTTTCCATTCCAGCAGTGGGATGAGAATGGGATGGGATGGGATGAGAATTTTGTTTTCTTTTTGGGAGTAGAATCGCGTTTGGTAACGATAATTTTTTTTTGTTTTGGGATGGGAATTGTGTTTGGTAACGATTTTATCCTAAAATCTTTTTTTTTTTCTTTTCTGTTTTGGCCTGACGGCGGTGGCGCTGTCGCCGGCCGCCGGCGGTGCTCTGGTTGTGCTCCGGCGCCGGCGCCGGCCCCCCGCTGCCGACGGTGCTCCGGCGACGCCCCGCCGGCGCTCTGGCAACGGCCGCAGACGGTTCCCCGGCGTCGGAGACGGCGGTGGCGCCGGCGACGCTGCCAGAAGACAATGGCGCCATCGCCGGCGACTGCCGGAAGTGGCCAGAAAATTTTTGGCCAGACGGTGACCTACGACAGTCGCTGGAGGAGGTCGGCGGCGGCGAACGGTGGCCGGCGGTGGCGAATGGTGGTCAGCCGGTAGGTGAATAATGACCATGAGTTTTGGGAATGGAATGGGAATAATGAGAAACAACTTTTTTTTGTTTCTCATTTCTTAAGAAAAAAGTAGGCACAATTCTCAAATGGGAATGAAATGGAAAAGGAAACAAAAATTACCAAACGCTATTCCCAAACAGAATTCCCAAAAATCTGGGAATGGAATGGGATGGAAATGGTTACCAAACGGGGCCTTAATTATGACTTTTAAACTTATGAATTAAGTCCTCCAAATATTTCTCAATCACAATTAAATAGGATAGAAAGAATTACATGTACCAAATTGAGAAATATTCAAACTTAATGAACCATATCTGTAGGGATATCATAATATATATTGCATATCTCTAATAACATCAAATCCCTAAAATATCTCTCAGATCTTAACCATAAAACGGCTAGTAACGATTACTTTTAAAATAAAATCCGGAATTCCACAAAATCCAAAAATATTGCCATATGTCGATTGACCAAGGGACACCAGTCGACCGATCAATTCAGGATGTAGCCAAGCCAAAAATTCTTTGCCCATCGATCGACCTATCTATCGACCTAGAGATTCGAAGAGTTTCATTTCTAGTCACAGGTCGACCTTCCTATCGACTAATAGATTCAGAGAGTTCACTATTTAAGCTCAAGTCGACCTGCCTGTCGACCGAAATATTAAGAGACTTTACCTTTTATGCTCCGGTCGACTTACCTGTCGACTTGTCAATGCTAAGAACCTCTTCTAAATTTGTTTTTAATCCATTTTCTTCAACGTTTTCACCCCTTTAACTGATTTTTTTTCTTAGTTAGCTCCACTAAATACTTAAATTCAATTTTAATTAATTATCAATATTTATTTTTCAATTTCACATAGGAACAAATAATTTAACTAATTAGGATCCTATTAAAAATATACATATTTATAAAAATAATTTTGTATCGTGTGTGATCCTAATTAGGATATTAAGAGTTAGAATTTAACCTGAATTGTTTTCCCTATGTTATTCAATTTTTTCAGACTCTTAATCTTCCATCATCTTTGTCATCATCTTTAGCATTGCTACAATATCTTCATGATCATTTTCATTATTGGAACTAATAAATTGAAACACTTAATCAAACAGTTAGTTCCACAAAAAATATCAACATTTAATTATTCATCAAAATCTTAGGATCAACAATCTCTCTATTTTTTATGATGGCAATTAACTTTGATATTTTTTTTCAAAACAATAATGTAACCATGCTCCCCCTAAATTAGATGACGGAATCTTTAACTCATTAAAGCAAAGTAATGAATCATAAGATTGTTAATCAAAGAACAAATTTCAAAATATAATAAACTCTCCCTTAAGATATTCAATTAAAACATCTACTAATTCTCCCCCTTTGTCATCTCAAAAAAAAAAAAATGGGGAGGCGGGAACTACAAAAGAACTCTACTCTAGGCAAACATCATTATGCCTAGCCATGCCCAAACGGCGAATGATTTTCACAAATTGATCTTTCGCTAGTGGTTTGGTAAAAATATCAGCAAGCTGGTCAGATGTATCAATATACTCAATATTAATGCCCCTTTTTTGAATGTGATCATGAATAAAGTGATGTTTAATCTTTATGTTCTTAGTTCGTGAGTGTTGTGTATGATTCTTACTTAGACAAATAACATTTTTATTATCATAATAAATCGGGACCTCCTCCATGCAAATTCCAAAGTCATTTAACTGTTCCTTAATATATAAAATTTGAGTACAATAGTTACCAGCTTCCATATACTCAGCCTCAGTAAAGGATAAGGCTATCGAATTCTATTTCTTGCTTGACCAAGAAACCAATGCATGTCATAACAAATGATATAACCCACTTGTGCTTTTTCGCTCAACTTTACAACCGGCAAAATCAATGTCAGAGTAACTTATCAATTTAAAATCACTCCCCCTAGGATACCATAATCCTAGGTCAATCATCCCCTTTAAGTATCGAAAAATTCGCTTAACCGCAGTCAAGTGCGATTATTTAGGACGAGACTGAAATCTAGCACAAAGATAAACACTATACATAATGTCAGGTCTACTTGCAGTTAAATACAATAGACTACCAATCATATCTCGATACATTTTTTCATTAACACTTTTACCCGTATCGTCTTTGTCTATCTTTGTATTCTTTGTCATGTTCTTTAGCGCCATCCAAGTCATACTTCTTTAACAACTCCTTGGTGTATTTAGCTTGGTTTATAAATATCCATTCTTTAGTTTGCTTAATTTGTAATCCAAGAAACAAATTAAACTCTCCCATCATGCTCATTTCAAATTTGACCTGCATTATCTTAGCAAACACTTGGCAAAGATCCTCATTAGTAGATCTAAAAATGATATCATCAATATGCACTTGTACTAATAGGATATCATAATTAGTTTACTTCACAAACAGTAGTATATCACAAATACCCCTTCGAAAATTGTTTTCGATCAAATATCGGCTAAGTCTCTCATACCAAGCTCTAGGAGCTTGTTTGAGCTCATATAAAGTCTTGCGAAGTTTAAATACATGATTGGAAAATTTATCACTTTCAAATCTCGAGGGTTGTTCCATATAAACTTATTCTACTAGAAAGTCATTTAGAAATGCACTCTTAATATCCATTTGATATAATTTAAAATTACGTGAACATGCAAAAACGAGTAGTATTCTAATTGCTTCTAGTCTAGCAACAGGAACATAGGTTTCATCATAATCAATTCCTTCCTCTTGATTATAGCTCTAAGCTACTAAATTTGCTTTGTTTCTAATTACCATGCCAGATTCATCATTTTTATTTTTAAAAACCCATTTAGTACCAATACTTGGATGAAAATTCGGTCTGGGAACAAGTCACCATATTTTGTTTCGCTCAAATTAAACTAACTCATCTTGTATTGCGAAAATTCAAGATTCATCAGTTAACGCCTCATCTACATTCTTAGGCTCAATTTGAGATAAGAAAGCAAGATTAATTATATCCCTAAGAGAAGAACGAATACTTACACCTCTTTCAAAATTACCGATGATTTCTTTTACCGAATGTCCCGGTATTGTATTTATAGCTCGTGGTAAAGTCGAATATTTTTTCTTAGGTTCCTTCTCTTGTTGGGACTCCTTAGGTACATTATCACCTTAGTTTTGGTTATTTGAAATATCTGCATCATCATCATCCAAAATCTTTCTCGACAAGAATGGATCAGCTTTCTCAAAAATAACATGCATAGTTTCTTCTACTACTAATGTACGTTTACTATAAACTCTATAAGCTTTACTGTTGGTAGCATATTCAAGGAAAATCCCATAATCAGATTTAGTATCAAATTTACCAAGATTATCCTTGTCATTCAAAATAAAACACTTACATCCAAATACTTTAAAATATGAAATATTAAGAGTCTTACCATTCCAGATTTCATATGGGGTTTTGTTGAACCCTCTACGAATCAATACCCGATTCACCACATGACAAGCTGTAATTACTGTTTCGGCCCAGAAGTAGGTTGGTATTCAATTTTCATTAAGTATCGTTCTGGCCATCTCTTGAAGCGTTATGTTCTTTCTTTCCACTACACCATTTTGTTGTAGTGATCTTGGTGCAGAAAAGTTATAAGCATAACTATACTCATCACAGTAACTTACCACATCACCATTCTTAAACTCTCTTCTTCTGTCGCTTCAAATGTTAATAATGGAACATTGCTTCTCATTTTGAACACGTATACAAAATTTAGCAAGAACAGAGGCAACCTCACTTTTCTTAACAAGGAAAAATACCCAAGTAACTCTAGAATAATCATAAACTATAATGAAAGTATAAAACTTACCACCAAGACTAGCAACAGAGTTTGGACCAAACAAATCAAGATGCAACAATTCAAGACATCTAGATGTGGACATGTGCATCTTTTTCTTAAATGATGGTCTAGCCTACTTGCCTAATTGACATGCATCACATACTTTATCTTTCACAAATTTCAAATCGGGTAGGCCACGTACAAGACTCTTCTCAGATAAATTAGAGATTAACTCTATACTAGCATGCCCAAGTCTCCTATGCCATAACCAACTATTTTCAGACAAAACATTCAAACAAGATAAATTTTGAGAATTAAAATCATCAAATGAGCAAGTATAAACATTCTCAAAATGTGATGCAACTAACAAGATACTACTATCATGACTATTCTTAATAATGCACTTATCATGATCAAATATAACGTTATAGCCCTTGTCATATAGTTGACTAATACAAAGCAAATTATATTTAAGTCCATCAACTAGTAACACATCTTTAATAGTAGTAGTACCATTATCGATATTACCTATACCGATAATTTTTACCCTTTGTGTTGCCTCCAAAAGTCACATGACGTCCATCCTTAGGTGTCCAAGATGTAAATTTTTCTTTGTCTATTGTTATATGTCGAGAACAACCACTGTCCAATAACCATTTGTCCTTGCTTATTGAAGCTTTTAGAATAACCTCAGCACCAGTGGCCATTAATGCAAACATGGACATATCTGATTTTTCGGAGCTACTTGATTCAATATCATCCCAAGTAGCCTTCATGGATTTCTTCTTACTCTTCTTTTCTTTCTTCTTTTTTTTCTTTTCTTTATCCTACTTTGGTTCGGGATAATCATTTTAAAAGTGACCAGTCTTATGATAGTTGTAACATTCCACTTTAGTCATGTTGAGGTTTCTTCTCCAGCGGAATGTGCGCCGAGTCATTTTTCTAAAATTCTTTGTAAGAAGCGCCACATCTTTCTCTTGCTCACTGTCAATACTTTCATCATCACTGTCATCATCTTCTTCAATTTTTTGAGTTTTTAGCACCAAGGATTTTCTCTTGCTATTTTCGTTGTCATCCTCATATCCTTTAATCACCGCTTCATGAGTCATCAAGTTGCCTATGAGATCATCAATTTCGTATTTGTCAATATCCTTAGCTTCCTCAATTGTCGTCACCTTTGATTCTCATACTTTTGTTAAAGATTTTAGGACCTTTCGAACTCTATCCTCCATGGAGTATAGCTTTCCAAGTTGACTCAAATGATTGCAAATATTGTTGAAACGAGTATACATTTCTTGAATCGATTCAGTTTCTTCCATTCTGAACAATTAAATTTCCTCATAAGAGCGTTGATTTTCGATTGTTTCACTTGACTTGTCCTTTCATGGGTAACTTGTAACTTGTCCCATATCTCCTTTGCAGATTTACAATCTGAAACTCTAGAATATTCATTAGCATCTAACGAGCAAAATAGAATGTTAATAGACTGAGAGTTTATGGAGAGTTTCTGCTTATCAGAAGCAGTTAGCTGTTCCATTTTCTTCTCAACTCCGTTTTTCATTGGAACAAACAGACCATCCTTGATTGTTAGCCACACATCGTAATTTGTAGCCTGAAAGAAGGTTATCATTCTGTCTTTTCAGAATGAATAATTTTCACCTGCAAACAACGGTTGCCGGTTCATAGACTACCCCTCAACTAGTGTGCCTATTATGTGAGCCATGTGATCTTTGTTAACTAAGTGTGTGAGCTAAATCAGCTCTGATGCCAATTGTTGGCCCAGTTAGATACCCAAGAGGGGGGTGAATTGGGTAGATAAAAATTATTAGCGAAAAAATACTTCAATAACCCAAATAATTAATTTTAATTCTAAATTAATTATTATCTTTATATAACATCGGAAATATGATATCAACTAGGTGCACACCAAATAACAAAAATAAATAATGAAAAATAGCAGCACATTAGAAATTTATAATGGTTCATCAAGTTACTCTTGGCTAATCTAATCTCACGAACTCCACGGAGAGTTGCACCCACTAAACTCAAGATTTCTTTAAAGGTAGGAACCAAACCCTCACAAAGATTCTTTTCACAGACTCAGAATCAACCTATAAAAATTCATTTTCTCTGGCTCAGGAATAACCTCTACTTTTTACAAGCTCAAGAATAACCTAATTATTTTTGTACCTTAGGCTAAAGAATCAAAATCTCACAAACACTTCAAATATCCTTTTACCTGATAAGGATTGATCTGTTACAAAATTGCCCATAAATCAATTCAATCAAGGAAGAATTACTATCTCAATCTCTTTATAGGAAGAGACTAAAACCAGCTACCCTTTGATTAAATACTCCCAATAGTATTCAATTCGTCACTCAACTCATAAATTTAAATTGGTAAGTGATTTTTCTCACTCGGAGCTTCTACCACCCCAAATAAATTAGAACTCAATTAATATCTCAAGACTAGTGATAGAAAAGTGAGATATTCAAAATCTGATTTTAAACAAAAATTGGGTAGCACGTAATTAAGCACGTAATCAGATATCTTCAAGAAATTGTTTCAAAAATATTTTTCAATAAAAAATAGGAAAACAATTTCAAAGATCAAATTCCAAATATAATTAAGCAACAATTAATTGAAAGTAATTTAGAAAGATCTCACTAGGATTCCACCAAAAACATAATGATTAGAGATAGCAATGAAACTTTAGATTTGTAGTAGCAATGATTCACAGCAAATATTCCTCAAGAATAACTCTCAGAAAAAATCTTACAATTTAATCAATATGATTACTCTTAGAAATCTCAAAAGTTGAATAATTCTCAAGATGTGTCACTTAAATGTGAAAAAATGCAGGTCTATATAAAAATGAATAAAAACAAGCTCTCCAACGGCTACTTCCCACTTGTTATGAAATTTAATTGCTCTTATAGACCCCTTATATCATTAAGACTTCATCTTGGTTCAAATCACATAATTTTGGATTTTAAACGTCTCAATTAAGACCCCCAAATATTTCTCAATCACAATAAAATATAATGTTGATCCTAAGATTTTGATGAACAATTAAGTGTTGATGATTTGGTGGAACTAATATTTCAATTGAGTGTTTCAGTGATGAAGATTCAAAATAAATGGATGCTAAATGATGATGTTGAAGATATTGAAAAATTAAGAGTTTGAAGAAATTAGAGAAAATAACATAAGTAAATTTCAACTCTTAATATCCCAATTAGGAACACACACATAGCACAAAAGGTTTTTATCATTTATGTGTGTTTGGATAAGATGAATTTATTTGCTTCTATGTGTATTTGAAAAGAAATATTTATAAATGGTTAAAATGGAATTTGAGAAAGTTAGTGGAGTTGAGATGAATTTATTTGCTTCAATGTGTATTTGAAAAGAAATATTTATAAATGGTTAAAATGGAATTTGAGAAAGTTAGTGGAGCTAACTGAGAAAAGAAAATGGTTAAAGGAGTGAAAACGTAAATAAAAATGAGTTAAAAACGAGTTTAGAAAAAATTCCAGCATAGTCAATCGACCTATGTCCAAAAGTGAAAGTCTCTGAATTAGTAAGTTAACTGACAGGTCGACCTATGAAACTCTTTGGATTGGTAAGTTGACTGACAAGTCGACCTATAAAACTCTTTAGATTGGTAAGTCGACTGACAGGTTGACCTATGGCACTGTTTTAGGATCTTATGCATTCCGAAATCATATTTAAAAGTAGCCGTTTTTTGTTAGGATTTGAGAGAGATTTCAGGGATATTCTTATATTTAAGATATAGTTCATATATTAATTAAATCCTATTAATTTGGTACATTAAATATTAATGTTTCTCAATTTGGTACTTGAAATAGTTTTTATTCTATTTAATTGAGTTTAAGAAATATTTGAGGGGTTTAATTGAGAGATTTGAAAGCTGTTATTAAGTGAATTGAACCAAAATAAAATTATTATGTTATAAGGGGTCTATAAGTGCTATTAATTGTCATGACACATGTAAACTAGCCGTTAGAAGGCTGATTTCATACTCTTTTAAATAGACTTGCGAATTTCATATATCATTAAGCAGTAAACAAGAGAAAAATCATATCATATCATTTGTGAGCTATTATAAGAGTCATCATTCTGAGATATTGTGAGCTTTTCTGAGAGACAATCTTGAAGATCAATTGCTGTTAATTTTTGTTGCTACCGATTTGAAGTTACATTGCAATTCTATTTTCTTTCGGTAGATTCCAAGTAAGATATTTCCAAATTACTTATTATTTGTTTATTGATTTTATATTTGAAAATTAATCTTATAAATTGTTTCTGATTTTTGAAAAAAATATTTTTTACAAACAATTTCTTGAATCTGATTACGTGCTCTAATTTGCTACCCATATCTTGTTAAAATCAGATTTTTGTATCTCACGTATTTTTATCACTAGTTGAGATATTAATTGAGTTATTATTTATCTGTGGTGGTTGAAGCTTCGAGTGAGATTTACTTCTTATCAATTTTTATATTGGTGAGTTGTGACGGGTTAAATACCTTTGGGGGTATTTAATTAAGGATAATTGGGTTTCAGTCTCTTCTTGTAAAGAGATTGAGGTAGTAATTCTTCATGGATAAAATTGCGTTGTGAGTGATTTGTAAAAGTTTCATCCTTACCTGGGAAAATAATAGTTGGAGTGTTTTGTGAGGTTTTAATTCTTGAGCCTAAGGTATAGAAAGAATTAGATTAGTCTTTAGCTTATAAAAAGATAGGTTTTTCTTGAGTCTGTAAAAAGTAGAGGTTATTCCTTAACTTGGGAAAATAATTTTGTAAAGGTTGATTCTGAGCTTATAAAAGAATTGATGTAAGGGTTTGGTTCGTACCTTTAAAAGGATCTTGAGTATTAGTGGGTGCGAATATCCGTGGAGCTCGGAGGACTGGACTAGCCAAGAGTAGCTTGGTGAACCAGGATATATCTTGGTATGTTGCATTATTAATTTGTTTATTTTTAATGTTTGTGTGTGCACCTAGTTGATTAATTTATTTCGCTGTGATATAAAAATAATAATTAATTTAGGAATAAAATTAATTATTTGATTTATTGAAGTTTTTATTCTGATAATTTTTAATTACCTAATTCACCCCTCTTTTGGGTATTCTACTAGGCCAACAAATAGGATAAAACAAATTACATGTACCAAATCGAGAAATATTCAAACTTAATAAACCATATCTGTAGGGATATCATAATATATATTGCATATCTCAAATAACATCAAATCCCTAAAATATCTCTCAGATCTTAACCATAAAACGGCTAGTAACGACTACTTTTAGAATAAAATCCGGAATTTCACAAAATTCAAAAATAGTGCTATAAGTCGATTGACCAAGGGACACCGGTCGACCAATCGATTCAGGACGTAGCCAAGCCAAAAATTCTTTGCCCATCGGTCGACCTATCTATTGACCTAGAGATTCGGAGAGTTTCATTTCTAGTCACATGTTGACCTTCATGTCGACTAATAGATTCAGAGAGTTCACCATTTAAGCTCAGGTCGACCTACCTGTCGATCGAGAGATTTAGAGACTTTATCTTTTATGCTCCGGTCAACTTACCTGTCGACTTGTTAATGCTAAGAACATCTTCTAAATTCATTTTTAATCTATTTTCTTCAACGTTTTCACCCCTTTAATTGATTTCTTTTCTTAGTTAGCTCCACTAAATACTTAAGTTCAATTTTAATTAACTATTAATATTTATTTTTCAATTTCACATAGGAGCAAATAATTTAACTAATTAGGATCCTATAAAAACACACACATATTTATAAAAATAATTTTGTGTCGTGTGTGATCCTAATTGGGATATTAAGAATTAGAATTTAACCAGAGTTATTTTCCCTAAGTTATTCAATTTTTTCAGACTCTTAATCTTTCATCATCTTTGTCATCATTTTTAGCATTGCCACAATATCTTCATGATGATTTTCATTACTAGAACTAATAAACTGAAACACTTAATCAAACTGTTAATTCTACAAAAAATATCAATATTTAATTGTTCATCAAAATCTTAGAATCAATCGAAAATATTTTATAAACATGTTTGTACATAAAAGAATATTTGAAATAAGAATTTTTTTTTTTTTTATATTATATATAAGCCATTGAATTTTTAGATTTTATATATCTTGATTGATGACTTTTGACTAATTTGACTTGCACCTAAATAGCAACACATTTTTTTATATTACATTGGGTGAATCTTGTGCTATTTAGTATTCACATTCATTGAGTTTTTAGAATTTAAATGGCCTAAGCCATGGGAATCAAATAGTCAAGTATTTAGGCTGATTTTTAGGGATCACAATCTGATTTTGTGACTATTGTGATAACCTGATTTTTGGGGATATTTAATATCATGAATTTTTTTGATATTATTAAGAAACAAATCACAAATAAAAGAGTTAAAAAATTGTAAAAAATATTTTCTTCAATACTCTTACTTTAGATCATATTTTGTATAGAGTGAATTTTTCCGAGAAAGTGTGTGCTAATCAAACTGTTCTTTATACTATGCTGAATTGCTTCTTGATTTGATTCATTCTTTGTATCATAGTGAGATCATTCTTAGTTTAGATCTAAATCATCATTTGATTATTCATATGAGTAAGATTTTCTTGATTAAATATATGTGATCTAATCTTTGTCTGAAGAAATTTATACTTCGAATCGAATTTTAAATCTTCGGTTATTAGTTTTGTTATTAAATCCTATATCATTTTTATTGAAACTATAATATTAAAAATCGTTGTCCCAACTTGAATACTCTAAATTGAATATTTGATTTAATTGATTTAAACGATTTGATTGGTCTTATCTGAATTTCTTGACTACGTACTCACATTGATTATACCCTAGATATATTAACACGTGATTATCAATTTGATGATCTCTGTATTGTGTTAAATTTGCTTATATCACAATTGGTCGAGTGGAGATTTAATTGATATTTGTAAGTTCTGGTAGAAGCATGAAGAATTGTACCTTGAATTTAAGTGTAATTAGTTCAAGTAAGAGTGCTTATTTGGGTGTAATGGTAATTTTGTAACGACCCGGTTTTCCAAGACCATTACACAGTTTCTTCTATTGGAGAAATTTACTGAAATCGAATCACCAATATTTTTATTCTATCCAATTGGATAAATTTTATGAACAACGGCGATAATTTTAGTTGTCGATTTTACAACAGTAACTAATAAATATGATCACTACAATTTAAATACAACCGAATAACCAATAATTTATTCCGAATTAGTCTAAAAATTTTTACAAACAATGGCGACAATCATAAATATCGAATTGATTAATTCAACTTTTTACACCGGTAAATAATAAATTCAACTATTACAAATTAATTAGAAATTCAGCTGAAATTCCCGTCGCCGCATTATTTTTAAATACCCAAATAAATTTCCGGTGCCGGTCAATTAAATACTAACGTGTAAATTTGTAATTTAATATACAATTATGGTGACAATTATAACTATCGATTTAAATTTTATAATACGATGACAATAATTATATTCAATTTATCAAATCAGATTTTACAACAGTAAATATTAATTACAATTATTACAAATATAATTTCTTATATAATTCCTGGTGCCGTTTTGCTCTCACCGGTCCTGCAATCAAAATTGTGGGGTTGTGAGCCAACGCTCAATAGAACTCCAACCTCTCTAATACGTGCATTTAATTAATACAACAATTAAAACACACTGGCATGATTTTCATATAATCATAATCATTTCATGGAATTTAACAGTTAAAATTCAACAATAATATCAACATGAATCATACAATAAGAAAATTAAATACATATATTACAAGTGTTATAAATTCTACCTAAAATCTAAAGTTGAAATCCAAATCGAAATATTTTACTAGCTCCAAGAATTATTTAACGGTGTATATATATTTTTTTTCAGACGAATCAAAGCTAATTCCCAAAATACTATATATATATATCATAAATGAAACCCCTAGCCGATCACTGTTCATTTCCCATGGATTATTATGAGTCTCCTTCTTCCTATTATTGCTTATTATTATTATTTAATATGTACACATGCATGCACCCGCCACCTATGCAATGAAAATGTGGTCAATGTTTTTTTCCTATTTTTTTTTCCCTTGGTCACAATTGATTTACTTAGTGGTTAAGAATTGAAAAACTACCTTTAGCACCCCCTAATTATAAACTAATTCATATTAAATCTAATAATTATATTTATCTCCCTATGATTATCAAATATTTATTATAAATTTTCATAATATACAAATCAACACAAAAATATTACACTCATATAAAATATTATTATCAAAAATATAAATTTAACATTTAACTCCAAAAATTATCAAGTATATATTTATATTATAAATTTACAAAATCGTCACTAAAAATATTAAACTTATATAAAATAATAATTTTAGAAATATAAATTTTCGGGGTATTACAAATTCACTCAAAGAGGGTGTACGAAGTTTGACTCTGACTTGGAAAGAGAATTATAATTTTAGTGGATTAAACATTCTACTAGAGCTTAGGGGAGTAGACATAGGTAAGAGTAGTTTGTCAAATTACAATAAAATCTTATGTGTCATTGTCTTTATCTCTTCTCTCTGTACTTGTGTGTTTGTGTGCTTGCTTTGGAACGTTTCCGCTAATAATATAAGTTAGCTAAAAATCAAATAAAAAATTGAACAGGTAACTAAACAATTAGATTAATTTAAGCTACCCATTTCAAACTCCTCTTGGGTAGTCCTTTGGACCAACAATAAGTTTTTATTAATTTAGTGCGATTTTTAGAACCTCCCACCAATTATCACAATTAAATATTTCATCTAAAATTTACATGAAATAGACAAAACTGCCTTAAATTCATTTTGTCCTTAATAAATGGAGAAAGAAAAATAAAGAGAGAGAAAGAGACTTAGAGAGAAAATGTTAGTTTTTTCCTTTTATTATCACTAAATATTGAATTTAAACAAAAATAAAAGTAAATGAAGCCACATATATATATATATATATATATTTAAAAAACACATGAGTTTCTCCCTTTAGTCCATAGTAGAGGGAAGTAATGTGTAGGTTTGTAAAATAAAACGGTTAAAATGAAATAATACTAAAGTATTAGGGGGGTAAAAGGCAATTAAAAGTATTAGGGGGGTAAAAGGCAATTAACCCTACTGAAAACAAAATTATCTCAAAGTTTTTTAATAATTTAAATTTAAATAAAAAAATAATTGAGTTTTATACTAATCTAGGAAAATGAGAACAATTTAATGAATATAGCATAAACAATTTTTTCTTTTTTATTATTTTATTTTTAACCAAAAACATAAAAAGAATAAAAATATTGTAGGCGGATTTGAAGTTTATTACTTGAATTCGACTTTACTTTTCAATTTAATATCTTACTTGACTTTAAGTTTTGACCAATCATTCACTTGAACAAAATAAGAAACCTATATTATAAATTAAATGCTTTTAAAATTATATTTCACCAAAAAAATTGAAATTGATTTAAAATAAATGTCTAAATAAGACACAATTACAAAATTTTTACGAGTAAAGTTTTTTGTCGAAATATTTTACACTCTCATTTTAGGTGGCTAAATTAAATTATATTTTTTATTTTTAATTTTATATTTATAAATAATTAATTATTTATATTATTTATATATTTATTTTGACAGGGAGATGATTGAACTTCAAACAATCCAAAAAAAAAAAAATACATATCAATTAGATTATATGTTTTGAAATATTTTTATTATTTATATAATAAATCGAAATATGCGAGATTAATTTGAAAAAGATAGACAGATAAAATTCAATTATAAAATTTTTGATTTTTTTTTTTCTAAATTAAAATCTTATTTTCAACAGGTTTAAGTTAAATTATATTTTGTATATATATTTATTTAATTAAATATTTTTTGTTTTGACATTTTACATTTATAAATTAAGAAGTTATCTTTAGTAACCGAAAAATTCCAATTGTTTTATAAAAAGGAGTAATTGCAAGTTGCAGTTGATTTCTGGAAGGAGACCACGTGGAAGTATTCCTGTACTGTGTTCACACGGTCTGACATTTTCTTTTATGTTATAAAAAAAGGAAAAAGTTAAAATAGATGGTCCCGCGGATTACAGGGTCGGCACGCAGTTTAAGGTTCTCATTAACATTTTTTATTCTCTATCTCAAGATTCTCAACGTTAGACGGTTTTTCCATTCCAATTACAAATTTAATTTTTTTTTTTTGGTTTTTTTGGAAAGTATACTTTACTGAAAATAAGAAGAAAAAACAACTCACTTATATATATATATATATATATATATATATATATATATATATATATATATATATATATATATATATATATATATATATATATTTTTTTTTTATGTCAAAATTTTTAAAAATTAAAGTTATTCTAAATTTTTTATATTTATTTTTAGTCTTTCAAATAATTTTTTTAATTGTTTAATTAATATCGACAAAATAAAATCTACCAAGTGTGAAATTTAAATTTAATATCATAGTTAATATTATTTAAAAAATTAAACATTAGAAAATAAATTGTTATATAAAAAAATAAAAAATTATATAATAATGACCAAATTGAAAAATAGAGAGCTACATTATTTATGTCATTAAGATGGTTACTTTATTATTTTATAGCTACTTAAATGAATTAAATATCTACAACATTAAACAATTTTTATTCTTTAAACCAAATTTCATACTCTTTCTCCTTAACAAATCATTATAAAAATAAGATTATTATTTAGTCTTATAATAAAATATAGTTATTTTTCAATCATTTCATGAACATGAATGAACATGTTTACCCCTTATATATAAGAATAAATAGAAATCATAATCCGACATTTTAGTTGAACAAATGTCGACAACCCCATCATCTCTCTCTCTTTCTCTATATACCAAACTGTCGCCGTTCGCCATTTGTTTGTTCTCATACATCGCCGATCAATTTCGTCTCCGTGCTCGATGAAACCCTAATCCCTTTTCTCTCCCGTGCTCGTCGAAGTCGCCGATCAATTTCGCCACCCCCCCCCCCCGGTCGCAGAAGAACTTCGTCCCCGTTCTCTTCGAAACTCTAATCCCTCTTTCTTCCTCGTGCTCGTCGATGTCGCCAATCAATTTTCATCATCTCTGGTCGCCGACGAAATCCTCTCCATCGCCGATCAATTTCGTCCTCTCCGCCAACATTCTAGGCAACTAGGTTTGTGAATGTCTTGCACTGTGAATGTTCGATGGCCGCCGTCATCCTTCTCTATTTTGTTCTTTTCCACCGCCAGATTTGGATGCTTGAGAGCCACAAGATTGGGGGAAAAGGAATGAACATTGTAACGACCCGGTTTCCCAAGGTCGCCACTCGGTTTCTCCCATTGAAAAATTAATACTAAACCAAATAATCGATAATTTATTTCGAATTAATCCAAGAAATTTTACAAACAATAGAAACTATCATAAATATCGAATTGATTGATTCAATTTTTACACTAGTAAATAACAAATTCAACTATTACAAATCAATTAGAAATTCAGTTGAAATTCTTGTCGTATCATTATTTTCAAATACATTCAAATAAATTTCTGGCACCAGTTAATTTAATACTAAAGTTTAAATTTGTAATTCAATATACAATTATGCAGACAATTATAATTATCGAATTTATAGTTTATCGATTTATCAAATCAATTCTACAATGGTGATTAATAAATACAACTATTACAATTCCAAATAAAAATTCAAATAAAATTCTGGGCGCCGTTCTCGTTCTCACCGACCCTGCAATGAAAACCGTAGAGGTTGTGAGCTAACGCTCAATAGAACTCCAACCCCTCTAATAGGTACATTTAATTAACTCGACAAATAAAAAACATTGACATGATTTTCACATAATTTTCACATAGTCATAATTATTTCATAAAATTTAATGGTTAAAATTCTACAATAATTATAATATAGACCACACAATAGAAAAATTAAATACATATATTAAAAATTTAGAAATTTTACCTCAAATCCAAGTCAGATTCTAAATCAAAGTACTTTTTTTTTTTTCTTGCTTAAAAACTTCCAAATTCTCCAACTATTATATATATATATATATATATATATATATAATCGAATTAATATTATGATCTCTCCTCATAATAGTATCTTTATATCCCCCTCTCTCTCTCTCTCTCTCTCTCTCTATATATATATATATATAATCGAATTAATATTATGATCTCTCCTCATAATAGTATCTTTATATCCCTCTATATGTGTGTCTGATCAACCGCCTTAATAATGCCTTCCATTATTAAATTCCATTTTTTTTTAATTAACTAATTCATTGCCATGTGTCATGTTGACACCCCAATATTCATACACTTGGTTTGAATTGTTGCCTTCCACATGGAGGCAACAATTTAATCCACCTATTATTATAATTTTTATTTACATAATATCCTCTTTTAAAATAAAAAAAAAATATTAATTATATCTCAAAATTCTTAAAAATATATTTTAAATAACATATTAGTCCCAAAACATCTAAAATCAACTTAAAATTAACCTTTAATCTCCAAAAATTATCAAATAATATTTATATCCTAAATTTGTAAAATAATCCCAAAACTTTTAAACTTTTATATAAAATAATATTTTCAAAAATATTAATTTTCGGGGTATTACAAACATTCAAACAGATAGGTGAATATTCAGATCTCTCCCCCTCTCTCTAAACCAACGAGCTCTATTATGTTCTTTGTCAATTTTTTTTATTTTATTTTTTGTGAATGTTTTATTTTTTGTTTTTTGTCAATGTGTTCAATTTGTTTTTTGTGAATGTTTTACATTGGAATATATCTAGGTAAATATCCATGTTGAATAGTCATATGAAATACCCAAATCTGAATGTTCATTTCTCGATGATGTGTTTTAGTGGATGTTTAAATTTGAACTTGGTGTATTAAGGAAACCGAAATTATTAAGGAAAATAATTAAGGTTTGGTCTATAAGGAATGTAGACCAACATGATTTGAGAATAATTAAGGAATGATCTATAAGGAATGAAGACATGCAATGAATTGTACTTATTACTTTCCACAATGGTTTGATTTATAAGGAATGAAGACCAACAAAGACCTACATAAGGAATGAAGAGATGCAATGAATTGTAATTATTAACTTGCCTCGTATGCTCATTTGCCTTGTATGTATTTCCTTTTCTTGTAAAACATTGTATATATACTCATGGCTTTCTCAATAGAAACACACGTGAGTTTACCCTATCTTTTGTACTTTTTATGGTGAATGCTAATTTGTAAAATTTGTTTTTGTGAATATTTTACACTAGATAGATTATCCATATTGAATGGTCATATGAACATTCATTAATTCACATTCTTTTTCAAAAAGTTCACAAATTATATCATTAGAAAGATGATATTTTCTACATTAATTTCATGTATATATTTTTATTTTTTGAATAGAGATTTGGTTCATAGCAGCCGTTTTTCAAACGGTGGGGGATATATTTGGAAACTGTGCACTTCCCATAAATGAAATGGTTATATAGCTCGGATGGCATGGTTTTGTAAATACAATATCATTTTGAGGGAAAATGTTAGGGACTATTTTGTAAGAACCAAAAAAATTATTATTCTAGGTGAAAGGTTCATTTTATGAGTTGTATATCTCTTGAGGACTATATAATAAAATTCCCTTAAAAATATTGGTACAGTAAAACATCTGAGTGCTTTATCCCATGAGATATTTAATATCTTTGGATAATATTTTAAATACAAAAAGTGATATCAAACAACATTTTAATATTAGCATTTGTCCCTATAGCATTTATTTACTTATTTTTGTTTGGTTTTACGGTAAGGTATGTCCGAGTAAGTTAACCTCAACTAAGCATCTTGCTTAAGGGTGAACTCCCCTCACAACGACATGGTGCATTCATGAATTCAAGATTTAATTTCCGAAGTTCTCCTAGGAGAGTCGAATCCTGGTTGATAAGAAAATGGGACAACTCCCCTTACCAATCGGGTTAGTCCCTATAGCATAATATCTCTTCAGTCGCTCGTCTCTTTCTCTTTCTCTCTTTTTCTCTCTCTCTCTCTCACACACACACTCTCTTTGCCACTACCATCATCATTTGTGCTTGCTCCCACCTCACTCCCTACTCAAGTACGTCTTTTTTCTCCCCCATCCTTGACTCAAACTTGCCTCTCTTTTTTATATCTTCATTGAATTATCTGTTGGACAATTTTATGAATTGGGATTTGAGGTCATATTTTCAAATAGTAGTTGTCGTGTATAGGATCCTCAGACAGGAAAGGTTGTAAGGTTAGACGCCTATTTAAACTTACTAGTTTATACCTTCCATTTCCAACTCTATCACCACCACAACCACATGTCCCATCATCAACCTATGCAACCTCACCACTACCACCAACATCCTCTTCCTCATCCTCATCCTCATCCTTATCTCCACAACCATCAGCGTTTCTCTTACTATCCCAAATTTGACATGCTGGTTTAGGCCATACTTCATCTAACTAACTCAAATCACTTATCTCTTGTGGTCAGTTAGATTCAATTCAGTATGAGTCCTTCAAACATATCTATTTCCAACTTGCAAAACAACCAGCTCTACCTTTCAAAGAGAGTCAAGTCTATTTCTCTTGCATCATTTGATCTAATTAATTCTAATATTTGGGGGCCTTCTCCTAATGCCTCAATGGGTGGTTATCGTTATTTTGTTATCTTCGTGGACGACTACTCTCGATATACACGATTGTTTCTTATGAAACATTGATTCGAACTATTCCAAATATATTCTGAGTTTTCCTTTATGATTCAAACACAATTTTCTAGAAATATCAAAGTTTTTCGCTCAGATAATACAATAAAATACAAGGATTGTGCTTGTCTTAACCTGCTTCGCAAAAATGACATGCTTCCTTATCGCTCATGTCCTAGTACATCCCGACAAAATGGACGAGTCAAACGCAAACATAGACATATTCTTAACACTGTTCCTGCTCTTCTCATTTATTCATCATGTCCTGAGCGTTTTTGGGGTGATGCTGCTTTCACAGCCGTCTATACAATAAATCGTGTCTCTTTTGCTACAATCCAAAACCAGTCTCTATTTGAGTGCCTTTTCGGTAAACCTCCCGATTACTCTGAACTCAGAGTCTTTGGTTGCATTTATTTTATTCTTCTCAAACCACATGAACACAACAAACTGGAACCAATGGCTCGTTTGTGTTGTTTTATTGGATATGGCATCGAACATAAAGGGTATCGGTGTTGGGATCCTATTTCTAAAACCCTTCGTGTTTCACGACATGTAATTTTTTGAGAACATCAAATGTTTTCTTTCTTACGGTCATTTGACATGTCAACCTTCACCAACTCTAGATTCTTTATTGATCCATCAATTGAGTTATTTCTAAATGATACAGTTCTAGGTACTGTTGAGTCCACTCCAGCACTACTAGTTCAGCCCAACCCTGCTCCTTATACTGAGTCCACCCCAGAATCACCAACTGAACCCACCCCAGAACCACCAACTGAACCCACACCAGAACTACCAACTGATCTCATCTTTCCAACTCTAGCGACCATGCCTGAGACTTCTCCTGTGGCCGACGATCTTGTGTGGCCTTCCTTTGAGACCCAAGCCCAAAATCACTCTAGCCGCTCTACTAGGGTAACTCATCATTCATATTATCTTTATGATTTTCATTGTTTTTCCACTATACTTCACCTGCATGAGCCTCAATCCTATAAGGAGGCTAGACTAGTACTAATCATCTTTGGCAGAAAGCAATGGACAAAAAACTTCAGGCCCTCGCCAAAACTCATACCTGAGATATTGATGATCTGCCCCCTGTAAAAACTCCTATTGGGTGAAAATGGGTGTTTAAGATGATCTATGTGCTATTTCTGAATTCAAAAAGTTCCTCAGTGGCCAATTCAAGATGAAAGATCTTGGTGTTCTCACCTATTTTCTTGACCTGGAAGTCTTATTTGGTTTTGATGGATATTTTCTCTCTCAAGCTAAGTATGCCTCCAATATCCTTTCCAAGGTTGGGATCACTGACTCAACTACTGCCACTACTCCTCTCGAGCTAAACGTCAGACTTACCCCACTCGATGGTTCACTTCTTCAGGATGCCACTCTATATCGCCCACTGGTTGGAACTATTGTATATCTTACTGTCACTCACCCTGACATTACCTATGTCGTTCATCAGGTCAGCTAATTCTTGTCCGCTCCTCAGACCACCTATTACTCGGTTATTCTTCGCATTCTTTGGTATGTCAAGGGTACTTTATTTCATGAGCTTCATTTCTCAGCTTAATCTGCTTCTATCTTACAAGCTTATTCTGATGTTGATTGGGCCGGAGACTCCACCGACAGACGTTCAACCACTGGTTACTGTTTCTTTTTGGAAAATTCTCTAATTTCCTGGCGTAGTAAGAAACAAACAGTGGTTGCTCGCTCCAGTATTGAAGTTGAATATCATGCCATAGCTGATGCAACTTAAGAACTTTTCTAGCTTCGATGGCTACTCGCTGACATCAACATCCCTTCTCTTGCTGCCACTACCCTGCACTGTGACAATAAGAGTGTTATTTAGATCGCTCACAATGATGTATTTCACAAGCGTACAAAACACATCGAGACTGATTGCCACTTTATCCGTCATCACATTCTTCAAAATACGGTTCGTCTACAATATGTCAGTTCAGCCGATCAAACAATAGACATTTTCACTAAAGTTCATTTACCCGGACGCTTTAATTATCTGGTTTTCAAACTCAAGTTCACCTCCCATTTACTACCTTGAGTTTGAGGGGGGGATGTTAATGTAATAATGGGTTTGACCCATTTGGCCTATTAGGGCAAAACCTTACCCCCACTTCTCCTATAAATACTTGTGTTTAGCATTGTATTCTTTGTATATTTTCTTATACTATTTAATATATCATTCATGTTCCCCACTTCTTAATTATCTTAACAAAATTAATTAATTTTTCCAATTCTTAGTTAATATATATATATAAATGTTTGGTCTTCAAGAATATGGATTTGTCAAAGAGTATAATTCAATTCTTGAATATTTAACCATGAATATACGTCGATACATAATTTTTTTTTTTTTTATAAAAAATATTAGTAGGAACATTTAGAAATAATAAAATAATAGATTTAATTATAATATCATTGCATAGTTTGAACTTTAAATACTGAAGGTTATAGTTGACAAAGTAAAATATTTGGTCTTGGATTTATCAAAGAGTATAATTCAATTACCAACATGACTTGGTCCAAGTGAAATGGGCTTGGGTTTCTTAAGTAACACTTCTAGGGATCGAACCTTAGAAGTTGTGAATGGAAAGTGCTTTGTTGGGAGAGGTGTCCTGTTTTTGGAGCCCGATAGTATCTTATCTCCGCCGACCGTAGTGCGGGATACCCTGGGAAACCGAAAAAAAGAGAGTATAATTCAATTCAATGCTTAAATTTCAGTGCATAATAAAAAATAATTAATTTATTCAAGTTAGTGACATGTCATTTTCAACATTTAAAATCCTAAAATTTTAACATTCAATTTTTATTGTTTAATTTTCAGTTTTATCAAAGGACACGTTAGTTTGGAATTACCAATCATTTTGCTTAGAATTATCTTACAGAAAATCTGAGAAAGTTTAATGTTTCGGATGTTCAGAATTCTTTCGAAAAGTAATTATTCTTGGTGTTTGAATTTGTGATTTGGTAAGACTTTACACTTTGAGTTGATTTTATGATATGTTATATTTAATTTTATGATTTTGAAAATATCAAGATAGATTTAATAATTCATTGTACTTAATTCGGTAATTTTAAAATAAAAAATAAAATTTTAATATTTAATTTGTTCAATTCAAATTTTAAATCTTATTTTATTCATAATTTAGAGAATTTTTTTTTTTAGCAATTATAATTTTATGATTTACTGCACTACATTTGTAATTTGGAGGAGAACGAAAATGAACAAGTAGAGAGAAGACAGTGATAGAAAGGCGAACGAGGAAGAACAATGATTACATTTGTTACTAAAATATGATTTGTGATATTAAAGTGTTATCCCAAACAATTATCCATAGGGTAAATTGAGTAGATAAAAAACTAATAAGTTTTTTAGTCTTTAAATATCTTATAATCAAATTTATATCTGATTCAAGTGTGACATAGTAATCAATTAACGAAAACGAATTAAGCAAGTAAACAAGCACAAAACAAGTAAGGAATAAGGGTAAGAAACACTTTTGGGTAGAGAAGAGAATTTTACTTCGTTTGGTTAGAGGATTTTGAAATTCTTTTTTGACAAATTTTTTATTTTAGTTTGTTTGGATTTTAGGAAGGAGAGATTTGTCAAATCATTTTAAAAGTGAAATGAAAGATTTAAAAATGATTTTGGGAGATGATGAATTTGTCAAATTCGTTCTTCATGTCGCTTCTTCGTTCGTACGTCATTTCCTTTGTTGCTTCGTTCATCTTCCATCTTTGTTGCTTCGTTCGTTCGTCTGTCGTCTTCTTCGCCGTCGCTTCGTTCGTTCGTCGTCTATCGTTTTGCTTCGTTCGTCATGGCCGATCTTAGGATGTTGCTTTTCGTCTGTCATGTTTGAAATCAAAATTGGGTTCAATTTCCAAAAGAAATCGATTTCAAAAACGAAATCGATTTCGATTTTGAAATCAAATTACGGTTCGAAATCGATTTCGAAATCGAAATGGAACCCTATTTTGATCGGCGAACGGCGATCTTCGAATAGTGAATGGCGAACGACAAACTTCGACTTTGTTCTTGGATTTGTTCTGTTTCTGGTTCAATTTCATGGATTTGTTCTGTTTCTTGTATTTGTTCTTGGATCTGTCTTTTTTTTTTTTTTTTTAGTAGTCAAATAAAAAATAGAACAAAAAAAATAAAAATAAAAAAATAATTATATAAATACTTCAGTTCAAACAATTATCCAAATAAGATATTTGTCAAATCCCTTCTCCAAACGCAACCTTATAGTAGTTTGATAAGTAACTTTCGTTTACATCTACTCACCAACGCGATTAGTTTTTTTATATTGTAACTCTTCCGAAGCACGAAAATTCATTGGTCCCTTAATGATAAAACAATAAGTTAGATAAAGGTTGTCAATAGATGATAGGCCGTGCTAGTTTATCACAGGAACAGGTATCGAAATCACCTCGCGCAGATCACCAACCAATGATGGATGTTCCTTTGGGGACATCTAAGGTATGTTGATCTAGGAACCAATGCCTTACTAGGATTGAATAAGTGAACCCATGAGCCTCATGTTGTTATCCTTAGTCTAAGTGCAACCTGAATCCCTACAGGACAATTGATTCTAGGAAGTGGAAGAGGATTTCGATATGACACATTATGCATGGACGGATGATTCTTTTTTAGAAGTCCATGATTCAAGCAAATAAAGTTTTCAATGCTAGTGAAAGATGAATTGGAGAAAGAATTTACATAAATCTCAACGCAATTGTTATAGAGTCTATAATTCCATTTTAAGGATTTGTACTTTATTATCTCAACTTGTTTTGTAATATTTCGAGTTGTAAATTTTGAGTCATTCAATATGGTTGTAATACGTCATAAATTTGCTTCCGTTTAGATTGCAATTAATAGATTTGACATTAATGAAAATTCATTCACCCAATTGTTATGTTTGGATACCCACTATCGGAATTGAAAACTTGGAACTTAAATGAATCTTAAGCTGCCTTTAATTCATATGGACTTATAATTTTGACTTGATTTAACAATCTAAAAGAAAATTAGTCCAAAAAGTTGGCTATGTTCCCACACATCAAAGTTTGATTTTCACTCGTAGCTGAACTCAGAACTGTTTAGAGATTGCACCTAAAGATAATCTCGAAATTCCCCGCATGAACGAGATTACTCAGATGCAAGAGAGCATCAACCTACTAAAGAAGATGGTAAAAACCCTCAGTCAGCAACTCTTGGAGGCATTCGCCCCTGAGCCCGACAAAACCCTATCCCTCCATGGAATCCTAAATTTCAGAACAAGAATCCTTCTCTGATTACGATGATAGTGAATTATTTATTAAATCCAAATCCTACTGCTCTGGGTTATCCAATTCCAGGCTATCACGTTCTTATGGGGCCTCAAATTCCAACACAAGATCCAAGGGCTCCTCATCCCTATCCGTATGATCATTGTCTTATGTTTCTTAGGAACCCTCCCAAGCCTCGATTTGGGATTCTACCTCTTCACGACCTTAGCTTATCATCTATTAGATTACCAACCAAAAAAACCCTCACCCAAATAATCCCAGAATTCTTGTCCTTAAAGTTATCTTTCCCATAACCTCCAAAACCAACTTTATCCTTCTCTGAATTGCCCGTACTATCCCCAAGCTCTCATCCCATACCAAAACTCATGCTTACCTTTCCAAAGCCATCTAGCTTAGTACTACACTCAAGCCTACCCACAATATCAGGCCCTTTTCTACCAAGCACCCCCATATTATCCAAACCAAAATCACCTACCTCAAAACTTCAATGATACCCTAAAACCTGATGGCCAATACCGTCCTAATTCCCATTTCAAGCCGTTGTAGGGAAATTTCGTGTTAGAGATGAAGAGCTTCTAAATCTCCCAGTCTCTCTCACTGAACTATTCCGGTAATGTTTAGAAAAAGAAAAGTTTGTGCCATTGCCATTTTTTTTTTAGCTTGAACCAGGAACGAAGGTTGCTTCCTTAGATGAAATTTGTGAATACTACTCAAGACGAGAGGTTATGATACTGAGTGGTACTATCGCCTAAGAGACAAGACCAAAGAGCTCATGTGATCTAGGGCCATTACCTTCCTAAAAGGGCCTAAAGATGCAGTACCAAACTGCCAGAAATATTCCTTGCCTGAGCATGCACCTTATGGAAATGGTGAAGTTGATCTTTTATCATAATGCGCTTGAGACTCAAGCCGGTGAAGCCAAAAGTTGCAAACCTAGGATCCTTATTCCTTCTGGATTCGTTAAGTGTTCCAGCTCAAATTAGGACAACTTTCTCGTACTTACCTTTCCATCCATCTAGTCCTCTGGATGGAAAATCATTTGCTCTGTAATTAATTTCTTAATTTCAATGAATGTAATATTATTTTATCCAAACTATTGACTCACATATCTACCCAAGAGAGGGGTAAAATGGATAGTGATAAAAATTTAACAATTAATTGTCAAACAAAAAAATTATCAATTTTCCTAACTGGCTATTATCATATGTTACAGTAGAAGAATATTTAACTAAGAGCATAACCAAACAAGAAGAAATAACAAAAAAGGCATACAACGATTTATCCTGATTCGGTAAGCTACTCTTACTTACGTCAAGTCCCTAGAGCTCCACAAGGTTTTCTCAATCTACTAATCCTTGATTCATTTTCTAGGTAGAAACCAAACCCTTACAATCATTTTCACATGTTCAAGACTAACCTAATTCTTCTCACATGCTCAAAATCAAATCTTTATAATTTTTCTTTTTCAACTAGGCTAAAGACTAACCTAATTCTATTGTAGGTATAATTAAACCTAATCCTTTTCAAAGGCTAAAGATCAAACCTAACTACCGTGATTAGGTACCGTCTCAAATATGTCTAATCACTCACACTCACAAATACAAGAAAATAATAGTTTATTACCGCATGCGTTTCTACCACTTCAATACAATATATGCTTAATTAATGTCCCGAAACTACGTGATAGATTATGTGAGAAAATAAATCTTATTTGACTCAATTTAAGCACACAAATAATATTAATCTAATTTCACAAGTAAAAATCGTTTTATAGGATTTTCAAGATATTTTCAATTCAAAAAGATTTTCACATAAAATACTTACTAGCTCAATTTAGAAATATAACTCAATTAAAGTACAGATAATATTGAGCAAGTAATCAAAAAAAATCTCACCAAGATTTCTTTTAGAAGATCGTAGGAAAGGCTCAAACACAGAAATAACAAGAATGATAATTTTTTCAAAGCAAATTTTAACTCTTGAAAATACTCTCATTAAAATAATTATCTCTTTACAAATATATCTGATTAAAACTTTGGTTCTTGATTAATATATAGTTAAAAATGCAAGTCTTATTATATATATATATATATATATATATATATATATATATATATATTTCAAAGTATCACTATAACGGCTATATTTCAAAACATGAAACCACTTTTGACACTTTAAGACCCCAGATAAAATACACTTTCAAAACAAATGTATTTGATTTAAAAATAATATTTGAAAAGCTCAATTTAGTCCCAAAACGTATTTGATTCAAAATCCTTAAATATAGAATGTAGTTTTATCAAATAATCTTGTAGAGTTAATTAATATAAAGACCAATTAATAGGATCTTCAAAATATATGATAGACATTTGAAATGTACTCAAATCACCTTTAAGTATGATTTTCCAACATTCGAAACCATAGATTTTGGTTAAAGATCTCATAAATTGAAATAGTTAAAGTAGACTGAATCTGCCGTCGTCAGTTGACCGAACCCCTGTCGGTCAACTGACTTTGCTCAACGTTCCAAATTCTTGCTGTTGCAGTTTTTATTAGTATACCGACCCTGTCAACAGTTGACCATTCTGACCAATAGCTCCCTTTAATATGTTCTCATAAGCTACTGTTCTTGTTAGTTGACCAATTCTGTTCGTCGATCAACCGAATGAACCAAAACCTTCTTATTTTATGTTTTAAAAATTGTTTCTTGATTCAACACTTTACAAAACATATTTTTATGATTTAACACTTTCAGAAAATCGTTTAGGATCTTAAATTTATCACTTTTTACCATGGTACGCATAAGAATACTCAATTTTATGTGTTGTGCATGATTATAATCGGGTCGCATTAAGATCACAAAAATATTGAGTTGTTTTTACCTAAGAATACAAAATATCTTCAATGCTCTTAAAATTCTTCAACGTATTCACTTGCAACCATCTTGAATCTTTTATAAAAACTTATTTTATAAGTCTTTAATGATCATTATCTTTTACAATTCACTATTTTTCTCATTTATTCAAACGGAATTCTAATCTAAAATCACTCAATAAATACAATATTTCCATAAAATATGAACATTAAATTATCCAACAAAACATCTAGAGTTAACAATCTTTCTCATTTTGATGATGACAATTAACTCTAATGTTTTTCCATTAAACTATGTAGGACAAAATACCTTTTAAACTTTGAGGTTTTCCCATTAAAATACGTTTCTATGTGGTCCAAAAAGTTTGTGATATTTTGTTAATCCCAAGATTTTGATGGACAATTAAGTGTTTATATTTTTGATAGAACTAATGTGTTTATTGAGTGTTTTAGTTTAAAGAGTTCCATTCAAGATAATATCATGAAATAATTATGAAAGATGTAGAGACGGACATTAAAGAGTATTGAAGATTTTGAAGATATTAGGTAAAAATAACTTAAATCTATTTTACTCTTAATGTATCTTGATTAGGATTACACACGAAACAAAAATAATTTATATTCATGTGTGTTTTAATTAAGGTCCTAATTATTGTTCAAATATTTGCTCCAATGTGAAATTGAAAAATAAAAATTGACCGAAGCAAGATTAGTGTTTAAAAATGAATATTAGTGTAAATTAAATAAACCAAGAAAAGAAATCGGTTAAAGGATTTAAAACGTCAAAGTTTGGAGTTGAAATAAATTAAATAGTGGGTGTTCCAACAGTGATCAGTCAATCGACCATAAGGGATCGGTCAACCGATGGGCAAGGGTTGGAAAATGTGAAGTCTATGAATCGATTGATCAACTGACTAGAAGAGATAGGTCAACCGATTGCTAAAATAAAAACTCTCTATATCGATCGGTCGACCGACCATCGATGATCGGTTAACCGACCAAGGCCGAAAATTGGCCTGAGGAAGCATCCTGTATCGATCGGTCAACTGACCCATGGAGGATCGGTCAATTGACCAGTGTTTGAAAAATAGATTGGATACATTTTGTATCCATCAGTTAACTGATGGACAGAGGTCGGTTAACTGATTGTGTTGTTATAGTTTTGAGGATTTCGAGGAACTATTAAAAAACTAGCTATTTTTGAGATATTTGAGCGAGATATTGTAGGGATTGAATATATTAATGATGTGATACACTTATTTTACTATCCCTGTAGATATGGTACACATACTTAAAGTTTTCTTCAATTTGGTACATTTAATACTTTTTATCTTTATGATTTAAGATTGAGAAATAATTTGGGGACTAAATTGAATATTTTAAAAGCTATATTTAAGTGAATTGGACCGGGATTAGATGATATTAATATATGGGGACTATATGTGCATTTAATTGTCATATTTTGAGGAAACTAGCCGTTAGAGGGTCTGTTTTAAATCAACTTAAATAGACCTGCGTTTTTAGAGATCAATACATCACTTCCATCAAGAACGAAGTCTTGATAAGATTTCTAAGAGTCGTGATTCTGAGATTATATCGAGAGATCACTTGTGAGATCATTTGTGAGAAAAGTTCTTGAGTTAGAATGCTAAGTGTTTTGGCGTTATCGATCTAAGCTGTCTTGAGATTCAATTTACAATCTTTCGATGTTATCCTAGTGAGATCTTTTCAAGCTTTTGATTTTTATTGTGATTTTATATTATTATTGTTTACTTAGTTATAAGATCTTTGTGAAATTGTTTTTGAACTTTAAAGAGCATAAAAATTATTTTAAAACGATTTTTGTGATTATCTGATTAAGTGCTTATTTTTGGGCTACCCACATTTATAATCAGATATTAAATTTCTCATGTAAAATTTTATCACTAGTAAATTCGGGACATTAATTGAATTTAATTGATTTAAGGTGGTAGAAGCTCCGAGTGGGAAGAAATTCATTAATTCATGTAATTGGTGAGTTTGTGTAGATTAAATACTATTGGAAGTATCTAGTCAAGGGTAACTTGGGTTTCAATATTTTCTAGAAAAATATTGAGGTTTAATTTTTACCTAGTGGATAAAAATGTTAGGTTACTCTTTTTCCTTGAAAAGAGTTAGGCTTGATTTTTCCTGATTAGAATTAATTTTGAGTGAATTATAACGGTTCCATCTTTACCGGTGAAAACGATACTTGGAGTGATTTGTGAGGTTTGATTTTTAGCCTAATAAAAGAATTAGGTCAGTCTTTAGCCTGCAAAAATATAAGATTATTCCTTAGCCTGTGAAAAGGAAATTGTAAATGTTGATTCTAAGTTTGTGAAAAGAATCATTGTAAGGGTTTGGTTCCTACCTATTAAAGGGATCAAGTGGTTTAGTGGGTGTGAATTTCTGTGGAGCTCGGAGGACTGTATTAGCCAAGAGTAGCTTGGTGAACCGGGATATATTCTTGTATGCTTTATTTTTTACTTTATCTATTTTCTATTATTTGGGTGTGCACTTAGATTTAATAACACTCATCTACTGCGTTATAAAGATAATAATCGATTTAGGATAAATTGATTATTTGATTATTTAAGTGTTGAAAAGATTAAAATTTGTTTAAATTTTTAGAATTACCCAATTCACCCTATCTCTTGGGTAGCTCACTAGGCTAACACATTTCAATTTAAACCCTCTAGCTATGTAGGTGGTTTTAATTAATCATTCTGTTAGTTTTTCCATCCAAACTAACATAAATGTCATTTTAAGGGGTATAATGGTATTTTTACTATATTTTATTATTTTTTTCCTTTTTCTTTTTCACCTTTTCCGTCTCTTTCTCTTTAGACCCTTGCAATATTTCACCCTTTCCTTTCTCCTCCCTGAATTCCCTTTCTCTACCCTTACATGGCATAAACACCCTCGCATCCTCTGTTTTAACAGAGGGTATCCCACCATCTGTTAAAAAAAAGGATCCCATTGTTAGACTAAATTTCGTTATGTAAAAACTATCATATAAACAGGAACATTCATATTGAATTATCAAGAATAAAAATACTGAATTTGAGGAAGTGTACCTAAATCTATAATAAGAAAGTTGAAATATCCAAGTCTGAGTCTTTATGATCTTCCAGATTTATACTTGTTTTCTATCTAAATTTCTCTTTGACAATGGGCATTAGAAGAATAGAAAAACGTTGTGTGATCCGGAGACCATGACCCCTATTTATAAACAATCGCGTCTGTTCGTAAATAATCACGTTTGTTCGTATTTTTGTATTTTCTATTTTAACCCATCATAAAAATAGAAATTATGCTTGTCTCTACAATTTAATGCCTACACTTTATAATACATTAATTAAGGCCCCAAAACTTAAATTGATCACTTTAATTGGCCTAATAGCCTATAATTCACATTTATTTAATATATAAGCCTATATATTTGTTTTTACTCCAACAATCTCCCACTTGGGCTATATATGTAATTTTATAAACGTGAATTATACTTTATGAGCTCATGAGTTTTGCTATCAAAACTTTATGTAATGTAACAATCTTATCCATTAACTGCACCAAGACATAACCAAAGCGATCGTCGTTACATTTTTTTCGTAACTAGACCCATCAATGATTACATATATCAATGCAACTAATTTCAAAGATCAAGTGTGGATGTGTAGCATGGAAATTTCATACAATGTGATCTTAACATGCCTATTTCCAATTGGTCCTCCTTAAACGTTAGTGAGATCAAACCATACAAAATCAGAGTGAATGGAAAATGAATACTTTACTGCAGTAAATAACCATAAAATCCATAATATCCATAACAAATGTATCTATAGATAAAAGCATCTAAAATACAAACTCCCACTAAAACAACATATCCTGAAGAGAAACTACACCTATATGAGCAGTGTGCTCCTGAAAGACCGTGGGTGATAATCCCTTAGTTAGCGGATCCGTAATCATGGAGTTTATCCCAATGTGCTTGTACGTCGAGGTTTTAATCGCTCGCGTAATGACTACTCGCAAGTGTACGAGGTCTAGTTTTAATATAATGGATCTTTTAAGATCGGATATCGTTCCACTGGGAATGGTGTAATTTAGTTGAATATGGTAATTGGCATAGTCTCATATTATCTCGACTATTCAAAAAGGGTTTGTATTCTATTTAATCTACTAAGATAAATGACAACTATTAGGTTAGTTCTAATCACACTAATTACTTAGGTATTGATTTCTTTCACATAATGCTTACTTGACTTCATTTAGTTAGCTATAATGGTGTTTATCTATTCCAACAATCTCTGTATCTACAACTCCTCTACTACCTCTCCCGAGTGTAAGACAAGGGATTACATGATTTTGTGTCAACGAAGAAGTCCCCCTCAACACCTTAAAAACCCCAGGTCACGTGAGTCTTGAGCCAACGTCATGGATTGCATACGTTCTAACGCCCTCCTAGGTCGTTAGAATGTCACGTTGCGTTTACCTTAGTCCGAATCCGGGGTTACCTCTCCCGTGTCAAACCTCGTATTCTCGGTTTATCAATACAAGCATAATATCAAGAATACCGGTAAACTCAATCGGATTTAGACATCCATCCATTAAAGAAACATTAATTCATTCAAACAAGCATTTACATGATTTCAACAACACCTAAGTAACATTTAACTAATACTACATGATCTTAGCCAAATACCATACAAAACAAGAGTGATTCAACATAATTAGATATGAAAAAGTAATTACAAAGATAAAAACAAGAGAAGAACGATCAAATCTAAGAATGGAATGGTTCACTGTCGCTATTAATCGCTCCACCAATGATTCCTCTTTACCCAAATGATGAATCTCCTCATTGATCTCTCAAAGATAGCTTAAGAACTCTATATTAGGGTTAAGGATGCTTAATAACCACTTTCAGACGTGGAAAATAGGTATATATAGGCCAAAGGTTTCAAAAATATCTAAATAGATATTTTCCCCTATTCTGAGAAATTCGCCTAGGCTGTAGTTTCTTTGCCTAGGCGAAGGTTAAGTCGATTAGAAATCTGCCTAGGCGGTGGTTTCTTTGCCTAAGTGGAGGACTAACTTCTTAGTCTTCTTTCATTCTGACTGATTTTCACCTAGGCGTTAGTTTCTTCGCCTAGGCAAATTTGAGCACTTCAGCACTCCAACCTTTTGATGGAATTCTGCCTAGGCAGTGGAAACTTTGCCTAGGCGGATTTCAGCACTTCAGCATTCCAACCTTCTGACGGAATTCCGCCTAGGCGGTGGAAACTTCGCCTAGGTGGATTTCAGCATTTCAGCACTCCAACCTTCTGACGGAATTCCGCCTAGGCGGTGGAAACTTCGCTTAGGCGGATTTCAGCTAGTCCTGAAACCTCTATTTTTTCCATCTTTTCTTTACCTTTTTTCCCACCGTTTCGCTCGGTTTGTCAATTGTTTACGTCCCTATACCTGACTCGTATAAAAAACAACTAAAACGCAATTAAAACTTTAATAAAATACTAAAAAACTGGAAAATTAGGTTTTGAAATAGATAGGTATTTTACACCTATCAAATACCCCCAAACTTGGAATTTTTCTAGTCCTGGAGCAAAACATCCTAACATTAAATTAAACTAACTACTCTAATTAACTAATTTCTAAACTAAAAATAACTAAACATTAACAAATCGGAAATAAACACATGTGAGATTCAAATTCAATCGAAGAAACCATGTGGTCTTCCCTCAACAGCCTGTAATCAGATCAAGTTAAGGAACAATACATACCACGTGGTGTTCTAGAATTTCAACACTCAATATTAGTTAAAATCATTCTAGATCCATTTGAAATGTGTGTGTGTGAGAACTTAAATGTATAACTAATCAAATGCCGGATTGGATTATTCAATAAATAAGGTCATGACTTAAACTTGTTAAAAGATTTAGGAAAGCCATATGCTTGACTAGGCTCAACTATCCACTAATGTAGGTTCGGACATTCATAGAGATCAAAAGGGCTTGACTTGGCTTTGGAGAACGACCAAAGGTACCGTAGGAATAGAAAACAAAAACTTGTTATAATTTAACGATACCCGAGGCACAAACACTTGTCGCTAAATCTCACTCGTAACCCCCTAAATTTGAAAATACAACCCCGAACAAGATTAAGTAACTTGTATTCATTTGTCACAACAACCGAGATTAAAAACTATATTCACATAGTTTTTTTTTTTTTTTTAGACACACCCCCAGACTTATTCAAACTGTAAAATTTTAGGGGCGTGCAAATATAACTAAAAGCTTGACAAGTGAATACGCTTATACTTAACCAATAACATTTAATCTAAAACCCCAATCGCTCACTTCAAGTTAGCATAAACTAATGTTACTTGATTTCACTGAATTTTTATTTTTATCCTTAGCGACAATGGTTTTGAAAGATTTACTTGGTTAAAGTATAGAAACAAGTTCAGAATTGCGAAGTTTATAGGCTTCGACAGGGGAACAAGGGAATAAATTTTCAGGTTTGTTTCAAAAGGTTCAAGAGATAAAAATGAAGGCTTATATCATGCCTCCAGAATTACCTTACCTATAATTTCACCTCAAGCCTCCCCCAATCAAGTTCTAGATTCCTCATTTCTGTCATGAACTTATGACTAAATAATCGGCGTTAAATCATTCAACTAATTATACAATGAGTCTATGCGATCGTGCGATTTAGGATCAAAATAACTTTCACCTAATCAACATGCTAAGCACACAAAACACACATAAATGGTATTACCCCCGACCTCAATATACAATTAGGGGATAATTTTCATCATCGGGACATGGCTTAGACGAACCCAACAACTCGACATGCACTTACAACTTCGTTCATTAACATCACTACTCTAAATCTAAAAACTAGCATACATACACTAACTAAACATTATACATACATAAACAAAAATTTAAAATGTAACTTAACTAGACATTAACATCAACATTATAAATTAGAATGTCTACAAAGCGGAATTACGCATACATAAACATCCATATAATATACATAAAAAAATTTTAGTCAAAATTTTGTTCATCCTTTTGTACAAAAAAACAAAAAAACAAAATGGATGAACACTATGGATAAACATCATAATACTCCCCCAAACTTAAACAAGACAGTGTCCCTACTGTTTGAGTAGCGAACCCAATTGCAACATATAGCATGTAGTGAAAAATATCGGGTCGGAACACATACTTAGGAGGGAAGATATAATATTCTAACCTCCTACCATTTATTGGGGAGGAGATGGCGGGTGCAGCTCATCGGGCTCGAAATGTAGCACGGGCGTATAACGCATCATGTCGATTCCGAGATGCTCGAATAAAACCCTTTGATTTTGATCCTGTTGCCTACTGTAGTGATCCATGAAAATCTCCATACGAGAAAAAATATTTTAAAGATGGCTCATATCGGATTGGAGACCACGGATATCACGCGAAATCTGGTTCATTTGGTCGCGGCGGGTTGTGGGTGTCGGTGCTTTCGGAGAGCCTGCATCTTCCTCGTCAGGACCCTCCTCTCCCTGAGCTGGTCCTCCATTCCACAATCGGTTAGTCATTAAAAGATCGAGTGGATGAATAGGTGGTAAAGGTCTAGTCTCTATGAATTAAACTCCGGCACGCATAAATAAAACGGTTAGGAATAAGGGAAAAAGAAGGCCGCCCTTCGTCGTTTTGGCCGCATGAAGTATCGAAGAGTAGATGTGCCAACTGACATTGATGGGGGTCCCTCTATCGATACCATATAGCATAAAATCCCACTCCTTGGAAACATCCGAAACGTGGGAGGTAGGAAGCATATTCCCGCAGATGAATTGATGCCATATCTTCGGGACTAGCTTTAGAAACTGCCTTAAAGATGGTCTGACCCTCCCATGTGTCTTTCCTTTGGGCGTTACCCATACTTAGGGCCTGGATTACGACATTCATCATTGGTGTGGGAGCTTTAGACAAATCCCGCGAGGCTTCCGGCCCCTTCAAACCTAGCAGATCATTACAATGGTTCGCACTGAACAAGATTGGATGGTTTCGGACAATCGTCTGATAGCCAGTGGCCTTGGTAATATTCTCATAGAATTCACGTACCAAGGCCAACTCCCCTGGTGGGGGTAAAGTGCAAAATTGCTCCCATTTTTGATTCTGTATGACAATTTTGAATTCTTCGGGGAGTTCTTCCAAAGGTCCGAACCCCCGTTGACGTATGTTGGGGCGGCTGCTCTCATGTTTGGTAAAATCAGCTTCGGCTTTCTTGGATACGAATTTAGATGAGTCGTAATCCGTTGCAGCCGAGGATTCTTCGGTGCGTGGCAGTTTAGATGCATGACGCTTTTCCATTTTTCCTATTAATCACAATCACAACACAAGCCACAACAATAACAATAAAACACAACAAATCAACTCATTTTCAGCGAACACACATTTCCATTATAACAACCACATACCAACCAAAACCAAATCAATACGATTTTCATAATATATCATACCAACCAAAACCAAATCACAACAATTTCGCAATGTAGCCTAAAATAAACCATTCCCATAGTGTATCTACACAAAAACATGATAGTTTTCACCAAAAATCCGCCTTAGAGCCTTAAGAACATGAAAAACGCGAAACTTGGGATAAAAGGATTTAGGGTTCTATCCAAATCCAAGGATTTTTGAAATAAATATGCAAATCAAGCAAAAATTTCAACAACTAAATGAACAAAAGGATTATTGACACTTGTTGAAAAATTTCGGTCAAATCGCTTGAAGATGTCGATTTTGCACTGTTCACCGCTTAAACCCTAAATTTCCAAAAATGGGGGAGAGAATCTGACGTTTGAATGAAGATTCTTGGTGGAAATCCAAGTTTTTCTCAATTTTTGGATGAATTTTAAAGTGAGGGAAGGATTTGGAATGGTGAAGCTAAGAGATTTTCAAATTTTTTTAGGGGAAATGTCGTTTGCGAAGGGGAAGGGTTTTATTTTTAAAACAGGGCTGACGCGAATTTGCCTAGGCAGAGGTTTTCCGCCTAGGCGAAGTAGCGCCTTTTTGGTTAAAAGACCTACTGATGTTAATCCGCCTAGGCGGAGGTTTTTTTGCCTAGGCGAAGTTTCGCCAGTGTGAAACCCAATGGTTCTGACGCTAATTTGCCTAGGTGGTGGTTTTTCCACCTAGGCGAATTTATGCCAGTGTTAAAACATTTGATTCTGTCGTTAATCCGCCTAGGCAGTGGTTTTTCCGCCTAGGCGAATTTACGCCTGTATAAAACTCAGCCTTCTGTCCTATTTCCACCTAGGAGGTGGTTTTTTCCGCCTAGGAGAAGTTACATCAGTGTGAATTTTGGCTAGATTTCTTCATGTTTTCACAACTTTTCTCTACTCCACTTACTTCCACTTTGTTCCTCAAACGATTTTTTTTTTTGTAATTCAACCCTAAGTATCTATCCTCATCAGTTCACCACAAAAAATATTTCGAGATCAATACGATCTCCAAAAAGTAATTCATACAAAAGTTGGGAATGTTCATTACTCTCGATGACATATCAAAAGATGTTGCTTGGTTTTACGTCCCTAGCTGGACGTTTATGAATTTTGACTTTAGCCTTCAACGAGGGAGATGTTCTCTACAACTTACTTTTTATCTTTGAAGTAGTGCTTGATCCGCTCCCTGTTGGCTCGAAAAGTTCGTTTGTCTTCCCCTTCCAACTCAATAGCACCGAATAGATAAATATACTTGATCCGGAATGGTCTAGACCACTGGGGCTTCAACTTTCCGGGAAAGAGTCTCAGCCTTGAATTAAACAACAGAACTTGTTGGCCTGGACTGAACTCACTCCTGTCTATCATTTTATTATGCCACCTCTTCGTTTTATCTTTGTATAGCTTGGCACTCTTATAAGCCTCGTGCCGGAATTCCTCCATTTCATTCAATTGGAGGAGATGTTGTGCACCAGAAGCCTTGAGGGCAAAATTGAGTTTATTAATCACCTAGAATGCATGGTGCTCCAATTCAACGGGCAAATGACACGCCTTCTCGAACACCAATCGATACGGCGACATGCTGATCGGTGTCTTAAAATCCATGCGGTACGCCCATAAAGCATCATTAAGCTTCACCGCCCAATCCTTGCGATTTGTATCAACCGTTTTCTCCAGAATTAGCTTAATTTCTCGGTTAGAAACTTTAGCTTGGCCATTTGTCTGTGGGTGGTATGGTAGAGCCACCTTATGCCTAACCCCATACTTTGCCAACAAAGCGTTAAGCATTTTGTTACAGAAGTAGGTTCCCTCATCACTGATTAAGGTTCGAAGTGTCCCGAACCGTGTCATGACATTTTGTTAAAGGAACTTTAAGACCACTTTGGCATCATTGGTAGGTGTTGCCACTGCCTCAACCTATTTGGACACATAATCCACCGCTAACAAAATATACTCCTTACCAAATGACGGCAGAAATGGCCCCATGAAATCAATGCCCCACACATCAAACAACTTAAGCTCAAGAATGGACATCAATGGAAATTCATGCCTTCTCGATATGTTACCCACCCTTTGGCATCTATCACAAGTTTTCACAAACATGTATGAATCTTCAAACAAAGAAGGCTAGTATAAACCTGATTGAAGTACTTTCGCTGCTGTCCGAGTCACACCAAAATGGCTACCACAAGGTGATGAATGACAATGATAGAGAATACTAGCCATCTCCTCTTCTGGAACACATCTTCGAATCACCTGATTAGCACATTTCTTAAAGAGCAACGACTCATCCCACAAATAATACTTTGAATCAAAAAGGAATTTTTTCATTTAGGCTCTTGTCAAATCGGGTGGTAACACCTTACAGGTGAGAAAGTTCACAATATCTGCAAACCATGGAAGTGCATTTTCAACTGAGAATAGTTGTTTGTCAGCGAACACTTCCGTGAGGCTAGACTTCTCACCGACGTCTTTTTGAATCAACCTTGACAAATGGTCAGCATACGCACGAGGATTCTTCACTTCTCGCGGTATGTGACTACTCGCAAGTGTACGAGGTCAAATTTTTAGTATAGTATGATTGTGAAAGATCGGGTTATCGTATCTACAGGGATTGGTGTCGTTACTATCGAATATCGCATTTGTCGTGACCTAACTTTATCTAGGCAAAAAACAAATGTATTCAATTAGTTAAACTAATACCAATATAACCTAAATTAACTACACTAATATTTTAATATGTTTTAGGGTGAAGAATTGCCTAGGGATTAACGTGTTTACAAATATGTGTTCGATTTCGATTTACTCACGTTTACGATGTTCGACCTCCTTGACAATCTCAGTTCGTAAACTCCACCGCCACCTCTCCCGAGTGTAAGACGGGAGAATACATGACTTCGAGTTAACGAAGAAGTCCCCCTCAATGCCTTAACAGCCCTAGGTCACGTAAGTCTAGCCCAGCGTCATTGATTGCACATAATCCAACTCCCGACCGAGTAATTGGATTGTGCATTGTATTTACCCTATTGACAATCTTCGTTCTAAAACTTTCTCGCCACCTCTCCCGAGTGTAAGATGAGGGATATAACACAACTTTGAGTCAACTAGGAAGTCCCCCTCAATGTCTTAACGACCCTAGGTTGCGTGTGTCTTGCCTCACGTCATCGATTGTCCATAATTCAAACCCCGACTGGGTTATAGAATCGTGGCGTTTGTTTACTCAAATCCGAATCCGGGGTTTGTCAAAACCCTGTATTCTCCATTTATCAATCCAAGCAAAATAAACAAACAATACGATAAACATAATCAAATTACGAAGAACAAACATAAACGCAACACCGAAATCATCCAAACAACGTATTTATAAATATAATGTTAATCTCTACTACAATCCATATTTAACTTGTGGTCATAACCATATAAACAATGAAATAGAGCTAAACATGCTCACATGATCCTAAGATAAAGAAATCAGGAAAAACAATTGAAGAACTTAGCCTCGTCCGAAGATAAACCGCTAAGAACGCTCAACGATCGATTCGCTGTCTTCTCCACTTCGGGATGTGAGATCCACCTGTAAAACTCCTAAACCCTAGCCTAAATATAGCCTAAGGTGCCCAAATGGAGGGGGGGCTCAAAGGAGGGGGAAGGAGATGGGGTATTTATAAGCAAAATATCTAAATAAAATATCTAGGCTGTGTAGAGGGTCACCGCCGCGGCCGTGGGTAGGTCGGTTAGTTGATCGCTACGGCGATGAAGACAGCGGTGGATTAGGAAGATCATTATGCTGGATCACCACCGCGATGGTGGGCTGTCAGTAGCCTACTTCTGTTTATCTGTTTCTTTACCGCTGCGGTGGTGGGATTCACGGCTGCGGCGGTGGTCCGTTAGTAGCATTCTTCCTTTCTTAGCATCTTCACCGCTGTGACGGTGGTCTAGATGCCACGGCGGTGGCTTGTTTCATAATTTTGCCTCCGAGCTTGTTTTTCCACCATTCTTTCGATCGCTTTTGGTTCGATCTTATCATTTTCGCTCCAATTTCTTATCTTTTTGCCCCCACACCTGATTTAATATATATAAAAAAAATAATAATTAAAACATAATAAAATACTATATAAACGCTTGAAAACTAGATTAATTTGGTTTGGAAATATGTAGGTATGTCACACCTATCAATCGGCAACAATATTCTCACTCCCCTTTTTATCCCTTATTTCAGCATCAAACTCTTGCAATAAAAGAATCCACCTTATCAATCTCGGCTTGGTGTCTTTCTTTGCAAACAAGTACCAGATAGCCATGTGGTCCGTGTAGACGATCACTTTTGATCCAATGATATAAGACCCAAACTTATCACAAGAAAAAACAACAGTTAGCATTTCTTTCTTCGTCGTGGTGTAATTCTCCTGGGCATCATTCAATGTCTTACTTGCATAATAGATAGATCAGAAGATCTTCTCCTTTCGTTGGCCTAACACAGAATAGTCACTCGTGTCGTACATAATCTCAAATGGCACCTCCCAGTCCGAAGCGACCATTATAGGAGCCTTGATCAACTTCTCCTTTATCGCCTTGAAAGCTTCCATGCAAGCCTCATTGAATTAAAATGAAGTATCCTTCTCAAGTAGGTGACATAAGGGCTTCACCGTCTTCGAGAAGTCCTTAATAAAGTGCCGGTAAAAATCGGCATGCCCCAAGAAACTTCGAACTCCTTTCACATTAATCGGTGGCGGAAGTTTCTCAATTGTTTCAATCTTTGCTCGGTTCACCTCAAGCCCCTTGGAAGAGACTCGATGACCTAAGACGATCCCCTCTTTAACCATAAAGTGGTACTTTTCCTAATTGAGAACTAAATTATTCTTCTCACATCGGTCAAGAACAAGTGCCAAATTGTATAGACAGTGATCAAAAGACGACCTAAAGACTGAGAAGTCATCCATAAACATTTCCATTTTCTCTTCCACCATATCCGAAAATATTTCCATGATACACTGTTGAAAAGTTGTCGGTGCATTGCAAAGGCCGAACGGCATACGCCTATAAGCGAACGTCCCATACAGGCATGTGAAATAGTATTTTCTTGGTCTTCCGGTGCAATGGATATTTGATTATAACCTGAATAGCCATCAAGAAAGAAATAGTACTCATATCCGGCTAATCGATCAAGCATTTGGTCAATGAAAGGAAGAGAAAAATGATCCTTCCTTATCGCCTTATTCAATTTTCTATAATCAATGTACACATGCCATCCCATGATGATCCGTGTGGGAATAAGGTCATCCTTATCATTCTTCACCACTGTCATACCTCCTTTCTTGGGCATCACTTGCACCGGGCTAACCCACTCGTTATCGGATATAACATATATAAGTCCCACATTCAAGAGCTTCAATGCCTCTGCTCTCACCACTTTTTTTATAGCTGGATTTGGCCACCTTTGATGTTCAATGGAGGTTTTGAACGAATCCTCCATCAAAATCTTATGCATGCAAATCAAAGGGCTAATTCATTTGATATCCGAAATAGACCAAGCAAAAGCGGATCGATGCCGCTTCAAGATTCTTAGCAACTTACTTTTCTCTTATTCCGTCAAAGATGATGAAATTATAACTAGATTAGTTGAATTTTCTCCCAAAAAGATATACCGAAGATGCTCTGGTAATTGCTTGAGTATTAATCCACCGTTAGGCGAATTTGATTCCTCGGGAGAGTTTACAACTTCTTCAATCACCGCCACATGAATAAGATCCTCTAGGTCTTTAGATTGAGCATCCAAAGTTAGCACGTAGTCCACAACTTCAAGTTCCGTGGTAGAGCTATCCTCACCAAGATCCCCTATAAATAAGGAATTTGTGAGAGTATGCTCTAGTGAATCCGTCCCCATATTTGCAAGAAAGAATTCCCTCACGTAACAGTCCACAACATCAACTCGATTGCATTTGGGAAGTTCATCCGAAAAGTTCATAGTTTTAAAAATGTTGAACTTTATCTCTTCATCATTCACCCTTAACGTCAAATTTCCATTCTCCACATCAATTAAGGCCTTTCCCATTGCAAGGAAAGGTCTTCCTAGGATGATCGAGATTTCTCTATCTTCTTCCATTTCTAGTACAACGAAATCCACCGAAAATATGAATTTGTCGACCTTCACTAGCACATCCTTAATGATACCTTTAGGATAGGTTATCGAATGATCCGCCATTTGGAGGGAGATCGTTGTCAGCTTTGTATTCCAGAGTCCCAACTTTTGATAAACGGAAGAAGGTATCAAATTAATAATAGCCCCAAGATCACAAAAAGCCTTATCAAAATGAGATTTCCTGATAGTACATGGAATTGTGAAACTACCCGGATCCTTCAATTTGGTAGGCAACTTCCTTTGTAGTATTGCATTACATTCCTCCATTAGCTTTACCATTTCGTAATCCTCCAACTTTTTCTTCTTTGTCATGATATCTTTCAAGAACTTGCCTTAGTTAGGCATTTGCTCCAATACATCCGCAAAAGGAATATTGATGTGAATTTTCTTGAAGATTTCAAGAAATTTTTCAAATTGTGCATCCAACTTCCTCTTTTGGAATCTTTGAGGATATGGTAATGGCATAGCTAGAATTAGTGGATTTTCTGAAATTGTTACTTGCCCCGACATCACCCTTTGATCTCTTCTTCTCTTCTTGACTTTCTCTTGGTTAATCTCCTCATTCAAGTCTCCATTTCTATTTTCATTCGGCTTCTCATTTCTTTCATCGATTTTTTCTTCAACTTTCTCCTCCGCATTTGTTCTTGGTTCATCATGATGAAACTCATGACTTACTCCCGGTTCATTTTCCATTGGCTTACCCACCTCTACTTCTCTTATGCTCCTCAATTTAATCGCCTTGCATTTCCTAGGGTTGGTTTCCATGTTGCTTGGAAACTTCCCCTTTTGTTGTTCTTGGATGGATCTAGCAAGCTACACGATTTGAGTTTCTAAAGACTTCACCGTGGCATGTGTGTTTGTACCAGTTGTATTAATTGAGTCAAGCAGTGTTTCATGTTTGTTCAGTCGGTTATGCGTCTCACGCATCATAGTCTGAGTCTCCTTCATAAATGAACCCAATACATCATCCAAATTTTATTTTGGATTATGCATCGGTGGTTGTTGCATTTGACGGTTGGATTGCATCAGATATCCCGGAGCTTGGTTTCCATATCTCGGAGGTGGCCGCAAAGAGTTCTGATTATTCGCATAAGAGAAGTTCTCATGGTTACGAAGTCCATGATTGTAATGAGTTGGAATGTTGGTAGCGGGCCTAAAAGTATAGGCTCGATTGTTCAGAAAGTGGCATTCATCAAACCCATTATCAAATCCAGTTTGAGAACTACTTGCAACATTCTCATCCCCTTGACTTGACAAAGCGCCTTTAGTAGACAAGGCGACCAATTATTCCGAGAGCTTGGACACTTGGGCCAATAAAGTGTCAATATGGCCAGATTCTTGAATAGAAGAGACCTTTCTTCCCGTATTCCTCTCATTCGGCCATTGGTAATTATTAGCCGCCATTTCTTCCAACAACGCATTTGCTTCAGTCGGGGTTTTGGATAACAATGATCGTTTTGGTTTGGCCGTCGAACCCATTATAAAATAATTGGGTTTAAAACCAATCTTGATACCTATGTTGAGGGCACCTTCGCAATAAATCCTTGAATCGCTCTCACATTTCAAATAACGGCTCAAAATCTCTTTGGCGAAACTGCGCAATCTCGCCTCGGAGCTGAGAAGTCTTGGTAGGCGGAAAGAACTTAGTGAGAAACCTTTGAGCAAGGTTCTCCCAAGTATTTATGCTTCCCGGTTGGATAGATTGGAACCAACCCTATGCTCTATCCCGCAATGAGAAGGGAAATAACCTCAAACGGATAACATCCTCAACAACTCCATTGATCTTCACAGTGTCACATATCTCCAGAAAAGTGGCTAAATAGACATTTGGATCCTCATGAAGATTCCCGCGATATTGGTTTTGTTGAACCATGTTAATCAAGGTGGGCTTCAACTCGAAATTGTTCGCTTTGATTGGTTGCCTCCGGATGCCTTTATAATTATCCAGCGTCAATGGTCGATGATAATCCCTAAGGACTCTTTATGGGCGCTCTAGTTCTGGAGGCTGGAATACATGCAGCTCCGACGGTTGTAGGACGTTTTCATCTCCACCGGCAATAGTAGTATATTGCTCTTATTTCTGTTTACGTATTTGTTTACTACGCTGCATGCACTACTCAGTTCAAACAAATAAATCAAATAAACAAATGAATTGAATGAAATTAAAAGCAAAAGAATTATTGTGATTAACATTGAACTACTTGATCACAATATCAACTCAATTTAAAAATACCGTATCCCCGGCAACGGCACCAAAAACTTGTACGGCAAGGTTTTAATTGCTCGCGTAGTGACTACTCGCAAGTACACGAGATCTAGTTTAATATAATTGATATTTTAAGATCGGATATCCTTCCACTGGGAATGGTGTAATTTAGTTGAATATGGTGGTTGGCATAGTCTCATATTATCTCGACTATTCAAAAATGGTTTGTATTCTATTTAATCTACTAAGATAAATGAAAACTATTAGGTTAGTTCTAATTACATTAATTACTTAGGTATTGATTTCTTTCACCTAATGCTTACTTGACTTCATTTAGTTAGCTATAATGGTGTTTATCTATTCCGATAATCTCTATATCTACAGCTCCTCCGCTACCTCTTCCGAGTGAAGACAGGGGATTACACGACTTCGTGTCAATGAAGAAGTCCCCCTCAACACCTTAAAAACCCCAGGTTGCGTGAGTCTTGAGCCAACGTCATGGATTGCATACGTTCTAACGCCTTTCTGGGTCGTTAGAACGTCACGTTGCGTTTACCCTAGTCCGAATCCAGGATTAGCTCTCCCGAGTGTCAAACCCCGTATTCGCAGTTTATCAATACAAGCATAATATCAAGAATAACGGTAAACTTAATTGGATTTAGATAAACATCCATTAAAGAAACATTAATTTATTCAAACTAGCATTTACATGATTTCAACAACATCTAAGTAACATTTAACTAATACTTCATGATCTTAGCCATATACTATACAAAACAAGAGTGATTCGGCATCATTATATATGGAAAAGTAATTACAAAGATAAAAATAAGAGACGAACGATTAAATCTAAGAATGGAACGGTCTACTGTCGCTATTAATCGCTCTACCAATGATTCCTCTTTACCCAAATGATGAATCTCCTCCTTGATCTCTCAAAGATAACTTAAGAACTCTATATTAGGGTTAGGGATGCTTAAAAACCACTTTCAGACGTGGGAAAGAGGTATATATAGGCCAAAGATTTCAAAAATATCTAAATAGATATTTTTCCCTATTCTGAGAAATTCGCCTAGGCGGTAGTTTTTGCGCTTAGGCGAAGGTTAAGTCGGTTAGAAATCTACCTAAGCAGTGGTTTCTTCGCCTAAGCGGAGGACTAACTTCTTAGTCTTCTTTCATTTTGACTGATTTCCACCTAGGCGTTAGTTTCTTCGCCTAGGCGGATTTGAGCACTTCAGCACTCCAACCTTCTAACAGAATTCCGCCTAGGCGGTGGAAACTTCGCCTAGGCAGATTTCAGCACTTCAGCATTCCAACCTTCTGACGGAATTCCGCCTAGGTAGATTTTAGCACTTCAGCATTCCAAGCTTCTGACGGAATTCTGCCTAGGCGGATTTCAACATTTCAGCACTCCAACCTTCTAACAGAATTCTGCCTAGGTGGTGGAAACTTCACGTAGGTGGATTTCAGCTGGTCCTGAAACCTCCATTTTTTTTCCATATTTTCTTTAACCTTTTTCCCATCGTTTCGCTCGGTTTGTCAAATTTTTACGTCTCTATACCTGATTTATATAAAAAACAACTAAAACACAATTAAAAATTTAATAAAATACTTGAAAACTGGCTAATTCGGTTTAGAAATAGATAGGTATTTTACACCTATCAGTGCTCTATAGATATAAGTCCACTTTGAACTCTTTCTTTCACAACTAGGAATTTGATGTCTATAAACTTTGACTTTGTAGAACTCCTGTTGTTGTTGGAATACAATATAATTGATTTATTATCACAAAATAACGTTAGTGGTCTTTCAATTCCATCCAGAATACACAGCCCCATGACAAAATTTCGTAACCATATTCCATGATTGGACGCCTCATAAAAAGCTACAAACTCGGCTGCCATGGTGGAAGAGGCTATAATAAACTGTTTAACACTCTTCTAAGATATAGCACCTCCAACAAGTAAGTAGATATAGCCTGAAATTGATTTCATGCTATCTCGACATCCAACAAAATTGGAGTCAGAATATCCAATGATCTCTGACTGATCTGACTTCCAATAAGTGAGCATGTAGTCTTTTGTTCCTTGTAAGTACCTCATAACTCGCTTGGCTACTATCTAGTGATCCTTTCTAGGATTGCTTAAGTATCTTCCCAACATGCCAACAATGTACGCAATGTCTGGATGCGTTCATACTTGAGTATACATCAGACTTCCTATTGGTGACGCATAAGGAATATTTTGCATCTCTTGAATCTCAAAATCATTTTTGGGGCATTGACTGAGACTAAATTTGTCTCCCTTATCCACAGGGGTGTCACCTGGTTTGTGATCATGCATGCCAAATCTTTTAAGAACTTTATCGATATAGCTCTTTTGTGATAAACCAAGCATACCCTGACAGCGATCCCGGTGTATTTGTATACCTAACACAAAAGAAGCATCACCAAGATCTTTCATCTCAAATTTCCTTGATAAAAATATCTTGGTTTTGTACAACATGCCTATATCATTGGTGGCAAGCAATATGTCATCAACATATAAAACCAAGTAAATATGCTTACTCCCACTAAACTTGTGATATATACAATCATCAACTAAATTCATCTAAAAACCAAATGAGATGATAACTTGATGAAACTTGTAATACCATTGACGAGAGGCTTGCTTAAGCCCATAGATAGATTTCTTTAACTTCCAAACCATCTTCTTTGTATCTCCCAATACAAAGTTTTCTGGTTGTACTATATAAATTGTTTCATCAATGTCACCATTGAGAAACACAGTATTAATATTCATTTGATGAAGTTCAAGGTCAAAGTGCACCACAAGTTCCATTATTAACCAAAAAGAGTCTTTCAACAAAACCGGAGAGAAAGTCTTTTTATAATCAATGCCTTCTTTCTGTGTAAAGCCTTTAGCGACAAGATGGGCTTTGTATCTCTCCACATCACCTTTTAAATCCCTTTTGGTTTTAAATATCCATTTACAACCAATGGATTTTGTACCTTTAGGTAATGGGATAAGATCCTAAACGTCATTGTCCTTCATGGACTTTATCTCCTCATTCATGGCATCAATCCACTTTTGAGATTTAGAACTTTTCATGGCGTGATGGAAGTTGATTGGATTATCTTCCACCGCACCAATATCAAACTCATGTTCTTGGAGAAATACAATGTAATCATCTGGCACTGTACTTCTCGTTTCTCAAGTGGATGTTCTTAATGTCATAGGTTCTGGAGGTGATAGAGTTTGTTCTTCTGGAATGGGAGATTCCTGGATATTTTTTTGATTTGAATCAGCTTCTTGAACAATGTCAGGAATAAGAGCCTAATCAATATCAATAACAACTGTGGGAATATCAACATATTCCTCTTCAAAAACAAAATCTCTTACTTTATCTCCTCCATCAAACTCAACATCCTCAAAGAACCAGGCATTTCCCGTCTAAAAAATTGATATAGTAGTAGTATCATAGAATTTGTAACCCCTGAATCTTTTAGAGTATCCAATAAAATAGAAACTAACCATTCTTGAATCCAGTTTATTTTTATGTGGCTTGTAAGGCCTTGCTTCAGCTGGACATCCCCAAATGTGTAGGTGCTTCAGACTAGGCTTCTTGCCTGTCCAAAATTCATAAGGGGTTTTCGTAGTTGTTTTAGTTGGTGCTCTGTTAAGGATATATGCTGTAGTATTTAATGCTTCACCCTAGAGTGATTCTGGCAAGTTAGAATGACTAATCATACTTCTTACTATGTCTTTCAGTGTTTTCTTTCGCCTTTCAACAACACCATTCATGCTAGGAGAACTTGGCATAGTGTACTGTGGGACGATACCGCACTCCTCTAAGAATTTAGCAAATGGGCCTGGACGTTGTTCACTTGAACCATCATACCTACCATAATATTCACCACCAAGGTCAGATCTAACACTTTTAATCCTTTTGCAAAGTTGATTTTCAACTTCAACTTTGAACGATTTGAACACATCCTATGATTGGGACATTTCATGAATGAGATAAAGGTAACCATAACGTGAAAAGTCATCTATGAACGTGATAAAATATTGTTGATCATTCCATGAAATCATAGTAAACGACCCACAAATATCTTTATGTATCACTTCTAAGACATTTGTAGTCCTGTTGGCACCATATCTACTTATATTTGTTTGTTTTCCATTTATGCAATTTGTGTAAATTTCAAAATCTGCAAAATCAAGGGAATCTAGAATCCCATCTGACACAAGTCTTTCAATTATCCTTTTGGAGATGTGACCTAGTCTCTTATGCCATAATGATGTGGAATTCTAATTGGTTAATTTCCTTTTAACATCTCGAGTACTTAATTGCAAGGTTTCATGATATGAAGTAACCGTATCAAGCATATAAAGGTTATCTATATAAGATAAAGAACCGGTACCAACCAAATTTGAATTCTGAAAAAGACTAAATTTATTATTTTCGAAAGAACAAGAATAACCAAATTTGTCCAATACAGAAATAGAAACCAAATTTTGTCTAAAGGACGATACAACAATTGTCTCATTCAAATCCAAATAAGTATCAAACTTTAATAATAACCTAAATATCCCAATTGCCTCAACTTCAACCTTCTTGCAATCGCCTACAAAGATGTATCTTTCACCATCATTTGGCTTTCGGCAGCTCAGGTAGCCCTGCATAAACACACTGATGTGAGTAGTTGTACCAGAATCTATCTATTAGTGTTTTTAGGTACTGAAGTCAAATTAACCTCAGAACAAACTAAATTAATAAATGTACATTTCTTTGCACGCCAAGCATGATAGTTGGTACATTGTTTCTTCTTATGTCCTGCAGCTCCATAGAAGAAATAATCATCAACATTGTTTTCTTTATGTTGTTTCTTTTGATATGAAGCCTCTGCAGCTTCTTTATCGTTATTTCTGTTCTTTTTTCTTTTTTTTTTTTTTTTTTTTTTTTTTTTATCCTTGGACGTACTAGCCAAATGAGCACTCTCTATCTTTTCTTACTTCAATCTTTCTCTTCTTGCACACAATGTGAGATGAGCTCATAGAAAGACTAATAGAAAGACTAACTAAAAGCGCTTCATACCTAGAGGGTTTAAACTGAAATGTCACAAACTTTTTGGACCACATAGAAACATGTCAATAGCTAGAGGATTTAAAAGGTATTTTGCCCAAATATATAACCATACTCCCCCTGAATGTGAAGTCAGGTTTTTAACTTGTTTAAAACCATAATGAGAAAAAGATTTCTAAACAAAATATGCAATATAGCTCATAAAACATTTTGCTCCCCCATTCGAATTATATTCATGAATTAATATTAGAAGAACACACATACTTATAGAACATCATAGAAATTCTCTCCCTTTGTCATCACAAAAAGTGGGAACGAAGGATCAAAACATCTATTCTAGGCATACATTATTATACCTAGTCATTCCTAAATCTCAAATAATTTTCACAAAATTGATCTTTAGCTAGAGACTTAGTAAAAATATCAGCAAGTTGATTTAAAGTATCAACATATTTTATCAAAACATCTTCCTTCCGAATGTGATCACAAATAAAATGATGACGTATCTCTATAGGCTTAGTTTGTGGGTAATGTGTTGGATTCTTACTTAGACATATAGCACTTTTATTATCACAATAGATAGGAACTTCCTCAATGAAAATACGAAAGTCATGCAATTATTGTTTAATGTATAGAATTTGAGAACAATAATTACCTACTGCCATATACTCAGTCTCAGTCATAGATATGGGTATATAGTTTTATTTCTTCCTAGACCAAGAAACTACTGTATGTCCCAAGAAATAACATAACCTGCTTGTACTTTTACATTCAACTTTGCATCCAACAAAATCAGCGTCGGAGTAACAAATCAAGGTAAAATCACTCCCCCTAGGATACCATAATCCTAAATCACAAGTTCCTTTTAAATACCGAAAGATCCGCTTGATAGCAATTAAATGCAACTCTTTTGGGGAAGATTGAAATCTTGCACACAAATAGACACTAAATGTAATATCTGGTCTACTTGCAGTAAGATACAACAAGCTACCGATCATACCTTGATACATTTTTTCATGGACATTTTTACATTTATCATCCTTTTTGATTTTGTAGTCGTTGCCATGGAAGTTTTGTATTATGTAGCACAATCGAAGCTATACTTCTTCAATAATTATTTAGTTTACTTGGCTCGATTGATATAGATTCCTTCTTTAGTTTGTTTGATTTATAGCCCAAGAAACAATGCTAACTCTCTCATCATACTCATTTCGAATTCTATCCGCATTATCTTGACAAACTCTTGGCAAAGATCTTTATTAGTAGAACCAAAGATAATATCATGCACATATATTTGTACTAGAAGGATGTCCGAGTCATTTTGTTTCACAAAACAAGTTATATCACTCAAACTACGTTGAAAATCATTTTCAATCAAATCCTGACTAAGTCTCTCATGTCAAGCTCGAGGAGCTTGTTTTGGTCTGTACAAAGCTTTACGTAATTTAAAAATATGATCATGCAATTTATCATTTTCAAAGCCAGGTGGTTGTTCCATATAAACTTCTTCACTTAAAAATCCATTTAAGAAAACACTATTGACATCCATTTAAAATAATTTAAAGTTGCGTTAACAAGCACAATCCAATAATATTCTAATGGCTTCTAATCGTGCAATAGGAGTATAAATTTCATCATAATCTTTACCCTTTTCGTGATTACAACTATTTGCTACTAATCTTACTTTGTTCCTAATTACCATTATTGTTTCATTATTTTTATTGCGATAAACCCATATTATACCAATAACATGATGAAAATCAGGTCTATAAACTAGAGACCATACTTTATTCCTCTCAAATTGAAGAAATTCTTCAAGCATAACAGATATCCAAGATTCATCAGACAAAGTTTTGCTGACATTTTTTGGTTAAATTGAGGTACAAATGCAAGATTGACAATATCTTTAAAAGAGGACCTTGTACTTACACCTCTTTCGAAATGACTAATAATCGTTTTTACAGAATGTCCCGGAATTATCCTTATAGCTCGTGGTTGTAGACACCGCATTTTGTCCTACCTAGTTAGTGTTGAATCGAAAGTACAAGTTCAGATAAAAATTAAACTAAGGTTTAAATGGAATGAATTTCTATCTTCGATCACATTGGATACTATAGAAAAACAACATAAAAACACAAGAAAACACAAAATTGTCAGATTTGACTAAATCTGATTAAGTAAAAGTTTTGGGTCAATCTCGAAATTCCTAAAGTTAAGGGGGGGGGGGGGGACTAAAATGACATTATTAAAGTTTGATTTTCATAAAATCACCTTTAATATGAATACAAATTAGTCACCACCTTTTATTTTAAGGAAATTTCACCAATTACTCTTATTACCCATTTTGACCCCTGAAACATTTACTATAACTAGTTTCGTGTTCTTGAATTAAAAAATATTTTTCTATTTTTTCTTACAAAGAATAAATCTTCCATAAATCAATCCAAAGACCTTGATCAAACCACGGAAATTTCCATGACAGGTCTAAGTTACTCAAACTAACTAAGGCTTAGGATTCAGTGCGAAACCAACTAAACCGAAGTCATCATGATTAGCATCACATCAAGGGTCCCATAAAAAATTTAATGACTCATTAAATGAGAATTAAATTCCAAGATATTTTCGATATATTTCCTACCAAAATATCTAAGGAAGAAATCAAGTTACTTGAATAGTAACTTTCGGCTACAAATCCAACCGATTCGGTTTGCCATCATGACAAGCCATTAATGAGGCATAAAATTAACCTCCCATAAAGCATTAAATGCTTGGAATGACGTTGGGAGTCTACATTAAAGGTATCTATGTATTTTGAGCAAAATATCTTAGAAGAAACTAAGTTACTTGAAATATAATTAAACAGTTACAAGAATAGCTAGACCAATTCCATCCCATTTAAGAGCAAAAATGCCCATAAAATTAAGTGTCATGATCAAGCATTAAATTCCAAATGACACATGGAGACTATATTCTTTGAACCTCCAAATCATTAAATGCAATCTAACCAAAATAGTTCGAGTAACCAATACTAAGCAAGCAAAGCAAACCAAAAAGTGTCATCCCAAACCATAAATATCCTATGTGCAAACCAACCATTACCAATCATGAGTAATAATGAACAATCATTACCAAACATGAGTAATGATTGCCAATGATTACCCAAGATATTTTGAGATTTGATAATCATTACCAAATGTTAGGAAATCTTAGTGAATATTCCAAATTCGTTCAAAACCATCAAGCTACAAGACATCAAAGGGTAACCCTAGACCAAAAAACCCTTAAGGAGTAGCTGGGATACCCTACACATTGGCCAATGGGCAGGGTGCCCGAGCCTATAAATAGGCAGCTTGTTTTCAAATTCCTCTCTCGGGTCTTGATCCAAGACTTTTTCTCTCTAGTCTCAAATTCTTCTCTCGGGTCTTGGGAGTTCTCAAGCCTTTCTATTCCAAAAACCCCTCAAAATTCTATCGAAATAGATCCCAAAAGGGGTTCCTGAGGATTTTGGAGGAATATATCAAGGATTTGTTGAAGAACGATCGAGAACAACCGAGAATATTCAAAGAAGTAGAAGAAGAAAATCGCTTAGGGAAAGACCACTCCCCTAAGTTAGGTAAGTCTTCTTAAAAGCTATTTTATATTTTTTAAATATTGTTATATTTCTTGAATATGGCATGTTTATGTAGTTCTTAGATTTATATTCCATATACATAGCATATATATCAAGAATCAAGTCAAAAATTTCGAAAATATGTCAAAATCATCAAAATATGTCAAGAACATCAAGAACATGCGAAGAACATGATAAAAACATCAATCACACCATGAGTTGTGTATATAATCTTTGATTCTCTCAAGAACACATGAAACTGAACTCCAAAAACTCAAATCAAACCTCTAATTATTTGCTGCGAACCACTAATTGCTAACAACTGACTATACGTTTCTGTAATAGTCGAGATTACAGCCTGACACTAAGTCTTCAGGCTCATGGATTGGCACTATATATATATATATATATATATATATATATATATATATATATATATATATATATATGTGTGTATGTTTTTTTTTTTTTTTTTTTTTTTTTTTTTAATTTTTTATATTTTATCTTTTTGAACCAATAACCTAAACCTAAACACTAAACTTATCTAAACAAGCGAGTTTGGTTGGATTGTTATTGATAAAATCAAAAGTGAATATCCACATATGATCAATGCGATTCATGTACTTATTTCATAAAAATAAATAAAAAACAAAACAAAAGTTATCTGGAGATGAACTACATGCTGACTTGATTCTCAGTTACCTGAGATACGTAGGTAATCTATATACGGGTTTGATCACCTATCTAAATAAAATCACTTCATCTTGAACAGATGAATTACGTTTCAACCTAATTCACTGTGAAAACCGGGATATGTAGACAACCTTTAAAAGGTTTAGTCGTCAAAAAATACAAAAATATTTTATTTAATCTACTTTATCTATTATTGCTGATAGATAGTTAGCTTTTACTTGTTTTTCTTATATAAAAACACAAAAAAAAGAAGATAAAACATAAAAAAGAGAATTATTGTGTTAAACAAAACCAAAGTAAATTACTTGGACTTTGTTTAAACGTGAACAACTATTTAGACTGAGGTACCATCTTCGAAACAGGTGTCTTGGGGTGTTTAAAACCTTCCTCGAGCATAACGGACCCCCGAACTTAAAGAATTATCTGATAAAAGACCAACTATTTCGAGTCAAAATTTGGGCTATTTCAAAATAAAAATGAATTTCTAAAATCTCGATGACCTATCACACCATTTAACTCCATGCTAGGTGGCGACTCTTTTTCTAACATATATCTCGGTCCAAAGAAATTTTTCAAAACCAGCCCCTAGAAGAGCCCCTAAAAACCATTTTCGAAAATGAGCATATTTTGTGGATTTTCAAGAGGGAGGAATGAAACTTGTTTTCCTTTTCTTCCCGATCTCTACTTTCTCTACTTTCAAAAAATCTAGGTGCGTTAGCTGGTGAGTTGGCTGGGGACTTTTGAGGGTCAAGCCTAGGTGGAGTCTAAATCTATCTTATAAACGCCAAGATACTTGTCTTTGGTTTTAAACATAAAATAATTCATTTTCAAAAAATAATAAATAAAGAAAAAATAAAAACAAAAAAATTTTACATGCTTTGTTTATACTTGGATGCATTTACTGTCTTTACATGTTTGTATTTACTTTACTGTCTTTAAATGTCTGGATTTAATTTACTGGCTTTAAATTTTTGTCTTTAAACATGAACAACTATTTAGACTGAGGTACCATCTTCGAAACAGGTGTCTTGGGGTGTTTAAAACCTTCCTCGAGCATAACGGACCCCCGAACTTAAAGAATTATCTGATAAAAGACCAACTATTTCGAGTCAAAATTTGGGCCATTTCAAAATAAAAATGAATTTCTAAAATCTCGATGACCTAGCACACCATTTAACTCCATGCTAGGTGGTGACTTTTTTCTAACATATATCTCGGTCCAAAGAAATTTTTCAAAACCAGCCCCTAGAAGAGCCCCTAAAAACCATTTTCGAAAATGAGCATATTTTGTGGATTTTCAAGAAGGAGGAATGAAACTTGTTTTCCTTTTCTTCCCGATCTCTACTTTCTCTGCTTTCAAAAAATCTAGGTGCGTTAGCTGGCGAGTTGGCTGGGGACTTTTGAGGGTCAAGCCTAGTTGGAGTCTAAATCTATCTTATAAACGCCAAGATACTTGTCTTTGGTTTTAAACATAAAATAATTCATTTTCAAAAAATAATAAATAAAGAAAAAATAAAAACAAAAAAAATTTACATGCTTTGTTTATACTTGGATGCATTTACTGTCTTTACATGTTTGCATTTACTTTACTGTCTTTAAATGTCTGGATTTAATTTACTGGCTTTAAATTTTTGTCTTTACTTTCTGTATACTCTCTCCAACACACGAGCACCGCTTTACATTATATGTTATGAGAAAAACCCCAAAGTCGCCAACCTCTTAGGGATAGAGAGGATGATAGTGTAATTTCATCTCACTGACCTAAGATCCAAAACCCTGTAGGACTATAAAAATGCGTAAGTAGAAGCAAGACCGGGTAGTTTATCCCTTGGGATCCGGATTTGAAACTCGCCTCACTTAGATCACCAACCAACGATGGATGTTCCCTCGGGGAGGATACTGAAGGTTTGAAGATCTAGTAATCGAACTTTTCTAGGATGCGTTAGTAGAAAATCCATGAACCACATGTAGTGAGCCTGGGATAGAATGATACCTAAAGCTCTGTTGTACTCAGAACACTATCTTGGAAAGAGAATTTCTTATTTATACCGTATGTACAAGGCTTATGACTGAACGTAACTCCAATAATTCATGAATATTTTTGCCTCTTGAATAATGTACATAAAAACCTCACCTTGATAAGTCATCTAAAAAAATTGCCTTTTCAAAATAAAGTTGTCTAATGTTCATTCACTAAGACAACATGAAGGAATCTACGTCGATCGCTCAAAACCACACCAAGCATACTAAAATGAAAGAAAGTATCGCCACCTAGTCAAATCAAGACTGTGCGATCCAATAATAAGCACACATAGGGTCACATTTCCCTATGATTTACATGACATGTCCTAAGTGTAGTGTCTTTTCTCACAAAGCCTATATAGTAGGAATTATGAACCATAGGGAATACATTTTTGGTTTTAGGTTCAAAACGCCTTAAGCAAGTCAAAACCTATTTGGCTAAGAATCCAGCTACGGTTTGCCAGTGAGACTATCAAAATAGACTCGCTCTAAAAATGAAAACATGAATTCAAAGGTGTTTTAGACCCTTTATCGAGTCCTAGGAGTAAAGATCTATCTCTTGAAAAAGAAGAAGAAGATAATTCTGTCCTTAAGTTCTAGGAGTAATGATCCATCTTTTGAAGAAAAAAAAAACACAAATCCCGTCATTTAAATCCTAGGAGAAATGATCCATGTCTTTAGGAAAAAAGAGAGAGAAAACAAATCCTATAAAAAATGATCCATGTTCTAAGGAAGAAAAAGAACAATGTTGTCATTAGGTTTTAAGAATAATGATCTATTTTTCGAGGAAGGAAAATACAAGTCTATCATTTAGTTTTAGAGCGATGATTCATTTTGAGGAACAAAATTCTATCATGAAGTCCTAAGAGCAAAAGATTGATATTTTGATGATAAAATATCAATCGTGCCATAATCATAGGATAACTATGACTTCCAAATTGAGGACAATCCGAAAATTCCAATTTACCCTCATCATGTGAAACCAAGTCCAAGCCGAGATCTATCCAGAACATATCTAAGAATTACTTGCTAGAGCTACTTCTTCCTATGATTACATTACATACAGCACAAACATAATCATCCATTCATATAGACATATTTATATATAGGAAAAAAATGCAATCATGCATAAGGATAGGATAATTTGCATCCCTAAAGTTTAAGGTCTAGGCTCTTAATCAATCAATAATCCTAAAAAATCTGCTTTATGTAATTTTTGCTAAAAGCTATCCAAGATTCGTTTGCAAGATCGTAAAATGGACCCGATCCCATCTCTGTCGGAATACTCAAAACAAAATCCATGATTTTTTCCCGCAACAAGGAAATGTTGCCTCTCTATGATAAGCCCTGAGCAAGATGAACCTACTCTCATAATTCTGAGAAAAGAGAAAAGAAGACCATATATATCTCTGTCTTCTCCTTAACTTCTTAAGTCCTTTCTAAATGAATTAGGTATTATCTTGTATGCTTATGTACTTGATCTACGTATCACTAATTGCAAGCTTATTTTATCTAAGGTTGACTCAAGTATTTCTACTATAAATTTCATAAATTAATTTGTATGTCGTAATTCACATACCCCGAATAATCAAAATTTATGAAAGTATAATTTCAATACTAAATTAGACCATCATCCAAAGAAAAATGTTAAACAAAATGCCTTGTTTTAACCAAACGATGGTGGTAAATTGACAAACAATCTGAGAAAGTTAGAAAAAAACCCTAACAGTCCTGATGTGGAATCAATACATATGTTCTAACCCGGGAGTTGTGAATAAAACCAAGGAGAATTGTAGCCAACTTACCTATCAATATCCAAGGTCGTGTTCTCGATTTTTTTTTTTTTGGATGATTCGATCAAAGAATGTCCTTAGAAATTTTCGATACCTAGCCTTACCCAAAGTTCTCAAAAGGAGTAAGGCAGGTAACTAGAAGATTTTTTCGTCCAAAGAATAAAAGGATCAATGGGAAGAAGATAATGAGACTTTACTGGATAAGTATCCGGGATTAAGGCGAAATCAATAAAGACCTCGAGATTAACTCAAAATACCTTAATTCCCGAAAGTACGTATTAAGAGGAAAGGAAAAATAAAATAAACACTGGTCTTAGAAAGTTTTTAAACACCGAGTCGTCATACGAAGGCAATCGGGTAAATTAAGCTATTTTTATAATCCGAGTATTAAGTCGTAGGGGTTTCTCAACACCTAGTGACTTAGGCCAATTGGACTAAGATCACTACCCAAGGCTCGCTACATGGATTATATAAGAAGTATGAGTCCTTAGTTTCCAGAGTAAAAAAAAAAAAAAGAAGAAGAAAAAAGAAACAAAATAAAAATTGATGGCCCAAAGACCTACCTAAGAGGGGGGGGGGGGGGGGGGGGGGGTGAATTAGGTAGTTATAAAAATTGAATAATTAAACACTTAAATTTATCAATAATTAATTTTCCTAAATAAATTATTATCTTGATACGCAGTAGATATATGTTTAATACTAAGTGCACACACAAACATAATATATATAATAAATCAATATAGCACATAAGAATTAATCCTGGTTCGGTCAAGCTAATCTTCCCTACGTCCAGTCTCCCGAGCTCTACCAAGATTTGCAACCCACTAAACTCCTTGATTCCTTTACCAGGTAGGAACCAAACCTTTACAACTCACGATTCTTTTACAAGCACATAATCAACCTTTAAAATTTTCTCTTTTCACAGGCCAAGGATGAACCTTATCTTTTTACCAGACTAAAGATAAACTTAACATTCTCACTTATCCTTTTCACAGGGAAGGATGAACCTGTACAAATCACTCAAAACAATTCAATTAAACGAGGAATCAAAACCTAATTATTTTCAAGGGAAATAATAACCTAACTTTTTTTACCAGGACAAAGATCAAACCTTAATCATTTTATAGGGAAAAGATTGAAACCCAGCTACCCTCACTAGACACCATCCCAAATTATCTAATCCACTTAAACTCACAAATACAAAAAAGAAAAAAAAAGTTTCTTCCCACAAGGAGGTTCTACCAACTCAATACAAATATAATTGATTAATGTCCCGATTAATTACTACGTGATAGATACAATGTGAGATAATTAAAATCTAATTAATAAATAAAGTGGGTAGCACAAATATAGCACGTAATCAGATAATCAGGTAGAAATTGTTTAAAATAATTTCTAGGCTTTTAAGTTTAAAACGATTTTCAAACAATGTTAAACTAGACAATCAATATCAATATATATAAAACTTTAGAACAAATAATAAATCTTGGATAGATATCACTTAGAAAACAACAAAGACAATGGCAATATCGCAATTAGAACTCAATTCGGTGACACCAAACAATAAGCATTTTAGATCAAGAACTTATAAAGAATCACTCGTTGAAATCTCAACAAAAATCTCACTCTTATAAAAGCTCAAATTGATGTTCCTGATGTGTATAATTAAATTCCCTTAGATCTCCATTAATAGACCAATAATCAGCCATCCAATGACTAGTTTTTCAAAGATATGTTATTAAATGACATTTTAAGACCCCATATATCATAACATCTTATTATAGGTATGTTCCACCTAAAAATATCTTTCAAATATTAATTTTCAGTCCATAAAACTATTCTCAATTTAAAACCAAAGAAATAGGAAAAATTAAATAATTTAAATTAGGAGAATCTCAAAATATATGGACTATATCAATAGGGATCACTAAGTAGGATGTTTACATTTGAAATACATTCAAATCACCTAAATCCCTCCCTTGGAATCATAAAAAAAAAGATAGTTTTGACCACGAGACCAAATCAGCCTGATCCTTAACTGAAGTAGTTGATTGACTGACTTGCTCTATTCGGTTGACCGACTATGCCAGACTACATTTTATCCATTGACACTTCACACATTTGTGACCAAACATGCTTAGTCAATTGACTGAATTGATCAGTATGTTTCTATTTTCTACCATTTCATCTATTGACTCATTCGGTTAACTGATTAGATCAATGTACTCACTTTCTTAACCAAACATTGTCAACCGATTGGATTAGTATGACTTCATTTTAACTCCTAAAACTCAGTGTTTTAATTAGTCAATTGATTTATTTTCTCAATTAATCGAATTGACCTGAAAACACAATTTTTTATTCCTTAAAACACATTTTTCAATTAGGTCAATCATCAAAATCATTTCACATAAGGAGCACATACAATATCTCATTTTAGGATCTTAAACTAATCATTTTTTTTTATCATGACACACGTAGAATTAACTAATTTTAACTATTGTACGTGATCCTAATTCGGGTTGCATTAAGAGTATATAAGTAAAAGTTTTTTTCACCTATTTTTCTTTAGCGTCTTTAAAACTCTTCATATCTTCGTCATGTCCATCTTGCACCGTTTGTATTTTGTTCATTAAATTTTCTTCTTAATTAAATACATGGATTTATAAATCTGAAACACTCGATAAAGCTATTAGTTCCCCCAAAACATCAAACCTTAGATTCAACAATCGCCTTATTTTTGATGATGACAATTAACTTTGATGTTTTCTTGAAAATATAATGTAACCACGCTCCCCCTAAATCTGATGATAGGTATTTAAACTTATTTAAACACAATCATGAAAACATAATCAAACAATAATAAAGATATTCAATATAAGCTCAAAAACTCAAAAAATTAATAACTTCTCATTTTAATCAATGCAATGCTTAGGCGAACAAATCTCTAAACATCAACTTCCCCCCATTTGTCACCTCAAAACGTGGGGGCAGAGAACCAAAAACATCAATCTAGGCATACATTGTTATGCCTAACCATGCCTAAACCTCGAATCATTTTCATGAATTAATCTTCAGCTAGAGTTTTGTTAAAAATATCAACAAGCTCATTAGAGTTATCAACATATTTAATAGTTACATCCCTTTTCTGAATGTGATCACAAATAAAATGATGTCTAAACTTTATGCGCTTAGTTCGTGATTGCTGTGTAGGATTATTACTTAAGAATATAGTACTTTTATTATCACAATAAATAAGGACCTCTTCCTTACATGTTCCAAAATCATATAATTGTTGCTTTAATATAGAATTTGAGTGCAAATAGTTACCAGCTACCATATAGTCTGCCTCAGTCGTAGATAAGATAATCGAGTTCTGTTTCTTGCTAGATCAAGAAACCAAAGCATGTCCTAAAAAGTGACATGACCCGCTTGTGCTTTTATGCTCAACTTTTCATTTGGAAAAATTAGCACTGGAGTAACTAGTTAACTTAAAGTCACTCCCTCTAGGATATCATAATCTTAGATTACTTGTCTCTTTCAAATATCAAAAGATTCACTTAACCGCTGTTAGATGCGATTCTCTAGGACAAGACTGAAATCTAGCACAAAAGCATACACTAAATATTATGTCAGGTCTACTAGCAATAAGATATAACAAGCTACCAATCATACCTCAATACACTTTCTGATTGAAATTTTTGCCCGTATTATTTTTTTCTATTTTTGTAACTGTTTCCATGAGAGTTTTGTACTCTTTAGCGCCATCCAAACCATATTTATTTAGTAACTCCTTCGTGGATTTGGCTTGATTAATAAAAATCACTTCTTTGGTTTGAATTTGCAACCTAAGAAAGAAGGTTAATTTTTCGATCATACTCATTTCAAATTCAACCCACATAATCTTGGAAAACTCTTGACAAAAATCCTCATTAACAGATATGAATATAATATCTTCAACATATATATGTAGTAATAGGATATTAGTCTCATTATGCTGGATAAATAATATAATGTCACTAAGATCCTATAGAAAATCATTTTCGATTAAATATCGACTAAATCTCTCATACCAAGCTTTCAGAGTTTGTTTGAGTCTATACAAAACCTTCCGAAGTTTAAACACATGATCCGAAAGTTTATCACTATCAAACTCCAGTTGTTGTTCGACATAAACTTCTTATGATAGAAAGCAATTTAAGAATGCACTTTTTACATCCATTGGATATAGTTTAAAATTACAAGAACATGCAAATCCAAGTACTAATCTAATAGCTTCTAGTCTAGTAATAGGTGCATACGTTTCTTCATAATCAATTCTCTTTTCTTGATTATAGTCCTGCGCTACCAATCTTGCTTTATTTCTAATCACTATATACTAATTTTTTTTTTTTTTTTTTTTTTTTTTTTTATCATTTTTATTATGATAAACACATTTAGTACCAATTACACGATGGAAATCAAGTCTAGGAGTTAGAGGCCATACCTTATTATGCTCAAATTGAACTAACTCTTCTTACATCGCGGACATCCAATACTCATCAGTTAACACCTCATTAATATTTTTAGGCTCAATTTGAGATAGAAAAACAAGATTGATTATATCCTTAAGAGAGGATCTTGTACTTATACCTTTTTCAACATTACGAATAATTTCTTTTGCTGAATGTCCCGGCATTGTCTTAATAGCATGTGCTAAAGTCATCTCTTTGCCTTTTGTTTCCCCATTCTTTGAATTTTGTGGTTCATTTATAATATCAACTCCTTGGTTTTGCTTAGTTAGTGTACGGCTTCGGCCAAAAGTATTTAGGAAGACGATTCTCATTCAGCATCGTTCTCGCAATTTCCTATCCACAACTCATTTTGTTGTGATGTTCTTTGGCATATTCTTTATAACTCACATGACTTTCATATTTAGGTGTCAAATACATAATTTTAGCATTTATCTCCTGTCACGTGTTGAGAACAACCTTTTCCTAGGAACAATTTGTCCTCGCTTATATATGTTTATTTGATAACCTGCGATAAACACTTCAAAGTTGGACCCACGTAGATGGTACCCAATCTACGTGAGTCCAACTTTGTTAGTTGGATCCTCCTTTGTTTCTTTCGGATCCCATACCTACTTACATTTAGATCTTTTCGAAAAACAATTGCTAATGGTATGCCCCAAAATGTTACAATTAAAACATTTAATAACTTTCTTGGTTTCAGAAAAAGAATTTTTGAAATCTCTTTTGCTTGACATTTTTTTGAAAACCAAGACTAGCTTTGTCGAAAACACCTCTAGAATTCCCCAAAAGAAATGTTGAATTATTATCACCATTTGTAAACTTGAGAACAATAGAATATAAATCCGTAACTTTTGGCTTTAATTTATTCTTTTTCGTTTCTAAAACACATGAGATATTTTCTTAAATCTGTTTTTTTAAATCAGTGTTCTCAACCTTGAAATTTTCTATATGTTTGTTTAATGTAATCGTTGTACTTTGTAGAGCATTAATTTAAAAATTCTGATTCTTATAATCATGCAATTGTTCTTGATAAATATAAAATAACTCAACAAAATCCAAAGAAAAAGAACTAGAACATTCAGTTACCTCAATCACCTTGGCAATTAGAGAAAACGTCGAAGTTTTCTCATCATTGCTTGGTACTTCGGAACTACTGGAATCCGTATTGTCTTATGTTTCTTTCATAGATCTCTCTTTCCTTTTTACATTTTTTCTGATCTATTTTCATGTTCTCGCATAGCCGTTTCATGGGTTATTAAATTATCGATGAGTTCATCGATAGTGCATTTGGTCAAATTTTTAGCTTACTTGATTGCAATCACTTTTTATTATCATATTTTAGTTAACGACATCAAAATATTTTGTACCTTTTTCTCTATGGAATACAAATCTCCAAGATGATCAAGATTATTGCATATGTTGGTGAATCTCACATATATTTTTGAGATTGCTTCCGCATCACCCATTTTGAACACTTCGAATTGATGAGTAGAGGCATTGATTTTGGATTGTTTTATTTGATCAGTTCCCTTATGTGTGATTTTCAATGTATCCCACATTTATTTTGTAGATCCACAACCTGAAACTTTACTATACTCATTTGCATCTAAGGAGCAAAGCAGAATACTAATAGCTTGAGAATTAGTAGACAATTTCTATTTATCAAAGGAACTCAGTTGTTCCTTCTTCTTAATTACTCCACTCTTTTTAGGAATGTGTGGGTCCCCTTTAATAAACAACCACACCTCATAGTTAGAGGCTTAAAGAAATGCAATCATCTTATTCTTCCAAAATGCATAATTATTACATGTAAATAAAGGTGGACAGTGCATAGATTACCCCTCACCTAGAGTGCCCAATACGCCATATGATCTTTCGTAGTTAGGATATTAAGCAAAACAAGCTAAACCAGCTAGGATACCAATTATAGGCCCAAAGAGCTATCAAGGGGAGGGGGTAAATTGGGTAGTTAAAAAATTTAACAATTAAACACTTAAACACAAATAATTAATTTCCCTAAATAAATTATTATCTTGATATGTAGTAGATATGTATTTAATACTAAGTGCACACTCAAACACAATATAGATAATAAATCAATACAGCATACAAGAATTTATCCTGGTTCAGTTAAGTTAATCTTGCCTACATCCAGTTCTCCGAGCTCCACGAATATTTACAATTTACTAAACCCATTGATTCCTTTATCAGGTAGGAATCAAACCCTTACAACTCATGATTCATTTATAGACACAAAATCAACCTTTACAATTTACTATTTTCATAGGCCAAGGATGAACGCTATCTTTTTAGAAGGCTAAAGATAAACCTAACACTGTCACTCATCTTTTTCATAGGGAAGGACGAACCTTTACAAATCACTCAAAATAATTCAATTGCAGGATGAATTAAAACCTAATTCTTTTCAAAGAAAAAATAATAACCTAACCTTTTTACCAAGACCTAACCTAGATACCCCTGACTAGACACTATTCCAAACATGTCAAATCCACTAAAACTCACAAGTACAAAAAAATATGAGTTTCTTCCTACAAGGAGCTTCTAACACCTCAATACAGATATACTCGATCAATGTCACGAATAATTACTATGTAATAGATATAATGTGCGACAATTAAAATATGATTAATAAATAAAGTGGATAGTACAAATATAACACATAATTAGATAATCAGGCATAAATCATTTAAAAAAGATTTTTAGACTTTTATTTTTAAAATGATTTTTTAGCAATCGTAAACCAGGAAATCAATATCAATATAAATCTAACTTTAGAACAAATAATAAAGCTTAGATAGATCTCACCTGGAAAACACCAAAGACAATTGCAATATCGCAATTAGAACTCAAGTCGGTGATGCCAAAGAACAAGCGCTTTAGATTAAGAACTTATAAAGAATCACTCGTAGAAATCTCAACAAAAATCTCACTCTTATAAAATCTCAAGTTGATGTTCTTGATGTGTATAATTAAATTCCCTTAGATCTCTATTAATAAACCAATAATCAACCCTCTAATGACTAGTTTTTCAAATATATGGTATTAAATGTCATTTTAAGACCCCATATATCATAACATTTCATTATAGGTATGTTCTACTAAAAAATATCTTTGAAATCTTACTTTTAAGTCCATTAAACTATTCTCAATTTAAAACCACGGAAATAGGAAAAATTAAATCATTTAAATTAGGCGAATCTCAAAATATATGGACCATATCAATAAGGATCACTAAATAGGTTGTTTATATTTGAAATACATTCAAATCTCCTAAATCCCTCCCTTGGAATGATAAAAAATGGATAATTTTGACCAAGAGACCAAATCAGCCTGATCCTTAACTGAAGAAGTCGATTCACCGACCTACTCCATTCGGTTGATCGACTGTGCCAGGCTACAATTTAGCCATTGGCACTACACATATTTGGTTGACCAAAATTGCCTAGTTGATTGGCCGAATTTATTAGTATGTTTCTAATTTCCACCATTTCATATATTGACTCATTCGGTTAACCGACCCTATTCATTCGGTTAACTGATTGGAATAATGTGCTCACTTCCTTAACCATTTTAGCTAATATTTCAAACAGTTAGTCGATTACCTTTCTATGTCGACTGATTGGATTAGTATGACTCCATTCTAACTCCTAAAACTCAGTGTTTTAATTAGTCAACTGATCGCTTTTCTCAATTGACCGAATAAACTCAAAACACAATTTTTTATTCTTTAAAACACATTTTTCAATTAGGTCAATCATCAAAATCATTTCACATAAGGCGCACATACAATATGTCATTTTAGGATCTTAAACTTATCACAACACACATAAAATTAATTCATTTTAAGTGTCGTGCGTGATCTTGGCTAGATATTTCCATAGCTTCCCATCTTGTAACCGAAACCCATAAAATGTTTGATGAGAAATCCGAATTGGAATTTCAGTTGAGAAATTAAAGGAGCCAAAAGCCTCTCAGAAGCACTGATCAACCTTCTGTATTAGAGACGATATGCAAACAATCAGGGAGATGGCTAATAGCAAAACGTTCCTAGCGCAAACATTCTAGGAAAAATTGGCATCTCTAGATGGATAATGCATTCTTTAGAAAAATATTCTTGGTAAAAGATTTGGGCTTCAAAAAAATCGCACGGTACATAGGTAAGTATCAAAATACTACACAAGCACCATGCATCACGTTTTAACTTAGGTATAAATCTTGCATACACATGAGAAAAAAAATAGTCATCATACTTCAACAAGAGCCTGTGGCATCCTGCATATCATTTTGCATCAATAGGCCATCATACATAAGACACTTATACCTATACACCTTATTTGAAAGCTCTAGTAGGCTAGTAGGCAATTTTCAGACATGTAATCTGGTCAAGATACCTCACCAATGACCATACCCTTGTCCGTTTCTAATAGTGGATTTAACCAAATTTGGAGTTAGACAAAGAGTCGACTTCACATGAGGTGTGTATTGATAATAGACTATACCCATTCATGTGAAATGTCAGGGTGTAGTAGACTGTTCGTAGAAAATTGACCTTGCTTGGATCCAACAAGATCTTCTTAGACTTGAGTAATTTCTAGCATTGTTTGAGTACACTAATTACCAAGTCTCCAATAACTAAAAATGGAACCACGTCATTCAAAGACTTAAATAGATTGCCAATCAGGACAATGATCGATCTTACCTAGTTAATGCTTAGACAAGAGACTTTATCCATTATACTAGAGCAAGATTACTGCCAATAATTGTAGCTGTATTTTCCTGTGATAGGTATGATCACTAAAATCATCTCATTGTTCAGAACTACGTTATGGCCTGATCTTTGGTAACTCACTGAGGTACATAGGAAACCCAAGAGAGTCCAGTCAAAATTAGAGAAGTGTTAACCTTACGACATTCTCTCAGCCCTGTGTCGGGGCACATCTCTGGAGAAGTCCCTCTACTTCCCTGAGAAGCCAATTTTACTCATTTTGTTAGGTAAACAATGAAGGATGCCTATGTACGAACTATGCTTCGACCTGATTCTTGGTAAATACTGGGATACTTAGGTGATGAGTGGTTTATTTACCAACAAATCAAGTACTTTTAAGTTCAAATATTTGTGTGTTTTCTAGATTTTTTGTTAGATTGATGTATTTATGTTGTGTTTTGTATAATTACAAATAAATGGGAGAAACGGTGCAAAATGCGTGCAGGTGCTGTAACACCAAGACCGATTTTGGCCACTATTAAATACGATTTTGGGAAAACTCAAAATATGGAAGTTGTATATCTATGTCTTAAATTTCCAAAGACTTTTAATCACCTCAATTGAAATACGTACGAGAAATATATGGCTAAAATACAAAACTTGTGTAGGTGTTCCCAAACGTGTACTACAGCGCACTCGTGTTAGTGTTTTTACCCATAGCGCCCTGCATCGTCGACAGTCAGATCTGAAATGTTAAAAGGACATTTAGGGATCATTTTGGAAGGAAGGAGAGGGAAAAATAATAGAGGAAGACGAGAGATCAAAGAGAGGGTGACAACGGAGCAAGTAGAAGGTGCGAGATTAAAGATCCAGAGCAAACTTCTCTACAAATCAGATTAGATTTCTTCTCTTCTCCCTAATATTACTTGAATTTTGTGTTTGAGATATTGTATTGAACAACTGTTTTCATTTATGAAATTCTTGATAATATTAATTACGGATTTGTTTATGTTGAGCTAATATCTAGATCTTGGGCTTGATGTAGTCTTGTTTTGAACTATGTTTAGACAATTTTGTTGATTGTTAGTTTTAATTCTATTTTATGCATCTCCTAAGCTTAATGTGATTGATTCATGTGGTCAATGAGTTGGATGATACTAGGTTATAAATTTTATACTCGGGAGAGGTTGAATTCGTAACTGTAATTAGGAGTGCATAATTTAGGTTATTGTGAGTCCGAGAGGAAATCAATACCTAGGTATTCGAGTTGGGAATTAGAATTTCGTGAAACTGAGAGGTAATCGAGTTCTAGATTTATTAATTAGAATCGCCATTCAATTGTGTTTATGCAACGACCTGGTTTTTCAGGGTCGTCACGCGGTTTCTCCCTTCGGAGAATTTACGACTAAAACCGAATGGTCAATATTTTATTACATAAATTTGAATTTTTTTACAATGTGACAATGAAAATTTTAAATGTCGATTAATCGAATCGATTTTTTACAACAGTAAATAATAATCTAATTCATAAATATAATCTTAATCTACAATGCTTGCAGTATAATAGTTATGTACCCTCGTTTAGTAGCACAAGTAAAAGGCTTTTGTCATGCAACGACATCAACGATATGTTAAATTAACCCTATTTTTTAACGAAAATTATTAATTATACAAAACCTTACAAATTTAAAAAACTTAATTCTGATTTAAACCCTATATTCATTAAAGTAGTCCTTGACAAGAAAACAGTTAACATTAAACTCGAACCTTAAATTTATAAAACTAAATCCTGATGTTGATCCTAAGATTTTGATATACAATTAAGTGTTGATGTTTTGGTGGAACTAATGGTTTAATTGAGTGTTTCAGTTATTTAAGTTCCAGTGATGAAGATGATGACAAATTAAATGGATGCTAAATAATGATGTCAAGATGAGGAAGAATTAAAAGTTCCAAGAAATTAGGGAAAACAACTCAGGTGAATTTCAACTCTTAATATCCCAATTAGGAATACACACATCACAAAAAGTTTTTATTATTTATGTGTGTTTTGATAAGGTCAAATTATTTGCTCCTATATGTTATTTGAACATAAATATTTTTAATTGACTAAAATGGAATTTAAGAAGTTAGTGGAGCTAATTTAGAAAAGAAAATGGTTAAAGGGGCGAAAACGTAAAAAAGAAGAAGTTAAAAACGAGTTCAGAGAAGAGATCCAGCATATACAAGTCGACTGATGAGTCGACCGGAACAAGCAGCAGAAACAACCTGCATCTCTAAGTCGACAGGCAGGTCGACCGGTGAAGAGAAGCTGAACTCTCTATATCTCTAAGTTGACAGGTAGGTCAACCGATAAAGGTAAACTAAACTTTCTGAATCTCCAAGTCGACAGGTAGGTCGACCGATGAATGCAGCAGCAATGACTTGGCTATATCTTGAATTGGGCAGTCGATCGGATGCACTGTTTCAGGATTCTGTTTATTTCGAGATTATATCCAAAAGTAGCCGTTTTTTGTTAGAATTTGAGAGAGATTTCAGGGATATTATTATATTTAAGATATGCTTCGCCTAATATCTAAATCCTATTGAATTGGTTCATTAAATTTTAATGTTTTTCAATTTGATACATAAAATTGTTTCTATTCTAATTAATTGAGATTGAAAAATATTTGGGGGACTTAATTGAAAGATTTAAAAGCCATTATTAACTGTATTGAACCAAAATAAAGTCATAATGATATATGGGGTCTAAGAGAGTGTTTAATTGTCATGACACATGAGAACTAGCCGTTGGAAGACCGATTTCATTATCCTATATAAAGACCTGCATTTTTCATATATAAAGACTAATGATCAATCACTATCAAGAGAGCTAAAAGAGTTAAGATCATTTATGATCTTTTATAAGAGTTATTATTTTGAGATATTGTGTGAGCTATTCTGAGAGGCGATCTTGAAGATTAATTGCTATTAATCTTTGCAGCTACCGGATTTGAAGTTACATCGTTCTAATTATTCTTTATGTGGATTCCAGGTGAGATCTTTCCAATTATATTAAATTATTGCATTACTTGTTTATCTTTTGGAAATTGATCTTAGAAATTGTTTCTGATTTTATTGAAGGGGTTTTTTATAAACAATTTCTTGAATCTGATTACGTGCTCATTTATTTGCTACCCATATCTTGTTTAAAATTAAATTTTCAATCTTACATTTTTTCTATCACTAGATTTGGGATATTAATCGAGTTATTATTTATCTGGGGTAGTAAAAGCTCCGAGTGAGATATTCTGCTTATCAATTTATATTGGTGAGTAGTGTAACAAATTAAATATTGTTGGGGGTATTTAATCAAAGGATAGCCAGGTTTCAGTCTCTTCCTGTAAAGAGATTGAGGTAGTGATTCTTCCTGGATAGAATTGTGTTTTGAGTAATTTTTGTAACGGTTCAATCCTTATCGGGTAAAAGGATATTTGGAGTGATTGGTGAGGTTTTGATTCTTTGGCTTTAGTGTTAAAAAGAATTAGGTTATTCTTTAACCTGTAAAAAATAGAGGTACTTTCATAGCTTGGGAAAATGATTTTGTAAAGTTTGATTCTGAACCTGTAAAAGAATCGGTGTGAGGGCTTATAGGACTGGATTAGCCAAGAGTAGCTTGATGAACCAGGATATATTATGGTGTACTATAATATTTACTTTGCTATTTTTTCTGTTTGGGTGTGCACCTACTTGATTAATTAATTCCACTGTGATATAAAGATAATAATTAATTTAGGATTAAAATTAATTATTTGCTTTATTGAAGTTTTATTTTGATAAATTTTTTAAATATCCAATTCACCCCCCTCTTGGTATTCCACTAGGCCAACACCTGATTTTAAAAAGTGGTCTCACATATAATTAATCAAAAACTCTAAAACTCATTATCACATTTAATCGATTCATTTTTGGGGAATTTTGAACAATAATTATAAAAATTGGAGAAATTTTACAAGCATACGGTGGTAATTATAATCATCGAACTATCGCGTCAATTTTACAATTGTAAATAATGAATACGACTATTCTAAATTAAATAGAAATTCAAATAACATTTTTGTCGTCGTCTCATTCTCACCGTCCCTGCAATTAAAACTGTGGGATTGTGAGCCAACGCTTAGTAGAATTCCAATCCATCTAATACGTATATCTAAGCAATCCACAACTAAACATATAAACGTGTATCTAATTAATACAACAAATAAAATACATATGCATGATTTTCACATAATCATAATTATTTCATGGGAATTAACAATTATAATTTGACAACAATAATAATATAAATCTCACAATAGGAAAATTATATATATATATATATATATATATATATATATATATATATATATATTAAAAGAGTTAAAAATTCTACCTGAAATTTGAAATTGAAATCCGAACTAGAATATTTTTTCTCGTTCAAAAAACATTCCAAAATCTTGTGAAATTTATTTTTGTTTCTTAACAATATCCTATTGTCCTTTTTTTCTCGTTTGACATATATACATATACGTATATATATAATAATGCAGTGTCCATTAATTGTTTAACTAAATTTTATATATCATAAGGCAAAGAGTCCACTAACTGTTTACTAATGTTCATATATATAAATTATTATTATTATTAAAACATTACACGTGTACTCCCTTGCATCCACATAATATATAGGGTGTGAGATTGATTACTTCTTTAACAAGGAATCAATTTCAAACTCATATATTATTTATTTATTTATTTATTTATTTATTTATTCACACAATGCCCCTTCTTAAAATAAAGAAAATATTAATTATATCCCAAAACTCTTAAAAATATATTTTAAACAACGTAATAATCACAAAATTTTTAAAAGTCTATTTAAAATTAACATTTAACCCCAAAAAATTATTAAATATTATTTATAACATAAATTTATAAAATAGTCCCAAAATATTAAAATTTTAAAATAATATTTTCAAAAATATAATGTTTTGGGGTATTACAATCTACCCCCCTTAAATAAATTTCGTCCTCGAAATTTTATTTAAACAATAATAATCCAGAATCGCACTATACTAGTCACTCTCGGTTAACCAATAATAATTTAAAGTCACCACCACGCTCCCGCCATGCTATTATGATAAAAATAACAGTAACAAAATAGTATATCTTTAAAATATCACAGTTGTCTCACTGGATTGTGTTTATCTCATTTCGTACAGGTCTGCGGCCTCAATAATATTTCCTACTTGGCTTGACTTTTCAAATCCACTGCCATATCTCATAACCAGCGTTTATCAATTTTATCTAACATTTCAAACCAACAAATCGCAACAGCCAACATCTTAACCAATAGATAGCCCAAATTCCTCGTGGGTTGCCCCATGCGACTAAAACAGCCATCTCCAATATCCACATTAAACTTTTAATAATCTCATAAACTTTTCCTTAAATATCTACATAATTCAAACCTCAAATAATATATTTTTTGAAATACATCTGAAAACATATAAACACCTCTCAACCGCAGAAATACATCCTAAAACACGTAAGTATGTCTTAACCACATAAATACATCCCAAAAGACATAAATGTGTCTTAACCACATAAATTTGTCTTAAAACACATAAATACGTATCAATCACATAAATACGCGTCAAACTATAAAAATCAAATGCGTCTCAAATATGTAAATAATTCTTAAAGCACCAAAATACCTCTTAATTATATAAATACATCTCAATCACATAAATACATCCTGAAACCCATAAATACGTGTCAAACTACAAAAAAATCAGATACGCCACAAATAGTCAATACTCACGTAACATGTATATATAAATATTATATATAGCCTAAAAACATTTCAACAATTATCCTATACTCTAACTCCACCTATTGTTAGTAGTAGACCAATATCTATTTGAATATTTTATCAGTGTACAATCTTCATAATATAAAAGCATTTTATGGATCAAGTATTTTTTATCAAAATTCCACGTTCCAATAAAAATATAGCCACGCTGGGCAGTATTTAAATCGCAAGAAGAATATCATCATAATAGAACAACTGAATTGAAATCGACAGATCAACTCACTTTTATATAATAAAATACCATACTTCCTTGCCAGCCATATGATAATTTCCCTCACGATTGGGAGTTATAACGGTATTATAACATGTCCATCTGTGCAATCTAATGTTGCAATCGGTGTCGGACCATTTAATGTCTCTAATGGTAGGAGCCAACACGTAGTATAAACCACCATATCATGATGATGATCATCATCGTCAACGACAACAACAAATATCAACCACCTTGCTGGACTTGCCCTTCTATCAGGTAACAACATAACGTCCTACATGACATGCCCTCCTATAAGAACCAACCACATCTCGCAGGATATGCCCTCCTGACTATGACATAGTCGGATAATAAAATTACTTTTCGTATTTAAAAATTAATTGATCCGCATCACATTGTAACATAATCCATTTTCATAAACATTTTATTTTCACATTTTTGTATAAAAATATAATTTGACAATTTACATAGAAGACAATGAACACTCTATCTTCATAATATAAAAAGAATTTATGGATAAAGTATATTTATTAAACATCACTTTTCAAAATATTATATAAATATAACTACACACTAAGTCGAAATAAAATTTCACAACTACCATCACAATAAAATGATGCATTTAAATCAACTAATCAAATTATTTTGATATATAATAAAATATCGTACATATATTTCTCTACTAATCATATGATCGTTTTACCTCACAATCGGGAGTTACGACAATACCGTAACCTGTACAACTATGCCATCTAAGGTGGCTATCAGTGCTAAGATCATTTAATATCTCTAATGGTAGGAGCGACACAATGGTATAAATTATCATATTAATAACATAATCAACTACCTGCAGGATTTGCCCTTCTGTCAGGTCTTAACATATCAACAACATAGTCAATCACCTACAAGACTTGCCTTCCTGTAAGGTCACAACAACAACGTTCTACAGGACATGTTCTCCTGTAAGGAGCAACCACATCTCGCAGGACACGCCCTCTTGATGAGATGACTATGGCATAACATGATAATAAAAATCATTATTTTATCTTTAAAATTTTACTTGATCTATTTAATATCATAAAACTGTCCATATGTTTTTTCATCAACATTTTTTTTCCATAATTTAATATGAAAATATAATTTGACGATTTATATAGAAGATACTAAACACCTTTAAATTGGTCTTTTCAATAACTTATCCTATGGTCTACGACCAACACGATACTCACCCAGTCTATAGAACCTATAACCTAGGCTCAATAACAAAATGAGTTCAATACAAATTACTCAAAAATATATATAACGAGCGTAAAGTGGAATATTGAATCTAATCACCACTAGTCAGCCTACTCTTTTTAGTACTATAACATATTTCAGATGACAAAATGATTCATAATTTAAGTATCTAGAGAGTAACTAATTTTCCAGTCTATAGAATGGCCAATGATATCTCATTTTTTTAAAGTATTTTGGTAATATTGTAATACCACGATCTGGTTTAAAATGAATAGCATGCCCAGTTTCCCAATAATGATAGGCTGGAATTATGAATTAACGTAATCGAATTAGTAATAATTCAATTTTATTAGCATTTTGGTAATAGCTAATAAGATTTAATATAACTTTTGGTAATATCAATATATAAATCCACAATAATCTATTAATATACTATCCACAAGCATATCTACCGAATTAATTATTACACAATCCAGTTGGCAACTCAGTTGGCACTACTCGCCATTTTTTCTTAATCTCATGTTTGGCACTATATTAGGAACATAATTCTGAGTGAAGAGAAATTGATTCAGCGGAATGGCTATGATATTAATTCAATATTTTATTTTTTATTTTTTTGAATTAATGAGTTATATGAAAATTATTATTTTGAAGTATTACTTCACTTATTAGGAGTAATGGGTACCATAGCCCAAGCCAAGGAGGGTCGCAACCTGCTCTGATACCACTCTGTACCGACCAGGTTTTTTAGGGCCGTCACGAGGTTTCTCTCTTCGGAGAATTAATGACTAAAAATGAATGGTCAATATTTTATTACATAAATTTGAGAATTTTATAACGCGACGGCGACAATTATAATTTTTGATTTATCGAATCGATTTTTTACAACAGTAAATAATACTTTAATTCATAAATATAACCTTAATCTATAATACTTGCAATACAATAGTTATGTACCCTCGTTTAGTGACAAACGTAAAAGGCTTTCATCATGCAACGACATCAATGATAAGTTAACTTAACCCTCCTTCGTAAAAGAAATTATTAATTATACAAAACCCTACAAATTTTAAAAACATATTTCTAATTTAAACCCTATATTCATTAAAATAGTCCTTGACAAGAAAACAATTAACATTAAACTCTAACCTTAAATTTATAAAACCAAATCCTGATTTTAAAAAGTGTTCGCGCATATAATTAATAAAAAACTCTAAAACTCATTATCACATTTAATCGATTCATTTTTGGGGAATTTTGAACAATAATTATAAAAATCAGAGAAATATTACAAGCATACGGTGATAATTATAATCATCAAATTATCGCGTCAATTTTACAACTGTAAATAATAAATATAACTATTACAAATTAAATAGAAATTCAAATAACATTTCTGTCGCCGTCTCATTCTTATCGACCCTGCAATTAAAATTGTGGGGTTGTGAGCCAACGCTTAGTGGAATTCCAATCCCTCTAATACATATATCTAAGCAATCCACAACTAAATAGATAAACATGTATCTAATTAATACAACAAATAAAACACATAAGCATGCTTTTAACATAATCATAATTATTTCATGGGAATTAACAACTATAATTCAACAACAATAATAATATAAATCTCACAATAGGGAAATTAAATATATATATATTAAAAGAGTTAAAAAATTCTACGTGAAATCTGAAATCAAAATCCGAACTGGAATATTTTTTCTCATTCCAAAAACATTCCAAAATCTCGTGAAATTTCTTTTCGTTTCTTAACAATATCCCACTGTCCTTCTTTTCTTGTTTGACATATATACATATACGTATATATATAATAATGTAGTGTCCATTAATTGATTAACTAAAGTTTATATATAATAAGGAAGGGAGACCACTAACTCTTTACTAATGTTCATATATTATTATTATTATTATTATTATTAAAACATTACACGTGTACTCCCATGCATCGACATAATATATAGGGTGTGAGATTGATTCATTCTTTGATTTCAAACTTATATATTTTTATTTATTTATTTACACAATGCTCCTTCTTAAAATAAAAAAAATATTAATTATATCTCAAAACTCTTAAAAGTATATTTTAAACAACGTAATAATCCCAAAATTTTTAAAAGTGTATTTAAAATTAACATTTAACCCCCCAAAATTATTAAATATTATTTATATCATAAATTTACAAACCAGTCCCAAAATATTAAACTTGTAAAATAATATTTTCAAAAATATATTTTTGGTGTATTACAGTTTATCTTTATAATGCTTCAAATGTATGCTTTCACATGATATTTTTAATAAATTGAGAACTTGGGATTTGACACTTGGGAGATGTAATCCCAGGTTCAGATTTAGGTTAAATACAACATGAGCTTTAATTGATTCGGAGATATTTAGAGCTTTCTTAATCTATAAGGTCGGGTTTAACGTATATTTTTACCTAAATACTAGATAGAGATATTAGTATTGAAGTGTTTACATATTCTCTTACTTGACGCTTGGGAGAGGTAGTAAGAGAGTAATAGCACGAGGACCTTGATTATTGAATAAATGTAGTTGACTAATAATTTACTTAATAGGACAACATGGGAATAACGAGATGAAATCAAGCCCCTATAACCTTTGTGCGTAGAAAATCCATACTTTATTTTGTTTTTGTATTTATTTTAGTTTAGTTTTTTTTTTTTTTTTTTTTTTTTTTTTTTTTTTTTTTTTTTTGAAAAACTCAAAAATTGATTGCCTAAACAAAGTTAGGTTACGATGATCGTGGTACTGAACAATAATTTAATCCAATCCCTATTGATACAACAATTTTACTCTTCGTATACTATTAAAACTTGACCTGTACACTTGTGGTGTGTAGCGACGAAAATTTTTTTTGCTACCAAGTTTTTGGTACTGTTACTAGGGATTGACGTTTTAGATTGTTGTTAATATTGTGAATAAGTAACTTGATTTTAATTTAGGTAGTTTTTTATTTCTAATTTTTGTTTTTTAATTTTGTTTGTTTTGCAAGGTACTTAGAGATAGTTCGTCAACCAGTCTTCATGATTTTTTCTCAACAAGATTCAAGCCATTTTCTTATGCTTAGGAAAGATATAAAGAGTTTCTCATTCGGTTCCTCAATCATGGTTTCCCAAAGAAGTGTTAACTACTGAAGTTCCTCAACGGGTTACAAGCCGTAACAAGAATTTGGGTGGAAGAAGAAAATGATACTACCTCTTTCTACCAACTAACCGCGGATGAAGCTTATCGGTTGTTGGAAGACATGGCTGATTTTGATTGTAAAAATTAGAATTATTGAACAAGTTACCAAAACTTGGAGAATAATCCCAAGATTTTGGCGCCTTAGATTAACACTCCGGACTAGCCTGTGGAGTCTTCCTCCACCCTAGAAGAAATTTTTGTTGCATATATAGGGGAAACTCAGATTTTCTTGAGAAAAACTCATGACCGTCTCAATGAGCATGAGGACCGTCTTGACAATATATAAACAACCTGCGCTAAAATCGTTATGATCATAAAGTCTCTTGAGACGCAAATCGGTTAACTAGTAAGCTACATTAAGACTAAGTTAGGAATGGTGGCATTGAGCGACGCACAAGACACATCCATATGTGAAAGCCACAATGATAAACTGAATATGAGTGGAAGAAACTTGGGTATATTCAATGACAATGATTCGAGTGAGGAGGAAACCCTATAATGGATCGATGATGAATAATCACAAGATGACATTTGTGAATCTTCACCATTCGAGATCTAAATTTTGATGCCAGCACCAATCGACGATGATTGCATCTACGAAGATTCGATGTGGATCTCTTGTCATCTCCCACCTTTAACTCCGTTCTTTCACGCCCGCCAAGAACATGAGCCGGAACGGAATCAAGTTGAGAATACTCGCCGATCAATGCTACATCTCGCCAAGCTTGAAGGTGTTCTGAACAAAGACCCATTTATTGTGTTGTATGACATATATTATGGGCGTAAGTCTCTTTTTGATGACCATTTCTCAGTGTCAAGACGAGGACATTAAACCAAGCGCTTCTTGGGAGGTAACCCAAGTTTTCAAATAATGGGGCCTAAGGCTGCACGCTATGGGAGAAAAGCCCCATTTCGGTCACCTTGCCTAGAGCATCACCACCAACCATACTCAGAGGCGAGATTGTCTCACTTTCCAGGTACGTGTCTTATTCACTTGTGCTTAATTTGAATATATGTTTGTTTTGAGTTTGGGGGTGAGACACATGTTGGCGTATGCGTGTTAGGTTAGCAAATGATTGTGTATATAATTTTTATCCTATATCTTGTGTTCTTTTGGCCATGTTTTTGGTTTGTTTTTCCTTTTGTTAGTTGTTAGAATAAATTGTGAGTTTTGTTGAGATGAAATGACTTGATATCGATGATGACTACAGACATTTGATGTTCTCTTAGGTCGTTTGAAATGTATTGCATTGAGATTTCTATGTGCTTCACTCTCAACTTGTTACACTTGAGCACTATGAATCATAATCACTTCACCTTTTGGGTACTTGGAAAATATTTATGTGATTTAGGTAGGCTTTGACATCTCCTGAACACTAAAGCTCATTTGAGTGAAACTTGAGGTGAAATACTAAGGTATATGTTATTGGAGAGATGATTTAGGCATTCTTTGGATTGTTTGAGCCTTTGATGCTAACCCATGAAAATTGTTTATCCTCTGTTGCCCCTATTGAGCCTTATTTCCTAACTCTTTCATTACCCACATTTGGGCATCCACCCCACTAAATGTATTTCCACTTCCTAAACCCATCAATAATTGGCATATTTGCATGGATCCCTATGGGCGGCATTTGGAAAGTTGTTGGTGGTTTGGGTTGTATGTTTGATTTTGTAAATAAATAAATAAATAAAAAAATATTCATTGTATTATAGTGGTAAGTATCCTGTCTGTCCTTTTTTTTTCCCTGCAACATTCGGGACAATGTTGAGTTTGAGTTTGGGGGTTGTGGTTCTCACCTACTTTAAAAAAACAAATTGTTGTTTTAGTGTGTTTTGTAAATAATACAGTGTGGGATTGATTGAAAGAAGACATTTGACGAAAAAGTGGAGTAGGTGAATTTTTTTATTGGAAATTGTGTAAGATCCATGAGTTGTGATACATGCCTAGGGTGATTTGAGCCTAAACATGACATTCCTATCTACCTTTTACCCTAACCATACATTACAACCCGCAAAGTCCTTTTGATCTCCAATAACATATATACCTGCACAATTAGTAGAAAGTGACACGAAAAATGGGCTTATGGTCGTTCTTACATTATTTATCTAGAGATTGTTCAATGTTTCCTTAGCACATAAATATATGTGAGGCTCGTTTGGTTGGGTGAGAGTGATTATGCATGCATTAACAAATCTAGAGTCTTGAGTGGATTGAAATTGATACTTAAAATTGAAATTCTAGATAATTTCAATGTGTGCGTTTCTTTTGAGCTTGGAACATTGTGTGGTGGCAGAGATCATTGCACAGTTGTTGATTCAATACAAAACTCACATTTTTATCTTTAACCTTTTTGTACTTGATTTGTTTTCTTTTATTTTGTTTTCTTTTTGCTTAAGGACAAGCAAACTTTTGAGTTTGGGGGTATTTGATGAGTGGTATATTTAATAAAAAATCAAGTACTTTTAGGTTCAAATTTTTATGTGTTTTTAAGCATTTTTTTTAGATTGATGTGTTATTGTTGTGTTTTGTAGAATTACAAATAAATGGGAGAAACGGTGCAAAATTCATGCAGGTGCTGCAACTTCAAGGTCAATTTTATCGAATATTAAATTTGGTTTTGGGAAACCTCAAAACATGGAAGTTGTATATCTATGTCTTATATTTTCATAGCTTTTTGAATCACCTCAATCAGAGTTCGGACGAGAAATATATGGCCAAAATACGAACTTGCTATAAGCGTTGTCCAACGCGCGATGCAGCGCTGTCCCACGCACGCTGCAGCACGCTCATGATAGTGTTTTTAGCCATAGTACACTGCAACGCGCCTTTTCTAAAACGCGCGCTGTAGTGCTGACAATCGAATCTAAAACGTTAAAAGGGTATTTAGGGCTCATTTTGCAAGGGAGGAGAGAGAAATCAGAGAGGAAGACGAGAGATGAAAGAGAAAGTGACAACGGAGCAAGGAAAGGGCGCGAGATTGATGATCTAGAGCAAACTTCTCTACAAATCCGATTTGATTTCTTCTCTTCTCCCTAATATTACATGAATTTTGTATTTGGGATATTGTATTAAACACATGTTTTCATCTATGAAGTTCTTGATAATATTAGTTGTTGATTTGTCTATGTTGAGCTAATATCTAGATCTAGGGCTTGATGTAGTCTTGTTTTGAACCATATTTAGACTATTTTGTTGATTGTTAGTTTTAATTCTATTTGATGCATCTCCTAGGCTTAATGTGTTTGATTTATGTGTCCAATGAGCTGGACGATGTTAGTTTATGAATTTTATACTTGGGAGAGGTTGAATTCGTAAACGGAATTGGGAGTGCATAATTAGGTTATTGTGAGTCCGGGAGAAAATCAACACCTAGGTATTCGAGTTGAAAATTTAGAATCTTGTGAAACCGGGAGGTAATCGAGTTCTATATTTATCAATTAGAATCGCCATTTAATTATGTTTATCTTTATAATGTTTATAATGTATGCTTTCACATGATATTTTGGTTGAATTGAGAACTTGAAATTTGACACTCGGGAGAGGTAATCCTAGGTTCGGACTAAGGTTAAACACAACGTGAGCTTTAATAGATTGGGAGATATTTAGAGTTTGCGTAATTTATAAGGTTAGGTTTAATAAATGTTTTTACCTAAATACTAGATTGGGATATCAGTAATGAAGTGTTTACATATTCTCTCACTTGACGCTCGGGAGAGATAGTGAGAGAGCAATAACACGAGGATCTTGACTATTGAACAAATAGAATTGACTAATAATTTACTTAATAGGACAACATGGGAATAACGAGATGAAATGGAGCCCTAGAACCTTTGTGCATAGAAAATCCATACTTTATTTTGTTTTTGTATTTATTTTATTTTAGATTTTTTTTTTTAAATAAAAACCCAAAAATTGATTGCTTAAATAAAGTTAGGTGATGATATCGTGGTACTTAACAAAAATTTAAACTAATCCCTATGGATACAACAATCCTACTCTTCCTATACTATTAAAACTTGACCCGTACACTTGCGATGTATAGCGACGAAAAACAATTTCACTACTAGTAGGTAACCCTCGTGGGTTCAGTCGACAATCTGAAAGAAAAAATAAAATCATAAGCGAAGACTGAACTGCACTTCAACCCAGTTCTTGACCAAGAAAATCAGGGTACATAGATAACTGAGGTGGGTTTTGGTCGTCTAATCAAGCGGAACGGTCATTGTCTAAAACAGTGACATGACGTGATAAAAAAAAAAAAAAACCAACGAGGTTCTTAGTCTCAATCAGACATTAAATGTCTAGCACTTGGTTTAGGATACATGGGAACCTATGTAGGCTTTGTTGCATTTTGCTGAACGCCCATGACATATTCCTACGCCCTAGCTAAAGGTGGGGCATATTATATCCATTTTCTCCATCAAGATTATGTTATAGGATTTTCCCCAACTAGAGTTGGGGCATATTATATCATATTTCTTCGTCAATATTTCTTGATAAGATTCACACCAGCTACGTCTGTGGCAAAATTCAAAAAGTAAGAAATGAAATTCACAATCCCTAAGAAAGAAACAAGCATCACATAGCCCAGTATACAACTGGGGCATATTTTATCTAGGGTAACTTCCTATGAGAAGATTTCTAGTCCTTGTCGGCAATCCCAGGTGGGATATGGCCATGAAACTCCACTAAGTGTCGAGTTTCCCCGTGAGAGTTCCCAAGTAAGAATCCTCTCAATCATTTTTCAATCATGTATTGATATGATGACACAGGAATTAATTTCTCTAACTAAGAACCTTTTCCACCAAATGCGAATCTACATAAAATCAAGTCCTGAACTACATTGGGCCTGATTCTTAGCTATCTGAGATATACAGGCGCTCTGATGGAGTTTTGTCAAGAAATAAATAAATAAATAAATAAATCAATTAATCAAATCAAAACAATCAATCAATTAATCAATAAATAAAATCAATTAATCCAACAATGTCTAAAGTACTGCTTCAATCAATCAATCAATCAATGTCCTAATTTACTTTACCTATTAGAACTACGTTTGACCTGATTCTTAGCTATCCTAAGATATGTAGGAAAACCCCATACGGGTTCGGTCATACATTTAAACAAAACCCTAGTGTCGAACTTCTTTCACAATGTTCCTCTCTATTGTGTCATAGTCTTAACACTATGTTTCTTGTTGTCCTTGGAGCACTGTGCTAGAAACGTTTTAGTATGTTCCTAGCTATCCTTGGAGCACTGTTTAAAAACCTATCACTATGTTCCTCACTATCCTTAGATCATTGGGTCAAAAAGCTTTCATTATGTTCCTTGATATCCTTGGATTATTGTGTCAGAAATCTTTCACTTTGTTCCTCGCTATCCTTGGATCATTGTGTCAAAAACCTTTTACTACGTTCCTTGCTATCCTTGGAGTATTGTGTAAGAAACCTATCACAATGTATCTTTCTATCTTTGGATAATTGTGTCAGAAACATTTCACTATGTTCCTTTCTATCCTTGTATCATTGTGTTAGAAACCTTTCACTATGTTTCTCGCTATCCTTGGATCATTGTGTTAGAAACCTTTCACTATGTTCCTTTCTATCCTTGGATCATCGTGTTAGAAACCTATCACTATGTTCTTTTCTATCCTTGGATCATTGTGTCATAATCCTTTCACTATGTTCCTCTCTATCTTTGGATCGTTGTGTCAAAAACCTTTTATTGTGTTCCTCGCTATCTTTGGATTATTGTGTCAAAATCTTTCACTGTGTTCCTCACTATCTTTGAATTATTGTGTGAGAGTCTCGTCACTATGTTCCTTTCTATTTTTGGATTATTGTGTCAAAAACCTTTCACTGCGTTCCTTGCTATCTTTGGATCACTGTGTCAGAGTCCCGTCACTATATTCTTCGCTATCTTCGGATATTTGTGTCCAAAACCTTTTACTGGGTTCTTTGCTATCTTTGGATCATTGTGCCAGAGTCCCATCACAATATTCCTCGCTATCCTTGGATCCTATATCAGAATTTTATCACAATGTTCCTTGCTATCTTTGGATCACTGTGTCAGAATCTTTTTTAGGAAGGAATTTAGTTAATCCTATGGATGATATGGTGGGTTACATATCCCCATCTACCTAGGAAAAACTGCGAAGATGATTCATCATTCTCTATACGCTATCGGTGTAATAGTCGCAGGACAAGGCTTTAAACAGTCGCCTTTGAGAACCTCCTTATAGGACAAGGCTTTATACAGTCACTTTTGAGAAAATAAACTTGTAGGGAATTGCTTGATATAGTTGCCTTCGAGAAGCATAATCTTAAGACAAGGCCCTCGACAGTCGCCTTTGATAGCAATCCTTGTAGGACAAGGCTTTATCAGTCGCATTCAAGGAAAAGCCTTTAGGATTGGTATGTCGCTATTCTTTAGGAGTGTAGAATGGTAAGGTTGGTTTGTCGCCATCCTTGCCAAGTAGTAATCCTTGAGGTTTCCAAAAATCCTTCACACGTACAAAGAACTAGCCACTTGCCAATGACCTTCATAACCTGCAATTGTAACCTACAAAACCGATTAGCTCCCAAGGGAAACCGGTGTGGTGTTGTCCAAAGAACCTCTGGCATGAGAATAAGTTAGTCTGTTTTATGGTATAAAGTTATCAGTATATAAAAAATGCTACCTTGGCACCTTGATACCTGCCTTCATATATAGACTGTTTATTCTACCTGTCCGTTCATGTCACCACCCCCTCCATAATCCCTCTTTAACTGCCTATAAACTGTCCATGATCTCACTACAAACCATAAATCAGTTACGTCTCTTTGTCTGCATGGGATCGTGGGGCTTTACGTCAATCACCTAGTGACCTTCCATTGTTGATATCACTCGCTTACAATTAGGCCCCATTCGGGAGCCTTCTTCTATTTATGTCAGCCCATACATGATACGGCCTCTTATGGGTGCTCTCATTTATTCATGTGTTGGGCTTCTTCCGAAGGCAAACCCAACTCCATTCAGACCAATACACTTGGAAAAATGGATGATCTTTGGGTCTATTCCTATTGGTCAGATTTTACTACCTGACTTGACCCATCAATCTCCTATTGGTATCTATCAAATATGGGCAGGGATTTTTCCCACATCATTCACCCTTCTGACTATTGAGGTGATTCAAAAAGGTGAGATGAATGATCATCCTTCTTAGTGTAATTGTTTCTTACTTCTATTTAATTTCTTGATCGTCCTGCCATTTTTGTACTTTATTCATCTCCCTCGATTATTTTATTTTGAAAATGGTTTCCTGCCCTTCGTTTAGTCTAGTCAAGCTTGGTTCCTCGTTGACTCTTCTCTCAGAGAAGGTGGTGACTACCAAAGCTCGTCAATCCACCAATTCTATAATGAATTGGGGAAATCACGGTGCGAGCGACTTTAAGGAGAAATCGATCGAGTACTTCTGAGATAAATATAAAATCCCTACCTCAGTCGCAATTCAGGTTCCAATGAAAGACGGGCGTCCCTACACTAGCAAAGAGGATGAAATATGCCTCTTGGTAGGGGGGATTTTTGTGCACGCCTATTTATGTTCGCAAGTATACAAGGTCTAAAGTTTTAATATAGTGGACTTTTGAAGATCGGATATCGTTCCCACAGAGAAAAGTGTGAATAATTGAATTGAATACCGCAATTGTGGTAGTCTCGTGTTATCCTGACGACGGAAGACATGAATTAAAATTAAACTAAGCTAAACTACAATTAGTGGGTTAATTCTAACTAGGTTTATTAATTAGGGATTGATTTCGTTCACTTAATACACGTTTGATTTCATTCGGTTAACAATAACGGAGTTTAGGTATCCGACAATCTCGGTTCGTAAGCTCCTCCGCCACCTCTTCCGAGTGTAAGACGAGGGAATACGCGACTTTTGTGTCGACGAAGAGGTCCCCCTCAATGTCTTAACGACTCTAGGCCGCGTGAGTCTTGACCCAACGTCATCGATTGCATACTAACTAACGCCCTCCCGGGTCGTTAGGTCGTAACGATATGTTTACCCTAGTCCGAATCCAGGGTTACCTCTCCCGAGTGTCAAACCCTAGATTCTCAAATCCAACCCTAATACCATTACAAGCATATTAAGATCGTCATCAAATGATAAACACAATCAGACTTAAAAGCAACAACCGTTAAAGAAACGTATATTAAACCAAATGAGTATTTACACAACTACACCTTTCCCTAACTAATCTATAAATTAGACTAACATGTTCTTAGCTAATACAACATTTAATCAAGAGGAGATCATCATTACCAAATATAAATATTAAATACAAAGATGGAAACAAGGGAAGAAAAGCCAAATCTCAAAGTGGAGTAGTCCACTTTCGCCAAAGAACGATCCTCCCGAGCTTCTTCTTCTCGCTTGAATGAACTTCCTCTTCTAGCTCTTCAAGGATTGGCCAAGAACACTCTTTAAAACTAATATAATCTACTTCCTAAACTAATCTAATCTAACTAAGGTGGAAGAGAGCTCCCAAAGAACAACCGGAGCCTCCTCTCACGTCTAAGGGGTCCTAACATTTTTTTAGCAATTGGGGGAGAAAGGGGTTTTATAGGCAAGGGTTGGAAATATCTTCAAAATATATAAAAACAGATATTTCTGTGCAGAGTGTCACCGCCTAAGCGGTGGTTCACCGCTTGGGCGGTGGACTTAAGTCGGTTCAGTTCTGTCGGTAACTTCGCCTAAGCGATGGTTTTTTCGCTTAGGTGGTGGCTGCTGGCAAGATATTCTATTGTTTTCTCGCCTAGGCGGTAGTTCAGCCTTTCAACACTCCAACATTCTACCTCTTTTCTGCGTAAGCGGTGGAACTTCCGCTTAGGCGGTGGTCTTCATTCACCGAAACCCTGTTTTGCACATTTTGCTCACCGTTTCTCCACCGTTTTCACTTGTTTCTCGCCCTTTGACGTCCTTTCACCTGTTCTACACTAAAACACACTAAAACATAATTAAATATAAGTAAAATTCTTGAGAACTAACAAATTTGGTTTAGAAATAGATAGGTTTTTCACACCTATCAATACCCCCAAACTTAGAATTTTGCTAGTCCTCGAGCTAAACACTAACACTAAACTAAACTAACTAACGAACTAACTAACTAAAAATGAGAAATTACACTAACACAAAAGAAGTATATGCATGTAAATATAGAGTTCAATCTAAATGACCAATTTGTTCCTCCCTCAACATCCCTAAATCGAATCAAGTTCGGGAAGTAACCCACACCAAGTGGTGTTCGAGAATTTCAACGATCAATATCAATAAAAATCATTCTAGATCCATTTGAAGTGTGTGTGTGAGAACTCAAATGTATAACTAGTCAAATACCAAATTCAATTATTCAATCGTTAAGCTCATAATTTAAACCGTTGACGGATTCAGGAAAACTATAAGCTTGATTGGAGTCTAATATCCACTAATGTAGGCTTGGATATTCACGAAAATCAATAGGACTTGGTTTGGCTTTGGAGAACGACCACGGGTATCACTGGAATAAAAATAGAAATTCAGTTTAACCGATCGATACCCGAGGTAAAATCGCTTGTCGCTATCCTCTCTCATGACCCCACATTTAAAGTACAATTCTGAATAAGAAATGAAGATCCTGGTATTCACTTGTCGAAAGAGAAGAAAATGAAAACTATATTTACTTTTTTTTCTTTACAACATATTCCTAAATTAAGTCGAATAATTACAGTTTTAGGAGAGTGCAAAAAGAAGTTAGAGAAACACACCCCCAAGCTTATTCGAATTTGTAAAATTTTAGGAATATGCAAAAAGAAATGATAGAAACACACCCCCAAACTTATTTTAGGAGCGTGCAAAAACAAATACAAAAGTGACAAGTGAATACACTAATACCGAATCAATAAAAATTTATCAAAAACCCGACCGCTCACTTGATTTCATTGAATTTTTAAAATTAGGCTTAGCGACTTTGGTTTAGGAAAAATTTAAATGAAAAGAGCATTTGGAACGCATTCCGAATTGATTACGTTATCGGCTTCGACAGGGGAAATAAGGAATGAAAATTTTCAGGTTAGCTACAACGGATCAAGCAAAAAATTGATGGCCTAAATCACGTTTCCGGAATTACCTTACCTAGGATTTTGCCTCAAGTTTTCCCCAAATCAAGTTCTAGTTTCCTCATTTTTTATGATGAACTTAATATCGAATAATCAACGTCTAATCGTTCAGATAATTATACTTTGAGTTCAAATGTTGTGCAATTTTTGGATCGAGATAATTTTTACCCAATCGACATGTTAAGCACACAAAACACACAAGAAAGGTATTACCCCCGACCTTAATATGCAATTTGGGGATAATTCTCATCATCGGGTCTTGGCCCAAATGAACTCATAAATAAGCATGCAAACACAACTTTATACATACACAATACTAAACTAATTCTAATACTAACATACATAAATTAATTTAACACTAAACATGCAAAAACAAAAATTAAACTAACTAAACTAAAAATTTTAAAAATTAAAACATTCATAATACAAAAATAAATAAAGGTCTGTACAACAAAAAATTTTCATTTTGTTCAAAAAATAATAATACTTGTTCATCCTGTTCTACAAAAAGTCAAAATGGATGAACATTCACTAAACTATCATCCAATCTATACCACTCAGACCTGAACATGGCAGTGTTCCAATATCAGCGAACCCAATAAACATATAGCATGCTTGCACAGAAAATGGGTTGAACACATACCTAGAGAATAAGACTTATTCCCTACTGTTCACCTGAGGGAAATTCCTCTCCACCACTATTACGTCGGAATGGAAATTGTGGCGGTTGCAAAAAGTGCGGCGGCAATGCCGAAGCGGTCACACATGAACCTGTGGATTTGATCTGGTGCACACACTAATCACAACGTTTCAACAAAACATGAACAATGTAGCATGCAATTTTGTTTCACACAATTTAACAATCCATAGAAACTAAGTTATCACCAAAAATCAAACCAAAATCCCAAAGTGATAAAGAAAATCATGAAAATGGGATTTGAAAATTGATTTGTGGTGGATGAATTAGGGTGGAAATCACAAATTTTGGTTATGGAAGGATGATTTTTGAGTATTGGAATGGTTTGGAAGTGAGGTTTTAGAGAGAAGGTGGAGGTTTTGGGGAGGGAACTTTGTGATTTCAATTTTTTGAACGAACGGACTCTTTTTAACAGCAGAAGATTCACCGCTTGAGCGGTGGAACTCTTTTATTTAAAATCAAACATTCTGACGAAATTACGCTTAGGCGGTGGTTCTTCCGCCTAAGCGAAATTACACCAGTATGCAAACGTTTTGTTTTGCTGTTAATCCGCCTAGGCGGTGATTTTACCGCCTAAGCGGTGGAGCGTGTTTTGAAAATCTGTTGCATCTTGTATTTTTACCGCCTAAGCGGTGGGCCTAAAACTCCCACTTTTGTGTTTTTCTCAAATTTTCAAAATACGGCTCCACCCCGTACGTTTTCACTTCGCTTGTTCAACGTGTTTAAATTTAAAATACTTTCCCAAACTTCCACACTCCTAAATTCTTTGCCGAACACGTTCTGAAGCCATGACGGCTTACAAAAAGAATAAATAATCAAATAAATAGTAACAAAAATCGGGTAATTTGATACCCTAAGTTTCATTTCAAAAAAAATAAAAAAATAGCACTTGAGTTACTGTGCCCAGCTGCTTAGAGGTAGATAGAACGTTTGTATGACCAGGTTTTTTAAGGCATGTTTGCCGGCATCCAATGTCCCCGCTCTTTCTCTCAAAAGTGCTCTACTGAGACGGGCGCTGGGGGCGAACTCAACTTGAAATGGATAGAGCATTCCGATTGGGGTGGAAGCGCTCGGCGATTAATAAAAAGATCTTAGGTATGAAACCTATGAGAGCTATTTTTTCACCAAAATTCCCCATAGACAAGGAATTTGGGCTCAAATGCTTAGTCTGATCAAGATCATGGCTTTGAAGTCGACTTCTCCTCTCAGTCCTTATAATTTTCAATAAGCTCCATCTCGGGATTGAGAATTAACTTTCTTTATCTGTTCTAGCTCTTCTTGATCTCATTAACACAATGAAACAAAAATAAAAATTAAAAACAAAACAAAAATAAATGTCAGGATTAACATTCGACCACTTAGTTGCAATATCAACTTAGAATTCACACTAATCCCACGTCTACAACGCCAAAACTTGGTGTGTTGACGGAACTAGGATACGATACATTTGCTTTTCCTATATAAAACTTATGTTTTGAGCCGATACCGCATTTCTTTTGCAATATTCAAATAAGAATTCAAATAAAATTCACATTTTTCCCCGGCAACGGCGCCAAAAACTTGGTGGACGTTGACGGGAACAGAATTTGATAACAACCAATCTCCAGCAACGGCGCCAAAAACTTGGTAGGGAGCATTTTTGCGCAAGCCTACTTACGCTCGCAAGTATACAAGGTCTAATGTTTTAATATAGTGGATTTTTGAAGATCGGATATCGTTCCAACAGAGAAAAGTGTGAATAATTGAATTGAATACCGTAATTGACGTAATCTCGTGTTATCCTGATGACGGAAGACATGAATTGAAATTAAACTAAGCTAAACTACAATTAGTGGGTTAATTCTAACTAGGTCGATTAATTAGGGATTGATTTCGTTCACTTAATACACGTTTGATTTCGTTCGGTTAACAATAACGGAGTTTAGGTATCCGACAATCTCGGTTCGTAAACTGCTCCGCCACCTCTTCCGAGTGTAAGACGAGGGAATACGCGACTTTCGTGTTGACGAAGAGGTCCCCCTCAATGTCTTAACGACTCTAGGCCGCGTGAGTCTTGACCCAACGTCATCGATTGCATACTAACTAATGCCTTCCCGGGTCGTTAGGTCGTAACGATATGTTTACCCTAGTCCGAATCCAGGGTTACCTCTCCCGAGTGTCAAACCCTAGATTCTCAAATCCAACCCTAATACTTTTACAAGCATATTAACATCGTCATCAAATTATAAACACAATCGGACTTAAAAGCAACAACCGTTAAAGAAATGTATATTAAACCAAACGAGTATTTATACAACTACACCTTTCCCTAACTAATCTCTAAATTAGACTAACATGTTCTTAGCCAATACAACATTTAATTAAGTGGAGATCATGATTACCAACTATAAATATTAAATACAAAGATGGAAACAAGGGAAGAAAATCCAAATCTCAAAGTGGAGTAGTCCACTTTCACCAAAGAACGATCCTCCCGAGCTTCCTCTTCTCGATTGAATGAACTTCCTCTTCTAGCTCTTCAAGGATTGGCCAAGAACACTCTTTAAAACTAATCTAATCTACTTCCTAAACTAATCTAATCTAACTAAGGTGGAAGAGAGCTCCCAAAGAACAACCGAAGCCTCCTCTCACGTCTAAGGGGTCCTAACCTTTTTTTAGCAATTAGGGGAAAAAGGGGTTTTATAGGCAAGGGTTGGAAATATCTTCAAAATATCTGAAAACAGATATTTCTGTGCAGAGTGTCACCGCCTAAGTGGTGGTTCACCACTTGGGCGGTGGACTTAAGTCGGTTCAGTTCTATCGGTAACTTTGCCTAAGCGATGGTTTTTCCGCTTAGGCGGTGGTTGCTGGCAAGATTTGCTGTTGTTTTCTCGCCTAGGCGGTGGTTTTCTCACCTAGGCGGTAGTTCAGCCTTTCAGCACTCCAACATTCTGCCTCTTTTTCGCCTAAGCGGTGGAACTTCCACTTAGGCAGTGGTCTTCATTCACCGAAACCCTATTTTGCACATTTTGCTCACCGTTTTTCCACCGTTTTCACTTGTTTGTCGCCCTGTGACATCCTTTCACTTGTTCTACACTAAAACACATTAAAACACAATTAAATGTAACTAAAATGCTTGAGAACTAACAAATTCGGTTTAAAAATAGATAGGTTTTTCACACCTATCACCTCTTTGTGTAGATGTTTGAATATGGACCTAGACTCCATTTTACTCATTTCCTTTGTAATCTATTTTGTCAATTAGATATCACCTTCGTAAGAGCTTTCATCTGATAGCAAAAGTCATAGACGAATTGAAGAAGCTCTTGGTGCTGGAGGAACAAGCTTGCAAGGCTCTTACCTACTATCCCTTTGAACCATCGAAGATGGACGAGTCTCAAGTCAGTCACTTGAAAATTTTGGCCTTAAGCAAAAGGAAAAGAGCACCTAAGAAATCCTAGCAATCATCCATGCCAACTTTTGCCCCTCAGCCAGTTGTACGATCCATTTTTTACGCTCATGTCTGACTACTCGCAAGTGCACGAGGTCAAGTTTTAGAATAATGGATCATTAAGATAGGGTATCGTTCCACTGGGAAATGTGTTTGAATAATTGAATATTGTAGTTGAATTAGTCTTATATTATCTCGACTTTTCAAGAATTGTTTGGAATTTAATTACAATTAAGTTAAACTAATACTATTAGGTTAATTCTAATTACATGGATTACCTTGGAATTAATTTTATTCACTTAATACACGTTTGACTTCGTTTAGTTAACAATAACGGTATTTATACTATCCAACAATCTCTATATCTTAAACTCATTCACTCTCTCTCCCGAGTGTTTAGTGAATGACTATGTGACTTCGCACTGACGTCAAAGTCCCCCTCAAATGTATTTTTGAACACATAGTCACATGAGTCTTGACCCAACATCATGGATTGCACACTTTCGAACGCCCTCCCGGGTCGTTAGAACGTCGCGATATATTTAACCCTAGTCCGAATCCGGGGTTACCTCTTCCGGGTGTCAAACCCTGTATTCTCAAAACCAATCCTAATATATTGACAAGCATATTAAAATTGTAATAAAATAGTAAACATAATCGGATTTAGACAAACAACCATTAAGGTAACATATATTCAACCAAATGAGTATTTACATGAATTACAACAACCTCTAGATAATATTTATCTAACCTACATGATCTTAGCCATATAAATATTAAAACAATAGGGATTCAACATCATTAGATATGAAAAAAAAATTACAAAGATAAAAACAAAGGAAGAACGATCAAATCTGAGAGTGGAATAGTCTACTGTCGCCAAGGATCGGTCTGCAAATGCTTCGTCTTCTCGGAATAATGAACCTCCTCTTTGAGCTCTTAAGAATGGGTAAAAGATCACCTTTAAAGTATGGGAATATTTTTTACAATTGTGGGAACAAAGGCTTTAAGTACAAGTGTTGAAAATATCTAGAAAATATCTTTTTTCTGTTGCAGAGTGATCGCCGCAGCAGTGAGGATCACCGCTACGGTGGTGGGCATGTTGGCAGGTTCATTGCTGCGGTGGTGAGATCATGCTGTGGCGGTGAGCTAAAATCTGAACTCTCTGGACTTTCATCGCCGCGGCGGTGGATTTGACTATTGCGGCAGTGGGACTTCACAATTCTCCCTGCATCTCTACCACCGCGTAGGTGGATTTGACCACTGCGGTGATGGGACTTGTGCTTAATTAGCCTTCTCTGCATTCTCATTGCCACAGTGGTGGATTTGACCACTGCGGTAGTGGCTTGCTGTCCTGAACACTTGTATTTTTCATCGTTTCTTCATCTTTTTCCCACTGTTTTCGCTCGTTTCTTGCTCGTTCACGTTTCTACACTAGATTTACATAAAAACACTAAAACACAATTAAGTATTACTAATGTACTTGAAAACTACCGAATTATGCTTAAACGTAGATAGGTATATTTCAACCTATCAAATACCTCCAAATTTGAAATTTTGTTAGTCCTCGAGCAAAACACCCTAACACTAAGTTAAACTAACTATGCTAATTGACTAACTACTAAACTAAAAATGAATAAACATCAACAAACAAGAAGTAAGAGCATGCAAGTTTCAAGTTCAATCAAAGAAACCAAGTTGTTCCTCCTTCAATAGCCCTCAATCTGATCAAGTTCGGGAAATAATACACACCAAGTGGTGTTCTAGAATTTCAACATTCAATATCAATAAAAACCATTCTAGATCCATTTAAAATGTGTGTGTGTGAGAACTCAGGTACATAATTATTCAAACACTGAATTGTATTATTCAATAGTTAAGCTCATGATTTAAACCTTAAAGGATTCAGGAAAATCATACGCTTGATTGGGTTCAACTATCCACTAATGTAGGTTCGGACATTCACAGAGATCAATAGGGCTTGGTTTGGCTTTGGAGAACGACCAAGGGTATAACAGGAATATAAAATAGAAAATCGTTATAATTGAATGATACCCGAGGCATAAACTCTTGTTGCTATCTCTCTCTCGTAACCCCACACATTTAAAACATAACTCTGAACAAGACTTTAAGAACTTTGTATTCACTTGTCGAAAGTAATGAAAATAAAAACTATATTGACATTTTTTTTTAACAAACTGACACACCCCCAAACTTATTCAACTTTGTATAATTGTAGGGGCGTGCAAGTGGAATTAAATCATGACAAGTGAATACATTAATACTGAACCAATAAAAATTCATCTGAAACCCCGATCGCTCGCTTAAAGTAGCATAGACTAATGCTAACTTTATTTCACTCAATTTGAATCTTAGACTTAGCGACAATGGTTTGGAAAAATAATAATTGGATAATGTATTGATACTCGTACAGAATTGAAAAGATTATTGGCTTCGACAGGGAAGTGACGGATAAAATTTTCAAGTTACCTACAAAGGTTCAAGCGAAAAAATTGAAGACCTAAATCACGCCTCCGGAATTGCCTTACCTAGGATTCCACCTCAAGTTTCCCCTAAATCAAGTTCTAGATTTCTCATTTATGTGATGAACTTATTACAGAATAATCGGCGTCAAATTGTTAAGATAATTATACATTGAGTCTATATGATTGTGCGATTTAGGATCAAAATAATTTTTACCTAATCGACATGCTAAGCACACAAAACACAAATGAATGGCCTCACCCCTGACCTCGATATATAATTAGGGGATAATTTTCAACATCGGGAAATGGCCCTAGACGAACTTTACAACTCAACATGCGAATACGACTTAATTCATTAACATATCTATACTAAATCTAAACACTAGCATACATGCACTAACTAAACATTACACATGCATAAACAAAAATTAAAAATAAAACTAAACTAGAAATTAAAGTATACATTATACATTTAAAACTTCTACAAAGTATAAAATTAACATACATAAATATCATTTTCAAAAACTAAACATTTCTAGTCTAATGTTTATATATCAACATATTGTTCATCTTTCTTTACCAAAAACAAAATTGAATGAACATTCTTTCCCCCCAAACTTAAACAAGGCAGTGTCCTCACTATCTAAGCAGCGGACTCAATACAGGATATAACAATTATATGTAAAATTGGGTTCCGAACACATACCTAGGAGGTAGGACTTAAAAGTCTCACCCCTACCATTCACTAGGAGAAAAGTCATCACCATAGCCATTTCGACAGAAAGGGAATGGTGGCGGTGCAACTCATGCGGCTGGAATTGTGGCACTGGTGGAAAGAGACTAATATCGATGCCTATGCACTCGCATAGAAGTTGTTGGATCTGGTCCTGCTGTCGTGAGTATTGGTCCAAGAAAATCCTGATACCGGTAATGTCATTACGGATGTTGTATTGATCATGGCGAAGAACATGAATGTCAGTCCGGAAATCCTTGATGTTTGGATGTGGGATGTCTGACGGGCGGCTAGAGGTCTTGGGAACTTGGCCTTCAGGTGGCCTCACCTCCTTCTGTACTTCTTGAATCGTCGGGCCTTGGGCTCCGCCCTTCTATATTCTTGTAATGTAGCTAATATCGATGGGAGTGATAGGGGGCCATGGACTATCCCCTGCGATCACCACTCCGACACGCTTGAAAATCTCTGTCAGAAATGATGGAAATGGGAGGCCGACTTTTGTTATCCGAACGACATGCATAATCGATGAGTAGATTTGGAATCCGACATTCAGTGGCTTTCCCCTCTGAATGGCATGCAGTATTGCGGCCCTCTCCATCGAAACGTTTGAAAAATAATAAGTTGGGAGCAGGCTTCCACAAATGAAGTGGTGCCATATTTTAGGCACCGAATTCATGAACTTTGTGGGGAAGGTGGCCTAACCCGGTCCTGTGATAGTCCAATGGACATCGCCCGTAGTCAGGGTCCGGATCACTTCCATGCTTGGCTCGTACCTTGGATATGGCTCAGGAAATGGCTCCAGCGGCCCTAATCCCAATATTTCATTGAATTTCTCGGGACTGAACACTATAATGCAATTGCGAACCTTCGTTCGATTGTCTTCAACCTCCATAATATTCGCATAAAATTCCTGGACTAAGGAGGCTTCGCCAAGGGGAGGTGATTGACAAAATTTTTCCCAACCTCAGCTTTGAATTACGTCCCTGAATTTCGCTGGTAAATCATCCAAGAGGCCAAAACCTCTCTGTTTAATGTAAGTTCGTTTTATCTCAAATCGATTGAAATGCTCTTCTGCCTTCTTGGAAACAAAACGGGATGAGTCATAATCACTAGCTGATCTCGATCTTTCCCCTCATAGCCTTTTCTGAGCAATGTGTTTCAACATTTTCCCTAGTAAGCATAATCACAAACACAACACCAAAATCATAACAAATCAACACAAATAGCCCCATGCCTCTAAACCAATAAGAACATGTCTCAACGGTAATACACACACACACACCAATCACAACCGTTTCAACACGAATTCAACAATGTAGCATTCAATCCATGACCACCCAATGCAATTTATCATCGAAATAACAATCATCACCAAAAAAATAAACCAAAACCCTGAAAGATGAAGGAAAATTGCGAAAAAAATAGGGTTTAGGGTTTAGAAAATAAACAAAATTCAACCAATTTCTCAATGTAGATGCAAATCATCCCATATATTCATTGTAAACATGAAATATAAGTTGAAGAACACTTACTTTATGGAACAAATCGGATCAAATGTCACAAGATTGGAAGAAATCACTCCTTTGGCTTCGAAACCCTAGAATCCAAAAAATAACTTGAAGAATGGGTTTTTGGTGGATGAAAAATGGTGAAATTCAAAAATTTAGTATGTGGAAGGATGAATTTTTAGATGAGAATGGGTTTAGAAAGAAGAAATTTGAGAGTTTTTGGAGTTTTTGAGATTGATTTTTCGGTTCTATGAAGCATCAATGTTTTAATTCGAATAGATATTTCACCGCTGCGGCGGTGGGAGCCCATTTTTTTAAACCTGAAGCCTGAAGTTTCACCGGTACGACGATGAAACACTTTGATAAAAACACGCATTCTGAAGTTTTACCACTGCGACGGTGAAGCACTTTGATCAACAATTTTAAGCACAAAACTCAACCCCGAGTATCCATACTCCTTAATTCTCATCCAAACAAGTTTCAAGACCACTATGATCTCCAAAAAGTAACTAGCACAAAAGTCGGACAAGTTTCATACCCTAAGATACAGATAAAACAAGTGCTTGATTTAACGTCCCTAGTTGGACCTTGTGAATTCTAGCTCAACCATCAACGAGGGAGATATTCTCCACAACTCGCACTTCATTTATGAAGTAATGCTTAATCCGCTCCCCATTGACTCAGAAAATACGTACGTCATTGCCTTCCAATTTGACAGAGCCGATCAGAAATACTTGCTTGATCCGGAACGGGCCGAACCATCGGGACTTCAACTTTCCGGGAAAGAGCCTCAGTCGTGAATTAAACAACAAAACTTTTTGGCCCGGGCTAAACTCTCTCCTGATTATCTTCTTATCAGGCTAGCTTTTCGATTTGTCTTTGTAGAGCTTGACATTTTCATAAGCTTCGTGCTAGAATTCCTCCGTCTCATTAAGTTGGAAGAGACGTTGCGCACCAAATACTTTTAGGTCAAAGTTAAGCTACTTAATCGCCCAGAATGCATGGTGTTCCAATTCGACGGGCAAGTGACACACTTTTCTAAATACCAATCGATACGGAGATATACCAATCAGTGTCTTAAAAGCCATGCGATATGCCCATAAAGCATCATCTAATTTTACCGCCCAATCCTTGCGATTTGAATGAACAGTTTTCTCCAAGATTTGCTTGATTTCCCTATTCGAAACTTCAACTTGGCCATTTGTCTGCGAGTGATATGGTAGCGCAATCTTATGCCTAACCCCATACTTTGTTAATAAAGTATTAAACATTTTGTTGCAAAAGTGGGTTTCCTCATCACTGATTATGGCCCGAATAGTCCCGAACTGCGTTAAGATATATCCTGAATAGCCATCAAGAAAGAAGTAGTGATCATATCTAGTTAGACGATCCAACATTTGGTCAATGAAAAGAAGTGGAAAATGATATTTTCTCGTTGCTTTGTTCAATCTTCTATAATCAATGCACACTCTCCATCCAGTGATGGTTCGTGTCAGAATGAGATCATTCTTGTTATTCTTTACCACCGTCATACCTCTTTTCTTGGGCACTACTTGCACCGCGCTAACCCGTTTGCTATCAAATATAGCATAGATAATTCCTGCATTCAAGAGCTTCAACACCTATGCTCTAACACCTTCTTTCATCATCGGATTTAGTCGCCTTTGATGCTTAATGGAGGGTTTGAATGAATCCTCCATCAATATCTTATGCATGCAAATAGTAGAGCTAATTCCTTTGATGTCTGAAATAGACCACACGAAGGCGGATCGATGCTGCTTTAGAATAGTAAGAAACTTATGTTCCTTCTCTGCTATCAAAGATGATGAGAGTATAACCGGATGAGTTACGTTTTCTCCCAAAAAGATATACTGGAGGTGATCTGGTAATTACTTGTGTACAAATCCATCGTGAGGTGGATTTGATGGTTCGGGAGATCTAACCTCATCTTCAATCATTGCTACATGAATTTGATCCCCTACGTCTTGATATTTAGCTTCCAAAGCAAGCACGTAGTCCACAACACCAACTTCAGTGGTTGAGCCCTTATCACTAAAATCCCCCATAGATAAGGAATTCGTAATGGCATGCTCCAATGGATCCGAGTTCACATTTGCAAGAAAGAATTCACTCATGCAAGAGTTAACAACATCCACTCGATTTCATGTAGGAGATTCATCCAGAACGTTCATTGATTTAAAAATATTGAACTTTATCTCCTCTTCATTTACCCTCAACGTCAGGTTGCCATTTTTAACATAAATTAAGGCCTTATGAGATTTCCTGATAGTACACGGGATCGTGAAACTACCTGGATCCTTTAGTTTTTCAGGCAACTTTCTCTATAGTATTGCACTGCATTCCTCTGTCATTTTGATCGTTTTGTATTCCTCCAACTTCTTCTTCTTTGTCATGACATCTTTCAAGACCTTTCCGTAGTTGGGCATTTGCTCCAATGCATTCGCAAAAGGTATGCTGATTTTTAATTTCTTGAAGATTTCATGAAACTTTGCAAATTGCGAGTCCAACTTCTTCTTTTAGAATTTTGGGGATATGGTAAAGGTGTGTCTAGAATTGGTGGATTATCTGGGAATGTAAGTCTCCCTGGTATCACCCTTGTATCTCTTCTCTTCTTCTCCTCAACTTCTTCTTCTCTCATCTTTTCATCTTTCTTTTCCTTATTGTCTTCATTTAACTTCTCCTTTCTCTCATCAACTTCCTCCTCCACAACTCTCATTGGTTCATCATGGTCAACTTCATGACTAACCCCCAGCTCTTCTTCGATTGGTTTACTTGCTTCCACTTCTTTACCGTTTCTCAACTTTATCGCCTTATATTCCCTTGGGTTAGTTTCCGTGTTGCTCGGAAACTTCCCTTTGGTTTGCTCTTGAAGGGTTCTAGCAAGTTGCCCGATTTGAATTTCCATTGACTTTACAGTTGCATTGGTGTTTGAACATGTTGTATCAATCGAGTCTAGCCATGTTTCATGCTTGTTTAAGCGGTTGTGCGTTTTACACAAGATTATTTGAGTTTCCTTCATGAATGACCCAAGCATATCTTCCAGGTTCGATTTTTGATTATGCATTGGAGGTTTTTGCATTTGACGGTTGGGTTTCATAGGATATCCCTGAGTTTGGTTTCTATAACCCGGAGGTGGCCGCAATGAGTTCCGGTTATTCGCATATGAAAAGTTTTCATGGTTGCGAAGACCAGGATTGTTGTGTGTTGGAATGTTGGTGGCGGGCCTGAAAGTATAAGTCCGGTTGTTCAGAAAGTGACATTCCTCAAACCAATTATCCAATCTGGTTTGGGAACTACTTGCTACATTCTCCGTTTTGCGACTTAATGATACATCTTTAGTTGAAAAAGCCCCCAATTGTTAAGAAAGTCTTGAGACTTGGGCCGATAAGGTTGCGAGATGATCAGACTCTTGAATGGAAGATACCTTTCTTCCCGTGTTCCTCTCGTTTGGCCACTGATAGTTATTGGTTGCCATTTCTTCTAATAATGCATTTGTTTCATTTGGGGTTTTAGATAGCAACGATCTTCCAGAGACAGCGTCAACAATTGTTCTTGTTTGGCCGTCCCACCTATTGTAAAAGAGTTGGGTTTGAAACCAATCTTAATACCTGTGTTGGGGGCACCTACGCAATAAGTCCTTGAACCTTTCCCATGCTTCAACAATAGCTCAAAATCCCTTTGGTGAAACTGTGTAATCTCACCGCAGAGTTGAGAAGTATTTGAAGATGGGAAAAACTTAGTGAGGAACCTTTGAGCAAGGTCCTCCCAAGTATTAATGCTTCCCAGCTGGATAGATTAAAACCATCCTCGTGCTCGGTCACGAAGTAAGAATGGAAAGAGCCTCTATCGAATCACATCCTCAGCAACACCGTTGATCTTTAATGTATCGCATATTTCATGAAAAGTGGCTAAATGGACATTAGGGTCTTCATAAAAATTGCCTCCATACTGATTTTGTTGCATCATGTTTATGAGAGCAGGCTTGAGTTTGAAGTTATTAGTTTGTATGGGCTGCCTCCGAATGCCTGAGAAATTTTCTAGCATTATAGGTCTATAATAGTCCCGAAGGACTAGTTGTGGACAATCTGGTTCTGGAGGCTGGAGTGCCTGAGCAACCAGCGATTGTTGAATATTTTCTTCTCCACCGGCCATAGTATTAGCTTGAGTTCTTTTCTTTCTCCTCAACCGTTTCAATGTTCTCTCTATCTCTGGATCCAGAGTGAAAAGTTCTACACTTTTACTACGTCGCATGAACTACTGTATTGAAATAAATAAAATAAATTAATGAATGAATTGAAATAAAATAAAATAAAAGAATGGTCTATCTTAATATTCAACCACTTAGTCACAATATAATTCTATTTCAAGACACCGTTCCCCGACAACGGCGCCAAAAACTTGTACGATGCCTTTTTTACGCTCATGTCTGACTACTCGCAAGTGAAAAAGGTCAAGTTTTAGAATAATGGATCTTTAAGACTGGGTATCGTTCCACTAGGAAACGTGTTTGAATAATTAAATACTGTAATTGATATAGTCTTATATTATCTCGACTTTTCAAGAATTGTTTGGAATTTAATTACAATTAAGTTAAACTAATACTATTAGGTTAATTCTAATTACATGGATTACCTTGGAATTGATTTCATTCACTTAATACACGTTTGACTTCGTTTAGTTAACAATAATGGTATTTATGCTATCCGACAATCTCTATATCTTAAATTCATTTACTCCCTCTCTCGAGTGTTTAGTGAATGGATATGTGACTTCATGCTGACGTCAAAGTCCCCCTCAAACGTCTTTTCGAACACATAGTCACATGAGTCTTGACCCAACGTCATGGATTGCACACTTTCTAACGCCCTCCCGGGTCATTAGAACGTCGCGATATGTTTAACCCTAATCCGAATCCGGGGTTACCTCTCCTGAGTGTTAAACCCCGTATTCTCAAAACCAATCCTAATATATTGAAAATCATATTAAAATTGTAATAAAATGGTAAACATAATCGAATTTAGATAAACAACCATTAAGGTAACATATATTCAACCAAATGAGTATTTACATGAATTACAACAACTTCTAGATAATATTTATCTAACCTACATGATCTTAGCCATATAAATATTAAAAAAATAGGGATTCAACATAATTAGATTTGAAAAAAAAAATTACAAAGATAAAAACAAAGGAAGAACGATCAAATCTGAGAGTGGAATAATCCACTATCGCCAAGGATCGGTCTGCAAATGCTTCGTCTTCTCTGAATGATGAACCTCCTCTTTGAGTTCCTAAAAGATAACCTCTCAACTGCGGGAACATGTTTTACAATTGTAGGAACAAAGGCCTTATGTACAAGTGTTGAAAATATCTAGAAAATATTTTTTTTCTGTTGTAGAGTGACCGTCGCGGCGGTTGGAATGTTGGTAGGCTCACTGCTACAGCGGTGAGATCACGCTATGGTGGTGAGCTCAAATTTGAACTCTCTAAACTTTCACCCCCGTGACGGTAAATTTGACCACTACGGTAGTGGGACTTCACAATTCTCCCTGCATCTCCACCGCTGTGGCGGTGGGACTTGTGCTCAATTAGCCTTCTCTGCATTTTCACCACCGCGACGGTGGATTTGATCGCTGCGGCGGTAGCTTACTGTCCTGAACACTTGTATTTTTTATCGTTTCTTTACCTTTTTCCCACCGTTTTCACTCGTTTATTACCCGTTCACGTTCTTGCACCTAATTTACATAAAAACACACTAAAACACAATTAAATATTACTAATTTACTCAAAAACTATCGAATTTGGCTTAGAAGTAGATAGGTATATTTGAACCTATCACCAGTTCCTCAGCCGGTTGTGGCTCCTCCCAAAATTCTTAGCCTTAAGCACCTTAGCCCATCTTTCCTACATAAGTAGACTCCAATGACTCACAACCTTTGATTAGGAGGTGACACAGAGTGGTTTTTGTTCATGTCTTTAGTGGACAAATTCCAGTTCCTAATGAAATTCAAGGATTGGAACTGGTTACGCGAGCAACTAAGACCCATATCGTTCGAGTATCTGAAGCCATAATGGTCAGTGCTTGGCCTCTCTACCCCTCAATGACATCTATCCATGGAACATTTGCATCTCTAATCTTGAGAGGGTTTCTTGAGAGTAGATATGTTAATTGCTAAAGGAGACTGGTCCCTCGATTCCAAATTGACAAGAGATCTTCGACAATGCTATTTGAACTCTCTTCGAACAGTCCTGAGATAAGAGCCGATCCAAGATTGAGAACCGTAGCCGGTTAGAGCTCTTTTGAACTCTCATTTATGTACTCATTTAGTTAACCTTCGTTATTTCATTTACTATCCCTACTTGTTTTTTGAAATTGCGTATGTGCTTTGAAGTCATATTAGAGATTTTAATTTGAATGTGCATAATATTTACAAAGCATCCATTTGTCTTCTGTATTGGCTAGGAGCTCAGATGATATGGCTGAATTGGATACTCAGCTTATGCACTAGCTGACAGAGTCCAACCAGTTAGAAGAAGATCTTCGAGCTCTTCAAGAGAAAAAGGTTTCCCTTGAGACCGAGCTTGTGTTGGATAGGTCATCCAAAGAGAATCTTGGGATAGATCTGCGAGCAACTCATGCTCAATCGAGTTTCTCCAACAAAATAATCAACTCCTGATTACTGAGCACAACAGACTATTGACAGAGAACAATAGGCTGTTGACTGAGAACTCTTCATTGATTGAAAATATTATCACACAACAATCTAAGGTTGATTTATTGAAGGCCGAACTTGAGGCAAAGACTGATACCTTCCAATGCTCAGAAAGAGAAAAAAAAAGTTAATATTAATTGAGCTATACTCAGAGAAGCTCAGAAGTTCAACTTTAGAAGCTAAGTTGGTCGATTGGACCAAAGAAATGGAAGAGCTATCCATGGAAATGAGTTAGAGGATGACTAAAAATGAAGAGAAGATCAATCAGCTTTGGAAGCAGTTCGACAACCTCAGGGAAAATATTACACTGGTCGGCTTCAGGCACTATTAAGTGCAAGTATAAAAGAAGCATTCAACCTCGCATTCCTGGATAAGTTACTATAGTAAGAAGAAGAAGAAGAACCATGCTCTAATTTTGTTGAACTACCAAGTGCAGATCTCTCAGGCCTTATTGTGGTGGATCCAACTTTTCCTCCAGTAGCTTAGACTCCCAATCAGCTAAAAACAACTCATTTTTCATATCAACATTCGTCTAATCAGGCTCGAACCATGCCCCACAAATCAACTTTGATTACTGCTGAACTGTAAGCCACTTTCTATCCGGATGATACAGATTAGCCACAGACATCCTGATTATTTGATTGTCTTTTCAATTTATAATCTTTGTTAATTTTTGTAATCATAACACTTTGTAATTATGACCTATTTTTAATAGACGCCACCCAACTCATTCTTGGAAAGGTTTTTTTTTTTTTTTTTTTTTTTTTATCGCGATGCTTGCTTCTGTCGCTTTACTTTATCTGTCATAAATGGATGTAAATATTTCAATGGTTTGTTTTTAGTTTTTTTGTCACTTTGTAATCACTGGTTTGTCTATTTAAAGCCAAACCTCTTGGAAATTTCTTCACACCCTTCCTTCTTCTTTTCCTTCTACCTCTCTCTTCATCTTACTCAAGTCATGGCGTCATCATCATCATTTGATGTTGTTTAGGCCGAAAGGAAAAAATAATTAAACTTTGGATATCACTTCCAAGAGCTTATGATAATGGAAAAATCCCTCGTCGAAGATCATCCTCGACTTTGCGCCATTGAAGATACATGTGCAATCTTCGCCTCTTTAGATGCAGCTCACTTCTGTGCAGTCTTGCAACTCCAAAAGATCAAGGACTACCTTAGGATGGCCGAGAAAGAGATTGATGAGCTACAAGGACAATTCCATCTTCATAAGACCTATAGCGACCTACTCAAGAAGAGGAGGGACAAACTTTGGTAGAAAAATGAGGAAAAGAAGGAGAATATACGAGACTTGGTTCGAGGATTGAACCAATATGAAGAACATGACTTCTATTGCTTGAACTCTAACTCTGAGGATTTATGTCCTTTTCCTTCTCCTAGGTTAGCGTAACTCCACCCACTTAGCCCCGGTTATCGTTGAAGAAGTTTTTAAACTTCTTTCAATCTCTATGTTTTTTTTTCCTTATAAAAAAGAAGAAGAAGATTTACTCCTTTTATATATATATATATATATATATATATATTTGGGTTTGGTCTATCGTGTGTATGAATGAATATCAATGTGTCGTGATGACTTTAAGAATAATATGAGGTATTAACTATTTATATACCTTTTCAATACTTCATCAAGCTTCATTTCTCTTCTCCATAACGTGTTTAAGTAGTAAATAGGTTATAGATTACACAGGCTCATAACATATTTAACCCCAACACTTTCTTTTCCCATCCCTTAGACCATACTTTGATTTGTCACCAACATGTCTTTGACGAATTGATATAAGTAGCTCAGTTTGTAGATTTTGACACTTGGATATTTGTCACCAAAAGTGTCTTTGACAAACTGATCTGAGTAGCTCGGTCTGTAGATTTTGATACTTGGTGATTTGTCACCAAACATGTCTTTGATGAATTGATCTGAGTAGATCAAATTTTAGATTTTAAAACTTCGTGATTTGTCACCAATCATTTCTTTGATGAACTGATCTGACCAGCTCGGTTTGTAGATTTTGACACTTGGTGATTTGTCACCAAACCTATCTTTCACAAACTGATCTAAGTAGTTCCGTTTGTAGATTTTTACACTTGGTGATTTGTCATCAAATGTGTCATTGTTGAACTGATCTGAGCAGCTCGGTTTTGAAATTTTGACAATTGATGATTTGTCACCAAACGTTTGTTTGACGAACTGATCTGAGCAGTTTCGTTTGTAGATTTTTACGCTTTATCGACTTGGACATAGACCCGATCATTAATTATTAAAACTTCTCCTTAAATGTAAACGACTTTGTTGCTAATTTGATAAGCAACGCATAGTAAACAACATAAAACTCCTGTAATCTAAAATAAATGAAACTTACACAAAGTATTTTCGTAAAAATGCAATGTTCCATGGTTTAGGAACCGATACCCTATCTAGGTCTTTTAACTAGTATGTCCCTAGTTTGTTAACTTTTATCACATTGTAGGGTCCTTCCTAGTTGGGAGTCGATTTTCTCAAATGTGCCTCTAGTTGATGAGGCATTATTCTTTGAAGCACGAGCTTACCTACTGCAAAATGCCTTGGGCGTACTGTATGGTTGAACATTCATGCCATTCTTGATTTATAAGATGCCATTCTTAATGATTCTTTGTCTTGTTTCTCTTCCAGTTGGTCCAACTCTTGGCATATAGCATCTTCGTTTTCCACAAGATTGACCGTGCTATCACGTCTTGAATGCAACCCAATCTTTAATGGAACTACCACTTCAGTCCCATACATCATAGAATATGACGTTTCCCCAATAATTGTTCTTGGTGTCATTCGGTAGGACCATAAGAATGTCGGAAGTTCTTCCTCTCATTTTCCCTTAGCGTCATCCAATTGCTTTTTGAGTACTTATTTGATGAACCGATTCGTTACGTCAACTTGTCCATTTTCTTACGGGTACACTGGGCCTGACATTTGGTGTTGAATCTTCAGTTCATTATACATCCATGTAACCTTTCCTCTAGCGAATGGGCTTCTATTGTTTGATATCAGTACAGTCAGAATACCAAAACAATAGATCACTTGTCTCCAAATAAAGTTCTTTACTTCATTTTTCCCTGTTGACACAAATGCATTGGATTTTACGTATTTGGTAAAGTAATCAATTAATACTAGCAAGTATTTCTTGTTCCCAGGTACGGGGGTGAATGGCCATAGGACATCTGTCCCCCATTGAGTAAAAGGCCATGGGCTTAGGATTGGTGTGTGCTTCTAGGCTGGAACTCTAATGTCAAGTAAAAACCATTGGCACTTGTCACATTTTTTGGCTTCTGTGCAATGTTGGCTAATAACAACCGATTGTAAGTGCCTTGTGTGCTAAGGTTCTCCTTTCTTGATGGTTTCCAAAAACTCATTCGTGAATTTCGTACAGGATGTAGGCGGCTTCTTTTTATCCTAAGTAGAGCAGTAGAGGTTGTATGAAGGATATTAGATATAATTTGTCATCAGTTATAACATACCTTGACATTTTATAGAAGATTTTTCGAGCTGACTCTTTGTCATCCGATAATGTTCCTTCCTCCAGATATCGAACCAATAGAGCTCTCCAATCCTCATCTTGTCCTAGTTCTCCTATGAAGGCGCAAAGGTCAGTCAAAGCTGGCATGGAAGGATTCTCCAAGAAATCCACCACTTCAGATTACTGACCTGAACCAAAGAATGATGCTAAAATTAAGAGTGCGTCGGCTTTCTCATTTTGGTTCTTGGAATGGCTTCGAATATACAGTTGTAGAAAGCCGTTATCAACTCATTTACTTTTTTCATGTAAAGGCGTAACTTTCCTTAATTTATTGATTATATCCCATTTATCTGATTTACCACTAGCTGCAAATATGATATTACTTCTAGATCATGAGCTCTTAACCCTTTTGCATAGGTCAAACCAAGGATTACCGCCTCATATTCTACCTCGTTATTGGTTTCTCTGAAATCGAGTTGTACAACCCTCTTAAGATGATCTCCTTCTGATGTCTCTAGAACTATTCAAATACTACACCCTTTTATGTTCGAAGCGCCATTGAACCATAACTTCCACAACCCTTTTGATGGCATCGAACACTTACCATCTTCTATCATTCCTTCTCCAGGGGGAGTCAGCTCAACAATGAAGTTTGCCAAGGCGTGGCCTTTGATTGCTGTTCTGGACTTGAATTTGATATAAATTCACTAACTTCTACTTCCCACTTATTGAGATGCATTGGGGCCTCTGGTTTGTGCATTACTGCTCTAAGTGTGTATGAAGTCAGCACGTTGATTATATATGCTTGAAAGTATGGCCTCATCTTTTAAGCCGAAGTTACCAAGGCTTGGGCAAGTGTTTTTGGTTTAGTATAGCCACTGTTAGCTGGGGCCAATGATTTACTTACGTAAAATACTAGAATCTTCCCTCCTGGACATACTGTTACCAGCGCAGCGCTGACTGCAATTATGGTGATCGCCAAGTATAAGTACAGCTCATCTCTAGGGTTTACCTCGGCTAAAGTTTCCACATAGACTAGGTCATATTTGATGGATTACAAAGTTCATTCACTAGCCTCATCCCACTGAACGTTGTTACTCCCTCTCAAAATTTTGAGGAAATGAGTACATCTATCAGTGAATTTAGAGATTAACCTGTTTAGAGCCACCAATCTTCCTGTCAGCACCTTAACTTCCTATATCGTTGTAGGGGACTTCGTGTTTCATGTAGCTTCTATCTGACCTGAGTTGACCCAATCCCTGTCCTTTTTACCACGAAGCCCAAAAGCACATTGTTCTGGATTCTACTACATATTATACTTTCGATGTATCACAAAAGCTTCTTCTAGATCTACCAGGTGATCTTCATTCTTAGTACTCTTGATCAACATGTCATCTATGTATGCCTCCATAGTTATTCCAATTTTTTCTAGGAACATGCGATTCACTAGTCGCTGGTAAGTTACCCCCGCATTTCTCAAACCAAAAGGCATCACTTTGTAACAATATGTATCTCCTGGTGGTACATCTGGATCTGATTATAGCCTGAATAAGAATCCATCATGGATAACAGCTCGTGCCCAACTGCCACATCCACAATTCGATCTATCTTGGGTATTGGGTAACAATCCTTTTGGCGCTCTTAGTTAAGGTCAGTGAAATCCACACAAATTCTCCATTTTCCATTTTTCTTCTTGACCAACACCGGGTTGGTTATCCACCTCAGGTAGATCACATCTCTTCTATGCCCTATTCCGAGCAACCTTTATACTTCTGACTCGATCACTTCTTTCTTTTCTGGGTTAAATGTCCTTTTTTTTTTCCTGATTAGTTAGTACGATCTTGAAATGTCAAGCCGATGAACCACCACCTCAAGATTGATCCATTTCATGTCTTCTGGTGCCCAAGGGAACACTCCCATGCTTTTTCTCAGTAACCGTTTGAATTTTTCCTCTTTAGATTGGGTTAACAATGTGCCTATTGTCAACTTCTTTATCCCTTGATTGAAGGTTACCTCACGTACCTGCTCAGCTGGTTGAAGGACAATGGGATGCTCCTGGAAATTGTCTATCTCTTGAGTTGAGCTTTGGGGCTAAGCTCCCATCAGCTCTGACTTTAATTGCTATTGGGTTGCCTTTTTCCCTTTCATAGAAATTGTGAGACACTGCCTGGATGTTACCTGGTCTCCTCGGATAACTGCCATCTTGCCATCTTTCGCATACTTAATGCGCTGATGAAATATAGATGCCACAACTCTCATAGCATGGAGCCAGGGTTATCCCATGATGGCATTGTATGGAGATGTGGAATCCATTACCATGAACTCCATAGCCTTAGTGAATCCATCATTCTCCTTATTTACTGTGACAGATAAGGTGATTTTCTCTTTAGAGGAGATTAGGTCTCCATTAAACCTAACCATCACACTTTAGGTCGACCTAATATCTGAGCTAGGCATGCTCATCTACTTTAGCATGTTGAAAAAGATGATATTAGAAGAACTACCAGTGTTTATTAGGGTTCTCCTTACTTCAAAGCTGGAGATCCAATGCATTATTACGAAAGCGTCCTCATAAGGAAGGGCTATACCTTTACAGTCCTCATCATTAAACATGATGATGGGTCTGGGTTTCTTAACTAAAGACATTTCCTCCCCGTAACATCATTCCACCACTGCCTCACAAGCGTTCCTCTTCCGTTTGAGGTTTGTCTCTCCAGTAAAAGGACCAACAACGTGTATCATGTAAATGACTCCATGAGCATTGTTAGGGCTATCGTCTTTCTGTTATTTGTTATGGTTCTCATGATATTTTTTTCTCCTTTATCTCTTCCGTTCTCTCGTCTACTCCTACCAATAGCTACATAATCGACCCATGTCAATCAACTGTTTGATTTTCTTTTGGAGATCCTAGTAATCATCCGTGTCATGTCCATGATCCTTATGAAATTCGCAGTATTTGGCCTTGTTTTTTCTATTGGAATTTGTTTGGATTCTAGGAGGCCACTGAATAACCTCGGACGAACGAATTTAATGAAGAATTCTGGAGATTGGCATCCATAAACCTGGGAGGCTCGACTGTTATCGTGCTTCTACTCTTGGTATTGACTTTCTCGGTCTCTCACTCTGCCTGTCTGAGGTACTGCCCATTCTATGGTTGTCTTTCTCACTGGATCTAGAGTTATCTTTCGTTGATACTCTGCCTTCCTTGGCGTACCTGACGTCTTCCAGTTTCATATAGGGCTTTGCCCTTTCCATCAGCTCAGTCATGCTTTTGGGGGTGTGCTTTGTAAGTGAATCTTGGAATCCACCATGTTTCAATCCTGAGGTAAACACATTTATGATGTGGTTTGTATCACAAACCTCAATACATGTTAATTCCTTGTTAAAGCGATTAATATATTGGCATAAGGATTCCCTCTTCTCATGTCTTAAAGCCAGCAAGTAATCATTCCATTTCATTAGAATTTGGCACGTGATAAAGTGGCTGATGAATTGCTTCCTGAGTTAGTAAATGATAAGATGGAATTAGACGTCAGTTTGTGTAACCACTCCAATGCGTATCCTTTTAGAGTGGTAGCAAAAGCCCTGTAAAGCGCAAAGTTACCCACTTAGTAAAGTGTCATCATATGTTTGAACTGGAGAATATAATCAATTCGGTCCATTTTCCCATTGTATTTTTCAAACTTAGTTGGGTCAAACTTATCTGACAAAGGTGCTTCTAAGATGTCCGAGGTGAATGGCATCTTAGTCCCCTTCAGCAATGTTTCCAGCTCATTAATGGGCAGGTCCCTCTCTTCTTGGACTCTGTGTTGTTGATGAGAATCTACTATCTCATTTCAGTTGAATAACTGTCTTTCTACTGGGCAGTCACTCATATCTCTCTGAACAACTCGTCCTCCTTGTGAAGGTGGGTCCAGGGATTCCGATGACTCCATCTGTTCACTAAGATCATTGCTGGTAGGAATGGGCTGTTGAACATTCCCAGTGATCTACTATGCCATTCTCTTCAGTATGTCTTCCATTATAGTTATCTTCTCTGTTAATGTGATGATTCTTGAGTCAGTGGTTTGTGCCTTGGGAGGAGAAATAGTGTGAACCCTCTATGAGGCTTCCATTGGACCCTTAGTACTCGCGTATGGCGGAAGTTCACTCCTTTGAATCAAACCTGCTCCTCTTGCTCGTAACTGCCTCTTCTTGATTATGAGCTTCTTTTTGTTTGTTTCCCACAGACGGAGCCAAATGATGTTGCTAAAATACTTCACACGTGCGAAGATCTGGCCACGTGCCAAAGACCCTTGCAACCTGCAACTGTAACCTGCAAAACCAATTAGCTCCAAGGGACACAGGTGTGGTTTTGGCCAAAGGACCTCCGGCATGTAAATAAGTTATTCTATTTTATAGTGTAAAGCTATCAGTATATAAACAACGCTATCTTGGCACCTTAATACCTGTATTTATATATAGACTATTTATTCTACACCGTCTTTCATGTCACCACCCCATCTACGATCCACTCTTTAACAAACCATAAATCAGTTACGCCTCTCTGTGTGCATGGGATCGTGGGGCTTTAAGTAGATCGCCTAGTGTCCTTTTACTGTCGATCTTACCTTCTTACAATTAGGTCCCATTTGGGAGTCTTATTTTGTTCATGTTAGCCCATACACGATTTGTCCTTTTATGAGTGCTCTCATTTATTCATGTGTTGGGCTTCTTCCGTAGGCAACCCCACTCCATTCAAGACGATACACTTGGACAAGGGATGATCTTTGGGTCTATTCCTATGGGTAAAATTTTACCAACCCATCAATATCCTACTGGCTTCTATCAAACATGGGTGACAATTCCCCGTACATCAATCCTCTAGGATTGGTATGTCACCATACTTTAGGAAATCTTTTACCGCTTTCATAAGTTAGATATACCGAAGTTCAGGAATAATCTTGACTTTTCTTAGTCAAATTTAAATTCTTGTCTTTGAATTTCATGTCTCATAGAACAAAATGTTTGTGTCTCCTTTTGTGTCATTACGAGTAAGCTTGCATGACAAAGATGGGCAGCTGTAGACAATGCATTTTGTCCCGCCCAGTTTGTATCGAATCGAAAGTACAAGTTTTGATAAACATTAAACTAAGGTTTAAAGGGAATTATTTTATACCTTAGAACACATTGGATACTAAAGAAAAACAACAAGAAAAACACAAGAAAACATAAAACTATCAAATTTGATTGAATTCGGTTAAGAAAAAGTTTTGGGTAAACCACGAAATTTCTGAAGTTAAGGGGGACTAAAATGAAATTAATAAAGTTTGATTTTAATAAAATCACCTTTAATAAGAATAAAAATTAGTTACTACTCGTTAATTTAAAGAAATTTCACCAATTACTCTTATTACCCGTTTTGACCCTTGAAACATTTACTATCATCGGTTTCGTCTTCTTGACACCAAAAATACTTTTCTATTTTTTCATAAAAAGCATTAATCCTCCATATATCAAGCCAAAGATATTGATCAAACTAAGGAAATTGTCATGCCAAGTCTAAGTTACCCAAACTAAGGCTTAAGACTCGGTTCGAAACCAACCAAATTGAAGTCATCATAATTAACAATCAAAGCCCATCACATCAAGGGAACCACCAAGAATTTAATGAATCATTAAATGAGCATTAAAGTCCAATATATTTCCTAAGGAAATGTCTAAGGAAGAAACTAAGTTACTTGAAAAGTAACTATCGGTTACAAATCCAACTGATTCAATTTGCCATCATGACAAGCCATTAATGAGCCAGCAAATCACCCTCCCATTAAGAATTAAATGCTTGGTATGAAATTGGGAAACTACATGCAAGGTATCTAGATATTTTAAGCAAAATATCTTAGAAGAAACTAAGTTACTTGAAATGTAATTCAATGGTTACAAGACTAATTGAACCAATTCCATCCCGTTTAAGAGCATAAATACCCATACAATTATGTGTCATTATGAAGCATTAAATTCTCAATGACACATGGAGACTACATTCTTTGAACCTCTAACATATTAAATGCAATATAAACGAAATAGTTCGAGTAACCGATACTTACCAAGCAAACCAAACCTAAAAGTGTGCCATCAATCCAAAAATATCCCATGTGCAAACCAATCATTACCAATCATGAGTAATGATGACCAATGATTACCTAATATTTTTGAGATTTAGTAATCATTACCAAATCTTAAGAAATCTTAGTGAAGCTTCCAAATTTGTCTAAAACCATTAAACTACAAGACATCAAAGGGTGACCCTTAGACCGAACATCCCCCAAGGCGTAGGCTGGGATACCCTATGCATTGGCCAATGTGCAGGGTGCCTGAGCCTATAAATAGGCAACCGATTTTCACAATTTGAGGGGACTGATCCAAGAATTTTTCTCTCTAGTCTCAAACTTCTCTCTCTTGGATCTAGGGAGTTACAAAAGTTCCTCAAAATTCTGTCAAAATAGTTCCAAAAGGAGTTCTTGAGGATCTTGGAGGAAGATCTCAACAAGTTGTCAAAGACCAATCGAGAAAAACTGAGAAGGTTCGAAGAAGGAGAAGAAAGAAATAGTTTAGGGAAAGATGGTAGCGCATAAATACATCATTACTTTCACTCACAAGTATACGAGGTCAAGTTTTAGTAAAGGGGGGAGAGTAAGGGTATCGTGTCCTCAAAGATTGGTTGTGATTATTATTGAGTACCGCGTTTATCATGACCTAACTTTATGTAGGCTAAAAGAAATGTATATAAAATTAGTATAAACTAATACTAAAATACAAATTCAACTATGCTAATACTAATATGAGATGTTTAGGGAAAGTATTGCCTAGGTATTAACTTTGTTTACAAAAACGTGCTTGGTCTCGTTTTAGTTTACGTTAATGGTGTTCGGGTATCCGACAATCTCCATTCGTAAACTCACTCGCCACCTCTCCCGGGTGTAAGACGCATGAATACGTAACTTTGCGTCAATGAAGAAGTTCCCCTCAACGTGTTAACGTCGCTAGGTCACGTGAGTCTCTCCCGAACGTCATTGATTGCATACTTTCTAACGCCCTCCTAGGTCATTAGATTGTCGTGTTGTGTTTACCCTAGTCCGAATTCAGGGTTACCTCTTCCAAGTGTTAAACCCCATATTCTTGATATATCTATCTAAGCATGATAAATAAACAATACGACAAACACAATCAAAATAATGAAGAACAACCGCTAACCAAACACAAACTCAATAAAATAAGATTTTCATAAATATATCAATCCCTAGACAAAAACCTGTTTAGTTCATGGCCATAGCTGGTTATACAATGAAAACTAAGCTAAACATGATCAAAAAACAATTCTGAGTTATGAAATAAAAGAAGGAACAAGAGAAACTTAGCCTAGTCCAAAGATTTATCGCTAAAAACGTTTCGAGATCGCTCCGCCTTCTTGGAAACTTGATCTTCTCCTTAGGATTTGAATGAGCACTGCCAAAACCTCTCTCTAAAATATACTAAGTCCTATGGAGCTCTAATGGCTAGAGGAGAGGACAGGGAATAAACAGGGAAAATATATAAATCTGTACAGAAGTGGCCGTCACGGCTATGGGATTAACCATCGCAGCGGTGGAAGGTCGGTTTGATTATCCCCGTCGCTATTGTTTGATCGTCGCGGTGGTGGAATAATGGCCTTACTCTTTGTATTTTGTATGCCGCGGCGGTGGTTTTGCTTAGCAACGGTGAATTTATAGAAAGTTTGGGCTGGCTCTAAAATTTGACCTCCACGGCGGTGGTTTCGTCGCCGTGGCGATGGATGCGGGTTCTGAATTTAATTTGCTTTGCCCTTTTTCCACTGTTCTTCCACCGTCTTTGATCATATGTGATTGTTTTCGATCCATTTTCATACCTTTTCACCTCAAACACCTGATTTAGAACAAAAAATAAAAATAAAAACACATCAAAATATATTAAAACGTACTAAACATACTCGAAAACTAACAATGTTCAGATTGGAAATAGATTGGTAATTTACAGCTATCAAATACCCCTAGACTCAGAATTTTTCTAGTCCTTGAGCAAAACACCCACACAATAAAAGAAAATATAAAAACTAAATACTAAAAATGAAAAACACGAAAAACAAATATGTGCAAGTTTGAGTATCATCTACCGGCCAAACGAACTATCCCTCATCGGCCCCCAATCCTATCGAGTTTAGGCATAAAAACACACCATGTAACATTCTAGAATTTCAACATTTATAATAGTAAATTACATTATGGATCATGCTAAAGTGTGTGTGTGTGTTTTTAAAACTCAAATATATAACTGTCCGTGAATTGGATTGGATTATCCACCATATAAGTGCATAACAGAAAAAACCAGAAGGTATAGAGAATCCATAGGCTTGAATCGGGATCTATTCTCCACTAATGTAGGCTCAGAAGTTCAAAAAGATCAATAGGTCTTGGTTCCGTTTAGGACAAATGGCCAAAGGTAAATTTAAAAGAGAAAATTGGTTAACGTCGTTAACTTGACGTTACCCAAGGCACATCACTTGGAAATCTCACACACGAAACCCCATAGTTAAATTGGGAAACAACCCTGAACATACGTTACAAACGACATACTCACTTGTAAAAAAGAAACGGAAAATAAACCGTTTGTACACTTGATTCTTTTTTTATTTTTATTTTTTTTAACCTAACACACCCCCAAACTTTTTTGATTTGTACAATTTAAGGGGTGTGTGAAATACGAATGGTAAACAACAAGTGAGTACTCGAATAGAAAACTAACTAATAGCTCACCTACAACCAAACCGCTCACATCAAGAAGTATTTGCAACTGCTAGGTTGATTCAATCATATTGTGCCTTTGGTTAAGCAATGTAGGGTTGGACAAGGTTCAATCGGCTATGGTATTGGTTAATTATTTAGAATTGAAATGGAATTTTGGCTTCGACAGGGTAATGAGGGGTAATGATATATCAGGGTAAGCTTAAAAGTCTCAAGCGAGAACATGAATGCCTAAACCATGTCTTCCGAACTACCTCGCCTTGGATTTTGCATCGAATTTCCCCCGAATCAAGTTCTAGAAACCCTAATGTCATGAATTTAGGTGACAAATAATCATTTTCAAATCAATTAGATGGTTATATATTGAGTTTTCATGCTCGTTCAAGTAGGATCTATAATAACTATTACTAAAACATAACGTTGAGCACACAGAACATACGTGCATGAATTTTAGGCTCGACCTCAATAAACAACCAAGGGACAGACTCATCATCGGGTAATGACCCAGATGAAATCAAAACTCTACACATTCACAACAACTAAACTAAACAAACTAATCCTAAACAAGCATGCATACATAGAAAACAATAAAACATAACTAACACATCACCACCAACTTAAAACAGGTGATGTTCAAAACCACCCATCAGTGATCCCAATAGATAGAATATAGCATGAAAATGAAGACGAGGGTTTAAAAGACATACTTGGGAGGTAAGAGAATCTCGCCTCTGACTCAAATTGACGGAGATGGATTAAACTTATTTTTCCCGGGGTTGCCACCCAAGAAGCATTTGGTTTAAGGTCATCAGCCTAACACACCGAAGTGCTTGTTAAAGAGAGGCTTCCACCCATAGTAAGTGTCATACAACACTACATATGGGTCTTGGTTATCAATGCCCTCAAGCTTGGTGAGATGTTTTTTCAAATGGCGTGAGCTTTCAAAGGTATGCCTCACCGGCTTATGTACTTGGTGGGCATGAAAGGACATTGCTAACAACGGTGAAGGACATGTTAGCCACATTGGATCCTCATAAATGTGATTCCCTGGAATCGATGGTTGCATTACAGTTTGGATCTCCAATGGTGACGAATCACAATCGTCGATCCATGCTTGGGTTCCCGTATCTTTTGGATAAACATAGTTAAACTCTCCCAAACTCCTTCCTCTCATTTATGATTTCTCATGGTGGCTTTCACAATAGGATTCAACTTGTTTATTTCTTAGTGCTACCGTGGCTAACTCGGCCTCAATCAAGCAGACTAGCTGGTCGATTTGCATCTGCAAAGACATTAGGGTCATATCAATGTCGGCATAGACCGTCTCAATGGGATCAAGACGATCCTCAGGCTCGTTGATCCATTCATGCAATACCCTTAACAATCTTTAAGTCTTCCCCAAAACGGTTAAGAGCTTTTTTTCCAGATTAGGGGAAGACTCCTCATCGTGATCAGGAATGTTAATCTATGGCACTATGGTGTTGGAAAAATTCCTGAAGTTTTGGTGACTTGGTGAATGATTCCAACTCTGATAATCATAGGCTGCCATTTCCTCCAATGACTAAATGGATTCCTCCGAGGTTAGGTTATAGAGAGAGGGGGTACCATTTTTTCCTTCCACCCATATTCTAGTTGTGCCCGTCAAGGAAATTGAGGAGTTGACTCTCCATTGGGAAATGATGGTTCAGAAGCCAGAGTAGCAAATCTTTGTATCGATCCCAAGCACAGTAAAATGACTCAGAATCCCGTTGAAAGAACTACAAGAGTACCGATTGATCTACCATCTTTAAGCACCCTATGGAAAAACAAAAACTAATACTACAAAGAAAAAAACAATTTGCACAAAAGAAATGCCTAAAGTAAAATTCGGTCATTTACTCACAATATCAATAATACTCAAAAACACAATCTCTGGAAACGGCGCCAAAAAATTGGTAGCGTGTAAATACGTCGCTACTTTCACTTGCAATTATACGAGGTCAAGTTTTAGTAAAGGTGGGGAGAGTAAGGGAATCGTGTCCATAGGGATTGGTAGCGATTATCATTGAGTATCGCGTTTATCATGACCTAACTTTATCTAGGCTAAAAGAAATGTATACAAAATTAATATAAACTAATACTAAAATAAAAATTAAACTATACTAATACTAATATGAGATGTTTAGGGAAAGTATTACCTAGGGATTAACTTTGTTTACAAAAACGTGCTTGGTCTCGTTTTACTTTACGTTAATGGCGTTCAGGTATCTGACAATCGCGGTTCGTAAACTCACTCGTCACCTCTCTCGAGTATAAGATGAGTGAATATGTGACTTTGCATCAATGAAGAAGTCCCTCTGAACATGTTAATGGCGCTAGGTTACCTAAGTCGCACCCCAACGTCTTTGAGTGCACACTTTCTAATGCTCTCCCGGGTCGTTAGATTGTCGTGTTGTGTTTACCCTAATCCGAATTTAGGATTACCTCTTCTGAGTGTTAAAACCTGTATTCTCGATATATCTATCTAAGCATGATAAACAAACAATACGACAAACACAATCAAAATAATAAAGAACAACCGCTAACCAAACACAAACTCAACAAAACAACATTTTCATAAATACATTAATCCCTAGATAAAAACATGTTTAGCTTATGGCCATAGCCTATTATACAATGAAAACTAAGCTAAACATGCTAAAAAAAAAATCCTAAGTTAATAAACAAAAGAAGGAACAAGAGAAATTTAGCCTAATCCGAAGATTTATAGCTAAAAACGTTTCGAGATCGCTTCCCCTTCTTGGCAACTTGATCTTCTCCTTAGGATTTGAATGAGCCCTCCCAAAACCTCTTTCTAAAATATACTAAGTTTTATGGAGCTCTAATGGCCGGAAGAGAGGAGAGTAGGGGGTATAATTAGGGAAAATATCTAAAATAAATATCTAAATCTATGCAAAGGTGACCACCACGGCGGTGGAAGGTCAGTTTGATTATCGTTGGGCTACCGTTTGATCATCGCGATGGTGGAACAGTGGAATTACTCTTTGTGTTTTGTACGCCGCGGTGGTGGTTCTACGCTGTGGAGGTGAATTTACAGAGAGTTTGGGCTAGTTCTGAAGTTTGACCGCCGCGGTGGTGGTTTCGTCGCCGTAGTGATGGATGGAAGTTCTGAATTTTATTTGCTTTGCCCTTTTTCCACTATCTTTGATCAGATATGATCATTTTTTTTTTTTTTTTTTATCTATTTTCATACATTTTCACCTCAAACACCTGATTTAGTACAAAAAGAATAAAAACAAATCAAAATATATTAAAATGTACTAAACATACTCGAAAACTAACAACGTCTGAATTGAAAATAGATAGGTAATTTACACCTATCAAATACCCCCAAACTCAAAATTTTGCTAGTCCTCGAGCAAAACACTCATGCAATAAAAGAAAAAAACAAACTAAATACTAAAAATGAAAAACACTAAAAACAAATATGTGCAAGTTTTGAGTATCATCTACCGGCCAAACGAACTATCCCTCATCCTATCGAGTTCAGGAATAAACATACATCATGTAACGTTTTAGAATTTCAACATTTACAATAGTAAATGCCATTATACATCCTACTAAAGTGTGTGTGTGTTTAAAACTCAAATACATAACTGTTCGTTAATTGGATTAGATTATCCACCATATAAGCGCATGACTGAAAAACCGCGAAGGTATAGGGTATCCATAGGCTTGATCTAGGATCTATTCTCCACTAATGTAGGCTCATAAGTTCAAAAAGACCAATAGGTCTTGGTTCGGTTGAGGACAAATGGCCAAGGGTAAATTTGAAAGAGAAAACTGGTTAACGTTGTTAACTTGACGTTACCCAAGGCACATCGCTTGGAACTCTCACACTCGAAACCCTATAGTTAAATTGGTAAGCAACCTTGAACATAAGTTACGAACGACGTACTCACTTTTCAAAAAGAAATGGAAAATAAACAGAATGTACAATTGATTTTTTTATTTTTTTTATTTTTACTATTTTTTTAATCTAACACACCCCCAAACTTATTTGATTTGTACAATTTAAGGGGTGTGTGAAATTTGAAAGAAAAACAACAAGTGACTTGAATACCGAACCAACTAATAGCTCGCCCACACCCCAACCACTCACATCAAGAAGTATTTGCAACTGCTAGCTGATTCACTCACATTGTGCCTATAGTTAAGTGATGTAGGGTTAAACAAGGTTTAATCAGCTATGGTATTGGTTAAGTGTTCAGAATTGAAGTGGCCTTTAGGCTTCAACTGGGTAATGATATATTAAAGTAAGCTTAAAAGGCTCAAGCGAGAAAATGAATGCCTAAATCATGTCTTCCATACTACCTCGCCTTGGATTTTGCCTCGAATTTCTCCCGAATCAAGTTCTAGAAACCTTAATGTCATGAATTTAGGTGACAGATAATTGTTTTCAAATCAATTAGATGGTTAGATAATGAGTTTTTGTGCTCGTGCAAGTAGGATCTATAATAACTATTACTAAAACATAACGTTGAGCACACAGAACATACATGCATGAGTTTTACCCTCGACCTTAATAAACAACCAGGGGACAGACTCATCATCGGTTAATGGCCTAGATGACGTCGTAACTCTACACATTCACAATAACTAAACTAAACAAACTAATCCTAAACAAGCATACATACATAGAAAACAATAAAACATAACTAACACATCACTACCAACTTAAAACAGGTGATGTTCAAAACCACCCATCAGCGATCCCAATAGACAGAATATAGAATGAAAATAAAGACAAGGGTTTAAAACACATATCTGGGAGGTGAGAGAATCTCGCCTCTGACTCAAATTGGCGGAGATAGATCTAACTTATTTTTCCTTAGGTTGCCTCCCATGAAGAGCAATGTTTAAGGTCGTCAGCCCAACATACTGAAGTGCTTGTCAAAGAGTGGCTTCTGCCCATATAAGTGTCATACAACACTACATATGGGTCTTGGTTATTAATGCCCTCAAGCTTGGCGAGATGTTTCTTTGGATGGCACGAGCTTTCAATGTCATACAACACTATATATGTTGCTAACGGCAGTGAAGGACATGTTAGCCACATCGGATCCTCATAAATGTGATCGTCTGGAATCGATAGTGGCATTACAATTTGGATCTCCAATGGTGACGAATCATAATCGTCGATCCATGCTTGGGTTCCCGTCTCATTCGGATAAACATAGTTGAACTCTCCCAAGCTCCTTTCGCTCGTTTTTGGTTTCTCATGGTGGCTTTCACAGTAGGATTCAATTTGTTTATTTCTCAATGCGACCGTGGCTGACTCAGCCTCAATCAAGCAGACTATCTAACCGATTTGCATCTATAAAGATGTTACGGTTATATCAATGTCGGTGTAGACCATCTCAATATGATCAAGACAATTTTCATGGTTGTTGATCCGATCATGCATCTCCCTTAACAATCTCTGAGTCTCCCTCATAATGGTTGCGAGCGTTTCTTCTAGATTAGGGGAATACTCCTCATCGTGTTCTAGAATGTCAATCCATGGTGCCGTGGTGTTGAAAAAATTCCCCAAGTTTTGGTAACTTGGTGAATGATTCCAACTCTGATAATCATAGGCTGCCATTTCCTCCAACGACTAAATGGCTTCCTTTGCGGTTAGGTCGTAGACAAAAGGGGTACCATTTTTGTCCTTCCACCCATATTCTGGTTGTGGCTTATAACTCGTCGAGGAAATTGAGGAGTTAACTCTCCGTTGGGAAATGATGGTTCAAAAACCGGAGTAGCAAATCCTTGTATCGATCCCAAGTACAGTAAAATGGCTCGGAATCTCGTTGAAAGAACTGCAAGAGTACCTGTTGATCTATCATCTTCAAGAACCATACAAAAAACCAAAAACAAATATTACAAAAAAAAAAAAAAATTATACACAAAAGAAATGCCTAAAGTAAAATTCGGTTGTTTACTCATAATATCAATAATACTCAAAAACACATGGAAAGGGCACCAAAAACTTAGTAGCGCGTAAATACGTCGTTACTTTCACTCGGATGTATACGAGGTCAAGTTCTAGTAATGGTGGGGAGAGTAAGGGTATCGTGTCCACAGGGACTGCTTGCAATTATTATTAAGAACTGCGTTTATCATGACCTCACTTTATCTAGGCTAAAACAAATGTATATAAAATTAATATAAACCAATACTAAAATACTAATTAAACCATACTAATTCTAATATGAGATGTTTAGGGAAAGAATTGCCTAGGGATGAACTTTGTTTATAAAAATATGCTTGGTCTCGTTTTAGTTTACGTTAATGGCGTTCGGGCTGGCTCTAAAGTTTGAATGCTGCGACGGTGGTTTTGTCATCGTGGCGATGGATGCAGGTTCAGAATTTAATTTGTTTTGCCCTTTTTCCACCGTTCTTTTACCGTCTTTGATCCATTTTCACCTCAAACACCCGATTTAGTAAAAAAAGAATAAAAACACATCAAAATATATTAAAACGTACTAAACATACTCGAAAACTAATAATGTTCGAATTGAAATAGATAGGTAATTTACACCTATCAAATAGCCCCAAACTAAGAATTTTGCTAGTCCTCGAGCAAAACACCCACGCAATAAAATAAAAAATAAAAACTAAATACTAAAAAGCAAAAACACGAAAAATAACTACGTGCAAGTTTTGAGTATCATCTACCGGCCAAACGAACTATCCCTCATCGGCTTCCAATCCTATCGAGTTCAGGCATAAAAACACACTATTTAACATTCTAGAATTTCAACATTTATAATAGTAAATTCCATTATACATCCTGTTAAGGGGTGTGTGTGTGTGTTTAAAACTCAAATATATAACTGTTCGTTAATCAGATTGGATTATCCACCATATAAGCGCATGACAGAAAAAACCCGAAGGTATAGGGAATCTATAGGCTTGACCCGAGATCTATTCTCCAGTAATGTAGGCTCAAAAGTTCAAAAAGATGAATAGGTCTTGGTTTGGTTTAGGACAAATGGCCAAGGGTAAATTTGAAAGCGAAAACTGGTTAACGTTGTTAACTTGATGTTACCCAGGACACATCGCTTGGAACTATCACACTCGAAACCCCATAGTTAAATTGGGAAACAACCCTGAACATACGTTATGAACAAAGTACTCACTTGTAAAAAAGAAACGGAAAATAAACCGAATGTACACTTGATCTTTTTTATTTTTTTTATTTTTTTTTATTTTATATATATATATATATATATATATATATATATATATATATATATATATATATATTAATATAACATACCCCCAAACTTATTTGATTTGTACAATTTAAGGGGTGTGTGAAATTTGAACAAAAAACAACAAGTGAGTACTCGAATACCGAACCAACTAATAGCTCGCCCACAACCCAACCGCTCACATTAAGAAGTATGTGCAATTGCTAGCTTGATTCACTCACATTGTGCCTTTGGTTAAGAGATGTAGGGTTGGACAAGGTTCAATCAGCTATGGTATTGGTTAAGTGCTCAAAATTGAAGTGGCATTTAGGCTTCGACAGGGTAATGAGGGGTAATGATATATCAGTGTAAGCTTAAAAGGCTCAAGAGAGAAAATGAATGCCTAAATCATGTCTTCTGAACTACCTCGCCTTGGATTTTGCCTCGAATTTCCCCCGAATCAAGTTCTAGAAACCCTAATGTCATGAATTTAGGTGACAGATAATCGTTTTCAAAATCAATTAGATGGTTAAATATTGAGTTTTCTTGCTCGTCCAAGTAGGAACTATAATAACTATCACTAAAACATAACGTTGAGCACACAGAACATACATGCATAAGTTTTACGCTCGACCTCAATAAACAACCAGGTGATAGACTCATCATTGGGTAATGGCCCAGATGATGTCAAAACTCTGCACATTCACAACAACTAAACTAAACAAACTAATCCTAAACAAGCATGCATACATAGAAAACAATAAAACAGAAATAACACATCAACCCCAACTTAAAACAGGTGATGTTCAAAACCACCCATTAGCGATCCCAATAGACCAAATATAGCATGAAAATAAAGATGGGCGTTTAAAACACATACCTAGGAGGCGAGAGAATCTCGCCTCCAACTCAAATTGGCGTAGTTGGATTTAACTTATTTTTCCTTAGGTTGCTTCCCAAGAAGTGCTTGGTTTAAGCCCAACACGCCGAAGTGCATGTCAAAGAGCGCCTTCCACCCATAGTAAGTGTCGTACAACACTACATATGAGTCTTGGTTATCAAAGCCTTCAAGCTTGGCGAGACGTTTCTTCGGATGGCGCGAGCCTTCAATGGCATGCCTCACCGGCTCATGTACTTAGCCGACATGAAAGGACATTCCTAACAACGGTGAAAGAAATGTTAGCCACATCAGATCCTCATAAATGTGATAATCTAGAATCGATGGTGGCATCACAATTTGGATCTCCAATGGTAACAAATCACAATCGTCGATCCATGCTTGGGTTCCCGTCTCATTCGAATAAACATAGTTGAACTCTTTCAAGCTCCGTCTACTCATTTCCGATTTCTCATGGTGGATTTCACAATAGGATTCAACTTGTTCATTTCTTAGTGACACTGTGGCGGACTCGGCCTCAATCAAGCAGACTAGCTAACTGATTTGCATCTGCAAATACGTTATGGTCATATCAATGTCGGCGTGGACCGTCTCAATATGATCAAGATGATTTTCATGCTCGTCGATCCGGTTATGCATCTCCCTAAACAATCTCTAAGTCTCCCTCTTAACAGTTGCGAGTGTTTCTTTCAGATTGGGGGAAGACTCCTTGTCGTGATTCGGAATGTCAATCCATGGTACCGTGGTGTTGGAAAAATCCCCCAAGTTTTGGTGACTTGGTGAATGATTCCAATTCTGATAATCATAGGCCGCCATTTCCTCTAACGACCAAATGGCTTCCTCCATAGTTAGGTCGTAGAGAGAGGCGGTACCATTTCTTCCTTCCATCCATATTCTGGTTGTGACTTGTAACCCATCGAGGAAATTGAGGAGTTGACACTTCGTTGGGAAATGATGGTTCGAAAACCGGTGTAGCAAATCCTTGTATTGATCCCAAGAGTAGTAAAATAGCTCGGAATCCCGTTGAAAGAACTGCAAGAGTACTTGTTGATCTATCATCTTCAAGCACCCTACAGAAAAACAAAAACAAATACTACAAAGAAAAAAAAAATTATACACAAAAGAAATGCCTAAAGTAAAATTCAGTCATTTACTCACAATATCAATAATACTCAAAAACACAATCCCCGGCAACGGTGCCAAAAACTTGGTAGCCCATAAATACATTGCTATTTTCACTCGCAAGCATACGTGGTCAAGTTTTAGTAAAGGTGGGGAGAGTAAGGTTATCGTGTCCACATGTACTGGTTGCAATTATTATTGAGTACCATTTTTATCATGACCTAACTTTATCTAGGCTAAAACAATTGTATATAAAATTAATATAAACTAATACTAAAATACTAATTAAACTACACTAATACTAATATGAGATGTTTAGGGAAAGTATTGCCTAGGGATTAACTTTGTTTACAAAAACATGTTTGGTCTCGTTTTAGTTTACGTTAATGGCGTTCGGGTATCCGACAATCTCGATTCGTAAACTTACTCGCCATTTCTCCTGAGAGTAAGACGAGTGAATACGTGACTTCGCGTCAACGAAAAAATCCCCCTCAACATGTCAATGAAGCTAGGGCAAGTGAGTCTCACCCCAATGTCATTGATTGCACACTTTCTAACGCCCTTCCGGGTCGTTAGATTGTCGTGTTGTGTTTACCCTAATCCGAATTCAGGGTTACCTCTTCTGCCTATTAAACCCCGTATTCTCGATATGTCTATCTAAGCATGATAAACAAACAATACGACAAACACAATCAAAATAATGAAGAACAAGCGCTAAACAAACACAAACTCAACAAAAGAACATTTTCATAAGTATATTAATCCCTAGACAAAAACCCATTTAGCTCATGGCCATAGCCGGTTATACAATTAAAACTAAGCTAAAGATGCTCAAACAACAATCCTAAGTAAAGAAATAAAATAAGGAACAAGAGAAACGTAGCCTAGTCCGAAGATTTATCGCTAAAAACATTTCAAGATCGCTCCCCCTTCTTGGAAACTTGATCTTCACCTTAGGATTTAAATGAGCACTCCTAAAACCTCTCTCTAAAATATACTAAGTCCTATGGAGCTCTAATGGACGGAGGAGAGGAGAGGAGGGGGTATAAATAGGAAAAATATCTAAAATAAATATCTAAATTTGTGTAGAGGTGACTGCTGCGGTGGTGGAAGATCGGTTTGATTATTGCCATGGCTATCGTTTGATCACCGTGGTGGCGGAATAATGGCCTTACTCTCTATATTTTGTACACCACAGTGGTGAATTTCCAGAGAGTTTGGGCTAGCTTTGTAGTTTGGTCACCGCGGCGGTGGATGCAGGTTCTAAATTTTATTTTCTTTGCCTTTTTTCCACCGTTCTTCCACCGTCTTTGATCTGATGTGATCATTTTTTATCCGTTTTCATAACTTTTCACCTCAAACACCTGATTTAGTACAAAAAGAATAAAAGCACATCAAAATATATTAAAACGTACTAAATATACTCGAAAACTAACAATGTTTGGATTGAAAATAGATAGGTAATTTACACCTATCAAACGACCACTCCCCGAAGTTAGGAAAGTCTTCTTCAACGCCCTTCGATTTCTTTAATATTTTTATAATTCTTGTATCTAGTATGTTTATGTAGTTCTTAGATTTATATTCTATATGCATAGTATACATAACAAGAATCGAATAAAAAATGTCAAAAACATGTCAAAATCATCAAAATATGTCAAGAACATGTGAAGAACAAGAAGAACGTGGGAAGAACATGATAAGAACATCCATCACACCATGAGTTGTGTATAAAATCTTTGATTCTCTCAAGGACACATGAAACTGAACTCCAAAAACTGAAATCGAACCTCTAATTATTGACTACTAACCGCTAACCGCAAACAACTGACTTTACATTTCTACAATAGTCTAGATCACAACATAGCACTAAGTTTTCAGGCTCGTGGACTTGTGGATGTGACATTTTTACACTCACGTTTGACTTACTCACAAGTGCACGAGGTCAAGTTTTAGTATAATGGATCTTTAAGATAGAAAATCATTCCACTGGGAAACGTGTTTGAATAATTGAATACTGTAATTGGCATAGTTTTATACTATCTCTACTTTTCAAGAATTGTTTGAAATTTAATTACAACTAAGTTAAACTAATATTATTGGGTTAATTCTAATTAAGTTGATTACCTAGGGGTTGATTTCATTTACTTAATACATGTTTGACTTCATTTAGTTAACAATAATGGTATTTATCCTATTCGACAATCTCTGTATCTTAAACCCATTCACTCCCTCTCCCGAGTGTTTAATGAATGAATATGTGACTTGATGTTGACGCCGAAGTCCCCTCAAATGTCTTTTTGAAGACATATTCACATGAGTCTTGAACCAACATCATGGATTACACACTTTCTAATGCCATCGCAAGTCGTTAGAACATCGCAATGTGTTTAACCCTAGTTCTAATCCACAGTTACCTTTTCTGAGTGTCAAACCCCGTATTCTGAAAACCAACCCTAATATATTTACAAACTAATTAAAATTGTAATAAAGTGGTAAACACAATCGGATTTAGACAAACAACCATTAAAGTAACATATATTCAACCAAACGACTATTTACATGAATTACAACAACCCCTAGATAATATTTATCTAGCCTACATGATCTTATCCACATAAACATTAAAACAAGAGGGATTCAACATAATTAGATATGGAAAATTAATTACAAAAATAAAAACAAAGTAAGAACGATCAAATCTAAGAGTGGAAAAGTCCACTGTCCCCAAGGATTGGTTCGTAAGTGCTTCGCCTTCTCCAAATGATGAACCTCCTCTTTGAGCTCTCAAGAATGGATAAGGATCACCTCTATAATGTTAGGAACACTTTTTACAATTATGGGAACAAGGGCATTGAGTACAAGGGTTTAAAATATCTAAAAAATATATTTTCTCTGTTGCAGAGTGACCGCCGCGGCGGTAGACATGTCTGCAGGTGGTAGCACATAAAATATACTGCTACTTACACTCGAAATTATACGAGGTCAAAGTTTTAGTATAGTTTGATCGTTAAGATCGGGTTATCATATCCATAGAGGGATTGATGTCGTTACTATCGAATACCGCATTTGTCGTGACCTAACTTTATCTAGGTGAAAAATAATTGTAATTAATTAATTAAACTAAACTAATATATCCTAAATTAACTAAATTAATATGCTAATATGTTTTAGGGTGAATAATTTCCTAGGTATTAACGTGTTTACAAATACGTGTTCGATCTCGATTTACTCACGTTTACGGTGTTTGACCTATTTGACAACCTCAGTACGTAAACTCTACCGCCACCTCTCCCCAGTGTAAGATGGGGGAATACATGAATTTGAGTCGACGAATAAGTCTCCCTCAACTTTTTAACTATCCTAGGTCACGTGAGTCTCGCCCAGTGTCATTGATTGTACACAATCCAACTCTCGACTGGGTCATTGGATCGTGCGTTATATTTACCCTATCGATAATCTTCATTCTAAACTCCCTCGCCACCTCTCCCGAGTGTAAGACGGGGGATATAACATGAATTTGAGTCAACGAAAAAGTCCCCCTCAACGTCTTAACGACTCTAGGTCGCGTGAGTCTTGCCCCACCGTCATCGATTGTCCACGATTCAAACCCCGACCGGGTTATAGAATCGTGGCATTTGTTTACCCTAATCCAAATCTAGGGTTTATAAAAATCCCGTATTCTCCATTTATCTAACTAAGCATGATAAACAAACAATACGATAAATGCAATCAAACTATAGAGAACAAACATAAACGCAACACCAAAATCATCCAAACAAACGTACTTATAAATATACCGTTAATCCCTAATACAATCCATGTTTAGCTATGGCCTTAGCCGCATTTACAATGAAATAACAAGATCAACATGCTCACATGATCCTAAGTTAAATAAATAAGGAAAAACAATCGAAGAACTTAGTCTCATCCGAAGATAAAGCGCTAAGAACGCTCAATGATCGATTTGACGTCTTCTCCACTTCGGGATGTGAGCTCCATCTCTAAAACTCCTAAACCCTAGCCTAAATATGGCTTAAGGTGCCCAAATTGGGGGGGGGGGGGGAGAGGGGTTAAGATAGGGGGAGAGGGGATGATATTTATAAGCAAAATATCTAAATAAATATCCTAAAAATATCTAAGTAGTGTAGAGGGTTTCCGCCTAGGCGAAGGGATCCACCGCCTAGGTAAAGGTAGGTCAGTTTGTGATCGTCGCAGCGATGAAGACAGCGGTGGATGTGGAAGAACATTTTTCTGGATTTCTGCCTAGGCGGTGGGCTGTCAGTAGCCTATTTTGTTTTCTCTGCTGGATTTCTGCCTAGGCGGTGGTCCATCAGAAATTTTTGCTATTTTCTCAACTTTTTCACCGCCGCGACGGTGGTTTGGACGCCGCGGCAGTGGGCTTGCTTCACAATTTTGCCTCCGAGCTTGTTTGTCCACCGTTCTTCGATCGGTTTTGGTTCGATCTCATCGTTTTCGCTCCAGTTTCCTATATTTTGTCCCCACACGCCTGATTTATACAAAAAGTATGAAAACTAATTAAAACATAATAAAATACTATGTAAGCACTCAAAAACTAACTTAATTTGGTTTAGAAATACGTAGGTGGATCACACCTATCAGCAGGCTCTCCGTTGCGGCGGTAGGCCGAGCCCTAATCTTTCTGATCTTTCACTACTGCGGCGGTGGGACTTTACAATTCTCCTTGCATTTCCACCGCCGCGGTGGTGGATTGACCAATGCTGTGGTGGGACTTATACAATTTTAAGCCTTCTCTGCATTCTCACCGCCGCGGTGGTAGCTTGCTATCCTGAAACCTTATATTTTTTCATCATTTCTTCGTCGTTTTCCCACTATTTCGCTCGTTTATTGCTTGTTCACGTTCTTTCACCTAATTTACATAAAAACAAACTAAAACACAATTAAATATTGCTAATACACTCGAAAACTACCAAATTCGGCTTAAAAGTAGATAAGTAGTTTCAAGCTATCAAATACCCCCAAACTTAGAATTTTGCTAGTCCTCGAGCAAAACACCCCAATACTAAATTAAACTAACTATACTAATTGACTAACTACTACAGTAAAAATGAATAAACATCAACAAACAAGAAGTAAGCACATGTAAGTTCCAAGTTCAATCGAAGAAACCTAGTGGTTCTTCCCTCAACAGCCCCTGATCAAATCAAGTTTAGGATTAACACACACCACGTGGTGTTCTAGAATTTCAACACTCAATATCAGTTAAAATAATTCTAGATCCATTAAAATGTGTATGTGAGAACTTAGGTACATAACTATTCAAACATCGGATTGGATTATTCCATAGCTAAGCTCAGGAAAACCATACGCTTGACTAGGCTCAACTATCCACTAATGTAGGCCCCATTTGGTTACCATTTCCATTCCATAAATTCCTATCCCATTCCCGTATTTTTGGGATTTTTGTTTGGGAATAGCGTTTGGTAATTTTTGTTCCCGTTCCCATTCCATTCCCATTTGAGAATTGTGCCCACTTTTTTTCTTAAGAAATGAGAAATAAAAAATAGTTGTTTCTCATTATTCCCATCCCATTCCCAAAACCACTGCCGCTGTTTATCTACCGGCCGACCACCGTCCTTCACCCACCGTTCGGCCACCGTTGCCGCCGGCCACCTTTTGGAAACTTCCAGCCACTGTCAACTGTCCGGCTACCGCCGCCGTCCAGCAAAAAAAAAATTCTAAAAATAAAATAAAAATTGTTTTAGGATAAAATCATTACCAAACGTGATTCTGTTCCCAAAACTAAAAAAAAATTATCGTTACTAAACGCGATTCTATGCCCAAGAAGGAAACAAAATTATCATCCCATCCCATCCCACTGCTAGGATGGGAATAGAAACGATTACCAAATGCCACCATAGGTTTAGACATTCACAGAGATCAATAGGGCTTGGCTTGTCTTTGGAGAACGGCCAAGGGTATCACAGGAATATAAAATAGAAAATGGTTATAATTAAATGATACCCGAGGCACATTAAAAACACAACCCTGGACAAGAATTTAAGAACTTTGTATTCATTTGTCGAAAGTAATGAAAATAAAAAGTTTATTCACATAGTTTTTTTATTTTTTTTCATAACATAACTCACCCCCAAACTTATTCTAATTTATACAATTTTAGGAGTGTGCAAAAAGAATTAATAGAATGACAAGTGAATACAATAATACCGAATCAATAAAAATTCATCTAAAACCCGACCGCTCATTTTAAGTAGCATAAACTAATGCTAACTTGATTTTACTTAATTTGAAACTTAGGCTTAGCGACAATGGTTTGGAAAAATTTAATTGGATAGAGTATTGATACGTGTTCAGAATTGAAAAGATTATCGGCTTCGACAGGGGAATAAGGGATAAAAGTTCCAGGTTAGCTACAAAGGTTCAAGTGAAAAAATTAAAGGCCTAAATCACGCCCCCGGAATTACCTTACCTAGGATTCCGCCTCAAGTTTCCTTCAAATCAAGTTCTAGATTCCTCATTTCTGTCATGAACTTATTACTGAATAATCAGCATCAAATCGTTTAGATAATTATACACTAAGTCTATATGATCGTGCGATTTACGATCAAAATAATTTTTACCTAATCGACATGCTAACCACACAAAACACACATGAATGGCATCACCCCCGACCTCGATATACAATTAGGGGATAATTTTCATCATCGGGAAATGGCCCAAATGAACTCAACAACTCAACATGCAAATACAACTTCATTTATTAACATATCTACACTTAATCTAAACACTAGCACACATGTACTAACTGAACATTACACATGCATAAACAAAAATTAAAATAAAACTAAACTACAAATTAAAGTCTACATCACATATTAAAACTTCTACCGCATAAAATTTTTACATCTTCTACAAAACTAAACATTTCTAGTCCAATGTTAATACATCAAAATATTGTTCATCCATCTTTACCAAAAACAAAATTGAATGAACATTTTCCCCAAACTTAAACAAGGCAGTGTCCTCACTGTCTAAGTTGTGAACCCAATACAGGATATAACAATTATAAGAAAAACTGGGTTCCGAACACATATCTAGGAGGTAAGACTTAAAAGTTTCACCCCCTACCGTTCACTAGGAGGAATGTTATCACTATCTCCATTTCGACGGAAAGGGAATGGTGGCGACTGCAACTCGTGTAGCTAGAATTGTGGCACTAGCAGATAGAGATTCATGTCGATGCCAATGCACTCGCATATGAGCCGTTGGATCTGATTCTGCTGCCGTGAGTACTGGTCCAAGAAAATTTGGATACCGGTAATGTCATTCTGGATGTTGTACTGATCATGACGAAGAACGTGAATGGGAGTCCAGAGATCCTGGATATCTGGATGTGTCCTGTCTGATGAGCGGCTGGAGGCCTCAGGAACTTAGGCCTCAAATGACCCTGCCTCCTCCTCTGCTTCTTACGTAGCCGGGCCTTAGGCTCTGCCCTTCCACATTCTTGTAATGGTGGCAAGATCGAGAGTAGTGATTGGGGGCCACAGACTATCCCTTATGATCACCACTCTGGTACGCTTGAAAAGTTCTGTCAGCAATGATAGAAAGGGGAGGCCAACTTTTGTTGTCCAAACGGCATGTATAATCGGCAAGAAGAAGCTGAGCATGCGGGAGACGAGGCAGGGCCTTCTGAGGCCCCAATTCTCAAGGCACCCAGACGGGCCGGATTCGACGAGGAGCGAGTTTACCAAGAACTCCGAGATCTTCGAAAAGGGCAATACGAGCTATGTACATACCAGGATCAAGTCAGGTGCTATCAAGATCAAGTAAACTGACTTATTTACGAGGGCCTCGGCATCGAGATACATAAGTTTTTGAATATGCCACAGGTGTCGTCGCACCTTTTGTAACCACCACAGTTTCCTTTCCGGGATGAAAGTGGTGGTGATGATCCTTCCCCAAGTGACCAGTAGGAGGTAAGACTCATTTGTCCAATCTCCTAGGTATGTGTCCGAACACCGTTTTCTATTTTCACATGCTATATTCAGTTATTGGGTTCGCTGCTAGACAGTATGGACATTGCCATGTCTCAGTTTGGGGGTGTTCATCCATTTTTGTGTTTTTGTAGAAGAATGATGAGCCATTATTTTTTTAAACAAAATGCAAAAAAAATTTGATGTACAGAATTATATTTATCTATGTTAATTTTATGTTTTAATGTATGTTTAGTTTTTAATTTCTAGTTTAGTTTAGTTTAATTTTTGTTTTTGCATGTGTAGTATTTAAACTAGTTAAATGTTAGTATTAGATTTAGTTTATAAATGTGTATGTTTGAAGTTGTATTTACATGTTTAGTTGTTGAGTTCATTTGGGCCAAGTCCCGATGATAAGAATTACCCCCTAATTGCATATTGAGTTCGGGGGTAATGCCTTCCATGTGTGTTTTGTGTGCTTAACATGTCGATTAGGTAAAAAGTATCTTGATCCTAAAACTGCACGACATTCGGACTCAATGTATAATAATCTGAACAATTAGATGTTGATTATTCAATATGAAGTTCATGACAAAGATGAGGAATCTAAAACTTGATTTGGGGGAAACTTGAGGCGAAATCCTAGGTAATGTAATTTCGGAGACGTGATTTAGGCCGTCATTTTTTTTCACTTGAACTGTTGTAGCTAACTTGAAAATTTTCATCCCTTATTTCCCCTGTCAAATCCGATAACGTAATCAATTCTGAAAACATCCAAATATTCTTTTCATTTAAATTTTATCTAAACCAATGTTGCTAAGCCTAATTTTCCAATTGAGTAAAACTCAAGTGAGCGGTGGGGTTTCGGTTGAATTTTTATTAACTCGATATTAGTATATTCATTTATCACTTTAGTATTTCTGTTCACATGCTCCTAAAATAAGTTTGGAGGTGTGTTTCTACCATTTCTTTTTGCATATTCCTAAAATTTTATAAATTCGAATAAGTTTGGGGGTGTGTTTCTCCAATTTCTTTTTGCATGCTCCTAAAACTGTAATAATTTGAATTAATTTAGAAATGAATTAAAAAAAAACAAAAAACACAACTATGTGAATATAGTTTTTATTTTCGTTTCTTTCGACAAGTGAATATGAGGATCTTTAATTCTCATTTAGAGTTGTACTTTAAATGTGGGGGGTTATGAGAGAGGATAGCGACAAGCAATTTTACCGTGGGAATTGATCACTTAAACTGATTCTCTATTTTCAATTCCAGTGATACCCGTGGTCGTTCTCTAAAGCAAAACCAAGCCCTATTGATCTCTGTGAATATCCGACCCTACATTAGTGGATAGTAGACCCCAATCAAGCGTATGGTTTTCCTGAATCCTTAAACGGTATACGTTATGAACTTAATAATTGAATAATCCAATCAGGTATGTGCGTAATTATGCATTTGAGTTCTCACACACACATTTTAAATGGATCTAGAATGATTTTATTGATATTGATCGTTGAAATTCTAGAACACCACTTGGTGTGGGTTATTTCCCGAATTTGATCAGATTTAGGGATGTTGAGGGAGGATCAAATTGGTCATTCCGATTGAACTTTATACTTACATGCATTTACTTCTTTTGTGTTTCATGTTTTTCATTTTTAGTTAGTTTGTTTAGTTTAGTGTTAGTGTTTTGCTCGAGGACTAGCAAAATTCCAAGTTTGGGGGTATTTGATAGGTAGAAAATACCTATCTACTTCTTAGCTGGATTTGATAGTTTTCGAGTGAATTAGTTATATTTAATTGTGTTTTTGTTAGTTTTTATATAATTCAGGTATAAGGACGCAAATAAGCGATGAACGAGCGAAAACAGTGGAAATATGGTAGAGAAATGATGAAAAAAACAAAGTTTCAAGATCACAAGAGTCACCGTCGCGGCGAGGAAGCCACCGCCGCGGTGGTGAGAGTGCAGAAAGTGTTAAAATTGAGCAAAGCCCCACTACCGCAGCACAAGGTCCACCACTGAGGGCAACAAAAGATCAGAGAGTTTTGGAATTGTTCCACCCCAGCAGCGAGAAACCCCACCGCCGCGGCGAAAGTTTAACCGACTTACTCACCACCGCAACGGTGGTTCTACCGCACAGAAGAAAAGATATTTTTAGATATTTTTGAAATCTTAGGCCTATAAATACCACTCTCCCACATCTTTTAAAGGTTGTTCAACATCCCTAACCCTAATATAGAGTTCTAAAGCTATTGAGAGATCAAGAAGGAGGTTCATCATTTGGGCAAAGAGGAATCATTTGCGGATTGATCATTAGCGACAGTGGATCGTTTCACTTTCAGATTTGATCGTTCTTCTCTTGTTTTTATCATTGTAATTATTTTTCCATATCAAATGATGTTGAATCACTCTTTTTTTATGGTACATGGCTAAGATCATGTAGTATTAGTTAAATGTTACTTAGGTGTTGTTGAAATCATGTAAATGCTAGTTGAATGAATTAGTGTTACTTTAATGGGTGTTTGCCTAAATCTGATTGTATTTATCGTTATTCTTGAAATTATGCTTGTATTGATAAACCGAGAATACGGAGTTTGATACTCGGGAGAGGTAACCCTGGATTTGGACTAGGGTAAACGCAATGTGACGTTCTAACGACTCGGGAGGGCGTTAGAGCGTGGGCAATCCATGACGTTGGCTCAAGACTCACGCGACCTAGGGTCGCAAAGACATTGAGGGGGACTTCTTCGTTGACACAAAGTCATGTAATCCCCCGTCTTACACTCAGGAGAGGTAGCGGAGGAGTTGTAGATACATAGATTGTTGGAATAGATAAACATCGTTATAGCTAACTAAATGAAGTCAAATATGTATTATGTGAAATAAATCAATACCTAAGTAATTAGTGTAATTAGAACTAACCTAATAGTAATTATTTATCTTAGTAGATTAAATAGAATACAAACAATTCTTGAAAAATCGGGATAATATGAGACTATGTCAATCACAATGCTTTACCAAATTACATGTATTCCTAGTGGAACGATATCCAATCTCACGATCATTATATTAAAACTAGACCTCGTAAACTTATGAGTAGTCACTACGCGAGCGATGAAATCCTTGACGTACACTTGGTGGTGGCATACAGGCCCATTGATCGGGCTCAGGGACGAGCATCACTACTGAGTCTGAAAAGGTATATTTGATTCGGCACTCGAGGATGTCGTTCTCATCCATGATCGGCTTGATATTCCAGATTGGGCTCGTGATCGATAGCTTTATATTGAGCTTCTTCAACTCGACGTTAGTCACCACGTTATCTCGTAGGACTTGAGATAAGGAAAAGGCCTCAAGAAACTCGATCACCGTTACATCCCTAGGTTGAGTGATGGCCTCTAGGTCACAAGAAGAAGATGTCTCACTACCCATATCAGGTCGGCTAATGACACTGACGATGTTGGCTAGGCTAAACTAAACTGCGTTGCTTGCCTTATCAAGCCTGCTCGATGAAAAAGAAGTGGCTCCTTCTTGAGTCGTTCTACGCTCCACCCTAAAGGACAGAGAGGCAGAAGAGGTCCGATCTGATGAATCAGACCTCGAGCCTGAGTTAGAGCCAGGTGAAGAATCAAAAGATGAGGAAGAAGAGAACGACAAGGGCTAGAAATTGGTCAAAGGAGAAAAAAAACTAATTTCCTAGTAGAAGGAAAGCTCTCGAAAAAATTTCAATTGTCAAGTGAATAGGAAGAACCCCCTATTTAAAGGAAATGATTCCAATTTCATCGATTTGCGTCCCGATGCAACATGTCATCCATGCAATAGTTGTACTTTTTGCACCTTATCAAGCTAAGGATCACTGCACGTGCCAAGCATTCCGCGGAACACGAACCTAAAATTCCAAACATTTGTCGATTCTGGGTTGCGCATTCTTAATCCAAAGCATCAGCCGCTCCAGTCAGATACTCGGGACTGAGAGGCCACTGATGGAGAAATTTTTTTTGTAGCCTAGCCACCTGTCCGAAAGACCCCCACATGGGCATGGAAATTGTCCTCACAATAAAATCATGGCCGAAAAATCTTATGTGTTGAAAAAGGGCCGAGCTTCGGGCTCCACCATCCTCTATTTGTCAAGGTGAAATATTGGATGCCTATTTCCGTCCAAAATGCCCCTTTGCCGATCTCTAGGCTCTAGACATCCTCTAATTGGCAAGGTTAAATATTGGACGTTTATTTCCGTCTAGAATGCCCCTTTGCCAAGCTCTGGTCTCTGGACATACTCTACTTGGCTAGATAAAAAAATGTGGCCCCTTTTTTGTCAATGATGCCCCTTAGCCGAGCTCTAGGCTCCAGACACACTATGCTTGGCTGGATAATAATAATAAAAAAAAGGCCTATTTCTGTCTAGAATGCCCCTTTGCTGAGCTCCGGGCTTTGGAAACACTCTACTTTGCAGGATCAAAAAAGGGAAGCCTATTTCTGTCCAGAATGTCCCTTTGCCAAACTCTGGCCTCCGGACACACTCTGCTCGGCCAGATCAAAAAAGAGAGGCCCAATTCTGTTTAGATTTCCCCTATGTTGAGATCTGCGCTTTGGACACTCTCTACTCAGCAGAGGCATACATGGGAGGCCTAGTTTCATTCAGACAGCACCTTGGTTGGGCTCCCAACTCCAGATGCTCTTTGGTAGCGCGTGAATACGTCGCCACTTTCATCGCAAGTGTATGAGTCAAGTTTTAGTATAATGGGAATGTTGGCCCAATGAACTACCCAAGAGGGGGGTAGATTGGGTAGATAACAATTTATGAAAGAAAATAATTCAAAAAATTCAAATAGTTAATTTTAATCCTAAATTAATTATTATCTTTATATCACAGCAGAAATATAATATCAACTAAGTGCACACCAAACAACAAAAAATAAATAATGAAAAATAGTAGCACACCAGAAATTTACACTGGTTCACCAAGCTACTCTTGGTTAATCTAGTTCCCTGAGCTCCGAGGAGAGTCGCACCCACTAAACTCAAGATTTCTTTAAAGGTAGGAACCAAACCCTCACAAAGATTATTTTCACAAGCTTAGAATCAACTTTTACAAATTTATTTTCACAAGCTTAGGAATAACCTCTACTTTTTACAGGCTTACGAAGAACCTCTACTTTTTACTAGCCAAATTCCAAGTTTGGGGGTATTTGATAGGTGTGATCCACCAACGTATTTCCAAACCGAATTAAGTTAGTTTTCGAGCATTTATATAGTATGTTATTACGTTTCAATTAGCTTTCATACTTTTTATATAAATCAGGTGTGTGGGGTAAAAATATAGGAAACTAGAGTGAAAACGAAGAGATCGAACCAAAAGCGATCGAAGAACGGTGGAAAAACAAGCTCGAAGGTAAAATTGTGAAACAATCCCACCTCTGCGGCATCCAGACCACTGCCGCGGCGGTGCAGATGCTAAGAAAAGAACAAATATTACTGATGGACCACCGCCTAGGCAGAGAATTCTACCGCCTAGGCAAAAATCCAGCAGAGAAAACAAAATAGGCTACTGACAACCCATCGCCTAGGCGAAAATTCAGCAGAATGCTCTTCCACGTCCACCGCTATCTTCATCACCATGGCAGTCACCAACCGACCTACCTCCACTTAGGCGGAGAGCCTCTGCCTAGCCTAGATATTTGTAGGATATTTATTTAGATATTTTTCTTATAAATACCATCGCTTCTCCCCCTATCTTGACCCCCCTCCCCCAGCCATTTGGGCACCTTAAGCTATATTTAGGCTAGGGTTTAGGAGTTTTATAGGTGGATCTCACATCCCAAAGTGGAGAAGATGGCGAATCGATCATTTAGCATTCTTAGCGGTTTATCTTGTGACGAGGCTAAGTTCTTCAATTATTTTTCCTTATTTCTTTAACTTAGGATATTGTGGGCATGTTTAGCTCAATTTCATTGTTTATACGGTTATGACCATGAGTTAAATATAGATTGTAATCGGGATTAACACTATATTTATAAATACGCTGTTTGGATGATTTCGGTGTTTCGTTTGTGATTGTTCTTCGTAGTTTGATTGTATTTATCATATTGTTTGTTTATCATGTGTAGTTAGATAAATGGAGAATATGAGGTATTGAAAAACCCCGAATTCAGATTAGGGTAAACAAAATCCATGATTCTATAACTCGGTTGGGGTTTGAATCGTGGACAATCGATGACGTTGGGGCAAGACTCACACAACCTAGGGTCGTTAAGACGTTAAGGGGGACTCTTAGTTGACACAAAGTCACATTATATCCTTCATCTTACACTCGGGAGAAGTGGCGAGAAAGTTTTAGAACTGAGATTGTTGATATGGTAAATACAACGCACGATCCAATGACCCAGTCGGGAGTTGGATTGTGTGCAATCAATGATGCTGGGCAAGACTCACGTGACCTAGGGTCTTTAAGACGTTGAGGGAGAATTCTTCATCGACTTGAAGTCATGTATTCTCCCGTCTTACACTCGAGAGAGGTGGCGGTGGAGTTTACGTACCGAGATTGTCAAATAGGTCGAACATCTTAAGCGTGAGTAAATCGAGATCGAATATGTATTTGTAAACACGTTAATCCCTAGGTAATTATTCACCCTAAAACATATTAGCATATTAGTGTAGTTAATTTAGGTTATATTAGTATTAGTTTAATTAATTAAATACATTTGTTTTTCGCATAGATAAAGTTAGGTCACGACAAACGTGGTACTCAATAGTAACGACACCAATCCCTGTGGATACGATAATCCAATCTTTCACGATTACACTATACTAAAACTTAGACCTTGTATACTTGCGAGTGTAAGTAGCGGCGTATTCCTACGCTCCGATCAAGTTTTTGGCGCCATTGCCGGAGATTGGTCGTTAGGCGAATTTACTGTTTCTGGCGATCGCCACCATGTTTTTGGTAACGATTGTCGGAGATTGTGTTTTGTCGTTTGTTGTCGATATTGTGAGTAAATGACTTAATTTTACTTTAGGAATTTCTTTGTATATAATTTTCATATGTAGTTTTGTTTTTATTTCTTATGTAGGGTACTTGGCGATGTTAGATCGACGGGTATTGATGCATCCCTTTCGATAGGATTCCAATTCGTTTTATGTTGCTTGGCGAAGCACATAAGACAATGAGGCACTTCATTGAAAGATCGAGCCAGTCAAAGCAGAACCTTGCCAACCTTGAGTGTGTTCTGAAAATATCAGGCCAAGGACATTAAACCACGCACTTCTTGGGAGGCAACCCAAGGTTCAATAAATTAAATCTGTTACATCCGACTTGATTTGGACGAGATATCTTCTCGCCTCCCAGGTAAGTGTTATAAACACCCTTCGTCTGCATGCTTAAATTCCATATGTTGAGATTGATGATTGGGATCGCTAAGGACACTGTCCATTTTGAGTTTGGAAGTGATGTGTAGTATGTAGTATATTAGTTTATGTGTTATTGTTTTCTTTATTGCATGTGTGTTTATGATATAATGTGTTTATGTTTTTGTGTTGTTGTATGCATGTTGAGTTTAGCGTTCATCTGGGTCGTTACCCGATGATGAGATTACCCCTAGTTATTTTCAAGGTCAAGGGTAATACCCATGAATATGTGATTCTGTGTGCTTGACTATGTGTTTTGGTAAAAATTATTGTAGATCCTAATTTGCACGAGCACATAGACTCAATGTATAGTTATTCAATTAATTTAAGGACGATTATCGATTAGCCAAATTCATGACACATTAAGGATTCTAGAACCTGATTGAGGGAAAGCTTGAGGCAAAATCCTAGGCGAGGTAGTTCAGGAGACGTGATTTAGGCATTATTTTTGTCGCTTGAGCCTTTTAAGCCTACGCTATTATATGTTTATCCCTTGTTACCATGTCGAAGCCTAAATGCAAATTCAATTCTGAACATATAAACTAATACCTTGGGTAGTTGATCTTTTTCCAAACCTTAATCGCTAGATTTAAAGACATATTTGAGTGAATCAAGTTAGCAATTGCAAAATGATTCTTGATGTAAGCGATTGGGTTTAGGGCAAACTTCTAATTGGTTCGGTATTTGAGTACTCACTTGTCATTTTTCGTTTATATTTCACACACCCCTTCAACTGTAACAATCAAATAAGTTTGGGGGTGTGTTCGTTTAAAAAAAAAAAAAAAAAAAAAGGAAAAAAAAAAAAAAAAAAAAAAAAAACGAAAAAAAGAAAAAAGAAAAAAAGAGAAGCATATGTAAATGTAAGTTTAATTTCGTTTCTTTTGACAAGTGAGTATGTCGTTCTTAAATGCATGTTCGGGATTGTTTCCAATCTAAGTATAGGAGTTCGAGAGTGAATGTGTCAAGCGTTAAGCCTTGGGTAATGTTAAGTTAACAATGTTAACCCGTTTTCAATTCCAAATTACCCTTGGCCAAATATACCAAAAATGAACCAAGTTATTCTGAACTCTATGAACTTCCAAGCCTACATTAGTGGAGAGTGGACCCCAATCTGGCTTATGAGAATCCTAGTCCTTCACGGTCTAAGTCGTGAGTTTCGTTGGTGGATGATCCAATCCGGTCATTGTATAGTCATATTATTGAGTATCGCACTAACACGTATACAGGATCTAGAATAGCATTCACCATTATTGCATGTCGAAATTCTAGAACCTCATAATGTGTTTTACTGCCTGAACTAGATATGACTGGCGGTTGTTGAGGGACAAAATTAAATAGGTCATTAGAAGAATTTAAAACTCGCATGTTGTTATGTTTAGATTGTTTTTAGGATGTTTATTATTTCATTTAGTTGTATTTTTCATTTTCGTGTGTGTTTGGCTCGAGGACTAGCCAAATTCCAAGTTTTGGGGTATTTGATAGGTGTGATCCACCAACGTATTTCCAAACCGAATTAAGTTAGTTTTCGAGCGTTTATATAATATTTTATTATATTTTAATTAGTTTTCATACTTTATATATAAATCAGGTGTGGGGGGCAAAAAAATAGGAAATTGGAGCAAAAACGATGAGATCGAACCAAAAGCGATCGAAGAACGGTGGAAAAACAAGCTCGGAGGCAAAATTGTGAAACAAGCCCACTACCGCGGCATCCAAACCACGGCCGTGGCGGTGAAGATGCTGAGAAAAAAAAAATGTTACTGATGGACCATTGCCTAGGCGAAGAATTCCATCGCCTAGGCGGAAATCCAACGGAGAAAACAAAATAGGCTACTGACAGCCCACCGCCTAGGCGAAAATTCAGCAGAATGTTCTTCCATGTCCACTGCTATCTTCATCTCCGTGGCGGTCACCAACCGACCTACCTCTGCCTAGGCGGAGGATCCCTTCGCCTAGGCAGAGAGCCTCTACACAACCTAGATAGTTTTAGGATATTTATTTAGATATTTTGCTTATAAATACCATCCCCTCTCCCCCTATCTTGACCCCCCCGGCCATTTGGGCACCTTAAGCTATACTTAGGCTACGGTTTAGGAATTTTAGAGGTGGAGCTCACATCCCGGAGTGGAGAAGACGGCGAATTGATCATTGAGCGTTTTTAGCGGTTTATCTTCAAACGAGGCTAAGTTCTTCAACTGTTTTTCCTTATTTCTTTAAATTAGGATATTGTGAGCATGTTTAGCTCAATTTCATTGTTTATATGGTTATGACTATGAGTTAAATATGGATTGTAGTAGGGATTAACAATATATTTCGAAATACATTGTTTGGATGATTTTGATGTTTCGTTTGTGATTGTTCTTCGTAGTTTGATTGTATTTATCGTATTGTTTGTTTATTATGTGTGGTTAGATAAATGGAGAATACGGTGTTTTGACAAACCCCGGATTCAGATTAGGGTAAACAAAATCCACGATTCTATAACCTGGTCGGGGTTTGAATCGTGGGCAGTCGATGACGTTGGGGCAAGACTCACGCGACCTAGGGTCGTTAAGACATTGAGGGCGACTTCTTCGTTGATATAAAGTCATGTTATATCCCTCATCCTACACTTGGGAGAGGTGGCGAGGGAGTTTTAGAACGAAGATTGTCAATAGGGTAAATACAACGCACGATCCAATGACCTAGTTAGGAGTTGGATTGTGTGCAATCAATGACGTTGGGCGAGACTCACGTGACCTAGGGTCGTTAAGACATTGAGGGGACTTTTTCGTTGAATGAAAGTCATTTATTCCCCCGTCTTATACTCGGGAGAGGTGACAATGGAGTTTACATACCGAGATTGTCAAATAGGTCGAATATCGTAAACGTCAGTAAATCGAGATCGAACACGTATTTGTAAACACGTTAATCCCTAGGTATTTCTTCACCCTAAAACATATTAGCACATTTGTATAGTTAATTTAGGTTATATTAGTATTTGTTTAATTAATTAAATACATTTGTTTTTTGCCTAGATAAAGTCAGGTCACGACAAACGCAGTTTTCAATAGTAACAACACCAATCCCTGTGGATACAATAACCCGATCTTTCACGATCACACTATAGTAAAACTTGAACCTTGTATACTTGCGAGTGTAAGTAGCGGCATATTGCTACGCCCTACCAATATTCAAACTTACTTAACCATATATAGAGATATCATAATATATGTTGCATATCTAAAATAACATTAAATCCCTAATATATCTCGTGAATACTAACTATAAAATGGATAGTAATGGCTAATTTTAGAATAAATTTCAAAATTCCACAATATCCAGAAACAGTGCCATAAGTCGACTTAACAAGGATCACTGGTCTGCCACTCGATTCAGGATGTAGCCAAGCCAAAAATCTATCGCCCATCGGTTGACCTATCTGTCAACCTAGAGATTCAGAGAGTGACGTTTCTCGTCACAAGTCGACCTCCCTATCGACTTATCGATTCAAAGAGTTACGATTTGAGCTCAAGTCGACCTACCTGTCGACTGAGAGATTTAGAGACTTTTCCTTCTGTGCTCCAGTCGACTTATCTGTCGACTTGTCAATGCTGAAATCTCTTCTAAATTCATTTTTAATTCATTCCCATTGACGTTTTTGCCTCTTTAATCGATTTCTTCTCTCGGTTAGCTCCACTAAATTCTTAAATTCAATTTTAATTAATTATCAATATTTCTTTTTCAATTACACATAGGAGAAAATAATTTAACTAATTAGGATTCGATAAAAAACACATATTTATAAAAATTATTTAAAAATCTTTTTGTGTCGTGTGTGATCCTAATTGAGATATTAAGAGTTGAAATTTAACTTGAGTTGTTTTTCCTGGGTTCTTCAAATTCTTCAACCTCTTAATCCTTCATGATATTTGTCATCATCTTTTAGCATCTATTCATTACTTGTCATCATATCTTCATCATTAGAATTGATAAACTGAAACACTCAATTAAACCGTTAGTTCCACCAAAAACATCAACGTTTAATTGTTCATGAAAATCTTAGGATCAACAATCTCTTCCTTTTGATGATGACAATTATATTTGATGTTTTCTTCAAAATAATAATATAACCACACTCTCCCGAATCCGAGGATGGGTTTTATAACTTATTAAAGCATAGTAATGAAGATAATCATAAAATATTCAACAAAGCACAAATATAATAAACTCCCCCTTAAGATATTTAATAAAATATCAACTAATTCTCCCCCTTTGTCATCTCAAAAAAAATTGTGGAGGGGGGAACACAAAAGAACTCTACTCTAGGCATATTATATACTATGAAAGAATAATCCTAAAGTAATTAAATCAGAATATTTATATATATAACTCTTAAAAAACACATTGAATCAACCCATAAAATTAACTTTATGTATTAAAATCATTTTCAACAAATACCATGTGGATCATTATTAGGGATAAAAAAAAGTCTAACTAAGTAGGTCAAGTCTAGCTAATTCATCAAAATTCATACACTAGAAGTCAAGTTTCACCAAAAACCTAAATTAGCTATTTCAGACCGAAATAGTAAATGTGAAACTTATCTCAATAACAAATTCAAAGAGAGAATAAAAGATAATCTAATGAGGGCTCTATCTAGAAAAGTGATAACAAAGTCCTATCAGACTAGTGGCTGGCTGTTGAGGATACTGAACTCTTGGTTGAACAATTGGTCCTGGAGTCATTTGCTGATGAAATGGCGTTGACGGTCTTACTTTAGATGGCCCTGCAACAATTGGTCCTCCAAAGGACTACTTTGCTCCAAACATAGGATGTCCTGTAAAGTATGGCTGAGCATTGTACTGCTGCTGGTATCTGTGACGTGATGACTGCACAAACTGAAACTTTTGTTCCAGATTTCTCGTGATTCTTTGCCTTTTCTGATTCCTCTTCTTTACCCATCTATTTCCTCTGTACTCATTTCCCATTAACGAAGCATTACCCACATTAATCCATCCAAGTGTGATTGTCATGAATGTTTCTACATCAGGATCAATTTCAACTCTAAAGTGATCAAACAACCTTTGAAGTGCATTAGCATAGGGTAATACTCTAGAGGGTTTCTGAACATGATACTTTATGTGATCCATCATGATCTGTGCTAGATCCAATTTTCTCTCTTCGACAATCTCATTCATCAAATAAAAGTCATAGTTATTTTCATTAGAATGACTTCTCCCTCTAAGCACAACCGTATAGGTTAGCACCAAATAAAAGAATCGATGCTCAAGAGATAATGATTCTGCTTTATCGCCCTCTAAGTCAAATTTCTCTCCAATTGCCATTCTATTGAAATTTATTGTCTCCTCTAGGTATTTCCAAAATATCGCATAATAACCCCCTATTAAACCAGATTTCTTTTCCTTTAACGTAGGATGTAATTTCAACATTATTGTACTTGCGATTGCTATAGAACATTCTCACCCATACCGATATCCACTCATTCCTTTGGCTAACAAAATCGATCCACCCTAAATTTCTGAAATACCCTTCAATATCAATATTTTTTTCTATCAAACTAACAAAATCTATAGGTTTGCAACCTAAAACCTTTCGATTGACAAACCCCTCATTATATTTTTTCTCATCCTCCTCCTTTCGAAAAAATTCATTGTTGTACGTAACCCTTTGAGCACGCTTCTTGATTTTAGGCATTTTGCACACAAATTTAAACAAATCAACCAAAATAACTCAAGAGATTAAGCCCGAATAGAGAACCAGCCGAAACCCTAGAAATCATATAGAGAACCAACCTTTTCGTGAAGGAAAGAGTTACTAAATCTTGAATCCAAGCCCTAAGCCTTTAGATCCACCCAATGATCTTCAAATCCAAGATGAAATGAACTAATTTCGTGAAATTTATGCTTGAACAAACTTGGGAGATGAAGGGTTTTAGAGAAAAAAAGTTTTTAGTTTCGGACGAAATGAAATGAACAGGTGAGGGGTATTTATATCCCGTAATGACCAGTTGACTACCAACTTAGAGGCAGTCGGCAGATGAATGCAGCACCTCTCTCTATTTTCCAACCTGCTAGTGTCAGTCGACTAATGAACCACTATAAATCAACTGACCATTCTGAGTTCTTTGACTTTTAGTGCATTTAAACCCTAATTTGATTAACTTAACTCAATTTTTTACCTCTTATTTTGATCCACATATATTTTATAAAAATTTAATTACTCACACATTTAAACACATACACATACACACATGTATCAGGAACATCTAAATTTCTGAATGAAAAAGCTCAGACTCCCTAACAAAATTAATAAACTTAAACTTTAAAAATTTTGATATACCTAGATCATCTTTGGGAGCAAGTGGTGTGTGTACCTTTGGTGGATTACTAATTTCTTACTTGGTATCCTTTGACTCCACCAATGCTTTATTTTTTACCTTAATTGTTTTCTTCTTAGGAATGGCAATTTTCTGAACTGATTTAGTAAGAACTTCTTTGCCTTTGTTTGGTGTTTCAGACTGCTTTGGCGCAACTTCGTAAATGAACTTTTTCTTGTACTAGTATCTTGCCGTTTGTTGTGGATAAGCTTTATCAGCTCTCACACATTGAGCTTGTTGCTTCTCTACTCTTCTATTTGGCACGTGCTGATTCTTTAATTACGTACATTATACCTCGGTTCCCTCTTTGGTAGGGCATATTCATTATACCTTCTTGTTTGTTCAAATCTCCTTGTCGGCACGTAGTGTTCATTGTACCTTTGTCTAAATCTCTGATTGATACTTGTAGCAAAATTTTCTCTTTTTTGTATCTAGTTGTTTCTGGATCTGATAAGGTAACCATGTAATAAATAACAAGAGCTTTCATAATGACAAATTTACCACAATAAAAACACTTAATACTATTAGCACGCCTCTTCGGATGGTTAGTGTTTCATACGGGAGCATAATATTGTTTGTGATTTTGAGAAGTAGCTTTAGTAACTATTGGTTTTTCGATAGATCTAGTACTTTCAACATCCTTGAATTCATCCATTGCTTCTTTAATCTCCTTTCGAGTCATCTCAAGTAACTGCTCATTGGTGCTAACGTTTACCTGTAGACCAAAAAAAAATTATGCATAAATTCAAGATTATTCTTAAGAATTTAGCACTCATTTTCAACATAATTTATTTTCATACGAGCTCTGTCAATCTCACACCTTGCATTGTCCAATTCAATGCTCAAGGCCTCATTCAAGGTTTCAAGATTTTTCTTTTTAAATTCATTTTGTTGAAGATCATAAAAATCATTTTCAAAACCTCAGTCTCATCCTCAAGAGACTCAATTTTCTCACACAACTTACTAATTTTAGATAAAGCGTTTTTAAACTCAACAGTTTCAAAATATTTGTCCAAATTCTTTTTCTTGAGAGATTTGACTGTACTAAACTTCTTATTTTCAAGAGTTGCAATTTTTTCCTCTAGTTTAAAATTCTCTTTTCCAAAAATATACGTAAGAAAAATAAGTATCTCAATAGCCTTATCTGCATTCTCATCATTGTAAATTATATCAGTCTCATGACCATAACAATGACTATTAAAAGAAGTAGAATCAATAGTAGTACACATAACTTCAGAATCAAGACACTCCATGTGATCGTGTTTAGCTATACTCTGAAATATATCGAGCTAATACCAGCTCTGATACCAGTTGTTGGCCTAGTGAACTACCAAAGAGGGGGGTGAATTGGTAGATAACAATTTATAAAAGAAAATACTTCAAAAAAATCAAATAATTAATTTTAGTCCTAAATTAATTATTATCTTTATTTCACTGCGAAAATATAATATCAACTAAGTGCACATCAAACAACAAAAAATAAATAATAAAAAATAGTAGCACACCAGAAATTTATACTGGTTCACCAAGCTACTCTCAGCTAATCTAGTCCCCCGAGATCCACTAAGAGTCACACCCACTAAACTCAAGATTCCTTTAAAGGTAGGAACCAAACCCTCACAAATATTTTTTTCACAAGCTCAGAATCAACCTTTACAAATTTCTTTTCACAGGCTTAGGAATAACCTCTACTTTTTACAGTCTCAAGAATAACTTAACTTTTTTTTTTAAACTAAGGCTAAGGAATGAAAACCTCACAAACACTCCAAATATCTTTTTACCCGGTAAGGATTGAACCGTTACAAAATTACTCACAAATCAATTCAATCCAGGAAGAATTACTACCTCAATCTGTTTATAGGAAGAGACTAAAATCAGCTACCCTTAGATTAAATACTTGCAATAGTATTCAATCTGTCACTCAACTCACCAATTACAAATTGATAAGTGATTTTTCTCACTCGGAGCTTCTATCACCCCAGATAAATTAGAACTCAATTAAGATCCCAAAACTAGTGATAGGAAAGTGAGATATTCAAAATCTGATTTAAACAAAAATAGGGTAGCACGTAATCAGATTTCTTCAAGAAATTGTTTCAAGAATATTTTTCAATAAAAAATCGGAAAATAATTTCAAAGATCAAATTTCAAATATAATCAAGCAGTACTAAATAGAAAGTAATTTGGAAAGATCTCACCCAGATTCCACCGAAAGAATAATGATAACAATGTCACTTTAGATTCGGTAGTAGTAATAATCCACAACAAATAATTCTCAAGAATAACTCTCAGAAAAGCTTTCACAATTTTCTCAATACGATTTCTCTTAGAAAGGCTTAGTATAATACTCTCGATCTCTATTTAATGTGAAAAACGCAAGTCTATATAAATGGGAATAAAATCATCTCTCTAATGGCTAGTTCCCACTTGTTATCACATTTAATTGCTCTTATAGACCCCTTATATCATGAAGACTTCATCCTAGTTCAAATCACTTAAATATAGCCTTTAAAATTCTCAATTAAGTCCCCTAAATATTTCGCAATCACAATTAAATAGGATAGAAAGAATCATATGTACTAAATTAAAAAATATTTAAACTTAATGAAACATATCTATAGGGATATCATAATATATGTTGCATATCTCAAATAACATTAAATCCCTAATATGTCTCATAAATGCTAACCATAAAACGGCTAGTAACGGCTACTTTTAGAATAAAATCTGGAATTCCAAAATATCCTGAAACAGTACCATAAGTCGACTTACCAAGGATCACTAGTTGACCGCTCAATTCAGGATGTAGCCAAGCCAAAAATCTATCGCCCGTCGGTCTACCTATCTGTCGACCGAGAGATGCAAAGAGTTACATTTCTCGTCACAGGTTGACTGACTTGTCGACTTATCGATTCAGAGAGTTACAATTTGAGCTCAGGTCAACCTACCTGTTGACCAAGAGATTCAGAGACTTTTTCTTCTATACTCGGGTCGACTTATATGTCGACTTGTCAATGCTGGAATCTCTTCGAAATTCATTTTTAATTCATTGTCATCGACGTTTTCGCCCCTTTAATCAATTTCTTTTTTCTCGGTTAGCTCCACTAAATTCTTAAATTCAATTTTAATAATTATCAATATTTTTTTTAATTACACATAGGAGCAAATAATTTATCTAATTAGGATCCGATCAAAAACATATATAATTATAAAAATCATTTAAAAATATTTTTGTGTCGTGTGTGATCCTAATTGGGATATTAAGAGTTGAAATTTAACTTGAGTTGTTTTATCTAGATTTTTCAAATTCTTCAACTTCTTAATCCTTCATGATCTTTGTCATCATCTTTTGGCATCCATTCATTACTTGTTATCATATCTTCATCAGTGGAACTAATAAACTGAAACACTCAATTAAACCATTAGTTCCACTAAAAACATCAACATTTAATTATTCATCAAAATCTTAGGAACAACAGGGAAGAGTTAATGGTTGTCGTATCCATAGGGATTGTTGAGATTATCGTTGAGTACCGTAATTATCATCACCTAACTTTATTTAGGCGATAAAAATATGTTTTGTTTATAAATATAAATACTAATTAAACTAAGGGAATGAATTATCTAGGGACTAAGTTTATTTACTTAAATGTGTTTGGTTTCGTTTAGTTAACAATAACGGTATTCGACCTATCTGGCAATCTCAGTATTGTAAACTCATTCCTCTCCCAAGTGTAAAGTGAATGAATATGTGACTTCGCGTTAACGTTGAAATCCTCCTCTAGTGTTTTTTAGAACACATAGTTACATGAGTCTTGTTCCTACATCACGGATTGCACACTTTCTAACTCTCTCCCGGGTTATTACATCGTCATGTTATATTTAAACCCTAATCCGAATTCGGGGTCACCTCTCCCGATTGTCAAATCCAGTATTCTCAATATATTATAACAAGCATATAAATGTGAAGAAACGGTAAACACAATCGGATAAACATGAACAACCATTAACAAAATATCGATTTTAAATATTTTCGTGAAGTACATCGATCCCTAGACAATATATGTTTCGCTACACATGGACGTAACCCTAAATACAACTAAATATAAGCTAAACATATACAAACATTCAACCAAATCTAAGAGAAAAAGAGAGAAATGAGGAGACTAGCCATTATCTGAAGATCTGCCACTAAAACCTCTCCGAGAACGCTTTCTCCTTCTTCGCGTTGTGATCTTCATTGGTCGAATTGCCTTGGAGCTCTCAACACTCCCGAAAATGTTACCCTTGTGTTTGGGAGAGAAGAGACGATATTTATAGGATTCAAAATATCTCAAAATATCCTAAAAATATCTTAATTGTCTGCAGAGTGACCACTGCAGCGGTAGGGATGTCGGCAGGCTACTATTTGATTGACCGCTGTAACGGTAGGTGATCAGAAACTTAGGAAACTCTCTGTATTTTGACCACTATGGTGGTGGGGAGTTTAGCCAACTCTTTGCATTTTCATTGCTGCAGTGGTGGTTTCACTGCTATAGTGGTGGATACAGGCTTCCCACCGTTCTTCGACCGTTCTAGCTCTGATATTATTGTTTAAAGACTATTTTCATACCTTTTCGACCCAAACACCAGATTTATAATAAAAAGAATAAAAATGTATTAAAACATATAAAAATGCTATAAAAATACTCAAAAACTACCAAAATCGACTTGGGAATATATAGACAAATTACACCTATCACTTTCTCCTTGGCCGGATCATATATTGGATGCCAAAACTGACTAGACTGCCCCTTGGCCAAGCTCCCAGATCCAGAGACACTAATCTCCAAAATGGGACCCTAGAACCATCCAGAGGTCTCTCTTGGCCGCCTGTTTGGCTGAAGGGACCAGAACGAGCCCTTTGTCTCCATTTTGATTGTACCGGCCCACAAACGTCTCTGAATGGGCCCAAAATCCTAGTCCAGATGTTTGTGGCCCTTATCAATAAGCTCATTCATTGCCTGTAGAATTAGGCTAATTAACTGAGATGGAATCCTTAATTCGGCAGTGGTAATCGAACTTTACTCCCTATATATACTCCTAAGCATATATTGCCACCAAGTATTGCCTCTTATTCACTCAAGAGAACTTTTAGACTTCTTTCTCGAATACTTACTCTCACATTGGAGGGACTTTATAGGGCACAGTCCCAGTGGGTCTTTGTACAGGTTCTCGAAGTGCGGACTTGGAGCTTAGCTCGGGATTTGGGTTGGAACTTAGCTCGGAGTGGATCTAAGCTTGGAGTGCAAGGATTTTATAAGGACCTCCACAGTGTCAGAAGTTTATCGAGCTCAAATCTTGATTTCTAGAGTGCGTCACTAATAGGTGTGATCTACCTTTATATTTTCAAACCGCTTTTATTAGTTTTAGAGTATTTTTATAGCGTTTTTATTATGTTTTAATTAGTTTTTATTCATTTTGTATAAATCGGGTGTTTGGGGTGAAAAGGTACAAAAATAGAGTGGAAACGATCAGATCGAACCAAGAACAGTCGAAATATGGTGGAAAAACAAGCACGGAGGCAAGATTATGAAAATAAGCCCAACGTCGTGGAGTCAAACCTCCGTCGTGGTGGTGAAAATGTAGAGTGGGATAATTATTACTGGACATCCACCACCGCAGCGGTGGTGAAACTACAGAATGGTCACCAATTCAATTGTTGCGGCGATCACTTAACCGACATACTCTACTGCCGCGGCGGTCACCTCTGCATAGATTAGATATTATTTTAGATATTTTCCCTATTTAAGCCATCCTCCTCCCTCATTTTCGGTTCTCTCTTGCATGCTACCACCCTTAGGGATTAGTATAGAATAGAGAGAGAGTATGGGGAGTGCTCAAACAAATTCGAAGGAGAAGATTACCACGCAGAGAAGGAGAAGCTATCGGTGGACGGTTTTAGTAGCTAATCTTCGGACTACGGCTAAGTTCATCCGTTTTTCCTTTTATTTCTTAACTTCTATATTTGTTTTAGCATGTTTAGCTCGATTTTAACTGTATAAATGGGTATGACCACGAGTTACACATGGATTATCTATGGGATTAATATTATTTATGAAAATGTAGTTTTGTATGAGTTTTTGTTTCTTTAATGATTGTTCTTCACTATTTTGATTGTGTTTGCCATATTATTTGTTTATTATACTTAGATAGATATATCGAGAATTTGGGGTTTGACACTCGGAAGAGGTAACCGAGGGACTAGGGTAAACACAATGTGACGATCCAATAACCCGGGAGGGAGTTGGATTGTGGGCAATCGATGATGTTGGAGAACGACTCACGTGACCTAGGGTCATTAAGACGTTGAGGGGGACTTATTCATTGACACTAAGTCGCGTATTCCCACGTCTTAGACTCGGGAGAGGTGGCAGGGGTGTTTACAAACTGAGATTGTCGATAGGGTAAACAGAACGCGACGATCCAATAACACAGGAGGGAGTTGGATTGTGTGCAATCAATGACGTTGGGGCGAGACTCACATGACCTAGGATTGTTAAGATGGTGAAAGGGACTTCTTCGTTGACACGAAGTTGCGTATTCCCTCATCTTACACTCGGGAGAGGTGGCGGGGGAGTTTATGAACTAAGATTGCGAATAGGTGGAACACCATTATTCTAAATGAAATGAAATCAAACATGTTTAAGTAAATAAATTTAATCCCTAGATAATCCATCCCCTAACTATCTCGTATTAGTATAATTAGTATATATTAAATTAGGTTATATTAGTATTAGTATTAATTAATTAAAATCATTCTTTTTCGCCTAGATAAAGTAGATCATGATAAACACAGTACTTGATAATAATGACAACCAATCTCTGTGGATATGATACCCGATCTTAAAAGATCACATTATACTAAAACTTTGACGTCGTACACTTGTGAGTAGTCAATACGCAAGTGTGTAACAAATACTCGTCGTACAAGTTTTTGGCGCTATTGCCGGGGATTGTGTTTGTCGTTTACAAGGGTAATACCAATGCATGTGTGTTCTGTGTGCTTAACAATGTGTTTTGGTGAAAATTATTGTAGATCCTAATTTGCACGAGCACATAGACTCAATGGATTTCTATTCAATTGATTTGAGGACGATTATCAATTAGCCAAATTCATGACAATTAAGGAATCTAGAACCTGATTGAGAGGAAGCTTGAGGCGAAATCCTAGGCAAAGTAGTTCAGGAGACATGATTTTGGCATTCTTTTTCTCGCTTGAGCCTTTTTAATCTTACCCTGTTAAATGTTTATCCCTCGTTACCCTGTCGAAGCCTAAATACCAATTCAATTCTGAACACATAAAATAATACCCTGACTAGTTTATCTTTTTCCAAACCTAAATGGCTAAATTAAAGGCACATTTGAGTGAATCAAGTTAGCAGTTGCAAATGCTTCTTGATGTGAGCAGTTAGGTTTATGGAAAACTTCAGATTAGTTTGGTATTCGAGTACTCACTTGTCGCTTTTCTTTCGTTTTAATCACACCCAAGAAATCATACTAATCGAATAAGTTTCAGGGTGTGGTTGTTATAAAAAAAAATAAAAAAAATAAAAAATAAAAATTTATGTTTCGTTTTACAAGTGAGTATGTCGGTCTAAATTTTTTGTTTAGAATTGTTTCCAATTTATCTGTGGGGGTTCGAGAGTGAATGTGCCAAGCGTTGAGCCTTGGGTAACATTAACCCGTTTTCTATTCCGAAATACCATCAGCCAAATAAACCAAAACTGAACCAAGTCCTTCTGATCTCTATGAGCTTCCAAACCTACATTAGTGGAGAGTGGACCCCAATTAGGCATATGGAAATCCTAATACTATACGGTCTAAGTCATGAGTTTCGTTGGTAGATAATCCAATTCGGTCATTGTATAGCTATATTATTGAGTCTTGCACAAACACGTTTACAGGATCTAGAATGGAGTTCACCATTATTGCATGTCGAAATTCTATAACAACACATGATGTGTTTTACTGCCTGAACTTGATATGATTGGCGGTTGTTGAAGGAAAAATGACTTGGTCATTAGAAGGATTCAAAACTCGCATATCGTCATATTTAGATTGTTTCTAGGTTGTTTGTTATTTAATTTAGTTGTGTTTTTCATTTTAGTGTAAGTGTTTTACTTGAGGACTAGCAAAATTCTATGTTTGGGGGTATTTGATAGGTGTGATCTACCTATATATTTTCAAACCAGTTTTGTTAGTTTTAGAGTATTTTTTATAGCGTTTTTATTATATTTTAATTAGTTTTTATTCTTTTTGTATAAATCAGGTGTTTGGGGTGAAAAGGTATGAAAATATAGCATAAACGATCAGATCGAACCAAAAAAGGTCGAAGAACGGTGGAGAAACAAGCACGGAGGAAAGATTCTGAAAAGAAGCCCACCGCCGCGGCGTCAGACCTCCGCCGCAGCAGTGAAAATACAGAGTGGGTCAATTCTTGTTGGATATCCACCGACGTAGCGGTGAAACTGCAGGATTGTCACCAATTCCACCACTGTCTCCACCGCTACGGCGATCACTTAACCGACATACTCCACCACCGCGGCGGTTACATCTGCACAAATTAGATATTATTTTAGATATTTTTGAGATATTTTCCCTATTTAAGCCATCCTCCTCCCTCATTTTCGGTTCTCTCTTGCATGCTACAACCCTAAGGGAATAGTATAGAATAAAGAGAGAGTATGGGGAGTGCTCAAACAAATCCGAAGGAGAAGATTACCACGCGGAGAAGGAGAAACGATCGGTGGATGGTTTTAGCGGCTAATCTTCGGACTACGGCTAAGTTCATCCATTTTTCCTTTTATTTCTTAACTTCTATATTTGTTTGAGCATGTTTAGCTCGATTTTAATTGTATAAATGGTTATAACCACAAGTTACACATGGATTATCTATGGGATTAATATTATTTATGAAAACATAGTTTTGTATGAGTTTTTGTTTCTTTAATGATTGTTCTTTGCTATTTTGATTGTGTTTACCATATTGTTTGTTTATTATGCTTAGATAGATATATCGAGAATTCGGGATTTGACACTCGGAAGAGGTAACCCCGGATTCGGACTAGGGTAAACACAACGCGACAATCCAATAACCCGGGAAGGAGTTGCATTGTGGGTAATCGATGACGTTGGAGAAAGACTCACATGACCTAGGTTCATTAAGACGTTGAGTAGGACTTTTTCGTTGATACGAAGTCGCGTATTCCCTCGTCTTACACTCGGGAGAGGTGGTGGGGGAGTTTACGAACTAAGATTGTTGATAGGGTAATCACAACGCGACGATCCTATAACCCGGGAGGGAGTTGGATTGTATGCAATCAATGACGTTGAGGCGAGACTCACGTGACCTAGGATCGTTAAGACGTTGAGAGGCACTTCTTCGTTGACACTAAGTCGCGTATTCCCTCGTCTTACACTAGGGAGAGATGGCGTGGGAGTTTACAAACTGAGATTGTCGAATAGGTTTAACACTATTATTGTAAACTAAACAAAATCAAACGCGTTTAAATAAATGAAGTTAATCCCTAGATAATTTGTCCCCTAACTATCTTGTAGTAGTATAATTAGTATAGATTAAATTAGGTTATATTAGTATTAGTATCAATTAATTAAAATCATTCTTTTTTGCCTAGATAAAGTTAGGTCATGATAAACACGGTACTCGATATTAACGACAACCAATCCTTGGGGATACGATACTCGATCTTAAAAGATCACATTATACTAAAACTTTAACCTCGTACACTTACAAGTAGTCAATACACGAGCGTGTAACAAACGCTCGTCGTACAGTCACCTCCACCTCAGCAAGAAATTTACACACGTCATCTGTCCAAACCATAAGTGTTTACCAGTTTTTGACACCAACAACATTTTATGCTATTTGTTATGCTCATTGGGCATGATAAACTGGAGTCGTGTAGATCATTTTAAGACACTCAAGATAAAAGTCGAGTCAGGTTCACGTTCATGTTTAGCATTTTTATATTCCCACACCCGTTTCCATAAAATATATATAATAGTTCACTTAATTTAAATTACCCATCTAGATTTAAGAACTTCATCCTTTTATTTTTTATTATTTTTTTAAATTAACGTTCAGATGATCCATATCATTTTGTTTAATATTTGATAAGAGTTTATACTAGGAAAAAAAAAATCGTCACTTTATTTTAAAAATTAAAAAATAATTTCATTTAAAAAGAAATTTGACTAAAAACATATTTGGACTTGTTGTAATTAATTTTAATTGGACATTATTGGCCCATAGAGCTACCTAAGATAGAGGATGAATCGGGGAATAATAAAAATTTAAATAAATAAATATCAATTACACAAATTATCAATTTTTTGGCCGATTATTTAAATTACCCATTTCGATTTAAGAACTTCATCTTATTTTATTTTTTATTTAAAAAACAAATCACCCTTCTGATGATCGATATCATTTCATTTAATATTTCATAAGAGTTCATACTAGGAAATATTTCAAAATTCCAAAAAAAATAAAAAATTTCACTTTATTTTAAAAATTAAAAATATTTTCATTTAAAACGAAATTTGAATAAAAAAAATATTTGGACTTGGACTAATTAATTTTAATTGGATATTGTTAGCCCACAGACCTACCCAAGAGGGAGGATGAATTGAGTAGTAACAAAAATTTAAATAATTAAATATCAAACATACAAATTATCAATTTTTTTAACAGGTTTTTATCTTGTATTATAACTGAAACATATTTAACTAAGTGCACAATCAAATATCTAGAAATAAAACAAGAAAGGTACACAACGATTTATCTTGGTTCAATAATCAAGCACAAATTCAGATAAACTTTAAACTTGGGTTTAAAGAGAATGAATTTCTACTGGAGATCACACTATATAATACATAAAAATACCCAGAAAACATGATAAAACAAAAAATTGTTAAATTTGACGAAATTCAGTTAAGTAAAAGTTTCGCGTCAACCTAAAAAATCCCATAATTTAAGGGGGTCAAAATAACTTTATTAAAATTTGATTTTCATCAAATTATCTTCAACATAGATAAAAATTACCCAATAGCCTTAAATTATAGGATATTTAAAAAAATTACTCCAGTTACCTACCCAGACCTTAAAACATTACAACCACTGAATCTTGTTGGATAGCACCAAAAAAATTATGTGATTTATGCATATTATATAAAATCCCAGCCAGAAACAATCCAAGAGACCTTGATAAAGGCTTGGAAAGGTCATAAAAACGCTCTAAATCACAAAGGTGATTAAGGAGCTAAGCTTGATTTGGAATTATACCAAATTCAAGTTGTCTTAACAAACCAACCTAGGTCTAATGAATTAAGGGCCTAGACATCATTAAAGTCCTACAAAACATCCCTTGAAATGTGTTCGTGATAATTTGACACTTGATTTTACTCGCAAGTGCATGAGGTCATGTTTTAATATAATGGATCTTAAGATCGAGTGTCATCCTCTGGGATATGTGTTAGGTTTAGTTGAATACTATAATTGATATAGCTTAATATTATCTAGACGGTTCAAGAATTGTTTTGAGTTTGCTAATCAAAAATTAATTAAAACTAACAACTATTGGTTTAATTATATTAAAATGGATTACCTAGGGATTAATTTTGTTCACTAATACATGTTTGATATCGTTTAGTTTGCAACAACGGTGTTTATCCTATCCAACAATCTAGGTACCGTAAACTCGCTCACTACTTCTCCTGAGTGTAAAGTGAGCGAATTTGTATCTCGTATCGACATCAATATCCCAATATAATGTCTAAACGAGTACATGAGTCTTGACCCAACCTCACGGATTGCACACGTTCTAATAATCTCCCGATTCATTAGACCGTCGCGATGTGTTTAACCTTAGTCCAAATCCGGGGTTACCTCTCTCGAGTGTCAAACCCCGTATTCTCAAACCAACCCTAATACCATACAAAGAATATCAAGGAAGTAATAAAACAATAAACACAAACGGATTTAGATAAACCACCGTTAAAGAAACATATATTCAATCAAACATACATTTACATGAACTACATCAACCCCTAGATAATATCTGCTTAGCCAACCATGATCACAACCAAATAAGAATTAAAACAAGAGAAATACTTCATCATTGAAGATACAATATTTAAATACAAAGAGGGAAACAAAGATAGAAAGGCAAATCTGAAGAGTGGAATGTTCCACTTTCGCCAAAACCGTTCCGAAATCGTTTCTTCTTCTTCTTCCAAATGAACTCTCCTCTTCTCGGTCTGAATATTTCTCTCAACCCAAGTGTAAAAATGTTCTGGTTAATGGTAGGAAGAAGTTGTCCAGCTGGTTGATTGACCACTGCAGCGGTGGTAATGCATTTGTCGTTTTGTCCTTCCATTGCTGCAGTTAAGAGGGCCACCGCTACAGCGGTGGTTGGGAAACATGTTACTGAACCTTTCACCATTACAATGGTAAGGTCCACCACTACAACGGTCAAGGGTCAATAAACGCTTGACGCCGACACTGCAGCAGTAAGGTTGTCGTGCTGATCTTTGCCCTTCTTTATCGTTTTTCCATCGATTTCCTACTGATTCACTTGATTATCAACTGTTTACATCCCTAGACCTGATTTACATAAAAATGAATATAAATGATTTAAAATATTATAAAAACACTCAAAAACTACCAAATTCGGCTTTGAAATAGATAGGGGCTTTCAACCAATCAAATACCCCCAAACTTGGAATTTTGCTAGTCCTCAAGTAAAATATCCTAACACTTAAATAAACTATCACTACTAATTAACTAACTTTTATACTAAAAATGAACGAGAAGTAATGGCATGCGAGTTCTGAATTCACCTAATCAACCAAAATGTTTTTCCCTCAACAGCCCTAAATCAAATCAAGTTCAGGAATAAAATACACCACGTGGTGTTCTAGAATTTCAAGACTCAATATAAATAAAGGTAATTCTAGATCCATTCAAAGTGTGTGTGTGAAAACGCGAATATAAAATTATCCAAATATCGAATTGGATTATTCACTAACTAATCTCATGACTTAAACCATATAGGATTAGAAAATCCATATACCTAACTGGGTTCCACTCTCCACTAATATAGGCTTGGAAGTTCAAAAAGATCAACAGGACTTGGTTCAGTTTTTGGTAAATGGCCAAGGGTATCTCAGGAATAGACAACAGGTAAACATTATAACTCAACAATACCCGAGGATAATACTTGATGCTCAATCTCTCTCATAACCCCAAACATTTAAAACACCGCCCCTAACAAACATTTAAAAATGATTCACTCACTTGTCAAAACACAACAAAAATATAACTATATTTACATATTTTATTTTTTTATTTTTTTACAACCACACCCCGAAACTTATTTGTTTTGTACAATTAAAGGGGTGTGGGAATATGATAGAAAAATGACAAGTGAGTACTCTAATACCGAACTAATTAACATTCATCCAAAACCCAACCGCTCACTTCAAGTAGCATAAACAAATGCTAACTTGATTTTGACTCACATTGTGCCTTTGGTTTAGAAAAACTTTTATTGGCCAAAGAATTTGTTACATGTTCAAAATTAAAAATGATTATAGGCTTCAACAGGGTAACGCGGGATAAACATATAACAAGGTAAGCTTCAAAGGCTCAAGCGATAAAAATGAATGCCTAAATCATGTCTCCTGAACTATCTCACCTAGGATTTCGCCACAAGTTTTCCCCAATCAAGTTCTAGATTCCTTAAAATTGTCATGAACTTGCTACTAAATAATTGGTGTCAAATTGATTGAATTGTTATACATTGAGTCTACGTGATCGTGCAATTTAGGATCCAAAATGACTTTTGCCTATTCATTATGTCAAGCACACAGAGCATACATGAATGGGCATTACCCCTAATCTCGATATACAACTAGGGGATAATTTTCATCATTTGGTAATGGCCTAGAAGAACTCAAAAACTTAGCACACAATTACTAGATCACACATGAATACAATTATACTAATTCTATACACTAATATGCATATATTGCACTAAGTATTCACAACATCACATTTTACATCTAAACCTGCATAAACAAAAACTACGAATTAAATTAAACTATAAAAATGTTTAACAACTATTAAAGTCTACGACATTACCATTAAACTGTCTACAAACAATAAAAACTTAACATACGTAAAACATTTATAAAAACAAAACAAAAATATACCAATACAAAACATGAAAACATCCATCTTGCAAAACAAAAACATCCATATACATCCCCCCAAACTTGAACCGGTCAGTTTCTACAATGACCAATCAGCGATCCCAAAAATAGCATATAGCATGATGACAAAAATAGGTTGTGAACACATACCTAGGAGGTAAGACATGAAAGTCTCACCTCCTATCATCCATCTCGAGGAATGTCATCCCTACCGTCGTCATGGTGAGATGGATTGTGTGGTGGTTGTCGGAGATGTGCCGAGAATTGGGGCATCGCGGGGTAGTCGCTCATATCATAACCCGTTTGCATTCCGAAGTAGAGCAGAGCCTAATGCATCATCTGATTGTACTGCTCCTGGTACAATCAAAAATCAACGGTTTCATTGCAAATAGCGGTGGTGTCAAGCCGTAGGGCCTGAAGCTGCTCCCCTTGATACTCCACCTATTGGTGGAGACTTTCTAAAATGATATTATGATGGATGGGAACCTCTGAACCTTGGGCCTCAGAAGACCTTATTTCTTCGTCTTCTGGCCTTTCTTCTTGTTCACCCGGTTGGTCAACCTCGACACCCCACATTCACCTCATTGCCGCGAGATCTAGAGGTCTTTTGGGGATGCATGGGCTATCGCCAAAGATTACCACACCTGCCTTCCTGAAAAGTTTGGTGAGAAGAGATGGGAAGGGCAGGCCAGTTTTTGTGTTATGGATCGCATGCTGAATAGATAAATAGATAAGAAACCCAACATTTGACGGCATGCTAGTCTCAATTGCATAAAGCATTGCTGTTCGATCTTTGGAGAAGTCGAACAAATGAGATTTCGGGTGGAGACTGGAGTAAATGAAGGGGAACCAAATCTTCGGGAATTAGTTAAAAAACTTGGATGAAAAATTGGCGAGACCCCGCCCCATATGCACCCATTGAACATTGCCATAACAGAGGGTCCGAATGACCGTTTGTAGGTCTTCATCATCTTCTTCTTCATCCGAGTCTTGTGGTCTTTCTGGAGGAACCAATCCCAGTAGTTCATTGATTGTGTCTGGATCAAATTTTACTGGACAAGCCCAAACCCTGATTCAGTTATTCGCAGCTTCAACACAATTTGCATAAAATTCCAAGAGCAAAGCTACGTTACCTGGGACCGATTGTCTGCACAACCGTTGCCAACCTCGCGCCCTTATAACATTTTAATTTCGATCAGGAGCTCATCCAAGTCATCAAATCTGAGCTCCCGAATGCAAGGACGCCTGTGCTCAAACTGATTAAAATGTAGTTCTGCCTGTTTGGAAACAAATCGGCCCGAGTCATAGTCCTAGACGGGATCATAGGATCGTGAACCTCTTGGACGTTTGGCGGTGGCTCTCTTTGGCATTATTCCTATCAATTCAACACACACAAAAAAAAGGCCACCCAATCACAATAGAAAAACACAATTCAACCAAACGATTCAAACCCTTCAAGAACACCAAGTTTCCTAAATGTGCACACACCAATCATAAGAATTTCAACAAAATTTAAAAAAAATTGGCATCAAATCTTGAATCACACAAACAAACCACCCCTAATCAACATGTTCATCACAAAAAAAAGGACCCAAATCCACAATGACTTGAAAACTCGCAAAAGGGGTTCTAGAGTTTCACATAAACAATCCAAATTCAACCAATCTTCCTACGTACATGCAAATCAACACAAGATTTCAACATACACATGTAATGTAGGTTCAATACAACTTACTGAATGAAATTTTGAGTGCCCAACGGTTGAGAATGGTGACAATCGCCTCTTTGTAGCTATAACCCTAGAATCTCAAATTTAGGGTGTAAAAATCAATTTTTGGTGGATGAAATGTGGTGGGGATCTATGATTTTGAATATGAATAGATGGATTTGAGGTTTTATAGCGGTTTGGAAGGAAGAATTCAAGAGATTTTGAAATCAAGGGTTTTTGAAATGGTGTTCTTTCGAAACGGCGCCTCTCTCATCTAAACAAGGACGTCACCGCTGCAGTGGTGGAAGCCCAGTAGGCTTTCTGCTAGTTCACTGTAGTAGTGGTACAATAGAAAAAAGGTTTCTGCATTATTGGGCACTGCAACGGTGAATTCCACCGCTACAACAGTGACAGACCTAGAACCTTTTGTTGGTTCTCTACATTTTTTCTTAAATAGGCCGACCACCCCTCACTTCCATTCTGTTTTTTCATCTCTTTCAATATCGTATCACTTCCCTTAATATCCAAACTCCTCAAATAACTCTCAAACACGCTTCGAGCCTATTTCGGCCTCCAAAAAGTACTAAATATCAAAAGTTAGCAAAAACCATACCCTCGGTTTTATATCAAAAAGAGCGCATGTTTTACCGTCCCTAGATGGACTTAGAAAATTTTCACACTAATCGTGAATGAGGGAGATACTCTATATAACTCGTTCTTCATTTCTGAAATAGTGCTTGATCCTCCCCTCATTGACTCGAAAAATGCGTCCGTCATCACCTTCCAATTTGACTGAGCCGAATGGAAATACATGCTTGATCCAGAATGGTTTGGACCATCTAGACTTCAATTTTCTGGGAAAGAGCCTTAGTCGAGAAATAATTTATAAGACCTGTTGGCCCGGGCTGAACTCTCTCCTGACTATTTGCTTATCATACCATTTTTTCATTTTGTCTTTGTAGAGTTTGGCCTTCTCATACGATTCATCCCGGAATTCCTACATCAAGTTGAGTTGGAGAAGACGTTGTTGACCTGAAGCATTGAGATCAAAGTTCAACTTTTTTATTGCCCAGTAGGCATAGTGTTCTAATTTCACTAGCAAATAACACTCATTTCCAAACACCAACCGGTATGGTGACATTTCGATCGGTGTTTTGAAGGTCGTGTGGTATGCCCTTAACACTTAATCTAACTTCACTGCCCAGTCCTTACGATTTGTGTGAACAGTCTCTTCCATAATTTGTTTTATCTCTCGATTGGACACTTTGGCTTAGCTGTTTGTCTGTGAATGGTATAGAAGCACCACCTTATGCCGGACCTTATACTTTATAAGCAAAGAATTGAACATTTTATTGCAAAAGTGGGTCCCTTAATCACTTACAATGGATCAAGGAGTCCCGAACCGTGTCATGATATTCTTTTGAAGGAACTTCATAACCATCTTGGTATCGTTGGTTAGCGTTGTTGTTGGCCCAATAGAATACCCAAGAGGGAAGGGTAAATTGGGTAATTAAAAATATATCAGAATAAAACATGATAAATCAAATAATTAATTTTAAGCCAATATTAATTATTATCTTTACAACACAGCAGAATAATATGATCAATCTAAGTGCACACCCAAATAACAAAAATAGCAAAATAATAATGCAACACACAAAAGATTTATACTGGTTCACCATACTACTCTTGGCTAATCAAGTCCCCCAAGCTCCATGGACGTCGCACCCACTAAAACCAAGATCCCTTTTGAAGGTAGAAACTAAACCCGCACACCGATTCTTTTACAGGTTTAGAATCAACCTTTACAATTTCCTTTTCTTAGGCTAAGGAAGAACCTCTACTTTTTACAGGCTAAAGAATAATCTAATTCTTTTAACACTAAGGCTCAAGAATCAAAACCTCACAAAACACTCCAACTATCCTCTTCATAGGTAAGGATGGAACCTTTTCAAAACACTCACACTAATTCTATTCAGGAAGAATTAATACCTCAATCTCTTTATAGGAAGAGACTGAAACTCAGCTACCCTTGATTAAATATTCCCAATGATATTTAACCCGTCACAACTCACAAATACACAATTTGATAAGTAGTAAATTTTACTCGGAGTTTCTACCACTCCGGACAAATAAAAACTTAATTAATATCCCAACTAGTGATAGAAATATGTGAGATACAAAAATCTAATTTTAACAAGAATATGGGTAGCAAATTGAAGTATATCATCAGATTCAAGAAATTGTTTGAAAGAATATTTTCTTCAAAAATCAAAGACAATCTCTAAGATCAATTTGCAAAATATAAAAATAAACAATATGGAAAGATCTCACCTAGAATCTATAGAAATAATGATTAGAAAAATATAGCTTCAAATTCGGTATCAGGAACAATAGATCGCAATTGATTATCAGAATCATTTTTAGAATAGCTCACAATAACGTAGAATACTATCTCTTATAAAAGCTCTCTCGAAATGATATAGAATGATTAACTCTCTTAGAATGATTAGCTTCTCTAATAAAATTCGCTAGTCTATTTAAAGGAACATGTAATCAGCCTTCTAACGGCTAGTTTACAAGTGTCATGACAATAAAAAGCTCTTATAGACCCCTTATAACATAAAGATTTCATTTAGGTTCAATTTTACTTAAAAACATCTTTCGAATCTCTCAATTAAACCTCCAAAGTATTTCTCAATCAAAATAAATAATTATAGAATCTATTTCAAGTACCAAATTAAGAAACGTTAATATTTAATGAACCATATTAAAAGGATTTATTTAGTATATGAACCATATCTTAAATATGGAGATTATCCCTTACATCTCTCTCAAATCCTAACAAAAAATGGCTACTTTTGTAATTAAACTCATATCAAATAGTATCCTAAAACGGTGCATTCGGTCGACTGCCCAATCGACTGGAAGATTCTGGAAGTAGCCCATGCAGTTCATCTGTCAACCGCTCGGTTGACTCTTCAATTCAGAGAGTTTGTCATGCTTTTATCGGTCGACCTGTTGGTCGACTCTTCGATTCAAAGAGTTCAGTTGTTTTCACCGATCGACCTATCGGTCGACTCTTCGATTCAGAGAGTTCAACCACCATTAGTCGATCGACTCCTCAGTCGATTGCTCCCTTCTGGATCTTTTACCTGATCTCATTTTTTACTCACTTTCTTTTACGATTTCGCCCCGTTATCCATTTTCTCTCTTAAATATGCTCTACTTATATTCTTATATTCTTATATCCCATTTTAGTTATTCAAGATTATTTCTTTTCAATTCACATATGACCAAATAATTACACTTAACCAAAACACACATAAAAGATAAAATGCATTTTGTACCATGTGTGTGTTCTAAATGGGATATTAAGAGTTAAGATTTACCTGGGTTGTTTTTCCTATTTTCTTCAAACTCTTAATTCCTCTTCATCATCTTGATATCTTAATTTAGCATCCTTTGAATTTGACATCTTCATCACTGGAACTTTAAATCTCTAAAACGCTCAATTAAACATTAGTTCCACCAAAACATCAATACTTAATTGTTTATCAAAATCTTTGAATCAACTATCTTCCCCTTTTTGATGATGACAATTAATTTTGATGTTTTCTTCAAAATAAAATATAACCACACTCCCCTTGAATCTGAGGATGGGTTCTTTAACTCGTTAAAGAATCATAATGAAGATTTCAAAAATGCATAATTTAAAAATACTCAATAAAGCACAATTTTTTAGATTTTTACATTTTTATTAAATACTCCCCCTTAAAAAAACATTACTCCCCCGCAATAAAACATCATTTTTTTCTCCCCCTTTGTCATCTTGAAAAACAAATTTAGGGAGGGGGGAACACAACACATGAAACTTAGTTTAGGCAAATATCATTATGCCTAACCATACCCAACCTACGAATGATTTTCACAAACTGATCTTCCGCTAGTGGTTTGGGAAAAACATCTGGAAGCTGGTCGGAGGTATCAATATACTCAATAATAATATCCCTTTTCAGAATATGATCACGAATAAAGTGATGTCTAATCTCTATGTGCTTAGTTCATGAGTGCTGTGTAGGATTTTTACTTAGATATATGGCACTTTTATTATCACAAAAGATCGGGACCTCCTCCATACAAACTCCAAAATCATTTAACTGTTACTTAATAAATAAAATTTGAGCACAACAGTTACCAACTGCCATGTATTCAACCTCAGTAGTAGATAAGGCTATTGAATTTTGTTTCTTGCTTAACCAAGAAACTAAAGCATGTCTTAACAAATGACATGATCCACTTGTACTTTTTCACTCAACTTTGCAACCAGCAAAGTTAGCATCGGAATAACTTACTATTTTAAAATAACTCCCCCTAGGATACCATAATCCTAGGTCAGTCGTCTCCTTTAAATAACGAAAAATTCATTTAACCGCAGTCAAATGTGATTCTTTAGGACAAGACTGAAATCTAGCATAAAGACAAACACTATACATAATGTCAGGTCTACTAGCAATTAAATACAACAAGCTACTAATCATACCTCGATACATTTTTTCATTAACACTTTTTCCCGTATCATCTTTTTCAATTTTTGTAGCTGTTGCGATGCGAGTTTTGTACTATTTAGCTCCTTCCAAGCTATATTTCTTTAACAGCTCCTTGGTTTATTTAGCTTGATTTATAAATATCCCTTATTTGGTTTGCTTAATTTGCAATCCAAAAAAGAAATTCAACTTTCCTATCATACTCATTTCAAATTCAATCTACATTATCTTAGCAAACTCTTGGCAAAGATCCTCATTAGTAGATCCAAAAATAATATCTTCAACATATACTTGTATTAATAGGATATCTGAATCCGTTTGCTTAACAAATAGTGTAATATCACAAATACCCATTCGAAATTTATTTTCGATCAAATATCGGCTAAGGTTCCCATTCCAAGCTCTCGGAGCTTGTTTGAGCCTATACAAAGCCTCGCGGAGTTTAAATATATGATCGGGAAATTTATCACTTTCAAATCTCGGGAGTTGTTCCACATAAACGTTTTCGGCTAGAAAGCTATTTAGAAATGTACTCTTTACATCCATTTGATATAGCTTAAAATTACGTGAACATGCAAAGGCAAGTAGCATTCTAATTGCTTCTAGTCTAGCAACAGGAGCATAAGTTTCATCATAATCAATTCCTTCCTCTTAATTATAGCCATGTGCCACTAATCTTGCTTTATTTATAATTACCATACCAGATTCATCCCTTTTGTTTCTAAATACCCATGTAGTACCAATAACTGCATGAAAATCCGATCTCGGAACAAGACACCACACTTTGTTCCACTCAAATTGAGCTAATTCATCTTGCATTGTGGAAATCTAAGATTCATCAATTAATGCGTCATTTATATTTTTATGCTCAATTTGAGATAAGAAAGAAAGATTGATTATATCCCTAAGAGAAGATCAAGTACTTACATCTTTTTCGAAATTACTGATGATTTCTTTAATTGAATGTCCTGGTACTTTCTTTATAGTTCTTGGTAAAGTCGAATCCTTCTCCTTAGGTTCTTCCTCTTGGTGAGACTCCTTTGGTACATCATTACCTTGGTTTTGGTTCTTTAAGATACCTACAACATCATCATCCAAAATCTTTCTCGACAAGTATGGATCAATTTCCTCAAAAACAACATGCATAGTTTCTTCTACTACTAAAATACGTTTGTTATAAACTCTATAAGCCTTACTATTAGTAGAATATCCAAGAAAAATTCCATAATCGGATTTAGCATCAAATTTACCAAGATTATCCTTTTCATTCAAAATAAAACATTTGCATCCAAAGACTTTAAAATAGGAAATAATAGGAGTCTTACCATTCCACATTTCATATGGGTTTTGTTAAACCCTCTACGAATTGATACTCAGTTTACAACGTGACAAGTGGTACTTACTGCTTCGGCCCAGAAGTAGGTTGGTAAACAATTTTTATTTAGCATTGTTCTGGCCATCTCTTGAAGTGTTTTATTCTTCCTTTCCACTACACCATTTTGTTGCGGTGATCTTGGTGCAGAAAAGTTATGAGTATAACCATGCTCATCACAATCACTTACCACTTTATCATTGTTAAATTTTCTTCTTCTATCACTACGAATGTTAATGATAGAACATTACTTCTCATTTTGAACACGTTTACAAAATTTAGCAAGAGCAGAAGCAACCTCACTTTTCTTGGCAAGAAAATATACCAAGTAAGTCTAGAATAATCATCAACTATGACAAAGGCATAAAACTTACCACCAAAACTAGAAACCAAGTTAGGCCCAAATAAATCAAGATGCAATAATTCTAGACATCTAGATGTGGATATGTGCATCATTTTCTTAAATGATGATCTAACTTGCTTGCCTAATTGACATGCATCATATACTTTATCCTTCACATATTTCAAATCAAGTAGGCCACGTACAAGACTCTTCTTAGATAAGTTAGAAATTAACTCTATACTTGCATGCCCAAGTCTTCTATGCCATAACCAACTATTTTTAGATAAAGCATTCAAATAAGATAAATTTTGAGAATTAAAATCATCAAAAGAGCAAGTATACACATTTTCAAAACGTGATGCAATTAGCAAGATACTATCATGACTATTCTTAATGATGCATCTATTATGATCAAATATAATATTATAGCCCTTGTCACAAAAGTTGACTAATACTAAGCAAATTATGTTTAAGTCCATCAATTAATAACACATCTTTAATCATAGTAGTACCATTATCGATATTACCTATACCGATAATTTTATCATTTGCGTTGTCTCCGAAAGTCACATGACCTCCATCTTTAGGTGTCAAAGATGTAAATTTTCCTTCATCTCCCGTCATGTGTCGAGAACAACCATTGTCCAGGAACCAATTATCCTTGCTTATTGATGCTTTTAGAATAACCTGCAAGGAGCACCTCCAATAGTTCCTAAGTGGTACCCAACCTACGTGGGTCCGATCTTGTTAGTCGGGACAATTTTAGTTCCTTTTGGAACCCAAACTTGTCTGTAGTTAGATAGTTTTGCAATACATCTACAAATAGTATGCCCCACAACATTACATTTAAAACATCTAGCAAGATCCTTGGTTTCAGAAAAGAATTTTTGAATGCCTTTTTGTTTAAGATTTTTCTAAAATCCAACACCGGCCTTATCAAAAACTCCATGTGAACTTCCCAAAAGCATTTTCAAATTGTTTTCACTGTCGATAAATTTGAGAACAATTGATTGCAAATCCATCAATTTAGATTTAAACCAATTGTTTTCAAATTCATAATCCACCACATGCTTGTTTAATGTGTTAATTGTACTTTGAAGAGCATTTATTTTAGAACACTGGTTTTTATAATCATGTTAAAGTTCTTGATAAATATCAAACAATTCATCAAAATTTAAAGGACATAAACTTAAACAATCGGTTACCTCACCACCAGTGGCCATTAATGTAAGCATGGATGTATCTTCACTATTTGATTCTTCTGAGCTAATTGAATCGGTATCATTCATTGATTTCTTCTTACTCTTCTTTGCTTTCTTATTTTCTTTCTTCTTCTTCTCCTTTTCTTTATCTTTCTTTGGTTCGGGACAATCATTTTGAAAATTACCGGTTTCACGATAGTTGTAGCATTCTACTTTGGACATGTTGAGATTTCTTTTCCCACGTAATGTACGCCAAGTCATTCTTCTATTGTTTGTGAGAAGTGATACATTCTTCTCTTGCTCGCTATCAAGGCTTTCATCATCACTGTCATCCTCTTCTTCAATTTTTTGAAATTTTAGTGCCAAGGATTTCCTCTTGCTATTTCCGGTATCATCCTTGTAGCCTTTGATCACCGATTAATGAGTTATCAAATTACCAATTAGATTATCGATGTCGTATTTGCCAAGATCTTTGGCTTCCTCGAATGCCGTCACCTTTAACTTCCATATTTTTGTCAAGGACCTTAGGACCTTTTGTACTCTATCCTCCATGGAGTATGGTTTTTCGAGTTGGTTCATACTATTGCATATGTTATTGAAGCGAGTATACATCTCATGAATCGGTTCATTCTCCTCCATTCTAAACAACTCAAATTTTCTCATAAGTGCATTGATTTTTGACTGCTTCACTTGACTTGTCTCTTCGTGGGTGACTTGTAGCTTATTCCACATCTCTTATAAGGATTTACAACCTAAAACTCTATAATACTCATTAGCATCTAAAGAAGAAAAGATAATATTAATAGCTTTAGAATTAATAGAGAGTTTCTGCTTATCAGAAGAAGTGAGTTGTTCCTTCTTCTTCTCAACTCTGTTTTCCATTGGAATGAAGGGATCATCCTTAATTGTTAACCATATGTCATAATTTGTAGCATGAAAAAAGGCTATCATCTTGTCTTTCCAAAATGAGTAACTTTCAACTACAAACAAGGGTGGTCGGTGCATAGATTGCCCCTCAGCTAGTGTGCCTATTATGTGTGCCATATGATCTTTGTTAGCAAAATAGATTCAAGCTAAACTAGCTCTGATACCACTTGTTGGCCCAGTAGAATACCCAAGAGAGGGGGTAAATTGGGTAATTAAAAATGTATCAGAATAAAACTTGATAAATCAAATAATTAATTATAAGCCTAAATTAATTATTATCTTTATAACACATTGGAATAATATGATCAATCTAAGTGCATACCCAAACAACAAAAATAGCAAAATAATAATACAGCACACAAAAGATTTATACTAGTTCACCAAGCTACTCTTAGCAAATCCAGTCCCCCGAGCTCCATGGAGGTTGCACCCACTAAAACCAAGATCCCTTTAAAGGTAGGAACCAAACCCACACACCAATTCTTTTATACACTCAGAATCAACCTTTATAAAAAAAAAAAATCTCAGGCTAAGAAATAACCTCTACAAAACACTTCAATTATCCTTTTCACAGGTAAGGATGGAACATTTACAAAACACTCACACTAATTCTATTCAGGAAGAATTAATACCTCAATCGTTTTACAGGAAGAGATTGAAACCCAGTTACCCTTAATTAAATATCCCCAATGATATTTAACCCATTACAACTTACCAATACACAAATTGATAAGTCGTAAATTTCACTCGGAGTTTCTACGACCCCAGATAAATAAAAACTCAATTAATATCCCAACTAGTGATAGAAATATGTGAGATATAAAAATCTAATTTTAACAAGAATATGGCTGGCAAATTGAAGCACGTAATCATATTCAAAAAATTGTTTGAAAAAATATTTTCTTCCAAAATCAAAGACAATTTCTAAGATCAATTTTCAAAATATCAAATATCAAATAATAAACAATAAACAATAAACAATATGGAAAGATCTCACTCGGAATCCACAGAAATAATGATTAAAACAATATAGCTTTAAATCCAGTATGAGCAACAATAGATCGCAATTGATTATCAGAATCACTCTTAGAATAGCTCATAATAACGTAGAATACTATCTCTTACAAAATCTCTCTCAAAATGATATTGAATGATTAACTCTCTTAGAATAATTAACTTCTCTAATAAAATTCACAGGTCTATTTAAACGAACATGTAATCAGCCTTCTAACGGAAAGTTTACAAGTGTCATGACAATAAAAAACTCTTATAGACCCCTTATGATATAAGGACTAAATTTAGGTTGAATTTCACTTAAAAACATCTTTTGAATCTCTCAATTAAACCCATAAAGTATTTCTCAATCAAAATAAATAATTATAGAATCTATTTCAAGTACCAAATTGAGAAACATTAATATTTAATGAACTATATTAAAAGGATTTGTTTAGTATATGAACCATATCTTAAATATGGAGAATATCCCTTAAATCTCTCTCAAATCCTAACAAAAAATGGCTACGTTTGTAATTAAACTGGGATCAAATAGTATCCTAAAACGGGGCTGCCCAGTTGACTGGAAGATTCTGGAAGTAGCCCATGTAGTTTATCGGTCGACCGCTCGATCGACTCTTCGATTCAGAGAGTTTGTCATGTTTTCATCGGTCGACTCTTCGATTTAGAGATTTCAGTTGTTTTCATCGGTCGACCTATCGGTCGACTCTTCGATTTAGATCAGCCACCATTGGCCGGTTGACTCCTCAGTCGAATGCTAACTTCTGGATCTTTTCTCTGATCTCATTTTTTACTCACTTTCGTATAAGATTTCACCCCTTTATCCATTTTCTCTCTTAAATAAGCTCCACTTATATTCTTATATTCCATTTTATTCATTCAAGATTATTTCTTTTCAATTCACATAGGAGCAAATAATTACACTTAACCAAAACACACATAAAAGATAAAATTCATTTTGTGTCATGTGTGTGTTCCTAAATGGGATATTAAGAGTTAAGATTTACTTGGGTTGTTTTCCTTATTTTCTTCAAACTCTTAATTCCTCTTCATCATCTTGATATCTTCATTTATTATCCATTCAATTTAACGTCTTCATCACTGGAACTTTAAATCTCTAAAACACTCAATTAAATATTAGTTCCACCAAAACATCAATACTTAATTATTCATCAAAATCTTAGGATCAACAGTTGCCACAATCTCAACCCATTTGGACAGGTAATTCACCACCAGTAGTATATACTGCTGACCGAAGGACAGCAGAAACGGCCATATGAAGTCAATGTCCCAGACGTCAAAAAGTTTTAACTCAAGAATTGAAGTCAATAGTTGCTCATGTCATCTTGAGATGTTGCCAACCCTTTGGCATCAATTATAGATTTTTACAAATGTGTATAAATCACGAAATAACGTCGGCCAGTAAAATCCTGACTGAAGCACCTTAGTGGCAGTCCGCGTCGCTCCAAAATGTTTGCCACATGGTGATTAATGGCAAGGGTATAGAATGCTTGCTATTTTCTCTTCCGAAACACATCTCCGGATCACTTGGTCAGCACATTTATTGAACAACATCGGTTCATCCCACATATAATGCTTTGAATTGAATAGGAATTTCCTCCTCTAGGCACTTGAAAATTCCAGTGGCAACACCTTGCATGCTAGATAGTTGATGATATCCACGAAGCATGGAAGTTTAGTCTCAACATTGAAGAATTGTTCATCTGGGAATACCTCCATGATACAAGACTCATCACCAACTTCTTTATGCACAAAGCAGGATAGATGATCGGCAACCACATTTTCACTCTCCTTTTCATCTCTAATCTTTTCATCAAATTCTTGGAGTAAGAGAATTGATAGGTATAAAATACCTATCTACTTCTAAACTGAATTTGGTAGTTTTCGAGTGTATTATTAATATTTAATTGCGTTTAAGTTTGTTTTTAGTTAAATCAAGTGTAGGGACGTAAATAAGTGACAAACGAGTGAAACAGTAGGAAAACAGTTAAGAAGCAAGGTTTCAAGAATAGCAAACCCACCGCCGCGACGGTGAGAATGCTAGGAGTGTTGAAAATACACGAGTCCCACCGCCTAGGCAGTGAAAGATCAGAGAGCAGCCGACATACCCATCGCCTAGGTGGTCAGCTCTACACATAATTAAGATATTTTTAGATATTTTCAGAAATTTTTGGATCCTTGCACCTATAAAACTTATTCTCCCACTTCCAAATAAAACTCTTGGACATATCTAACCCTTAGGACTTGGTCCTTGGCTAATCTTGAAGAGCTCAAAGAGGATATTCATCATCCGGAGAAGAGGAAACATTGGCGGATCGATCTTTGGCGACAATGGATCACGCCACTTTAAGATTTGATCTTTCTCTATTTATTTATCTCTTTGTAATTTAATGTTTTATTTTAAATGATGATGAATTCCTCTTGGTTTAATGTTTCAATGGCCAAGATCATGATAGATTAGATAAATATTTGCCAGGGATCGATGTAGTGGTGTAAATACTTGTTTGGTTTAATATATGTTTCTTTAACGGTTGTTTGTCTAAATCTTATTGTGGTTATTGCTCTTTTACACTTTTAATATGCTTGTTAAGGTATTAGGGTTGGATTTGAGAATACGGAATTTGACACTTGGGAGAGGTAACCCCGGATTCGGACTAGGGTAAACACAACGCGACGTTCTAATGACCCGGGAGGGCATTAGAATGTATGCAATCCATGAGGTTGGGTCAAGACTCATGTGACTATGTGTTTGAAAAGATGTTTGAGGGGGACTTCAGGGTCAACGCGAAGTCATGTATTCATTCACTAAACACTCGGAAGAGAGGGAGTAAATGAGTTTTAAATACCGAGATTGTCGGATATGATAAACATCGTTATTGTTAACTAAACGAAGTCAAACATGTATTAAGTGAATGAAATCAATCCCTAGGTAATTGACTTAGTTAGGATTAACCCACTAATTGTAGTTTAATTTAGTTTTAATTAGTTTAATTTTAAATAATTCTTAAACCGTCTGGATAATATAAGAATATGAAAATTGTGGCATTCAATTATTCATACCATCCCTGTGAAATGATATCTGATCTTAAAGATCCACTATATTAACACTTGACCTCGTATAATTGCGAGTAGTCAATATGCGAGCATGTAAAAACCTTATCATATAAGAATCCACTGGATTAGACACGGCTTGGCATCTTTCTTTGCAAATAAGTATGAGATGGCAGTATGATCCGTATAGATGATCACTTTGGATCTTATAATTTAGGACCAAAACTTATCACACGCAAAGATTACTGCCAATATCTCATTCTCAGTAGTGGTGTAATTCTCTTGAACATCATTCAACGTCTTACTTGCATAGTAAATATATCGAAAGATCTTCTTCTTCCGTTGGCCTAAGACCGCTCCAATCGCATAGTTTCTTGCATCGCACAAGATTTCAAAAGGTTCATTCCAATCCAGAGTAAACGGGCTTTTTTTTCAAGAAAATGACATAAGTGAACGGGGATTTTTTTTTCAAGCAAATGAAATAACGGCTTTACCGTCTTAAAAAATTCCTTATGAAACGCCGGTAGAAGCCGACATGGCCCAAGAAGCTTCGGTATCCCTTCACATTGATTGGAGGTGGAAGTTTCTCGATCGTCGCAATCTTCACCCTATCTACCTCAAGCCCCTTAGAAGAGACCCAATGAACTAATTCAATCCCTTCCTTGACCATAAAATGGAACTTTTCCCAATTGAGAACTAAGTGTTTCTCTTCACAACGGTTGAGAACAAGCAACAAATTGTATAAGCAATGGTCAAAGGATGAACCAAAGATTAAGAAGTCATCCATGAAAACTTCCATTATGTCTTCCACCATATCCAAAACGATATCCATCATACACCAATGGAATGTGGCCAGAGCATTACAAAGACTAAACGACATACGACGGTGAGTAAATGTTCCATACGGATATATGAATGTTATCTTCTCTTGGTCTTCCGGTGTAATGGCTATCTGATTGTATCCTGATAGCCGTCAAGGAAACAATAATAGTCATAATCGGCAAGACGATCTGGTATTTGATCAATGAACGGTAGAGGGAAATAATCTTTCTGATTGGCTTTATTCAACCTTCTATAATCGATACACACTCTCTATCCAGTGATGGTTCAAGTAGGAATTTGATAATTCCTCTCATTCTTCACCACCGTCATTCCATCTTTCTTGGGAACTACTTACACTGGACTCACCCATTCACTATCGGATATAGCATATATAATTCTGGAATTCAGTAGCTTCAATACCTCAGATCGGACTACCTCCTTCATCGTCGGATTTAGTCTTCTTTGGTTCTCAATGGAAGGCTTAAATGAGTCCTCCATCAAGATCTTATGCATGCAAATTGTAGGGCTAATTCCTTCGATGTCGGAAATAGACTAAGCAAAGGCGGATCTATGCCGTTTCAAAACACTTAGCAGCTTGTTTTCTTGATCTTGAGTTAAGGATGATGAGATGATGACAGGATTGGTTAAGTTCTCCCCCGAAGAAAGTATACCAAAGGTGATCCGGTAATTGCTTGAGAATTAATCCACCGTAAGGTAGATTTGAGGGTTTAGGAGAACTAACTTCGTCTTCAATGATCTCCACTTGAATTGAATCCACTACATCTTTAGGTATAGAATCTATAGATAGAACGTAGTCCACAACACCATCTTTTGTGGTTGATCATTTTTCACAAACTCCCCCATACAGAGGAAAATTGTGATAGCATGCTCCAACAGATCCCGATTCAAATTTTCATAAAAGAATTCCCTAACGCATGAGTCCACAACTTCAACTCGATTCTATGTTGGACATTCATCTGAAAAATTCATGGTCTTGAACATATTGAATTTCACTTCATCTTTATTTACCCTCAACATCAAGTTTCCATTATGAACGTCAATCAACGCCTTTTTCGTGGCAAGAAAAGATCTCCTAAGAATGATAGGAATCTCTCGATCCTCCTCCATTTCCAATAAGACAAAGTCCACCGTAAATATAAACTTGTCCACCTTTACCAAGACATCTTCAATTATACCCTTTGGATAGGTAAACGAGCGATCCAGCATTTGGATAGAAATCGTAGTCGACTTCGCATTACCAAGCCTCAACTTCTGGTATACGGATGATGGCCTTAGATTGATGCTCGCTCCTAGATCACATAGTGCCTTTTCAAAGTGAGATTTCCCAATAGTGCATGGAATTGTGAAACTACCGGGATCCATAAACTTTTGAGGCAACTTTCTTTGAAGAATCGCACTACATTCTTCCATCATCTTAACCCGTCTCATGTTCCTCCAACTTCTTCTTATTTTTCATAATATGCTTCAAGAACTTCCCGTAATTGGGTATTTGTTCCAAAGCATCCGCAAATGGTATGTTGATATGAATTTTCTTGAAGTTGTCAAGAAATTTTGCAAATTGGGAATCCAACTGCTTCTTCTTGAATCGTTGCAGATACGGTAAAGGTATAGTGAGTATTGGTGGATTGTCCAGAAATGAGATTCTTCCCGGAATCACTCTTTATGCTTCCTTCTTTTCTTCAATGGGAATGACTTTCTTTTTCTCCTCAACTTTCTCTTCAACTTTCTCCCTTCTCTCATCCTTTTCAAAATCAAGTTTATCTCTCGGCTCTTCCTCCGTTGGCTTATTTGCTTCAACTTTTTTCCGCTCCTCAAGGTAATTTCTTAGCACTCCCTCGAGTTAGTCTCCATATTCCTCGAGTTAGTCTCCATATTACTTGGAAACTTCCCCTTGGTTTTCTCTTTGATGGCACTAGCAAGTTGTCTGATTTGAGTTTCCAAAGACTTTACAGTTGCATTCGTAGTGGTGCACGTGGTCTCAATATTGTCAAGCCTCGTCTTATGTTTGTTAAGCCAGTTATGCATTTCACGTATAATAGTTTGAGTTTCCTTCATGAATGAGCCAAGCATGTCTTCTAACTATGGATTTTGGCTTTGCACCGAAGTTTGTTGCATTAGACAGGTTTGTTGCATAGATTGATATCCTTGAGATTGTTATCCTTATCTAGGGGGAGGTCGCAATGTGTTCTGATTATTTGCATTAGAAAACTTCTCATGATTGCGAATTTCGGGATGATAACGAGTCGGAATATTGTTGGCGGGCCTAAAGGTGTAGGCTCGATTGTTGACAAAATGACACTCTTTAAACTCACTATCCACTCCTGGTTGTGAACTATTTGCGACATTTTCCACTTCTCGACTGGACGAAGGATCTTTGGTAGAGAAGGTGACTAGTTGTTCCATGAGCTTAGAAACTTGGGCCGATAAGGTAGCAAGAGGATCGGCCTCATGAATTGAGGCTATCTTTTATCCTATATTCCTCTTATTAGGCCATTGGTAATTATTAGCCGCCATTTTTTCCAAAAGTGCATTTGCTTTATCCAGAGATTTTGATAACAACGATCCTCCCGAGGTGGCATCCACAATATTTCTGGTATGGCCATCCAACCCATTTTAAAAGAGTTGGGTTTGAAACCAATCCTAGTACCCATGTTGGGGGAACTTTTGCAATAAGTCCTTGAACCTTTCTCAAGCTTCGAATAGTAGCTCGAAATCCCGTTGGCAAAATCGTGCTATATTGCCTCTCAAATGCGATGTCTTAGAAGGTGGAAAGAATTTAGTGAGGAACCTTTATGCAAGGTCCTCCCAAGTATTGATGCTCCTCGGTTGGACTGACTGGAACCAACCCCGTGCTTTATCTTGAAGTAAAAACGAAAACAACTACAATTGGATCACATCCTCAACAACCCCGTTTATCTTCACCGTATCACAAATCTCTAAGAATGTATAGCAAAGTGGATGCTTGTATCTTCGTAAAAATTCCCACCGTATTGATTTTCATGGACCATGTTGATTAAGGCGAGTTTCAACTCAAAGTTGTTTGCCTTGATCAGTTGCCTCTGAATCCCAGAATAATTATTAAACATTACGGGCCAATAATAGTCCCTAAGGACCTGTTGTTGAACTTCTGATTCCGGCGGCTGTTGCAGTAATACCTGATGGACTAGAGATTTTTGAGGCATATGATCATCACCACCGTTGGCCATGGTTTGAGTTCTATCTCTTTGCTCTCTCCTTAATCTCCTCAATGTACGCTCGATCTCAGGATCAAGAGTCAAGAATTCTAGACTCCGGCTATGTCGCATACACTGCTTGTGATCACAACAAATGAAAACAATTTCAAAAACAAAGTAAAACAAAATAAAACAAAAAGATTGTCCAGATTAATATTGCACTACTTGGTAATAATATCAACTAAATCACTAAATTAATCCCCGGCAAAGATGCCAAAAACTTGTTCGCGATAATTTCATGCTTGATTTTACTTGCAAGTGCACAAGGTCAAGTTTTAATATAATGGATCTTAAGATTGAGTGGCGTCCTCTAAGATATGTGTTAGGATTAGTTGAATACTACAATTGACATAGCTTAATATTATCTATACAGTTTAAGAATTGTTTTGAGTTTGCTAATCAAAAATTATTAAAACTAACAACTACTGGTTTAATTCTATTAAAATGGATTACCTAGGGATTAATTTTGTTCACTAATACATGTTTGATTTTGTTTAGTTTACAATAACGGTGTTTATCCTATCCGAAAATCTAGGTATCGTTAACTCTCTCACTACATCTCCCGAGTGTAAAGTGAGCGAATATGTACCTCGTATCGACGCCGATATCCCTATCTAACATCTAAATGAGTACATTAGTTGTATGACAAGGTTTTTTACAAGCTCGCGTATTGACTACTAGCAAGTATACGAGGTCAAGTTTTAATATAGTGGATCTTTAAGATCGGATATCGTTCCACAGGGACGGTGTGAATAATTGAATAACTCAATTTGTATAGTCTTATATTATCCTGACGGTTAAAGAACTATTTAAAATTAAACTAATTAAACCTCTTATTCTCAAATTCAACCCTAATACCTTAACAAGCATATTAAAATTGTAATAAAATGATAAACACAATCAGATTTAAACAAACAACTATTAAAGAAACTGATATTAAACCAAACAAGTATTTTTACAACTACATCGATCCCTGGCTAATATTTATCTAATCTATCATGATCTTGGCCATTGAAACATTAAACCAAGAGGGATTCAACATCATTCACAATAAAACAATAAGTTATAAAGATAGAAACAAAGAAAGAAAGATCATATCTTAAAGTGGAGTTGTCTACTGTCACCGAAGATCGATCCGCTAGTGTTTCCTCTTCTCTGGATGATAATATCCTCTTTGAGCTCTTAAAAATTGGCCAAGGACCAAGTCCTAATGTAAGGGACATCCAAGAGTCATCATTGGAAGTGGGAGAACAAATTTAATAGGTGCAAAGATCCAAAAATATCTGAAAAGATCTTAATTCTGTACAGAGTTCACCGCTGCGGTGGTGGGTATGTCGGCTGCCACTCATAACTCTCTGATCTTTTACCGCCGTGGCGGTAGAAATCACTACTGCGGCGACAAAATAAGCTCCAAACTCTCAGCACTTTTACCGCCTTGGCGGTGGGAATTATTCATTTCAGCATCTCCCAACATTCTCACCGCCGTGACGGTGGCCTGACTGCTGTGGCGATGGATCTGCTATTCTTGAAACCTTGCTTCTTTACCGTTTCTTCACCGTTTTCCCACCGTTTCGCTCGTTTGTCACTCGTTAACGTCCTTACACCTGTTCTACATAAAAACAAACTAAAAAGCAATTAAATATTACTAAAACACTCGAAAACTGACAAATTCGGCTTAGAAGTAGATCGGTAATTTCAACCTCTCAAATACCCCCAAACTTGAAATTTGGCTAGTCCTCGAGCAAAACACCATAACACTAAATTAAACTAACTATAGTAATTTAATAACTACTAAACTATAAATGAATAACATTAATAAATAAGAAGTGGACGCATGCAAGTTCCAAATTCAATCGAAGAAACCAAGTGGTTATTCTCTCAACAGCCCTCAATCTGATCTAGTTCGGGAAATAACACACACCAAGTGGTGTTCTAGAATTTTAACACTCAATATCAATAAAAACTATTCTAGATCTATTTAAAGTGTGGGTGTGAGAACTCAAATGTCTAACTATCCAAACACTGGATTGGATTATTCAATAGCTAAGCTCATGACTTAAACCTTAAATGATTCAGGAAAGCCATACGCTTGATTGGGCTCAACTATCCACAAATCTAGGTTTGGACATTCACAAAGATAATAAGGCTTCGTTTGGCTTTCAAGAACGACCAAGGGTATCGCAGGAATACAAAACAGAAAATCATTACAATTGAACGATACCCGAGGCACAAACGCTTGTCGATTGTCGCTATCTCTCTCTCGTAACCCCACATTTAAAGCAACCCAGAACAATAATTGAAGAACTTTGTATTCACTTATCGAAAGAAACGAAAATAAAAACTATATTCACATAGTTTTGTTTTGTTTTTGTTTTTTTGTTTTTTTTAGACACATAACACACCCCCAAACTTATTCGAATTTCTACAATTTTAGGAGTGTGCAAAAAGTATTAAGTAACACACCCCCAAACTTATTTGAATTTATACAATATTAGGAGTATGCAAAAAGAAGTAAGAAAATGACAAGTGAATACACTAATACCAAACCAATAACAATTCGTCCGAAACCCCGATCGCTCACTTCAAGTTAGCATTAGTCTATGCTACTTGATTTCACTCAATTTGAAACTTAGGCTTAGCGACAATGGTTTGAAATTTTTTAATTGGATAGAGTATTGATACGTGTTCAGAATTGAAAAGATTATTGGCTTTGACAGGGTAACGAGGGATAAGAAATTTAGGTTAGCTTCAAAAGGTTCAAGCGATAAAAATAAAGGCCTAAATCATGCCTCCAGAATTACCTCACCTATAATTTCGCCTCAAGCCTCCCCCAATCAAGTTCTAGATTCCTCATTTCTGTCATGAACGTATTACTGAATAATCGGTGTCAAATCATTCATATAATTATATACTGAGTTTTTATGATCATGCGATTTAGGATCAAAATAATTTTTACCAAATCGATATGCTAAGCACACAAAACACACATGAATAGCATCACCCCCGACCTCGATATATAATTAAGGGATAATTATCATTATCGGGAAATGGCCCAGACGAACTCAAAAAATCAACATACACATACGACTTCATTCATTAACATCTCTACATTAAAACTAAACACTAACACACATATACTAAACTAAGCATTTAACATGCAAAAACTTGAAATTTTAAATAAAACTTAACTATATGTTTAAAGTCTACAATATAAATCTAAGCTTCTACAAAGCGTAACTACGCATACATAAAATATCAAAATCTAATACATCAAAAAATTGTTCATTCTTCTTCTTCAAAAAACAAAAAAGGATGAACAATGCCCCAAACTTAAACAAGACAGTGTCCACACTGACTAAGCAACGAACCCAATAATCGAATATAGAAATAAAAAGAAAAACTGGGTTCCGACACATACGTAGGAGACAAGATGTAGAAGTCTCACCTCCTATTGTCCACCGGGGGGAGCATCATCACCACCACTATCGCGTCGGAATGGAAATTGTGGCGATTGCAAAAAGTACGGCAGCATATGTGGTATAGGCGGATAAGCACTCATGTCAGTGTTGAAGTGCTCGTACATGAGCTGGTAGATTTGATCTTGATGTCTCGTATACTGATCCAGGTAAGTTCCGAGCTCGTATTGCCCTTGGCAAACCTACTAGATCTCCCTAAATATCCTATCTAAAGTGACCTTCTCACGGGCTTCCGATGGCCCCACTTCTTCCTCTGCAGACCCTTCCTCTTCATCAACTTCTTGCTCGGCCGCCCCTTGTGCTCCGACTTTCCACATTCTATTAATCATCACTAGATCTAGCGGAATGATTGGGGGGCAAGGGCTATCCCCAGGTACCGATACACCAGCTCATCGGAATAAGTCAGTCAAAAGTGATGGAAATGGGAGATCGGCCTTTGTAGTGTTGACTGCATGGCAAATTGAAGAGTAGATCAAGTAGCCAACGTTGATTGGATACCCAGTCTGGATCAAATATAGCACCATAGATCGGTCTTTGGAGACATACGACAAGTGCGATGTCAGGAGAAGACTTCCACACACAAAACAGTGCCATATCTTAGGGATTAGATTGAGAAATTTTGCAGGGAATATGGCGAAACCCGACCCAGTGTGTGTCCACTGAACATTGCCAGAAGTGATGGCTCTGATTACTGTATCCAAGCTTGGGTCTCGGCCCCCATAATGTTCGTTAGTGGGTAGTCCCGAGGCCGCCAATCCCAAAACCTTATTGATGAACTTAGGACTGAAAGAGATTGGGCAAGTGTAGACCCTTGTCCTGTAGTCAACGACTTTGGTGACATTGGCATAATACTCCTGCACTAGGGCCACCTCACCTTAGGGAGGTGATTTGCATAATTCTTCTGAACTGCAAGTGCGGATCACTTCTTGAAATTTCGTTGGGAGGTTATCTAATTTTTCGAATCCCCTTTGTCGAATACATGTTCTTTTATGCACGAAACAATGGAAATGTTCCTCCGCTTGTTTAGAAATAAAGCGGGCGGAATCGTAGTCCGCGGTGGCACCTCTGGTTTGAGAACTTGATCCTTTATCTTGTGCCCTCTTTGAAGCAACTCTCTTAGTCATAGTTCCTATCAATCGCAATCACAAAACATGTCAACGCAATCATATATGAACAATGAAAAATAATCCCCTGAATGAACCCCGTCAAGAACACGTCACAATCTCAATATACACACACCAATTGCAATGGTTTCAACAAAATATCAATAATGTAGCATGAAATTTTGTTTCACACAATTTAACAATCCACAGAAACTTATTTTATCACCAAAAATCAAACCAAAATCCCATAGAAATTAAAAATCGTGAAAATAGGGGTTTAAGGGTTTAGGAACCATTCCAAATCCAATGATTTTTTATATAAATATGCAAATCTATCAAATATTTCAAAAAATAGATGAAATGTAGGATCATAACTAGTTACTTGTTGAAAACTTTCAGTCCAAATGACTAAAAGTGGAGAAATCGCACCGTTTGTCCCTCAAACCCTAGGTTTTCAAAAATGGTGGAAAATCTAATTTTTGGAGGATGATTTCGTGGTGGAAATCACAAATTTTGTAAATGGAAAGATGATTTTAAAGGTTTTAAATGGTTTGGAAGGATGAGAATAGAGAGCTTTTGGAGTTTTTGAAGTGGTTGTGGTGTTTTTTGTTTAGCGGGATGGTTTTAATCAAACAGAGGCCTCACCGCTGCGGCGGTGTGAGAACCTATTTTAAAACCTCAACATTCTGTTGTTTCACCTCCTCAGTGGTAAAGCGCCTTTTTTAAAACTTAACACTATGTTGTTTCACCGCCTCGTCGATGGGACCACCGCCTAGGCGGTGAAGCGTTTATGCTGAAAATTTGACATCCTACATTTTCAACACCTTGGCGGTGGGCCTGTGATAGGTGTGATCTACCTACGTATTTCCAAACTGAATTAAGTTAGTTTTTGTGCGTTTATATAGTATTTTATTATGTTTTATTAGTTTTCATACTTTTTATATAAATCATGTGTGTGAGGCAAAAAGATAGGAAACTAGAGCAAAAAAATGAGATCGAGCCAAAAGCGATCGAAGAACGGTGAAAAAACAAACTCGAAGGCAAAATTGTGAAACAAGCCCACTGCCGCAGCAGTGAAGAAACTAAGAAAGAAAAATGGCTACTGACAGCCCACCGCCTAGGTAGAAATCGAGCAGAAACTTTTCCACGTCCACCACTATCTTCATCGCTGAGGCAGTCACCAAACTAACCTAGTCTTCTCCTAGGCAATGGATTCCTTCGCCTAGGTGGAGAGCCTCTACACAGCCTAGATATTTATTAGATATTTTGTAGATCTTTTGCCTATAAATACCATTCCCTCTCCCCTCCTTTGAACCCCCCCAGCCATTTGGGAACCTTAAGCTATATTTAGGCTAGGGTTTAGGAGTTTTATAGGTAGAGCTCACATCCCGAAGTGGAGAAGACGGCGAATCGATCGTTGAGCATTCTTAGCGGTTTATCTTCGGACGAGGTTAAGTTCTTCGATTGTTTTTCTTTATTTCTTTAACTTAGGATATTGTGAGCATGTTTAGATTGTTATTTCATTGTAAATGAGGCTATGGCCTTAACTAAACATGGATTGTAGTAGGGATTAACGAATAAATTTATGAATATGTGTTTGGATGATTTCGGTGTTGAGTTTATGTTTGTTCTTCGTAGTTTGATTGTGTTTATCGTATTGTTTGTTTATCATGCTTAGTTAGATAAATGGAAAATAAGGTATTTTGATAAACCCCAGATTCAGATTAGGGTAAACAAACGCCACGATTCTATAACCCGGTCGAGGTTTGAATCGTGAACAATTGATGACGTTGGGGCAAGACTCACGCGACTTAGGGTCGTTAAGACATTGAGAGGGACTTCTTCGTTGACTCGAAATTGCGTTATATCCCTCATATTATATCGGGAGAGGTGGCGAGGGAGTTTTAGAATTGATATTGTCGATAGGGTAAATACAACGCACGATCCAATGACCCGGTCGAGAGTTGGATTGTGTGTAATCAATGATGCTGGGCGAGACTCACATGACCTAGGGTCGTTAAGACATTGAGGGGTACTTCTTCATTGAATCTAAGTCATGTATTCCCCCGTCTTACACTCGGGAGAGGTGGAGGTGGAGTTTACGTACCAAGATTGTCAAATAGGTCGAACACCGTAAACGTAAGTAAATCGAAATAGAACACGTATTTGTAAACACGTTAATCTCTAGGAAATTCTTCACCCAAAAACATATTAGTGTATTAGGGTAGTTAATTTAGGATATATTAGTATTAGTTTAATTAATTAAATACATTTGTTTTTTTGCCTAGATAAAGTTAGGTCACGACAAACGTGGTATTCAATAGTAATGACACCAATCCCTGTGGATACGATAACTCGATCTTAACGACCACACTATACTAAAACTTAGACCTTGTATACTTGCGACTGTAAGTAGTGGAGTATTTTACGCCCTACCAGTCTACTGCTGGATTTTTCATTATTTCTTTAAGTTTTCACACAAAGGCTCCACACCATGCGTTTTCACTTCGTTTGTTCAACAATTTTAAGTGCAAAACACATCTCTGGGTATCCTTACTCCTTAATTCACCTCCAAACACGCTCTGAGACCATTCCAAACTCCAAAATATAAATAGTAGCAAAAATTGGGTAAAACTTGATACCCTAAGTTTCATATCAAAAAAACGTGACGTGTTTGATTTAACATCCCTAGATAAACTTAGCAAATTTCATGATCATGGTCAACGAGATAAATACTCTCCACAACTCATTTTTTATTTTTGATATAGCACTTGGTCTTTTCCTCTTCACCTTCTAGTTCGACTGAACCGAAGGCAAATTTGCTTGATCCGAAACAATCCGGATCATCCGCAAAAGGTGTGTCGGCTTTAGGTATGGATTTAGGTATAGCTTTTGGTACGTATTTCGGTACAACTTCTATATATAAGATGTAATCTATATCACCTTCCTGTGTGGTTGAACATTTTTCACCAAAATCCCCCGTAGACAGGGAATTTGGGTTAGTATGCTCCATTTGATCTCGATTCATGGCTTGAAGTTGGTTTCTTCTCTCTCTCCTTATCCTTTTCAATGTACGCTCGATCTTGGGATCAAAAGTCAAGAATTCCAAACTTCTTCTGCGTTGCACGCACTGGTTGATCACAACAAATTAAATAAAAAAATTTAAAAGAAAATAAAACAAAAGAACTATAAGGATTAATATTCAACTACTTAGTCACAATATCAATCCATTTTAAAACACAATCCCCGACAACGGCGCTAAAAACTTGCACGACGAGGCTTTTTACAAGCTCGTGTATTGACTACTCACAAGTATAGGAGGTGAAGTTTTAATATAGTGGATTTTTAAGATCGGATATCGTTCCACAGGGACAGTGTGAATAATTAAATACCGCATTTTACATAGTCTTATATTATCCCAATGGTTAAAGAATTATTTAAAATTAAACCAATTAAAACTAAGTTAAACTACAACTAGTGGTTTAATCCTAACTAAGTTGATTATCTAATGATTGATTTCATTCACTTAATACATGTTTGATTTCGTTTAGTTAAGAATAACGGTGTTTACCATATCCGACAATCTCGGTATCTAAAACTCATTCACCCCTTCTCCCAAGTGTTTAGTAAATGAATACATGACTTCGCGTTGATTCCAAAGTCCCCCTCGAACGTCTTTTAGAACACATAGTCACATGAGTCTTGAACCAACCTTGTCGATTGCACACTCTCCAACTCCTACCCGAGTTATTGGATCGTCGCGTTGTGTTTATCCTAGTCCGAATCCAGGGTTACCTCTCCTGAGTGTCAAACCCCGTATTCTCAAATTCAACCCTAATACCTTAACAAGCATATTATAATTGTAATAAAATGATAAACACAATCGAATTTAAACATAAAACCGTTAAAGAAACATATATTAAACCAAACAAGTATTTTCACAACTACATCGATCCCTAGCTAACATTTATCTAATCTATCATGATCTTGGCCATTCAAACATTAAACCAATAGGGATTCAACATAATTCACAATAAAACATTAAGTTACAAAGATAGAAACATAGAAAGAAAGATCAAATCTTAAAGTAGAGTGGTCCACTGTCGCCAAAGATCGATCTGCTAGTGTTTCCTCTTCTCCAGATGATAATATCCTCTTTGAGCTCTTCAAGATTGGCTAAGGACCAAGTCCAAATGTTAGGGACATCCCAGATTCATCATTGAACGTAGGAGAACAAGTTTTATAAGTGAAAAGATCCAAAAATATCTAAAAATATCTTTATTCTGTATAGAGTTCATCGTCGTGGCAATGGGGAACACTGTTGCGGCGTTGGGTATGTCGGATGCCCCTCATAACTCTCTAATGTTTCACCTCCGTGGCGGTAAAATAGGCTCTAAACTCTCTGCACTTTCACTACCTTGGCGGTGTGACTTGTTCATTTCAGTATCACACAGCATTCTCACCGCCGCGACAGTGGCCTGACCGCTACAGTGGTGGGTTTGTTGTTCTTGAAACCTTTCATCTTCACCGTTTTCCCACCATTTCGCTCGTTTGTCACTCGTTAACATCTATACATCTGTTCTACATAAAAATAAACTAAAAAGCAATTAAATATTACTAAAACAATCGAAAACTGGCAAATTCGACTTAGACGTAGATAGGTAATTTCAAACTATCATTAGACTTGACCCAACCTTATGGATTACACACATTCTAATAATCTCCCGATTCATTAGACCGTCACGTTGTGTTTAACCCTAGTCTGAATCTGGGGTGACCACTCCCAAGTGTCAAACTCCGTATTCTCAAACCAACCCTGATACGACACAAAGCATATCAAGAATGTAATAAAACTATAAACACAATCGGATTTAGATAAACAACCATTAAAGAAACATATATTCAATCAAACATGCATTTACATGAACTACATGAACCCCTAGATAATATCTACTTAGCCAACCATGATCATAACCAAATAAGCATTAAAATAAGAGAAATATTTCATCATTGAAGATACAACATTTAAACACAAAGAGGGAAACAAAGATAGAAAGGCAAATCTAAAGAGTGGAGTGTTCCACTTCTGCCAAAACTGTTCCGAAATCATTTTATCTTCTTCCAAATGACCTATCCTCTTATAGGTATGAATGTTGCTCTCAACACAAGTGTAAAAATGTTCTAGTTAATGGTAGGAAGAAGGCATACAAGACAAGGATAAAAAATATCTAAAAAATATCATAAAATATCTAATCCAGTTGGCTGATTGAACGCTGCAACAGTGGGAATGCATTTAGCCTTTTGTTATTCCATCGCTACAGCAGTGGTTGGGTAGAATGTTACTGAGCCTTTCACCGCAACAGCGATCAAGGGTCAGTAAGCCCTTGACGTCGGTGCTGCAGCGGTGAGTTGCACCACTGCAGCAGTGAGGCTACAGTGCTGATCTTTGCCCTTCATCATCATTTTTCCACCAATTTCCTACCGATTCACTTGATTATCAACTGTTTACATCCCTACACCTTATTTACACCAAAACGAATATAAACGATGTAAATATTACAAAAAACTCAAAAACTATTAAATTCAGTTTGGAAATAGATAGGTCTTTTCAACCTATCAAAATGACCAAGGAACCTTCCTAGAAGTTTCCTACAAAAATATCTAGGAATAGAACCAAAACACTTAGGATGGGACAAACTGTTATCAAAACTAAACCAATTCAGTTCGCCACCTAAGTTAGGAATTTAATGAGCACTAAATGCCTATTGATGAGTGGTTTATTTACCAACAAATCAAGTACTTTTATATTCAAATATTTGTGTGTTTTTAAGAACTTTTGTTAGTTTAATGTGTTTTTGTATTGTTTTATAGGTTTTTGAATAAATGGGTGAAAAGAGGCAAAGTCGGTACAGGTGTAGTAACATCAAGGACAATTTTGAACATGATACCATTCTATTTTGGATAAACTCAAAACATGGAAGTTGTATATATTTTTCTTATATTTCCATAGGTTTTTGAATCACCTCAATCAGAGTTCGTACGTGAAAGTTACAGCAAATCTACCACAGGGTGTCACCGCCGTAGCAATGGCACCACCGCCGCGGCGGTCAAACAACAGAGAGTTGCTAAACTCTCTACATTTACACTGCCACAGCGGTAATCCCACCTCTATGGCAGTCCGAAAGCTGACCAAATTGATATTTTAGGATATTTTGTGATATGTTTTTATCCCTATATCATTTCATCTTCTTCTAAACACCCTAGAACATTTTGGGTGATAATTTTCGACATTTTTGGAGCTTTTTGATTAAAGGACAAAGAGGATAACATATTTTGATGAAGTAGAAACAAGATCAGAGCGATTTCAGTAGAAGTGGAACACCCCACTCTTAAGATTTGTTTTCCTTTCTTCATTTCTCTCTTTGTTCTTAACTTTGCATGTTGTATAATGTTGTTTTTCTCTTCAAAATATTGAATATTTGGTAATGATCTTGTATAGCTAAACATATGTTATTTAGGGGTTGATTAGTTAATGAAAATGTTGTTTATTTGAATCCGTGTTTAGTTATTGGTTGTTTATATTTATCCGATTGTATTTACCGTTTTATTACAATCTTGATATATTTGTTATGGTATTTGGGTTGGTTTTGAGAATACGGGATTTGACATTCGGGAGAGGTAATCCCGGATTTGAAGTTGGGTTAAACACATCATTACGATCTAATGACCCAGGAGGGAGTTAGAAAATGTGCAATCCATGAGATTGGGTCAAGACTCATGTGACTAAGGATCGTATAGACATTGAGAGGGATTTTGGCGCTGACGTGAAGTCACATATTCGCTCACTTTACACTCAGGAGAGGTAGTGAGTGAGTTTACAATACCTATATTGTTAGATAATTTGAATGTTGTTAATGTAAACTAGACTAAAACGAACACGTTTAAGTGAATGAAGTCAATCCCTAAATAATTTATTCCCCTAAACATCATCATTAGTATAATAATTTAATTAGTTATTAGTTTAGTTTATATTCTTAAAACAAAAATCCAAAATTCAATCGCCTAGATAAAATCTGGCTATGGCAATCGCGGAACTTAGCGACAATCTAATACAATTCCTATGGATACGACAACCCCTACTCTTCCCATTATACTAAAACTTGACTCGTATACTTGCGGTGAAGGTAGTGAGGTATCCACGAGCTACCAAGTTTTTAGCACCATTGTCGGGGATTATGTTTTAGATTATTGTTGATATTGTGAGTAAATGACCTGATTTTAATTTAGGCATTTTTTAGTGTTTATAAAAAACAATTCTTTGTAGTTATGTTTTTGTTTTTCATACAGGGTACTTGAAGATGCTAGATCAACAAGTATTGTTGCATTTCTTTTCAACGGGATTTTAATCCGTTTTACTACACTTGGGATCGATATAAGGAATTGTTATTCCAGTTTTCAAATCATCGTTTCTCGAGGGAGTGTCAACTACTGAACTTCCTCAATAGGTTACTAGACGCAACAAGAAATTGGGTTCAAAGAGGAAACGGTACCACGTTTTTTGACCAATTAACCGTAGATGAAGCCTATCGATTATTGGAAGACATGGCTGATTTTGATTTTCAGTATTAGAATTATTCACCAAGTTATCAAAGCTTGGGGGATAGTTTTACTGCTATGGAGCCATGGATTGACACACCGGACCATTAAGTTGAATCTTCCCCTACCCTGGAGGAAATATTCGTTGATTTTATTGTAGAGACTCAAGCGTTTTGGAGGGAGACGCATGACCGGATCAATGAGCACAATGATCATCTTGATAATATTGAGACTGTCTGCGCCAAAATTGATGCGACTGTAACGTCTTTGCAGGCACAAATCGGTCAGCTTATCTACTTGATTGAGGCTGAGTCAGACACGGTGGCACTGGGAGATATACAAACCATATCATGCGAAAGCCAACATGAGGAACTGAAAACAAGCGGAAGAAGCGTGGGAGAGTTCAACTATGATTACTCGAATGAGACGGGAACCCAACCATGGATCGATGATTGTGATTCGTCACCATTAGAGATCGATCCCAAACAATCACATCTATGCGGATCCGATGTGGCTCACTTATCCTTCACCGCCATTAGCAACGTCCTTTCATGCCCACCAAGTACAAGAGCCAGTGAGGAATGTTGTTGAAAGCTCGAACCATTCAATGTCATATCTCTCCAGTCTTGAGAGCGTACAAAATCAAGACCCATATGTGATGTTGTACAACACATACTATGGGCGGAAGCCACTCTTTGACGAGCCCTTCGCCATGTCAAGCCGAAGACAATAAATCAAACGCTTCTTGGGAGACAACCTAAGGTTAAAAAAAAAAAGTTATATCTATCTCCACGGACTTGATTTGAAGGAGAGATTCTCTCGTCTCCCAGGTTCGTGTTCTAAACCCCCGTCTTCATTATAATGCTTTATGCTGTCATTGGGATCGTTGATGAGTCGTGGTGGACATTACCCATTTTAAGTTCGGGGGTGATGTGTAGTATATAGTGTGTTAGTTACGTTTTATTGTTTTCTATGTATGCATGTTTGTTTAGGATTAGTTTGTTTAGTTTAGTTGTTATTATGTGCTGAGTTTTGACTTCATTTGGGCCATTACCCAATGATGAGTCTGTCCCCTGATTGTTTATTGAGGTCGAGCATAAAGCTCATTCATGTGTGTTCTGTGTGCTTAACGTATCGTTTTAATAAAAATTATTAAAGATCCTAAATGGACGAGCACGTAAACTCAATGTATAACTATCCAATTGATTTGAAAATGATTATCCATCACTCAAATTCATGACAATAGGGATTCTAGAACTTGATTTGGGGAAAATTCGAGGTGAAATCCTAAGCGAGATAGTTCGGGAGATATGATTTAGGCATTCATTTGATCGCTTGAGCTGTTTAAGCCTACCATGTAATATCATTTATCCCTCGTTACCCTGTCGAAGCCAAATATCCGTTTCAATTCTAAACACATAGCAAATACCCTGGCCGATAAAACTTATTTCTAAACCTATATTGCTAAGCCAAAGGCACAATTAGAGTGAATCAAGCTAGCATTCGTTATGCTACTTGAAGTGAGCAGTTGGGTTTAGGGTGAACTTTTCATTGGTTCAGTATTCGAGTACTCACTTGTCGTTTCTCTTTCATTTAAACCACACCCGTGAAATTATAATAATCGAATAAGTTTGGGGTTATGGTTATTGAAAAAAAAAAACATATGTAAATATAGTTAAATTTCATTTCTTTTGATAAGTGAGTACGTCGATCTTAAATGTATTATTCAAGGTTGTTTCAAAATTATCTATAGGGGTTCGAATGTAAGAGTTCCAAGCATGTTCCTCAGGTATCGTCAAGTTAACGACGTTAACCTGTTTTCTATTTCCGATATACCCTTAGCCGTTTTCCAAAACAAACCAAGTCCTACTGATCTTTTTGAATTACTTAGCCTACATTTATGGAGAATAAAACCCAAGTCAATCTTATGGATTCCCTATACCTTTTTGGTTTTAGTCGTGAGCTTATTTGATGAATAATCCAATCCGATCGATGGATAGTTGAATAATTTAGTTTTATCATACACACTAGAATGGCGCTTACTATCATTGAATGTTGAAATTCTAGAACACTACATGGTATGTTTTATTCTTAAACTTGATAAAATTGGGGCCAATGAGGGAAAAATCGTTTCACCGGTAGATGATATTAAAAACTTGCACATTATTGTTTTTAGTGTTTTTCATTATTAATTTTTAATTTCGTAATTAGTTGTTGTATTTTCTTGTTTGTGTGTTTTTGCTTGAGGACAGGCAAACGTTTGAGTTTGGGGGTATTTGATGAGTAGTTTATTTACCAACAAATCAAGAACTTTTAGATTCAAATATTTGTATAGTTTCAAGCACTTTTGATAATTTAATGTGTTTTTATATTGTTTTATAGGTTTTTGAATAAATGGGTGAAAAGTGGCAAAGTCGGTATAGGTACAGTAATTGCAAGGTCAATTTTGAACATGATACCATTCTATTTTGGAAACACTCAAAACATGGAAGTTGTCTATGTTTTTCTTATCTTTCCAAAGGTTTGTGAATAACTTCAATCGGAGTCCAAACGAGAAAGTTACAGCAAAACTACCAAAGGGTGTCACCTAGTAATGAATCATCATGGTGCATTAAATGCAATGGTGACACATTAAGACCATGTTCAATGTATTTAGAAAGAATCAATGGCAACTAAACAAAAATAGTGAAATTAATTGGTACTTAGCCCCCAAACCAAACTGGAACTGTCACATCGAGCTATTAGTGCACCCATGTTTAAGCAATGTGATTTGAGGAGAGGTAATGATTGCCAATAATTACCAAATCTAATCAAAGATTTGGTAATGATTACTAAATCTTTGAAGATCATTACTTCCACCCAAAATTTGACCAAAACAAAGCATAAACAAATCAAGATAGCATGGGCCCTAGGCCAGACACCCCCCCCCCCCAAGAAAGAGGCTAGGATAGCCTATGCAGATATAAATGTGCAAGCCCCCAGCCTAAAAATATGGGTGCTAGGGTTTTCATTTTTTTCAAGCCTCGAATGCCTAGCTCCACTCTCTAAAACCTTAGCTAAGTCTCACGTGCTAGGATTTTCAAGCAATTCTCTTGAATAACACGTCGTTATTCTACTAAATCTGATCTCGGAGGGTGTTCTTGAGGTTCAGGTTTTTCACAACTAAAACCAACTAATAACCAAACCAGTCTTTAACTAAAACCAGACCCGTTTTCAATTAAAACCAACCCAGTCTGCCAGTTTCAACTTAATAAGGATAAACTATGTTTGACTTGGCCGTTGGTTACCACCCAAAGTACATAGGCAACCCATGATACGGGTTCGATCACCTTAAACAATAAAAATCAGTTTTTACCTTAACCATAATAAACTATGTTTGACCTAATCTTTGGAAACCACCCAAAGTATATAGGCAACCCATATAAGGGTTCAATCACCAAATGTAATAAAATCAGTTTCACCCTTGCATAAACAAACTACATAAAGACCTGATTCTCATTAATCCGAGATACGTAGGTAACCCACGTGGGGGTTCATTCGCATATCCAAATAATGTTGTCTTACTTTGCATTTCTTATAGCTTGCATATTTATATTATTGTCTCTTATAAACTGCTATTGGGTTGTCGCTACCTAGAATAGTATAGTATAGTATAATATTTACTACTTTTATTATGATAAAACACAAATATTTTCATTTCTAGTTTTAGTTACATAATAGATAACCTTTATTGCTTATATCATGATAAAATACTTTAAAAGAGGAAGAAAATTAAAAATGGAATTATGTTTTCTTAAGTAAATCAAAGAAAACTACTTGGATATGTTTAACAGTGAATATTTATTTAGACTAAGGTACCGTTTACGGACAGGTGTCTTAGGGTGCATAAAACCTTCCCTAAGCATAACCGATTCCCGAACTTTAACAATATCTCCAATACACAAACCTTTGGAAGTCAAAACATGGGTCATTTGAAAGAAAAAATGAATTTCTAAAATTCCAATGACCTAACACACCATTTAAACCTATGCTTGGTGGCAACTCTGTTTTTAGCAAAAAATCTAGGCCAAATAAGTTTTTCTAAACCGACGCTTAGAAAAGCACTTGAAAAATCATCTCAAAATCAACATTTTTGGACAACTTAGAGAAGAAGAGAATAAACTTGTTTTCATCCTCTTCCCAGTTCTCTACTTCTTCCGCTATCAAAAATCCAGAGTGCGTTAGGTAAGCTACTCTTACCTATATCCCATACCCCCAGAGCTCCATAAGGCTTTTGGAATCTACTAATCTCTGATTCCTTTCTCAGGTAGAAACCAAACCCTTACAATATTTTTCACATGCGAAAGGCCAACCTAATTCTTTTCACAAACTCAAAATCAAACCTTTACAATTTTTCTTTTCATTGGCTAAGGAAGAAGCCTTATTTTTTAACCTGCTAGAGACTAACTTAATTTTATTACAAGCATAATCAAACCTAATCATTTTCACAGGTTAAAGATCAAACTCAATTACCCTGATTAGACACTATCCCAAATATATCTAATCCACTCACACTCAAAAATATTAAAAAAAAAAAAACAAAAAAAAAAAACACAAGTTTCTTCTCATAGGAGCGTTTATCACATTAGTACAAAATATGCCCAATTAATGTCCTGAAACTACGTAATAGAACTACGTGAAAAATAAATCTAATTTTTAACTAAATTAAAAGCAAACAAATAATATTAAGTAGATTTCGCAAGTAAAAACCATTTAATAAGATTTTGAAGATATTCTAAATTTGAAAACGATTTTTTAAATAGATACTACAAGCTCAATTTAGTAATATATCTCAATTAAAACACATATAAAATTGAGCAATTAATCAAGAACAATCTCACCGGAATTTCTTTTCGAAGATTGTAGGAAAGACTTAAACCTGGAAATAGCAAGACCGATAATTTCTCCAAAGCAAACTTTAACTCTTGAAAACACTATCAGCAAAATAACTCTCTCTTTACGATTATAGATTATTAAAACTCTTGCTATTAATTGTTATTAATTTAAATTTATAGGTCTTATTATATAGATTTCAGACAATGTCTATAACAAATTTTTCAAAATATAATGTCATAAATGACACTCTAAGACCCCATATATAATATACTTTTAAAATAGATATATTTCATTAAAAAAAAAAAAAAACTCTTTGAAAAGCTCAATTTGGTCCCCAAAACTTCTTTGATTCAAAATATTTAAATCTAGAAAGTCGTTTTGCCAATTCAACTCATAGAATCAATTAATATAAAGTTCAATTAATAAGACCTTAAAAATATGTGGTAGACATTTAAAATATACTAAAATCATTATAATATATATATATATATATATATATATATATATATATATATATATATCTTATTTTTTTAACTTGCAACACCATAGGATTTAGATTAGATATCTCAAAAATCAAAACAGTTAAATTTGATTGGATCTACCACCGTCGATCAACCGGACTCTTGTCGATCAATTGACCATCTACAACGGTCCAAATTCTAACCGTTTACAGCCTACATCGATCCACCAATCCTTTTGTCAGTTGACAGTTCTAGCCAATTACTTCCTTCCACATTTTCTTTGAAGTTATTACGCTTATTAGTCGACCGACCATTTTCGTTAGTCAACCAAATTGACCATAACCTTCTCATTTCATGTGTTAAAAACATTTTCTCAATTCAATACTTTATAAAAAAAAAAACAATTTCATGATTTAACACTTCATAAACATTATTTAGGATCTTAAACTTATCATTTTTTATCATAGTACACATAAGTTTACTCAATTTTAGTGTCGTGTGTTATCTTAATCAAGTCGCATTAAGAGCATAAGAGTATTGTGTTATTTTACCTCAGATTAAAAAAAATCTTCAATACTGCAAAAATTTCTTCAAGGTCTTCGTTTGCAACCATTTTAAATCTTTTATAAAATATTGTCCTGTAAATCTTCAGCAATCAATATCTTTTTTGATTCAATTTTTTTCTCATTTGAACAATTAGAACTCTAATAAGAAATTACTCAATAAACACATTAGTTACATAAAATATCAACGTTCAATTGTCCATCAAAATATCTAGGTTCAACAGACATAAGTACCTTTTTTTTAATGGATGTCTTGGAGTGTCTCATACCTTCCTTGTGTATGCCTCTGAATTTTTAAGACCTTTGTTGTTGTGTTTTTGTTTTTTTTTTACTTTTTTTTTTTTTTTCGGGAGTCAAATTCTAGTTCAGCTATTTCAAATTGTTGTCTTGAAAAATTGATGGCCTAACATACCAATTCAAAACTCATGTTAATTGGAAACTTGTTTTAACAAAATTCAGCCTAAGTTCATTTTTCAAAACCTGGCGAACAAATACCTTTTGTTGACCTTAGATGTTTCAATGGAAAAATTGACCTTGATGTTTTTATGAAACTAATGATTTTATTGAGAGATTTAAGAATTAAGTTCCAATTGAGAAATAAAAAATAAAAAATAACAATAATAAGATTTCAAGATGAAATTTGATGAAAACTCAAGATAGTTGCAATGAAGATATTGAAGAAGTTTTTAGTAGAAAATATTTTTTAGAATTCTAGGTAAAAATAACTCAATTCTTTTTGTATACTTAATTCAATCCAATTAAGATCACGCATGATACTTATAAAAAAAGTTAAATTATTTGAAATATGGTTAGAAGTGATAAATACAAGTGTCTAAATATTTTTCAAAAAGTATCGATCAAGAAAATGTTTAAACACTAGGAAAATGAGATTTTAGCTTGAATGGTCGACAGACAGATAAGACAGTCAGCTGACAAATTCATGATGGGTGATTTTGAGTCTTTATGCTTGACGATTGACTGATTGGTTTAACGATTGATTCTGAGCCTAAAATGGTCGACTGCCCGGTCAACCTATTAGTTGTCAATGATTGAAAAATGAGTCGTTCAGGGTACAACTGGCCGACCGATGGCATTGTCGATCGACCAAGTGAGTATTTTCTGCATGTTAGACTTTATGGAGTTTTGACTATATTTCATTAGTAAACTATATATTTTAGATAACGCATTATTTAGTCCATATCCTATTTGATTCTATGAAATTTACTGAGAAAATTACTTTCTAATTTTAAGGGTTTGAATAAGAAAAATGACTAAATTAAGAGTTTTAAAAAAGTATTTTTAGGTCACACCTTTCAAATTTAAAGGGATTTATATACATGGTCTAAATATGAAATTTATGGGCTTATCTTTTGAAATATAGTCGATATAGATTTGTGGGCTAACTGGTCGCCCGCATATCTACCTAAGAGGGGGTGAATTGGGTAGTTATAAAAACTTAAACAAGCAAATCTTTAAGTACACAAGTTATTGATTTCCCTAGTTGATTATCATCTTGTAATACAATGAAAATGTACTTAATTAAGTGCAAAACCAAACAACAAACAATAGATAAGCAACATATAACGATTTATCCTGGTTCGGCAAGCTACTCTTATCTAAATTCAGTCCCTTGAGCTCCACGGGGCTTTCGCAATCAACTAATACCTTGATTCTTTTCCCAGGTTAGAACCAAACCCTTACAATCCTTTTGAATGGTTCAGGACTAACCTAATTCTTTTCGCAGGCTCAGAATCAAACTTTTACACTTTAGAATTTTCCATTTTCACAGGCTCTGGAAAAAACTAATCGTTTTACCAGGCTAAAGACCATCCTAATTGTATTATAGGAAAAATCAAAACCTAATCATTTTCACATGCTAAAGATCAAACCTAACCACCCTATTTAGGAACCATCCCAAATATGTCTAATCCATTTATAATAACACTCAAAAATACAAAAAAAAAAAAAAATGTTTCTTCCCACAGGATCTTCTACCACATCAAAAAAAATTAAACTCAACTAATGTCCCGAATACTATGTGAGAAAATAAATCTGATTTTCTACAATCTAAAGCACAGATAATATGTAATCATTAGATTTCATGGACAAAAAATGATTTCTTAAGATTATGCAAGATTTTCAAAATACAAAAATGAGTTTTTAAATACAAATATTCCAAGTAATTAATTAGATCATAAACAATAAGCACATAAATTAACTTTGAAATATCTTATCGGAATTTCTTGAACATAGATGAAATCCCTCAGCATTGTATAAAAACTCGTGATGAAATTTTTTGTGTGCTTTGATCAAGAACACTTTAAGAATCACTCTTTTATAAATATTTCAGGAAAATTCGACTCTCACTAATGTAAAGGCTGATTGTTCTTGATTGTTATTAATGAAATTCGTAGGTCTCAATATATAGATTTCAAACTATCCCTATAACGTTAGTTTCCAAAAGATAAGACCAAAATGATACTATAAGACCCTATATATAAATATACTATCAAAATAGATACATTTTATTTGAAAATACTCTTAGAAAAGCATGATTTGGTCCCCAAAACCTTTTTTATTCAAAACCCTTAAATATAGGAAGTAGTTTTACTAATTCAATTCATAAAATTAATTAATATAAGGAGTATTATAATCGAATCATAGTAATGTATAATATATAATGATACTCAAATTCCTAAAAACTATCATTCTTCAATGTTTAAAACCATAGGATTTGGATAAAAATATCACAAAAACTGAAGCAATCAAGTTGATTAAATCTACGCCTGTCAGTTGACCACCCGTCTGCCGATGACCCCATTTGTAATGATCTAATTTTATAGGATTACTAATTTTCTCGTTGATCGATTGCCTACCCGATCAGTTGATCGATTCCTCTAATGACCTCACTTCTTAAATTTTTTTCAAGACACTGTTTACGTTAGTCGACCGATCAATTTTGTCGACTAACTGAATTAACCAGTAACTTCCTCACACATTTTGTTTTCAAGCTTTTGTTTCTATTAGTTGATCGACCCTTTTTGTCGGTTGACTGAATTGACCAGAAACTTCTCATTTTATGTGTTAAAAATATTTTTTAAATTCAACACTTTATCAAAAAGACATTTTCATGATTTTAACACTTTATAAAAATTATTTAGGATCTTAAACTTACAACTTACTGGCATGTCATACGTAATATTACTCATTTTAAAGTGTCGTGCGTGATAATCGGATTTCCTTAAGAGCATAAGAGTAATGAGTTGTTTTATCTAAGAATACAAAACATCTTCAATACTCCAAAGAATATTCAATGTCTTCATTTTGTACCCATCTTGAATCTCTTATAAAATCTCGTCATCTTTAATGATTAAAACTTTTTCGATTCAATCTTGTTGATCATGAGGTTTTGATGGAAAATTAAAGGTTGATGTTTTTAGTGAAGATCCTGAAGAAATTTGGTAAAAATAACTCAATACTATTATACTCTTAATGCAACCCAAATTAGGATCACACACGACACTATTAAATGAGTTACATTTTTGTGTGTTTGATTTGATAAATTTTAGGATCCTAATTAGTGTTCAAATATGTGCTCATATGTGAAATTGAAAAATAAAAATTGACCTAAGTTTAAATCAGGTTTAAAGTTGAAATTTAGGGTCAAATTGGTTAATCGAGAAAAGCAATCATTTAATTGAATTGAATGATGAGTTTTGGATCAAAATTGGTGAAGGAATTGACCAACCAACATCAATTGGTCAACTAATCTGAAAAGGATTGGTTAATTGATTGGAACAGTGAGGTTTCGAAGCAGAACATAAAGATCCTGCATCAATCGATCAATCGATCAAGAGGTAATCTGCCAACCGATGGGTCTAAGGCTACAAAAGTGAAAAGTCTCTAAACCAATCGGTAAACCAATTGGAGGGCAATCAGTCAACCGACTATGGTGTAGTTTGGTTAGGAAAACTCCCTTAATTCATCGCTTAACCGACCGTGGGGAATTCGGTTAACTGACTGCCTGTATGGTTTTGTCCTAGTTTGCACGCTGAATCAATCAGTTAACCAACAAGGCAGGTTCGATCAACTGACTGTTTCGGTTGAAATTTTGAGGAATTTGAGATTTCGGTAAAAAACTAGCCGTTACTAGCCATTCTTGATGATTCCAATGAAGTATTTTAGGGGATTTGAACCTACTATAAATATGGTACATATATTTTTATATCCCTATTGATTTGGTCCATATAATTAAAGATTCTCTCATTTTTAGCAACTAAATACTTCCTATCTTTGTGATTGATATTTAAGAAATATTTAACGGACTTAACTGAGAGTTATAAAAGTTATTTTTAAATGAAATACACCATAATTTATTGCATATGATATACGGGGTCTATAAGTGCCTTTTAGAGGCATACGTTTTGAAAACTAGCCGTTGGAAGACTTGATCTAATTCTATATATATATACTTGTGAAAATTGGATGAAATACATAAAAAAACTATTAGTTTATAAGATTTTATAAGAGTTATCATGCTATTGAGACTATTCGAGAGATTTTGTGATTAAAGTTCTTGAGCTAAAGCGTTGTTGAATTAGCTTAATTGATCTATGCTGTTTTGCAATCTTGTTTTCATTCTTCGGAATTTTCTTGGTGTGATCTTTCTAAGTTATTGTTCTTAATTTAGATTTAGTATTATTTTTGATTGATTGGATTTAAGATCATTAAAAAAATTGTTTTCAAATTTAAGAGCAAAAAAATCTTTTCAAAACGATTTTGTGTTATTATGTGATTAAGCATTATAATTTGTGCTACCCATACTTATTTATAATAAAATATTAATTTACCTCACTTTAATTCTATTACGTAGTAAATTTTAAGACATTAATTGAGTATAACTGTTTTGAGGTGAAAGAAACTGCAATTGGGAAGAAACTCATAATTTTTTGTATTTGTGAGTTTAAGCAGATTAAACACGATTAGGTAGGTGTCTAGTCAGGGTAGCTAGGTTATAATCTTTTTTGGTGAAAAAGGTTAAGGTTTAATCTTTATCCTAAGGTATATAAAGGTTAGGCTATTCTTTTCCTTGAAAAGAATTAGGTTTTAATTCTTCCTGAAATTGAATTAATTTTGAGTGAATTGTAAAGGTTCAATTCTTACCTAGGAAAATGATACTTGTGAGTAGGGTGAAGTTTGATAGTTAGCCAGTTAAAAAGATTCGATTGTGATTCTTCCTGTAATAGAATTAGGTTAGTCTTTAGACTTGTAAAAAGATAAGGTTCTTTCTTAGCCTGGGAAAACAAAAATTGTAAACGTTGATTCTGAGCCTGGGAAAATAACCGTTATAAGGGTTTGGTACCTACCGTTAAAGGAATCAAGGTTGTTGATCCTAAGATTTTGATGGACAATTAAAAGTTGATATTTTTTGTGGAACTAATAGTTTGATTAACTGTTTTAGTTTATTAAGTTCCAAACGATAAAGATATGATGTCAAAGATGTTGAAGGATTAAGAGGTTGAAGAATTTGAAGAACCTAGGAAAAATAACTCAACTTAAATTTCAACTCTTAATATCCCAATTAGGATCACATATGACACAAAAATATTTTTAAAATATTTTTATCAATATGTGTGTTTTTAATAGGTAATTAGCTAAATTATTTCCTCCTATGTATAATTACAAAAGAAATATTTATAATTGATTAAAATTGAATTTAAGTATTTAGTGGAGTTAACTAAGAAAAGAAATTGGTTAAAGGGGTGAAAATGTTAATGAGAATGAATTAAAAATGAATTTTGAAGAGATTCCAGCATCTATAAGTCGACAGGTAAGTCGACCGGAGTATAGAAGGAAAAATCTTTGCATCTCTCAGTCGATAGGTAGGTTGACATGTGCTTAATTATAAACTCTCTGTATCTATAAGTCGACAGAGCAGTCTACCTGTGATAAGAAATGGAACTCTTTGAATCTCTAGGTCGACAAATAGGTCGACCGATGGGCACAGAATCTTTGGCTTGGCTACATCCTGAATCGATCAGTCGACAGTTGATCTTAGTTGGTCGACTTATAGGACTATTTCAGAACATTATGGAATTCTAGATTTTATTCTGAAAGTAGACGTTACTAGCTGTTTTTTGGTTAGGATTCACGAGAGATTTTAGAGATTTAATGTTATTTGAGATATGCAACATACATTATGATATCTCCGTAGATTTAGTTCATTAAGTTTGAATAGTTTTCAAATTGGTAAATGTAATACTTTCTATCCTATTTAATTGTGATTGAGAAATATTTGGGGGACTTAATTGATAAGTTTAAAAGCTATAATTAAGTGATTTGAACCAGATTGAAGTCTTAATGATATAAGAGGTCTATAAGAGCAATTAAGTGTCATAACAAGTGGAAACTAGCCGTTAGAGAGTATATTTTAATCCCATTTATATAGACCTACGTTTTTCATATTAGAGAGAGAGATCAAGAGTATTATAATGAGCTTTTCTAGGAGAAATCATATTGAGAATTGTGAGGGTATTTCTAAGAGTCATTCTTGAGAACTATTTGCTGTGAATTATTGCTGCTACCGAATCTGAAGTGACATTGCTATAATTATTCTTTCGGGTGATTCTGGGTGAGATCTTTCTAAATTTCTTTCTATTTAGTACTACTTGTTCATATTTAGAATTTGATCTTTAGAAATTGTTTTCTAATTTTTTATTGAAAAATATTTTTGATACAATTTCTTGAATCAATTTGATTACGTTCTCAATTACGTGCCACCCATTTTTGTTTAAAATTAAATTTTTAATATCTCTCTTTTCTATCACAAGTTTTGGGATATTAATTGAGTTCTAATTTATCTGGGGTGGTAGAAGTTTCGAGTGAGAAACATCACTTGTTAAGTTTTTAATTGGTGAGTTGAGTGACGGATTAAATACTGTTGGGAGTATTTAATCTAGGGGTAGCTGGTTTCAGTCTCTTCCTGTAAAGAGATTGAGGTAGTAATTCTTCTTGGATTGAATTATTTTGTGAGCAATTTTGTAATAGTTCAATCTTTACCGGGTAAAAAGATATTCGGAGTGTTTGAGAGGTTTTGATTCTTTAGCATTAGTTTAAAAAGAATTAGCTTATTCTTTAGCCTGTAAAAAGTAGAGGTTATTCCTAAACCTGTGAAAATGAATTTGTAAAGATTAATTATGAGCCTGTAAAATAATCTTTGTGAGGGTTTGGTTCCTATTATTAAAGGGATCTTGAGATTAGCGGGTGCGACTCTCCGTGGGGCTCGGAAGACTGGATTAGCTAAGAGTAGCTTGGTGAACCAGTATAAATTTTGTAGTGTGTTACTATCTTTACATTATTTATCTTTGCTATTTGGTGTGCACTTAGTTGATTTTATATTTCCACTGTGATATAAAGATAATAATTAATTTAGGATTAAAATTAATTATTTATATTATTAAAGTATTTTTTCTCAGATAATTTTTTTTTTTTATCTACCCAATTCACCTCCCTCTTGGGTAGTTCACTGGGCCAACACTTGGCATCAGAGCTGGTTTTAGCTCGATATACTTCACAGTATAGCTAAACACGATCACATGAATTGTCTTGATTCTAAAGTTATGTGTACTACTGTTAATTTTATTTCTTCTGATAGTCATTATTTTGATCGTGAGATAGATATAATTTGCAATGACGTGAATGCAGATAAGGCTATTGAGAGGCTTATTGCTCTTACGTATGTTTTTGGAAATGAGAATTTTAAAGTAGAGCAAAAAATTGCAACTCTTGAAAATAAAAAGTTTAGTACTGTCAAATCTCTCAAGAAAAAGAATTTGGACAAATATTTTGAAACTATTGAGTTTAAAAATGCTTTATCTCAAATTTGTAAGTTGTGTGAGAAAATTGAGTCTCTTGAAGGATGAGACTGAGGTTTTGAGAAATGATTTTTATGATCTTCAATAGAATGAATTTAAAAGAAAAAATCTTGAAACGTTGAACGAGGTCTTGAGTATTGAATTGGATAATACAACGTGTGAGCTTGATAGAGTTCGTGTGAAAATCCATTCTGTTGAAAATGAGTGCCAAACTCTTAAGAATGATCTTGAATTTATGCATAAACATAATTTTGGTCTGCAGGTAAACGTTAGCACTAATGAACGGTTACTTGAGAAGACTCAAAAGGAGCTTAAAGAAGCAATGGATAAATTCAAAGAGGTTTTGAGTACTAAATCTATTGAAAAACCAATAGTTACTAAAGCTCCTTCTCAAAATTGCAAACAATATTATGCTCCCGTACGAAACACTGACTATTCGAAGAGGCGTCCTAACAGTATTAGTATTTTTATTGTGGTAAATTTGGTCATTATGAAAACTCTTGTTATTTATTACATGGTTACCCTATCGAATCCAGAAACAACTGGATACTAGAAAGAAAAAAAATTGGTGCAAGTACCAATCAAAGATTTAGATAAAGGTACAATGAATACTACGTGCCGACAAGGAGATTTGAACAAACAATAAAGTACAATGAATATTCCTTGCTAAAGAAGGAACCGAGGTTTAATGCACCAATAAGAAAAATCAGTATATGCCAAATAGAAAAGTACAGAAGCAACAATCTCAATATGTGAGAGCTGACAAAACTTATCCACAACAAACAACAAGATACCAGTATAAGAAAAAGTTCATTCACAAAGTTGTACCAAAGTAGCCTAAAGCACCGAATAAAGGCAAAGAAGTTCTCACTGAATCAGTTCAGAAAATTGTCATTCCTAATAAGGAAGAAATTAAGGAGAAAAATTAAGTATTGGTGAAGTCAAAGGATTCTAAGTCAGAAATTAGTAATCCATCAAAGGTACACATACCACTTACACCCAAATATGATCCAGGTATGTCAAAAAATTTAAGTTTAAGTTTATTAATTTTGTTAGGGAGACTGAGCCTGTTCATTTTGAAATTTAGATGTTTGTGATACATGTGTGTGTGTGTGTGTGTTTAAATGTATGAGTAATTAAATTTTTATAAAATATATGTGGATCAAAATAAGAGGTAAAAAATTGAGCTAAGTTGATCAAATTAGGGTTTAAATGCACAAAAAATCAAACAGCTTAGAATGAGCAGTCGACTCCTGAGTCAACCGACAATAGCAGGTTGGAATATAGAGAGACGTGTTGTATTCATCTATTGACCGCCTCTAAGATGGCAGTCGACTGACCATTACGGGATATAAATACCCTTACTTGTTCATTTCATTTCATCCGAAACCAAAACCCTTCCTTTCCCAAGTTCGTTCAAGCATAAACTTCACAAAATCAATTCATTTTGGGTTGGTTCCCTGTTTAGGCTTAATCTCTTGAGTTATTTTGGTTTATTTGTTTTAAATTTGTATGAAAAATGCCTAGAATCAAGAATTGCGCTCAAAGGGTTACGTTCGACAATGAACTTTTTCAAAAGGAAGAGGATGAGAAAAAATATAATGAGGGGTTTGTCACCTAAAAGGTTTTAGGTTCTAAACCAATAGATTTTGTTGGTTTGAAAGAGAAAAATATTGATATTGAAGGATATTTTAGAAATTTGGGGTGGGTCAATTTTGTCACCCAAAGGAATGAGTGGATGTCGGTGTAGGTGAGAATGTTCTATGGAAATCTCATTTACAATAATATTGAAATTTCATCCTATGTTAAAGGAAAAGAAATCCGATTTAATAGGGGGTCATTATGTGATATTTTGGAAATACTTAGAGGAGTCATAGTTCCGTACAATACCCCGCACTGGCTTTCGATAAATTTCAATAGAATCGAAATTATTGAGAAATTTGATTTAGAGGGAGATAAAGCAGGATCATTATCTCATGAGCATCGATTCCTTCATTTAGTGCTAACCTATACGGTTGTCCCTAGAGAGGGAAGTCATGCTAATGTAAATAACTTTGATTTTTATTTGATGAATGAGATTATTGAAGGGAGAAAATTGGATCTAGCTCATATCATGATGGACCACATGAAGTATCTTCTTCCGAAACCCTCTAGAGTATTACCCTAGGTTGATGCACTCCAAAGGTTGTTTGATCACTTTGGAGTTGAAACTGATCATGATGAACAAAAATTCATGACAATCACACCCAGATGGATTAATGTGGGTAATACTTCATTAATGGGATATGAGTCCAAAGGAAATAGATGGGTAACAAAGAGGAATCAAAATAGGCAAAGAATGCAGGTTGTGGGTAAGGAAGAAGATAATAAAGAAGAAATGGGCATAGATCAAAAGATGGATTTTTTTCATGATCAGATTGATGATCTAAGGGTACATGCGGATCTAATGGATGATCGGATGACTGGATTAGAAAATAAAATGGTCCAAATGAATATGAACATGGAAGCTGGATTTGGGGAAATCACAGGAAATCTGGAACAAAATGTTTCAGTTTATGCAGTCATCTCATCATAGATATCAGCAGTAGTACAGTACTCAGCCACACTTTATAGGAAATCCTATCTTTGGAGCACAACATTCCTTTAGAGGACCAACTACTGCAAGGCTATCTGGAGCAGGGCCATCTGGGGTAGGACTGTCAATGATGTTTTATCAACAAATGACTCTAGGACCAATTGTTTAGCCAAGAGTTCAGTATCCTCAGCAGCCAGCCACTAGTCCGATGGGACTTTATTATCACTTTTCTGGACAGAGCCCTCATTAGACTTTATCTTTTATTCTCTCTTTAAATTATTTATTGAGAAAAGTTTCACACTTACTATTTCGGTCTGTAATAGCTAATTTAGGATTTTGGTGAAAGTTGACTTCTAGTGTATGAATTTTGATGGATTAGCTAGACTTGATATACTTAGTTAGATTTTTTTTATCCCTAATGATAATCCACATGGTATTTGTTGAAAATGTTTTTAACGCATAAAGTTGATTTTATGATTTGATTCAATGTCTTTTTAAAGAAGTTATATATATAAATATTCTGATTTAATTACTTTAGGTTTATTCTTTCAAAGTATATTATATGTTTGCCTAGAGTAGAGTTCTTGTGTGTTCCCTTCTCCCCAAATTTTTTATTTATTTATTTATTTATTTTTATTTTTTTTGTGATGACAAAGGGGGAGAATTAGTTGATGTTTTATTTCATATATTAAGGGGGAGTTTTATTTTTATATTTGTGCTTTGTTGATTATTTTATGAATATTTTCATTACTATGCTTACATGAGATATAAAACCCATCCTCGGATTCAGGGGGAGTGTGGTTATATTATTGTTTTGAGAAAAACATCAAAGTTAATTGTCATCATCAAAAAGGGGGAGATTGTTAATCCTAAGATTTTTATGGACAATTAAAGGTTGATGTTTTTTGTGGAACTAACAGTTTGATCAAGTATTTCAGTTTATTAAGTTCCAAATGATGAAAATATGATGTCAAAGATGTTGAAGGATTAAGAGGTTGAAGAATTTGAAGAACCTAGAGAAAACAACTCAGGTTAAATTTCAACTCTTAATATCTCAATTAGGATCACACACGACACAAAAAGATTTTCAAAATGATTTTTATCAATATGTGTGTTTTTAATAGGATCCTAATTAGCTAAATTATTTGCTCCTATGTGTAATTAAAAAAAATATTTATAATTGATTAAAATTGAATTTAAGTATTTAGTGGAGCTAAGTAAGAAAAGAAATTAGTTAAAGGGGCAAAAACATTAATGAGAATGAATTAAAAATGAATTTAAAAGAGATTCCAGCATCTATAAGTCGACCAGAACATAGAAGGAAAAGTCTCTGTATCTCTCGATCGACAAGTAGGTCGACCTGTGCTTAAATATGAACTCTCTGTATCTAGAAGTCGACAGAGCGGTCGATCTGTAATAAGAAATGGAACTCGCTGAATCTCTAGGTCGACAGATAGGTCGACTAATGGGCACAGAATCTTTGGCTTGGCTACATCCTGAATCGATCGGTCGACAGCTGATCTTGGTTGGTCGACTTATAGGACTATTTTAGGATATTATGGAATTCTGGATTTTATTCTAAAAGTAGCCTTTACTAGCCATTTTTTGGTTAGTCTTCACAAGAGATTTTAGAGATTTGATGTTATTTGAGATATGCAACATATATTATGATATCCCTTTAGATTTTGTTCACTAAGTTTGAATATTTTTGAAATTGGTACATGTAATACTTTCTATCCTATTTAATTGTGATTAAGAAATATTTGGGGATTGAATTGAGAAATTTAAAAGCGATAATTAAGTGATTTGAACCGGATTGAAGTCTTAATGATATAAGGGGTCTATAAGAGCAATTAAGTGTCATAACAAGTGGGAACTAGCCGTTAGAGAGCTTATTTTCATCCCATTTATATAGACTTACGTTTTTCATATTAGAAAGAGAGATCAAGAGTATTATACTGAGCTTTTCTAAGAGAAATCATATTGAGAATTGTGAGAGTTTTTCTAAGAGTCATTCTTGAGAATTATTTGTTGTGAATCATTGCTGTTACCAAATCTGAAGTGGCATTGCTATAATTATTCTTTCGGTGGATTCTGGGTGAAATCTTTCTAAATTACTTTCTATTTGGTTTTACTTGTTTATATTTGGAATTTGATCTTTAGAAATTGTTTTCTAATTTTTTATTGAAAAATATTTTTGAAACAATTTCTTGAATCAATCTGATTACGTGCTATCTATTTTTGTTTAAAATCATATTTTGAATATCTCACTTTTCTATTACTTGTTTTTGGATATTAATTGAGTTCCAATTTATCTGGGGTGGTAGAAGCTCCGAGTGAGAAAAATCACTTGTTACGTTTTTAATTGGTGAGTTGAGTGACGGTTTAAATACTGTTGGAAATATTTAATCTAAGGGTAGCTAGTTTTAGTCTCTTCCTATAAAGAGATTGAGGTAGTAGTTCTTCCTGGATTGAATTATTTTGTGTGCAATTTTGTAACGGTTCAATCCTTACCGGGTGAAATGATATTCATAGTGTTTGAGAGGTTTTGATTCTTTAGCCTTAGTTTAAAAAGAATTAGCTTATTCTTGAGCCTGTAAAAAGTAGAGGTTATTCCTAAGCCTGTGTAAAGGAATTTGTAAATGTTGATTTTGAGCCTATAAAAGAATCTTTGGGATGGTTTGGTTCCTACCTTTAAAGGGATCTTGAGATTAGTGAGTACAACTCTCTGTAGGACTCGAAGGACTGGATTAGCCAAGAGTAGCTTGGTGAACCAGTATAAATTTCTGGTATGCTTCTATCGTTACATTATTTATTTTTGTTGTTTGGTGTGCACCTAGTTGATTTCATATTTCCACTGTGATATAAAGATAATAATTAATTTATGATTAAAATTAATTATTTGGATTGTTAAAGTATTTTTTTTCTCTAATAAGTTATTTTTTATCTACCCAATTCACCCCCCCTCCCCCTCTTGGATAGTTCACTAGGCCAACAAAGGTTATAGAGATTACGAATCTCCGTGGAGCTCAGGAGACTAGATTAGGTAAGGCTAGCTTGTTGAACCGGGATACATCTTGTTGTGCTGCATTATTTATTTTCTTTAGATTCTATTTGGTTGTGCACTTAGAATATAAACAATTATCTGTTGCGTAATGAAAATAATAATTGATTTAGGATAAATTTATTATTTGATAAATTAAGTGTTGAAAGTTTTAATTGTTTAAATTTTTATAACTACCTAATTCACCCCCATCTTGGGTAGCTCACTAGGACAACAAATCTTTTTCTCATTTGAACAAATGAACTCGTAATCTGAAATCATTCAATAAACTCATTAATTCGATAAAATATCAATGCTTAATTGCCTATCAAAACATCTAGAGTCAACCCAACAATCAGTACCAAAGTTGGTTTTAGCTGAATAGGCTTAACAAGCTATCTAACACAATCACATGGATTGCACTACGGAATATTTTTTTATGTGATTCTTATAGTCAACGTGTATATTCGGTTTGTTCTAAGAATCAATGTCCTATTAGTAGGATTGACAGAAAAAATTATGATAAGGTTGTTGATAAGGCTATTGAGAAACTGATTGCTCTTATATATATTTTTGATAAAGAAATATTAAAGCTTTTATAGAAAAATTCAACTCGTGAAAATAAGAAGTTTATTAATTCTATATCTCTTAAAAGACGAATTTGGATAAATATTTTGAAACTGTTGAATTTTCAACTACTTTATCTGAGATAAACATCCTTCTTGAAAACATTGAATTCCTTGAAGAAGAAAATGCTTTTCTAAAAAAAGATGTTTTAAATCTTTGACAAGAGGCTTCAAATTTTAGAAATTTTGAAACATGAAATGAGGCTTTAAATATTGAATTAGATAATGCAAGGTGTGCACTTGATAATGCTCGCGTGAAAATGTATTTAGTTCAAAATAATTGTCGAATTCTTAAAAATAATGTTGAATTTATGCACAAGAAACATTTTGGTCTTCAAATGAATGTTAGTTCTTTGGAACGCTCACTTGAACAGACTCAAAGTGAGCTTAATAAGATTGATGACAAATACAATAATTTTAAGAAAATAATTTTTTTTGAAAAAACAATAGACCCCAAGGCAGTTCCCCAGCATCAAAATTAATGTCATGCCCTTACACAGAAAGTTGATTATCCTATGAAGCACTCAAATAATTTTAGATGCCATTATTGTGGAAATTTTGGTCACCCTGAAAAGTGGTGTTATCAACTGCATGGTTACCCAATTGGATCCAGAAATAATTGAAAACCTAGAAAAGAAATTTTTCATGTAGGTGTGAATAACAGATTTGTTAGGTGAAGGAGAATGTATGAGAATTGTTTCCAGATAAAAGATGCAAGATTTGCTAGACCTAGGAGGATAAATGGATATGTCATACAAAGACACAAAATAAATGACTTCAGAAAGCCAAAATATCATTTTGGGATACAAACCAACGATTATCACCCAAAATAGTATAATTTTAAAATCAATAGAAAGCAGTATATGAGGTCATCACGGTTTGTAACAAGATTAGTCAATCACAACTATCTCGGAAAGGCAAAGAGCTTGTTACTGAAGCTGAACTAGAAATGGCAATACAAAAAAAAAAAAAAAAATATTATCAAGGTGAATTAACCTGTTTAATTTCAGAATGTCAAAACAGTTCAATCAATTGCTACAAAAAGAAATTGATACTCATGTTGATCGTCAAATTGAGGTACACACATCAGTGGCTCCCAAGGAAGAAAAAGGTATGTCTAATTTCTTAAAATTTAAATACATAAATTTTGTTAGGGATACAAATGCATCGAATTATTCAAATAATTAAACGTATCTTTTAAAGCTAAATTTTTATTTAGTCGTTTGTGTGTTTTAAAGTTGGCATTTTAAAATGAGCTTTTAAATTAAATATTTATATGGATTACTTGAGAAAGGGATAAGGCAAAAAATAACAAAGAAGATCAAAATTAAGCCAATTTGGTTGACCACCTAGGTATTCAATCGACCGAAATTGTGTGGTTGGGTTTAAAGGAAGTTAAACGGATCTAAGCCGATCAACCGCCCTATAATCCGGTTAACAGACTAACAACGGGTTAAGTTCATGATTTTAGTATTTTAGTCTCATTTGTTCAAATTTTTCACATCCTCTCTAGGGTTCTAAGCTACAAGATCCTCCATATCCATATAAACTCAAGTATCCTTGCTCAAAAATACTAGATCTAGAGATTTTTTAAGAGAGCGAAGAAAGATTTCAAGGTGATGAAAGGAGATCGTTGAATCCAAAAAGACTTTATCATTTTTTGCGATTTTCCTCTTCAAACCCATCCTTATTGGTAAGATTTGAATCTATTCTTTGATTATTCTAATTTTTTTCGTTTAGAGTTGTTAAATCAAGGGTAGTGTGTGAAGATCTCATCCATAGAGGTTCTTAAATTGTGGTGATTGTTACATGACTCCTAGGCGAACTAGGAAAATTTGAGAAAACTCATTTGATAAAGAAAAGTTCTTAAGTTTCGTGAATCAAGTTTAAGTTTTAAAATGACTTTATCAGAATAAAGGTAGTGTGTAGTAGGCTCATAAACTTTACAAAACTTGCATCCGAAGGGATCGATGTACTAACTAAGTTTAAAAGGTTGGGGTAGGATGAATTTTCTACTAGATAATAAATGTTTCTTTAGTTACTGGGTGAGGATATTCTACAATATTTTTTATCTTGTCAAGGAAAGAATTTGTTCTTATGTGAATGGGGTTAAAATTGATATGTGTTTGGAAGAGTTTGCTGCAATCCTAGAAGTTAAAAGATGATTAATCATTTCTAAGAATTCACCTACTTGCCTTCAACAAAACTTAATATCGAACATGCTTGTGAAGAATTGGGTATTTTTTTATTTTAGGGCATCTTTCCTAGATCTTGAGAAACGGATTTATCACTATATCTTAATCGCAATCTTGTTCCTTATGGTAGGTAAATGTTTATGATACATTCATACTTAATGTTATCTTGCATAAGATTAAGATCGATCTTTCGTTTCTCATTTTGGAACACATGCAATATCAATTGAATGTTGAGTCACGGGTATTACTGTATGGAGATGTAGTGTGTTATCTTCTTCAAAATTTTCAAGATTGTGCAACCTACTATGTGAGAAATACTTCCATACTTAATCTAACTACAATTCAATCCATGGGCTATGAGCTTATGGGAAATTGGTGGGTCTTTATAAGGCTACGAAGAATAAGATAATGTAATAATTCTTGATGATGCAGATGTAACAGAAAATCCAATCAGTATTCATAAAAAGGTTGATGAAATGACAGAACAATTTGATAATGTTCAACAATACATGGAAGTGCTAGACTGGAGACTTGAGGGTTTGATGAATTAATTGGAAAGTGCATTGACTTCGGTGAATTAGATTTGTGATATGATTCCAAATTATCCATGTTTTTATCCATCCATTGGACCATCAAATAATCCTCCTTGGTACTCCAGTTATCCTAATGATTAGAAAATATCCTTTGGTCTCAGCAACTATTTATTTTAATTTTTCTTTTTAACTCTATGGACATGTTCTAAACAATCTTTTGGTTTGTAATGGTAAATAGGTATGGTGGTGAACATCTTAGTAATAATTAGGAGTAGGAATGATATTGATTTTTTGGATATTAGTGTTTGGAAGGCTATATTTTGATCAAGTTAATGTTTAATCTCATATTGCCTCAAGATGATCTATATAAATATTAAGATTGATTTACTTGAGAATTGTTTTCTTCATGAAAAAATAATTTTAAATCTTATTAAAAATGTTGATGTTTTGAATGATTTATTTGATATAGAAAATAAGTTTTTGTACACATTATAGAGGTTATATGTTTGGTATTAAAAGGATTTATTATCATCGAATTATATCTTGATTTTAAGGTTAAGAAACGGGTATCAATGTTTTATTTTTAACAAAATTATGGATATTTATCAAAGCTTAAAAATATTTTGGAAATCTTTGATCCAAGATTATGTTATTCTAGGGGGAGCACTCTTAATATATTATTAGTTTTCTAAACCAATCACGAAAATTTTCAAAAAATATTTGGTGTTTGAGAATGGCTAGGAATAATGTGTGTGCCTAGAGTAGATGTTTTGATCCTACCTCCCCACGTTTTGAGATGACAAAGAGGGAGAAGTTATGATACTTTTCATTTCATGCATGAATTCATAAAAGTATTTAGAAAGTGGGAGAAATAAAATTTAATGAATTATCATATGCTTTAAATATATTTTAATCTTTCATTGCATATTTTTCAAAATGTTTTTCTTGTGCTTCAAAATGTTTTTCTCATTATATGATCTTAAATGCATATTAAACATGTTCTCATATTCAGGGAGAGTGTGGTTACATAATTTTTATGAGAAAATATAAAAGTTAGTTGTCATCATTGATGTTGCCAAGAATTCTCAGCACGTGCTATCCGCTTCTCACATACCAAAAACCTTTTCAACTATTCCTTCAACCTACGAAACCGATTAGTTCTTAGGGGGCATACCGATGTAATGTCAGCTAAAGAACCTCCAGCGTAAGAATAAATTAATCTGATTATAGGGTAGGCTAAAGTACTCAAATCAATCGTGAAGAATAAATAATGATACCTTCCCTTTATATAGGCTCAGTAAATCTCTGTCATTTTATTGGCGAGCTCACCCGTTACGTGATCTCCTCCTAACGGCATGGAAAATAACCACGATCTTCTCTATTAATCTAGGAGAAGATCGTTGTAACGTGGTTCTTTCAGATATAGGTCGTTACAGTTAATAGGTTCTAACGCTCTGCATAAATAGGGGACGTGGTCATGATGGGCTTACTTGCTCATTCTTGGCCTTGTTATCGTGGGTTCTAATTACCCATGAGCGGGAGTTTTCTCATATCATTTTCCCTCCTGACTTTTGTGACCATTCAAAGAAGAGACACGAAAGATCACTTCTTCCACTTGCGTAAGTTTTCATCTTCCTCGAATCTTTTGATTGTGATGCTTTACTTTGTATTCTTTCTTTTAATTTTCATTTGTTCTACTTAAGATGTTTTTGAGTCAATTAAACAATCCTACTGAGGCTGGTTCGTCGTCGAATCTCTTTGCAGAACAGATGACAACAGCCTAGGTTGCTCAGCTCACCAGTCCCTCAGCTAACTAGGGTGATCATGGTGCAAGCTCTTTTCAATAGGAATGGCTTGAGCCATTTCAAGAATAGTACAACATTCCTTTGTCCATCTCGATTAGGGTTCCATCTGAGGATGAACTCTCTTACGATGTCAAAGAGGGTAAAATATACCTCTTCATTTGGATGTTTGAGTATAGATTCACTTTTTCTTTTACTCTTTTCCTTCGTAGTCTCTTGCATCAACTAGAAATTACTCCTACACAGTTAACCCCCAATAGCTTCCATCAGATCATGGGAGTTATTTCTCTTTCTCTAGTAAATGATGTCCCCCTTACTGTAGATATACTTAGGAGTATAGGTTCTCTCAAATTCCTTTCTAAGCAAGGGAGATTCTACTATTCCTTTCCTTAGAGGTTCTCTTTTCCTTATTGACCTTCATTTTGTGCTGAGATGAGACTGGCCAAGGTGGTACCTCTTCTTCAAAGGCGATTGGGAATTTTCCCCTGAAGAAATAAGGTTGCCTTTAGTCATCTTGAGGTACTTCAATTCTCAAAGAAATTTTATTTTCTTATGCTCTCTTTGTAATTTGAATTTGGGACTATCAAAAGCATTGTCTTGACATCCTCTTGGGTTGTTTGATGCATGTGGAGGAGTTTGTAAGAGCCTTGGTCTTACGACCAAAATTTAGGAAGAGCTTAAAACGTTGTTGCCCCCAGCCAAACAGTCCTGCAAAATTTTTGCTCATTACTATTTCAATCAGCCAGAAATGGACGCATCTCTGTTTAATCAATTAGAAGATATGAAGATTGGGAAAAAATAAAGAGACTTGTAAAGAAGTCCTTGTAACGACCCAATTTTCCAAGGCTGCCACGTGATTTTTCCCTTTGTAGAATTTACAACTAAAACTAACACCAAATTACCAATTTTTCATTTCATAAAATCCGAACATTATTAATTAATTGAATAAATTCTACGACAACAATGATTTATACAAATATTACAAAAGATAAATTAATATCTAATCCCAATTTATCAAGTAAATTTTAATAATTACATGTTATCATGTTTAAATTGAAACCCAAAGGACTAAAGTGAGACATTATCAAACTTCAAGGGTACAAAGCGTCAAAACCCAAAACAAAGGCCAATTCAATAAAGTCCAATTTGGAACTTTTCATTTCAAATTTCCAATTCCGTGGCCCAAATAAATACTCATTAAACTAAAAATGGCATAAACTAATTACCCAGTAATCAATTATTCTTTTTATAAATATTTGATAAATTTTACAACTACAACGATAATTATAATTATCAAGTTATTGCATCGATTTTAGAATCATACATAATATATACAACTATTATAAATTTAATAGGAATCCAAATAAAATTTCTCACGCAGTTTCGTTCTCACTGGCTCTGCAATCAAAACTGTTGGGTTATGAGCCAACGCTCAATAGAATTTTAACCCCTTTAATACGTGCATTTAATTGATACAACACATAAAATACATAAGCATGATTTCCATATAATCATAATTATTTCATAGAAATTAACAACTATAATTCGACAACATTAATGCATAAATCTTACAATAAATAAATTAAATACATATATTAAAAGAGTTAAAAATTCTACCTTAAAATTTGAGCTGAAATCTGAATCGGAATATTTTGCCATCAGAAAACTGATCTTTAAGTTAAGAATGTATCCCTCCAAGGAAAGGAGGATGGCCTTCAGCACCTTCAGAGTGAGAGGAATCAACTCTCAGCTAAGCTAAACCAAGAAAAGCTAAATTCTGCTAATCAAGCATAGATGGTAAAAAGGTTGACAGCAGAGTTGGCGACGAAAGGGAAAGATTTTGAGCAGAAGATTAAGGATCTCTGAGCTGAGTTCAAAAAGGGATCGAAGAACATCTAGTATGTGGGCTTCCGCTAATGCCAAAGACGTGTGTGAGAATAATGCCCAGAGATTGATTTTTCCTTTTTAGATACTGAGCTGGAAGACGCAACAGAAGGAGAAAATGTTGTTGATGAAGAGGAGTGAAGATGAATAACTTCCATCTACATCAATTATTGAGGTCAGTCAACTCAACACTAAGCCCTTCTTGTCAACTCACCCATAGTTCAGATCAATCTCCAACTCAAGCTCTGCCTGGAGATATTGTTAGTCTGCAGATCTCTAGTCAGCCAAACTTTACTGATCAGAGCACTGCTCTTTGATTTAACCTTCAGTGTTTTCAATTTCTTTTTTACGTTTGTAATTAATTTTTTGTAATGATAACATTTTTTTTGTAATCATAACTTATTTAAAACAGTAGCCATCGATTAAGTCTTGGGAATACACTGTTATAATTACAATACGTATTCCATCAACACACGTCACTTACACATTAATGCACACTTTTCAATGTTTCATTTTCCTCTCCCTTCTTTAGTTAGGTTATTTAAAGCCAAACCAAACATTGATATTTTTCTCAAATCCGAACGTTTTCTCTTCCTCTGTTTTACATTTTTACAAAGTTTCTCCTTTCTCTTCCCTTTTTCATCCCTTTGCAACCATGTCGTGGCCATTTTATTCCTCATTCGAAGCGATTCAAGTTGAGAGGCAAAAATAGATTGAGCTAGGTGAAAACTTTTGTGCCTTTATTACGATGGCCAAAACTCTTACCGACGAGCACCCCCACCTTAGAAATTTAGAGGATGCCTACGTTGTCTTCTACACTAAGGAGTGGCTCATTGTCGTGCCATCTCACAACTTTGTGAATTGAGAGAGTAGTTAAGGAAATCTGAGAAAGATAGGCATGATTTGGCTGTTGACTTTTACTTCCATAAGATGTATGCTGACTCCATTAGGGAGAAGAGAGACAAGCTTTGGGAAATGAACAGGCTGAAGAAATCCAAGATTCGAGAGTTCATCTGTAAGATCAACCAATACGAAGAGCATGATTTCTACCACTCCAACTCGGAATCTAATGGTTCAGGTTCACCTCCTTCTCCTAGGTCGGAATGATGCCACCCAATTAGCCCTGGTTTTAGCAGATGAAGCTATAGACTTCTTCTTTTTTTGTTTTTTTTTTTTGGAAGTGAACAATTTTCTGTTCTTTTTTCTTTTCTTTTCTTTTTGTATGACAAACAATCTTCTTTTTTCTTTTTTTCTTTTTTTTTTTACAACGATGTACCATCTTCTCGTTTTGTTAATGTAAAAATATATTTTGATATATGTGTGTTCATTTGTGCTGCCTCTGTGTTGGTTTTGATATATGTGTGTTCATTTGTGCTACCTCTGTATGGTTTGTTTATTCCCCTCTTGCCCGCCCTCCTGCATAACTTGGTTAGTATGTTAAGCTAGTTATGAATTAATTTAGGTTTTTGGAAGTAAATACGACATTTGAACACGAACATAATCTCAATAAGCAAAGTCACAACATGAAGTCAAATCAGATTTTACCATCACAGGAATATTGAGAATTTATCTTTCGTCTTATTCTATAAAATCCTTCCCAAGATACTATCCAATCTTGAACTTATCACTTCTTATCATGGAGTTAGGGTAGACTTGAATAAGTGTTCAGGACTTTAATCTTAACTGAGTGAAGATGAGAAGTCCATATTGATGGAGTATTTTGTAGGAGTTTATTTGGTGACTAATAGGTTCATATTGGCCTCCCTTAGATTTAAAAACTAGAGGTTACAAGTAGTGAATTGATCTACTCTTCCACACAACGAGTTGTTATTTCCAGGGCTGGGTTGATCTGGCCAGTTATCATTGAGTGAGCTAACCTTCCCACCTCACTTTGTAACTATGTGGTTTATGAGTGAGTTGATCTGCTTAGCTCATTTTTGAATGATTAAGCTGATCTGCTCTGCTCATGTTTGAGCTAAGCTGCTCAATTTGTTCATTTTACACTTAGCTTTTACACTGAGTGTTTTATGAATAAGCTTATCTGCTCTGCTTATTTGTGAATGAGTAAGATGATCTACTCTACTCATGTTTGAGCTAAGTTGCTTAGTTTGTCCATTTTACACTTAGTTTTATACTTAGTATTTTATGAGTAAGTTGATTTGCTCTGCTCATTTGTGAATAAGTAAGTTGATCTGCTCTACTCATGTCTGAGTTGAGCTGCTCAATGGATTTTCATTTGGTTTCAGTGCTAAATGCTTTTTATACACTCAGTTTCAATTCACTAAATGTTCCTTACACTTGATTTAGATCAAAGCATCACAATAATAAGTGTTAGCAAAAGTTGATGAAGAAAACTTTTATTTACTTTATTCGAAGAATGTCTCACGTAACAGAATAAGAAAATTCAAATATTAAATAAAAGACATGAAATGTAAGAAAAAAAGAAATCTCATACAAAGTATTTTCGTAAGTGAGAGATGTTTCAAGGTCTTGGGATTGCAACACCATCCACATCATTCAGCCAGTAGGTCCCTGGCTTGTTTACTCTTATTACTCGGTAGGGGCTTTCCTAGTTAGGGGATAGCTTTCCAAAACAAGCCTTTAGGTGATTCAGTATCACCCTTATGAGTACCAGATCTCCAACTACAAAGTGTCTAAGACGTACTACATGTTTGAACATCCTTACCATCCTTGACTTATAGGCGGCCATCCTCATTGCTGCCTTGTCACGTCTCTCTTCCAACTGGTCCATCTTCTATTGTATGGATTCTTCATTCTCTACAAGGTTGATTGTGTCATCTCGTCTTGACAGCATCCCAATCTCTACTAAAACAAAAGCTTCAGTTCCATAAGTCATGGAGAAAGGTGTTTTCCCTATGGTCGATATTAGAGTGGTCTAGTAAGACCACAATAATCCTAGTAGTTCCTTCACCCACTTGCCTTTGGTGTCATCCAGTCGTTTCTTGAGTGCCTCCTTGATAGAACGATTTATTACCTCAGCTTGTCCATCGCCTTGCGGATATGTTGGGCTAGACATATAGTGTTGTATTTTTAATTCGTCGTAGATCCATGCAACTTTTCCATTGGTGAATTGTGTTCTGTTATCAGATATAAGAATCGCTAGGATGCCAAAATGACAAATCACACTCTTCCAAATGAAGTTCTTCACTTCATTTTCGTCCACTGTCACAAAGGCTTCGGCTTCAACCCACTTGGTAAAATAGTCAATTACCACTAATAAGTATTTTTTGCTCTTTGGCGCTAGGGTAAATGACCCTACCACATCCATCCCCCATGAGCAAATAGCCATGGGTTGGTAATTGGCATTTGACGTTGAGTTAGAACCTTGATATCATTGGAGAAACATTGGCACTTGTTGCATCTCTTGATGTATTCTTGCGCATCAAAGATCATTTTTGGAGAGTAATAGCCTATTCTTAGTGCCTTGTGCCCCCAAATTCTTCCTCCTTAATGATTTCCATAAACCTCTTTATGGATTTCTTGTAGGACATATGCCGCTTCCTTTATTCCTAAACAAAGTAATAGGGGTTGGCAAAAAATCTCTTATACAGTTTATCATTGGTTAGCACATACCTTGATACTTTGTATAAGATTATCCTAGTTGAATCCTTGTCGTCTGGCAGAATCCCTTCCTTTAGATACTGAACTAACGATGTTTTCTAGTCGTCTTCTTAATCCAGCTAGCCTATGCATGCGTAATGGTTAGCTGGTACTGTTACAGATAGTTGTTGAAGGAATTCCACCTGTTCAGACTATTGATTAGGTATGAATGAAGAAGCCAGTACTAACAACACATCTGCCTTCTCATTTTTAGCTCTTGGAACAGCTTCGCATTGGCAGCTCTAGAGTGGGAAAATTAGCTCATTCGCCTTATCCACATAAAGGTGAAGCCTTTTTTTCATTCACAATATACAAACCATTTATCTGGTTGACCACCAGTTAGGAGTATAATCTAATTTCCAGATTTTGGGCGCCTAACTCTTTGGTTGTGTTTAATGAGGGAGTCTTGGAATCTGCCATAGCGCAACCCTAAAGTAAATGCTTTGATTATGAGGTTTGAATCACACCCTTAATGCATGTCAGCTCTTTATTGAATCTATTCATGTACTGGCGCAAAGACTCCCTCTTCTCTTATTGTAAAGCCAGCAGATAATCAGGTCTCTTCATCAACCTCTGATAGGTTATGGAGTAATTGATGAACATATTCCCTTAGTCTTTAAACAATGATATGAGTTGGGTGGAAGCTTGTGTAACTACTCCAGGGTAAATCCCTTCAAGGTTGTGGTGAAAGCTCTGCACAGCGCAGAGTCGCCTGCTCCATATAAGGCCATGACATGCCTGAACTGGCAGATGTGGTCCATAGGATTTATTTTTCCATTATACTTCTTGAATTTCATTGGGTCGAACTTCACATAGAGTGTCACAGCCAAGATATCTGAGGTGAATAGCATCTCAATTCCTTTCAACAGCATATCGAGTTCATCTAGGGGCAGATCTCTCTCCACCCTCTACTTATGGGCTGCTGATGTGAGTCAACAATCTCAGCTTTGCTAAACACCCTTTTCTCTAGTAGTTGATTATTGGTATCTCCCTAGACAGCTCTTTCCCTCTACTATTGTGGGTCTGTAAACCCTGGAGACTTTACTTCTTCCGCCAAACCGTTATCAATGGTAGGAGGTTGTGGTCTGTTTTTGGCGATCATCTCCGCCATATACTTGATGACGTCCACCATCTCTAATATTTTCCTAGTAAGGGTGTCGATCTTTGCATCAATGCTCTGCACCTCTGGTGGAGGATTAGCATGAACCTCCTTAAATGCTTCTATGGGAACTTCATTGTTAGGTGGTGGCGGTAAGTCACTGCTTTGACTTGGTGCTACTTTTCTTTCTCGTGGTTATCTCATTGTCACGACGGAAATCTTTTCTATGAGCGTTTTCCACACACAGCACCAAATGATGTTGCTAAGAATTCTCGGCACGTGCTATCTACTTCTCACGTGCCAAAAACCTCTCCAACTGCTCCTTCAACATACGAAACTAATTAGTTCTTAGGTGAGACACCGGTGTGGTGTCGACTAAAGAACCTCCGACGTGAGAATAAGTTAATCTAATTATAGGGTAAGCTAAAGCACTCAAATTAGTCATGAAGAATAAACAATGATACCTTCCCTTTATATAGGCTTAGTAAATCTCTACCATTTCATTGGTGAGGTCACCCGTTATGTGATCTCCTCCTAACGGCATGGGAAGTTACCATGATCTTCTCCATTAATCCAAGGAAAGATCTCTGTAACGTGATCCCTTAGGATATGGGTCATTACAGTTAATAGGTTGTAATGCTCCGCATACATAGGGGACATGGTCATCATGGGCTGACCTGTTCGTTCTTCGCCTTGTTATCGTGCAACTAATTACCTATCTATGGGCCTTCTTGTGAGGCTAGATTTTTCTGTATGATGGACCGTTGAGGTCTTCTTCCCTGTGGGCCTTATGTGCTCAACCCAATTCATGTACAGAGTTTATGTTTTTCTGGTTGAATTATTGACTCAATCCAACCCATTAAGGCCCTCAAACTTTTAACAGTTATGAGCGGGAGTTTGCTCATATCAATCATCAAAAAGGGAGAGATTGTAAACCCTAGATATTTTTATGGACAAATTAATGTTGATATTTTATGGAACTAATGACTTTATTGAGTGATTTTAGAATTAAGTTCTAATTGAGAAAATGAGAAAAAAAAAAATCATGATAACATTTGAGGGAAGTTCAATATGACTGCAATTAAGACATTGAACAATTTTTTTGTTGAAAAGATTTTTGGTATTTTGTGGTAAAACTAACTCAATATTTATTATGCTCTTAAAGCAAACACGATTAGGATCACGCACGACATTTATAAAATACGTTGATTTATTTGAAATATGATTAGAAGTCATAAATTCAAGTGTCTAAATATTTTTTTCCAAAGTATCAATCAAGAAAATATTTTTAAAATGGGAAAAATGAGGTTTTCAGTTTGAATGGTCGACCAACAGATGAGACGGTAAACTAATATATTTAGGATGGGTGATTTTGAGTTTTTAGGCTTGACGATCCACCAAGTGGTTTAATGGTTGATTCTAAGGCTAAAATGGTCGATCGCTAAGTCGATTGGCTAGTTTTTGATGGCTAAAAAATGAGTTGTTGAGGGTACAACTAGTCAACCAATGGCATTGTTGGTCGCCCAAGTGAGTATTTTCTGCATATTTGATCAAAACGGTTTTTGAGATCTTCAACCTCAATTTTATGCTTTTAAACGTTATAAAATCATATTTTATGGTTTTTTGACTATATTTCATGAGTATATGATATATTTTGAAGATTATATTATATAGTCCATATATTATTTGATTCTATGAGATTTACTGAGAATACTATTTTCTATTTTTAAAGGGTTTGAATCAAAGCATATTTGGTAATAAATTGAGAGTTTTTTAAAAGTATTTTTTGGGTCAAACCTTTCAGATTTAAAGGGATTTATATACGGGGTCCGTATATTGTATTTATGGGCTTATCTTTTAAAATTTAGTCATTATAGATAGTGTTTGAAATCTAAATGAATTGACCTAGGTTTTGGAAAAAAAAAAAAATCAAGAACAAGAGTTTTAAATCAACTACATTTAAAGAGAGAATCATTTTTGCTGAAATTTATATTTGAGAGATTTTTTTAAGAAGATCTTGATCAAGGCATTCAGTGTTTTTTGTTACCGATTTTTGCGCTATATCGTTATCTCTATGGTTTTCAATGAAGATCTGGTGAGATCTCTCCTATTACTTTACGTGCTCTATATTCTTTGCTCTACGTGATATATATACTTGTTTGAGCTCGTAGTAATCTGTTTAAAGAAAAATAGTTTTCTATTTTGGAATATCTTGAAAAATATTGTGAAACGATTTTTGCTTGATAATCTGATTTATATTATCTTTGTGCTTTAATTGATTAAAATCTTATTTGTATTCTGACATAGTTCTATCACATAGTGTATCAAGACATTAATTGAGTATATCTTATATGGAGGTGACAGAAGTTCTTGTGGGAAGAAAACTAATTTTTTTTTTTTTTTTTTGTATTTGTAGTCTTTAGCCTAGTAAAATGATAGATTTGATTCTTAGCCTACAAAAAAAAAAAAATAATAAGTTCTTCCTAAGCCTAGTAAAAGGAAAATTGTATACGTTTGATTTTGAGCCTAGTAAAATAATTAGGTTAGTCTTGAACTTGTGAAATGATTGTAAGGTTTTAATTCCTACCTGGGAAATGAATCCAGGTTAGTGAATTGCGAAATCTTTGCGGGAGCTCAAGGGACTAAATGTAGGAAATTGTAGCTTGTCCAACCAAGATAAATCAGTGTGTGCAATTTCTCTATCCCTACTTGTTTGGTTGTGTATTTAGTTAAATATGTTTTCGTTGTAACTCCAGATAATAACTGGTTAGGAAAATTGGTAATTTGATTGATTGATAGATCTGTGGGCCAATACCTTTTTTTTTTCCCGAGCTTTTCATTATAATTAATACTTTTACTATTGATTAGCATTTTTTCAAACTGAAAAGTCATTTTTAACATAATATCCTAGAAATAATATTTGATTTTATTTAAGAAATAATAAATAGGAACTTTTCACTATAATCCCACCTTCAAGTGTTTATATCAGACAACTAAACCCATTCAATAGACACCAAAATTTGTTATTACTAGTTTTAGACCCGTATATTTTGCGAGTCTAGAGACAAAATACATTAATACATATTTTTCATTTGAATATTACACATGATCCACAATTAAACCGTTAATTTCATATATAATACATTTTATGCAATATAAGAAAAATAAATTTTAATATTAAAAAATAAAAATAAAATTATAGCCTAAAAAATAATTAATGCCAACCTCTAAGACTATTAATATTCTCCCTCAAATTTATTTTCGAAAAACAGTAAATCAATAAGTAAATAAGTTCCTTGAGGGGTTTTTCAGTTTTTTGTATTTATTTTTTCCAAATAATAGTTGTAAAATAATTTATTAGGTCATTTTTATATTGTTCAATAGTCTCTATTATTTGTTTAAGAATTGTTAGAATACTCTTTGAAGCACTTGAAATTGAATAAATTTTATATGTAATTAAAGATGGAGAGATAAATTTTTATTAAATTGTTGGAGAGAGAAAAATGATGAAGAAATAAGGTGACATATCATATACTATATACTAAAAGCAGAAGCCAAGACTTCTAAATAAACCCCAATCAATTATTTTTTATCTCTCCAATTCTATTCCTCTATTGAAATGAAGGGTTAAGATTAATTGTATCATTAAAAACATAATTTAATAATACATTTAATACATTATCTTTTCAATTAAATTTATAAAAAAATTAAATAATAAAATATAAATACACATATTTATATTATGATCTACTTACGTTATACATTAATAAAAGGGACACTGACCGAGGAGTTCCTTTTTAGTATAGAAACTACGAATTCAACCTACTAGGTTTTATTTGCACTGATCACACTTTTTCCCATTTTACAAACTAATATACCCTTATTTAATAAGATTTTAACTTCCTAATATGTGTGAATCATATTTGGTAACTTCCTAAAAATATGTGGCACTATAATTCAGTTTTTATTACGCCTAAAAATATGGAAACAATTTGGTAACTTCTAATCCAAAAATTTGAACATGAAACATGTGATTTTATCATGAACCTACTGTTGAAAAATTAATTTTTTTTACAGAATAATCATTAAGGGATCGTCCTCTTTAAAATGATATATTAATAAAAATAAAAATTGAAGATGTGAATCCGTACTTTATGTAAATATTACATGTAACATCTTAAAGTTCTTGTGGCACCGATATTGAATGTAACATTCGGTGATTGATATTAATCTTTTTTTTAGAATTCTAAATTTGGATGCATGTAGGTGTTATAAATAACATTAACATCACTACATTCAATATTCTCCGTGATTATTGAGTATAACTAGGGGTGGTAATGGGTCGGGCCTGGCCGGGCTCAGGCCGGTCTTAGGCTAGGGTATTATAAGAATTGGCTAGACCTGAGCCCGGCCCAGCCCTATGATAGGGCCTTGATTTTATGCCCAAGCCCGGCCTTGGGGCCCCCGGCCCCATATTTTTTTATTTTTTTTTTTGCAGCAACTCTAGGTACCCTCTTTCCTCTTCTTGTAAAATGAACTTGACCTGTTAGACATCAATTTCTCACAAATAAATAAACTAATCAACAAAACTAATCAATTTTGCAGCAAAACCTTTATCCACAGATCTACACAATTTCTAAAATGAACTCCACCTGGTCGCAGCTGTGGTAACTGGAGATGAGGGGAGGAAGAATTCAAAACACCAGCAGCCACCATCTAGATTCGACCACCGATAACCATCGCCATCGTAATCCAGCCTAGATGAAGTTTGATATGGCCAAATCAAAGTCAAATCTGGCTTAATCAATAATGACGACTACTGCGCTGGTGATTGGCGATGGCGACGGCGAGGGCGAGGCGAGGTGAGAGTGATGATGACGAATCAATGGTGCTCCAAACGTGATGGAACTGGTGAGTTTGATGGCGTTGGTGAGGGTGGCAACGATAAAGATAGGGAAACACGGTCAAACAAAAGGGATAAGTAAGAGAGAGAAGCCATAGGAAGAAAGGAGAGCGTGGGAGTGAGAGTAGGGAAGTTTTTGGGAATATGAGATTTGGTCAATTAAGATTAGAGGTGATGAGAGATTTAGTCAATTAGTGTTATGTATATAAAAAAAAAAAAATTAATTATCGTTCGGGTCGGGCCGGGCCTAAAATATTTTGGCCTTGCCCAAGCCCGGCCCTAAATTCATGGAGCCCTAAAACCTAGGCCCAAGCCCTAAAAAATATGGTCGGGTTGTTCGGGTTGGGCGGGCCCCCTGACCTATGACCACCCCTAAATATAACATCCAATGTAATATAAAATAACATTAATTAATATTGATAATAGAACAAATTATATTTGTGTTGAATATAATATGATTTACTGATAAATGTGATTTTGATAATAAAATGTAACACGTGAAAACTGAAAATTCTAGAAGTACCATATTAAATATAACATAAATGTGAAAACTGAAACTAACGAAAAAAAATAGTGAATTTGATATCATTTTATAAATCTTATTTAGATGAATTTAAATATATAATTAGATTGTGAAAAAAAATATATACTACAAGAGTTATTTTGATTTGAATAAAATGATTTTGTTGAATATGGAAACTTCCAATCACTATAATCTCGCAAAGGGAAAATTTGTCTATTAAAAATAAAGAATTTCTGAATCTGGTATTAAACAGTGCATATAATTTTATTAATTGGAGTTTTTGGTCTAATCTAAACTACTTGGAATGTATTGGTAATAAGATGTTTAATATAGGCTTAAGCAATAATTTTTCCTTGATAAATTAAACAATTCAAATTAAATAATAAATGCATTAAAAAAAAATTGAACTTTGTAAAAATTTAACGTCCTACGCATTGTGTTGGTAAAAACTAGTAATTAATTATAATGAAAATAATCATCAAGCAAAATATAGATAAATTTTAGCAAAGTCCCTCATCATTTAGAAAACCTACAATGATATCATTTGTTATTTGAAAATATTTCCAATACTCCTGTCATTTGATATTAAATATAAAATTATTTGTTTGCCCATGTTGCAATGTCACTGTAATATTCAGAATTATTTAAAACTATTTAATAAAAACTACTCTTATAACCCTTTTAAAAGAATTATGATTTTGGTCAATTTAATTTTTTTAAATTTTTAATGTAATACAATTCCAATTCCAACTGTTTTTGTTACTTTTGAGATCAAATAATGGTTATTACATTTTTTGAGTATTTGAAGAGCATTTGATGCCTAATTTTTAAAAGTTAAAATTATTTTGAGAATTTAACATTTTTTATTTGTGTGATACATTTCCAATTTTATTTATTTTTAATTATTTTTGGGATTAAAAGATGGGTTGTTGCATTTTTTAGCATTTAAATAGTACTTACTATTTTATTTTATTTTAAAAAAAGAAATTAAATTATTCGGAGAATTAAGTATTTTTTCTATTTATGAAATGTACAATTTATATATAAACTTATTCATTTTGTGTTTTTTTTTTTTTTTTTTTTTTTTTTTTTTTTTTTTGAATTGTTTGGGTAAAGTTTTCACATGAGACTTTATTTAGTAATAATTTCACTCATATTCAAATAATAGGCTTGTGATTTTATTTTATTTTTAATGTTATTTTTAACCATTTATTGTTTTTTTTTTTTTTTCTTTTTAACTCGTTTAGTATATGAAATTGCTTGAATACAAAATAATATGTTTTCATTATTTTTGTTGATCCTAAGATTTTGATGAACAATTAAATGTTGATATTTTTTGTGGGACTAATGGTTTGTTTAAGCATTTTTGTTTATTAGTTCCAATTAATGAAGATTTGATGATAAAGATGATGAAAGATTAAGAGGTTGAAGAATTTGAAGAATCTAGAAAAAACAACTCAAGTTTAAATTTTAACTCTTAATATCCCAATTAGGATCACACACGACACAAAAAGATTTTTAAATGATTTTTATAAATATGTGTGTTTTTAATAGGATCCTAATTAGTTAAATTATTTGCTCTTATGTGTAATTGAAAAAGAAATATTTATAAATGATTAAAATTGGAGTTAAGTATTTAATGGAGCTAATTAAGAAAAGAAAAATGGTTAAAGAGGAGAAAACGTAAATCAGAATGTGTTAAAAATGAGTTTAGAAAAGAGATTCAGTATCCTTAAGTCGACTGAAGCATATAAGGTAAACTATCAGTATCTCTCAGTTGACTGGTAAGTTGACCGGACAAAGCAGGAAAACTCTCTAAATCTCTAAGTCAACAGGTAAGTCGACAGGTGAAGGAAAATGGAACTCTCTAAATCTCTAAGTCGACAGATAGGTCGACCAATGGGCATAGAATCTTTGGCTTGGCAACATCCTGAATCGAGCGGTCGATTGGTCGGTCGACTGATGGCGCAGTTTTAGAATATTGAGGATTCCGAATTCATATCTAAAAGTAGTCATTTTTTGTTGGGATTTGTAAGAGATTTTAGAGATTTTATGATATTTAAGATATGCTACACCTATTATTTAATTCTTATTGATTTGGTTCATTAAGTTTTAATGTTTCTCAATTTGGTACTTAAAATTATTTTTATTCTATTTAATTGAGATTGAGAAATATTTGGGAGACTTAATTGAGAGATTTAAAAACTATAATTAAGTTAATTGAACCAAAATGAAGTCATAATGATATAAGGAGTCTAAGAGAGCATTTAAGTGTCATGATATATGGGAACTAACCGTTAAAAAAGTGATTTATATCTCGTATGTATAAACCTGCGTTTTTTATATCATTAAGTGTGGTTAAGAGAGATTAAGATATTAAGAGATTATATTGAGCTTTTCTAAGAGATATTATACTGAGATTTTTGAGAGCTATTCTAAGAAATAATCTTGAGAATCATTGGCTATTAATCGTTGCTGCTACCGGATCTTAAGTAACGACGTTTTAATTATTTTTCACTGGATTCCAGGTGAGATCTTTCCAATTCATTTCTATTTTGCACTACTTGTTTAATTTTTTGGAAATTGATATTTAGATATTGTTTCTGATTTTTGTTGAAGAAAATATTTTATAAATAATTTCTTGAATCTGATTACGTGCTAAATTACGTGCTACCCATCTTTTGTTAAAAATCAGATTTTGACTATCTCACATATTTCTATTATTAGTTTTTGGATATTAATCGAATTTTAATTTATCTGGGGTGGTATATGCTCCGAGTGAGATAATTTACTTATCAATTTGTATTGATGAGTAGTGTAACGGATTAAATGCTGTTGGGGGTATTTAATCAAATGGTAGCTGGTTTTAGTTTTTTTCTGTAAAGAGATTGAGGTAGTAATTCTTCCTGGATAGAATTGATTTGTGTAAATTTTGTAATGGTTCAATTCTTACCAAGTAAAATGATATTTGGAGTGTTGGTGAGATTTTGATTCTTTTGCCTTTGTATTAAAAAGAATTAAGTTATTCTTTAACCTGTAAAAAATAGAGGTTCTTCCTTAGCCTGTGAAAATGATTTTGTAAAGGTTAATTATGAGCCTGTAAAAGAATCATTGTGAGGGTTTAGTTCCTACCTTTAAAGGGATCTTGAATATTAGTGGGTGCAACTCTCCATGGAGCTCGGAGGACTAAATTAGCCAAGAGTAGTTTGGTAAAGCAGTATAAATTTCTGGTGTGCTACAATATTTATTTTATTATTGTTGTTTGGTGTGCACTTAGTTGATTTGATAATTTATGATAAAAATTAATTATGATTTATTGAAGTTATTATTCTGATAATTTTTTTAACTACCCAATTCACCCCTTCTCTTGGGTATTCCACTAGGCCAACAATTTCTATCAACGTTTATATAAGACATAAATAATAAAAAAATATAAAAAGAAAAGAATAATATTTTTTTCATTACTTCTATCAATAAGAAATAAATAATATAAAAATAGAAATAGAAAATAATGATTTATAAAAAGAAAAAATAGAAAGTCTAGTAAGTGAAACATTTTATAATTTTTTATTATATATTTGTGTTACATTGTATTTTATTTAAAAGAAATAGAATTGTCATTTTATGTAAAGAATAAATTATGAAAGTGTAAATATTTCAAACAAAATTAAACGTTATCTATTCACAGGAGTTTTGGGGTGTCAATGGATTTCTAAAATGACCGGGAGAGCAAAATCATTTTCTAAATGAAAGAAAGTGTTTTTACAAGTTTTTTCAAATGACATGGGATGTTAGTGAAATTAACTCATGAAAATATTCATTAAACAAAAACGATTAAAATTCGCTCAACACACTATATTAATAATAAATAACATTTAAATAAAAAAATATTAAAGAGAAATAAATTGAAAAAAATTAAGAGAGATGATTTTTTTTTTTTTATTTTATCATTTATTGGGTTTGACAATGGAAAATGAATAGGAGACAAAACTTACATTTGATCGGCTCTCATTTTATTCCAAGAACAAGTCTTTCAATTTTAGATTATTATTTCTTTCACTGATTTTAATTTTCGCTGACAGAGAATCATATAAATAATATAATACGTGGATATTTTGTTAGAGTGAAGTATTTCTTTGAGATTTTCTTAATTAAAAAAATACAGATGGTATTAGTGGGAGAGCCATATAAAATTATCCATTATTTTTTATATATATTGATAGGCTGACAATTTGACATAGTTCTTTTCGAACTTCCACTAAGTTCAATTTGTTGACAGATTTGGTTCCTCTTTATTTTTATTCTCACTCCAGCTAAGCTCTTACTGTTCCTTCATAAGGGACCTACCGACCTTGTTAGATAGCGAAGGCCAATGAAAATGAGCCGTCGGAAGTGTAAGATTGAATATCGGAAAATAATTATCATGTTATTCGATATTCTTAGCCTGCATTATGCATATACAAATGTGTCACAGTTGTGTAAGTTTTTAATTATAATACTAAATTAATAAAAAAATTCAAAATAAATAATTATTTTAATTTTACTCACATCTATTACAATTTATAAAAAAATTAATACTCCAATTAGGGTTGGGTTACCAACAGTAATTCCACCGCCGCTAGTCAACTGATTCCAGTCACTGTTGATCACTAAAATTATTTTTAATTATATTCAACTACTTTTTAATTATATTCAACTAATATTTTGGTTGTTGGTCACTCAAAAATTACGTAAATATAAATAGAAATATATTAAACTATTACTACAAATATACTTAAAAATATAACTAAAAAATATATTAAAAAATAATAATTATGTATAACTGAAAAATACAATAAAAACTATGTAATTTAACCAAACAAAAAATGACGGCCGGTGACTGGACTTTTTCCACCGGATTCCTAAAGTCCAACAACGGGAAGCGACAAGTGACGACAGAGAGTGGCATCGATGGTAAACGATGCAAATCTTAATTGAAATAATTTGATTGGAGATATAAATGAGCATTGATCTTGAAATTAAAACACAAGTCAAAACATAATTAAATGACTTATATTTTAAGTTAAATTACATTTTTCATGTTATGCTTTGATTCAATATGTTCTTTCTTCCTTTTCTTTTTTTTTTTTTTTTTTTTTTTTGTCTAATGGAAATGAGGTTAGATATCAATTTTGTTTTTTCTAATGCAAATTTCTTGAGATAGAGAAATATATTTTGTTGGATTGATTTTATTTTATTTTATTTTTGTTTGCACATTCAAAACTTAAACTAAGTGATATATAATTGAAATGGAGGAATATTGGAATAAATAGATGAAATTTGAAATTTTTTATTTATTTACCTTTTTTTTATTTGTATTTTATTTTTTATCTATTTTTAGCATCAGTTTCTATTCCTATTTGATGATTACTGAAGTTCTTTACCTTCTTTTTTTTTGTATACAATAATTATTGAAATAAGATTTGAATTGTGGAGGCGGTGTTATTTGCATCGAGACAATCATAGATTGTTATCGTAATCTACCAATTTGATAAGATAAAATTAAGACGTTAATAGGGGTTTTTTTTTTTTTTTTTTAATTTTCAAATGTTTTCCAACTAAATTTGTCATGTAACTATTGTTTTATTTATTTCATATTAATCCTCTTTTTTTTTTTTTTCCTTTTATATATATATATATATATATATATATATATTGTCATTAAATTAAGTATTTTATTCATGATTGTTGTGAGATAGAACATAATGCTTTACTTTGGTCACATTTTTATTTGCTAAGATGGTTAAGAGACATTTCTTGAATTTAATGATCTCAATGGGTGATAAAATTTATAACCCTAAGTTCTCTCTTCTTATCATATAATTTTCATGTCTAAATTTGTTTCTTTTATATTTTGGAATTTTTTAGGTTGTAGATGAAGCATAAAAGAAAATCTATTGGAAGCTCTATATAGGTAAATAAAGATTGTATTTGTAAAGAATTTATAATATGTATTTCTCTTATTGGGAATCAATAATATTAGTGAAAGTGTTTTTTTTTTTTTTTTTTTAATTATTTAATAGTGTAATTTATTCATTACTTCCATATAACATGTGCTATGTCTCCTTATTTTATATCAGAATAAGTTTTAATCTTAGTTGTCAGTTATTATTGATATTCAAATGAAATAGTTGTAGAATATTGTATAAACAGTTTATCCAAAAAATTATTGTATAAACTGAGAAAATTACGTCAAAAAATCAAAATTATTATGGGTTATATGCTAGTACATTAAAAATAATAATTACATATAACTAAAAAAATACACTAAAAAGTAAAAAAATAAAAAATAAAAATCGACAACCGACGACCAGACTTTTGCAATTTGAGTCCTAAAGTCTAACAACGAGCAACAACGAGCGACGATAGAGGGTGACGTCGATGGTAGACGATGATACAAACTTTAATTGGAAATATTTGATTAGAGATATAAATGAACATTAACCATGAGATTAAAACACAAGTCAAAATATAATTAAAATATTTATATTTTAAATTAAATTAAAATAGGATAAATTATAAATTAAAATTTCTGTTTACAATTTTTGACTAATTATTTCTATACCGATGTGCCAGGTTTTTATTTCTTTTGAATTTGGCGTCGGACGGTATATATTTAAAATTCTAAATAAATAAAGTTTGTTCTTTTTTATGTCTATTTCAGTAGAACCTAAATTTTTCATAAAGTCAAAAGCATATATATATATATATATATATATATATATATATATATATATATATATATATATATATTCTTAAATATTCCGATCGAACCTTAACTAAAATTAGTAAGTAAGATGAGGAGTGGGAGTTGTCCATTTTACATTACGAATCGCTTCCACCTTTTTTTTTCAATTAAAAATTCGACGTTAATCAGACAAATTATTCCATCTCGTTTCATTTCTACCCATCATATTTTTTATAAACTTTAATCTAGAGGATCATTTCCTTTTTCATTTTTCTTTTTTTTCTCAATTAAGAATTTGATATTATTCAGACCAATTATTCCATCTCTTTTCATATCTACCCCCTCATATTTTTCAAGACTCTAATCTACACGATCATGAGGTTTATATATCATTAAAACAAATATATATATATATATATATATATATATATATATATATATATATATATATATATATATATCAAAAAACCATTAATATATATATATATATATACACACACATTGAGTAGGAATTTATGTGAAATTTATTGAAGACAATAGCGCTCTTTTCAGTATCAAAGAAATGAACTTAGAGAGAGAAACTCCTACCAGAAAATCATCCAAAGAAGAGGATGATCACCGGAAGAGTTCGAAGAAAGTTAAAAATGATTAGCACCCCAACTTCTCAGGCGCCATGGAAATGGAAATAGCACCGGGGATAGCACTTAGTTAGATAGCAAAAGAATAGAAATTCATGAAGTTTTATTTGGTGGAGCAGATGTTGGTCATAATTATTGAAATTTCAAAATAAATATTTAAATAATTATCAAATAAAATTAATAATAGTTAAAAAAAACATATAAACATTAACAAAGTACGTACAGGCAGTAAAATCAATTTCTAGAAAGATTATAATGTGTATATCAAACTAACTTCGTAATAGAAACATTGACAAATAGATGCAAAACCAAAGATAGGATGTGAACATTTACAGAACAAAAACGAAATAGAAACAAGATGTGAAATAAATTTTAAATAAAGACTTCCTCAAATTATTCAAACGATGAATGAAAAAAAAATTAGTAATGATAAGGGAGAAATTCCTGCCCATGTGTAGCGTTTAATAGAAGCCAAAAAGACGTTATAGGTCGGGTCGAATTGTTGAAATATAGCTCGGAAAAGGTGGCCCAACAATCACGTCGGTTCAGGCACAACGGCCAATCCAGAATAAGGGCAAGCTTATGAGAGCATCTCAAAACCTAAATAGAAGAAGGCCCATTAAAGCAACCTAATTAGGTATAATAATAAAATAAACCCAAAACGTGGGAGGCCACAAGAGATCAGCCCAACCCCACGATCCCATGCACGAAAGAAATTGTAACCAATTCACCACATGCAACAAAATCCTCAGTGAATCCCTTCATAATAGTAGTAGATCGGGGAGGGGGGGGGGGACGATGCCACCAATAACAGCATGAACAAAGAGGTCTATAAATAAATGAAGGAACCACCATATCATTTACGATTTTGAGTACTTGAGCTTTCACTAAAAAATAAACTAATTTATTCTCAAGTTAGAGGTTCTTTGGCCGATATCACACCGGTGTCCCCTTTGAGCTTATCGGTTTTGCAGGTCAATTATTTACTGATTGAGGAAGTTTTTGGCACGTGGGGGAGTCTTCTGCACATGCTAGGGATTTTTGGCAACGTCATTTGGCACCGTTTGTGGGAAGCCAATCAAATATCTTACTGTTATCAAGATAAGGCAGCTACGAGCAAGAGGGGTCGGTCCGAGTCAAAGTATTAAAGTTTCACCATCGGCGGATACTGAAGCTCCAGTAGAAACCCTAGAAGAGATTTGTGATGATCCTTTGCTAGAGGTACAAACTACTGACTCTAGGATCGACGCTTTAACGAGTAAGATATAAGCAATAGAGGATGTAATAATATGGATGGCATAGCAGATCACTAGGAACGCCTAACAACTCTCTATTAATAATGGTTTGGGAGAAGAAGCAGAGTCCCCAGAATCTATGGAGCCATCATCATAGGGGAAAGGAGTTGTCCTGAGAAACGCCAGCGATCACTTGGAAGAAAGAAGAGTATTGAACCGAACTGAGACTGTGGACTCCCACTAGCAACCTAAGATTTGACAAGAAAGAGACCTGCCCCTAGACGAGATGGAGATGCTGCTGAAGGGAACTAATATGCTATTTACCTTTCACATCTTGGAGGTACCACTCTCGAATAAGTTCGGCCCAACAAAGTTCGAGAAATACAATCGAAAGATGGACCCAATCAACCATATTCGCCAGTTAGACATGTCATAGCGCTTTATGGAACATGCAACTCTGTACTATGCAGAGTTTTTGCTACCACCTAAAAAGGATCCGTCTTGGAATGGTTATACAAACTACCACCTAATTCCATCTTTTCATTCACCGACTTCAGGAGATAATTTATTAGTCGCTTCATAACATGCTAGAGGTTAATAAAAAGAGCCGATTACATGCTAGCTTTACAACAGAAAAAAGGGAGAGTCATTGCTGCAATACACAAATTGATTTAATGAATAACTAATGTGCATTGAGGGATGTGACACAAATCTCATCATAAAAACGTTTACTTTGGCACTATGTTATGGACGATTCCAACACTCCCTCACAAAGCACAATCCAAAAAACATGACCAAGCTGATGGAAAGGGCAAAGCCCTACCTGAAGCTGAAAGATGTTAGATACGCGAGAGAATGAAGGGTATCATCGAAAGATAACCCTAGGCAAAGCGAGAAAGACAACAACAGAACCAAGGGCAATAACTCAGATCAATAGAAAGATTGATTAACAATCTTAGGATCAAGATCAGAAGCTCGCTAAGAACCCAACCTCCAGGGACTACAAATGCCGATCTCAAGAATTCTGCATGAAATTCAGTCATCCGAGGTGGTTCACTGTCCTCTCAAAATCCATACAGAATCCAACATAATGAACAAAGTACTACAAATTCTACAAAGATCATAGCCATGATACATATCATTATTGGGACCTTAAAAATGAGATTAAACGGTTGATTGACATGGGCTAGCTACATGGCTATTTGTAGGAGTGGACAAGGGAAAGAACGAGGGCTAGGAGTAAGAACTAAGGTGAAAACTATGATAAAGAGCGTAAAGACAAAGGCCCCAACAACACTCGGGAAGTTATCTACATGAAAAACACTTGGGAAGTTATCTACAACTATGAAACCAAGCCCAGTTATCTCGTTCAACAATGAGGACTGCAAAGGAATTGTGCACCAACACGAAGATACCTTGGTCATAACTCTTTGGATCTCCAACTTTGAAGTAAGGATGATCTTAATTGATAAGGCCAGTTCTACCAATATTATTGTAATACCCCAAAAATTTATATTTTGAAAAATATTATTTTATATAAGTTTAATATTTTGGGAGTTGTTTTGCAAATTTATGGTATAAATAAATATTTGATATTTTGGGGAAGATAAGTGTAATTATTGGGTTTAATATGAATTATTTGATAATTATGGGGTGTTAAATATAATTTTTAAAATCTTAATAGTTAAGCAAACGATTTGTGACCATGAAATTAAAGAAAAAGAAAAAAATGATGGCCACGATTTCTTCATTTTTGTACACACATACACACACACATATATATAGGGTTAATAGCACTTTACCCCCGTGGTTTGGCCCATTTTCACTTTACCCCCCCTGTGGTTTGAACTTCGCCACTTACCTCTTGTAGTTTGTGGACCTAAGTGCAATACTAACTCCGTTAATGAAAAACATGAAATGTCAATTTTTCCTTTCTTTATACTATTCACATTTATTGGGGTATAAAGTGTAATTAACCTTACCCAATTCTCTCTCATCTCATTCTCAGTCCCTCACGTCACTCTCGCTTCCTCTCCGATCTTGCACCGACGACTACCCCACCTGCTGAAATTACCATCGTTCATCGTCAATGTTCTCTCAGATTGGAGATCTTACGCTCATTACTCTCTCTCTCTTTGGTGTCTCAAATTTGAGAGTACATATCAGATCTGTTTCATATCTGAGAAATCGTTTGTCTCTCACTCATCACCTCTTACCTTAATCTCATTCTAGATCTATGAATTCATTCACGTTGATTCTCCATTTGGGTTTGATTGTGAAGGTTTTGTCCAGATCTGAGAAATATAGTTGATTTGAAGATTTACAACTCTTACCCTAATCTCATTTCAGCTGGTTCATCTGCATTCTCGGCTCGGCTGAGTAGAAGAGGAAGCATGTCGTCCATATCTCTGGTGATTCAATTGTTGTGGAGAAAGTCCAAGACAAGTACAATCAGTACTGGTCGTTCTTTTACCGTCCGAATGGGATCGAGACTGCCGAGAAAGTCCTGACCTTCATGGATACATTCTATAATCTCATCACAAATATCTACGAGTGGGGATGGGGTCAATCGTTCCACTTCTCGCCTTCGATTCCCGAAAAATTACACTGCGATGCAACCAGGATTCATGAGGAGATGGTAGTAGATCTACTCAATGTTAAGCCTGGGGCACGCATTCTGGATGCCAAATGCAACGTCGGTGGCTCGATGTGTGCAAACTTAGCTCATTCCAGTACCAAGGTTGCAAAGAAAGTAGGGTTTGAGGTATTAAAGGAGAAGGATTTGGCCAAACTACCATCAAATCCATGGTGTATGAGGCTGAACATAGAGAGAATTGCCTACTAGAGAAATCTCAATGCGAAGTGGTTGAAGTGTATCAAATTAGTATTATTATATATGGTTTAAAATTTAGAGTCTTAGACTTTTTTTGGTCTTGAATCTCTTGATATTATATACCCAGAAGATAGAGAGAGAGAAAAGTTGCAGAGAGTTTTTTTTTTTTCGATGAATAAGTTGCAGATAGATGAGCAGTAGAGATAAAGAGAATGAATAGTGCATAAAATACACATTTGACCCTTAAGTTTTGGATATTATGTAGGGGAGAAATAAAGGTAAAATGGGAATGATAAAATTGTGATTTAGAGAGAAATCATGCTCAAATCAAGCCTAGCTTCATAAATGGAACGTAAGCAGCAATTGTGTAAAATTTGATAGAAAATGTTAGATTTGCATTTAGGTTCAAGACCATAGGGGGGTAAGTGGCAAAGTTCAAACTACGGGAGTAAAGTACAAATAAGCCAAACCACAAGGGGTAAAGTCCTATTAACCCTATATATATATATATATATATATATATATATATATATATATACAAATGCCACTTATATATGTATGGTGTGTAAATAGATTACACGTGTGCATGCATTCATAAAATAATAATAATAATAATAATAATAATAATAATCCTTTATATATGTATGTGTATGTGTGTATGTGTGTGTGTTAAGAAAACAAGGAAAAGTTACAGTGTGATATTGTTAAGAAAGAAAAAGAAATTTCATGAGATTTGGAATGTTTTTGGAACGATAAAAATATTCTGATTGGATTTCAGTTTCAGATTTCAAGTAGAATTTCTAAATCTTTTAATATATGTATTTAATATTTCTTTGAATTATGTGGTTTATGTTATTACTGTTATAATTATTGTTTTTTATGAGATATTTATGAGTACATATTATGTGAAAATTATGTGAAATACACATTTATGTATTTATTTGGGGTTTAATTGTATACACGTATTAGAGGGCTTGAAATTCTACTGAGCGTTGGCTCACAATCCTACAGTTTTGATTGCAGGACCGGTGAAAATAAAATTGCGCTAGGAATTTCATTTGAATGTCTATTTAATTTGTAATAGTTGTATTTGTTATTTAGCGTTGTAAAAACGACTCGATAAATCGATAATTAAAATTATCGCCGTTGCATGGTAAAATTTTTCGGATTTATGTAATGAATATTGGTGATAATTGTAGTTAATATTTATCGTTGTAAAAATTGACTCGATAAAATGAGTATAATTATTGTCGTCGTATTGTAAAATTTAAATCGATAATTATAATTGTCGCCATAATTATAAAATTTCTCAAATTTAGAATAGATATTCGGTTTTAGCGTTAATTCTACAAGGAAAAAAACCGCGTGGCAGTCTTGGAAAATCAGACCGTTACAAAGTGGTATTAGAGTTGGTTTGCAACCGCCCTAGACTTGAGTTAGGGTACCCATTGCTTATAATAAATAAAGTTATACTTAAAAATAATAATTATCGTATAACCCGTTAATTCAAAATATATATATATATATATATATATATATATATATATCATTATGGATTTTCTAGATAGCTGTGATGGTGAAATGGGTTTCTCTCTACTCTTTGGTTGATGCGCAGAAATGACAAGAATGTCCAAATTGAACATGTTATCTTAATTTTGATTCCTTTGGAAGGATTACCTAGTGAATTAATGACATGGGTTTCTGAGTCGTAACTCAACGGAATCATCCCGAGTTGGAGTTTTAGAAGGCTTATTGTAATAATAAATAACCTTTCTTTTAATTTTTTAGGGGGGGGTGCTTAGTGTAATTTTTTAATAGATTAACTCCTAAATTTTTATATTCCTATAATCCAACTAGGAATAGTTGTATTTTGAGTTTGTCCCATGAAATTAAAATGAATAGAAAAAGAAAAAGTAATCACATTGTTGGGAAAAATAAATAAATAAATAAAATAAAGTAAAAAAATATATTGCTTTGTTTGTTTTGTCTCCATTAATGAAATAATTATGGTGTGGTATATTAAGCCTATATAAATAGAAGATGTATTATGGTGTTTATACATATGTGCGACGATTGGGGTTTGGCCCATAATTGCATGCATTGACGTCTCTGTTATGTTTCCGGCGGTTTGATACTTTGTATCCATGTGTTGTTACCATTATATCACATTGGTCTCTACAGTTTCAATTTGGACATATTAACATCTTAGGTGGCACTTGATTAATGAAATTTATCTTTAGTAAGTAAAGTGAGACTGAGTTAGTGCCGTGTTAGTCGTGGACCATAGGATACATGGTTTTATAAAACATCAGCTTAAAGGTGTTTATTGTCTTCTATATAAATTATCAAATTATATTTTTGTATTAGATTATGAAAAAAATGCTGATGAAAATAGATAGTTTTACGATGATGAATGGATCAAGTAAAATTTTTAAAGGTGAAAAATAATTTTTATTATCCTGTTATCCCATAGTCGTCTCGTCAAGAGGACATGTCATGGGAGATGCAGTTGGTTCTTACAGGAAGGCATATCTTGTAAGATATTGTGTTGTGACCTGATAGGAGGGCAAATTCTGCAAGTGGTTGAATATGTTGTTGATATGTTGTGTTAAGACCTAATAGGAGGGCAAGTCTTGCAGGTAGTTGATATGATAACTCCCGATCGTGAGGTAAAACGATCCCATGGCTAATAAGGAAGTATGATATTTTATTATATAAACGTGAGTTGACTAGTCAATTTAAATTCAATTGTTATATTTTGTTGGGATTTTGATATTGATAAGTGAGTGGTTATATTTTGTTGAAATTTTTATATTGCCAAGCGAGTGGTTTTATTTTTGTTGGGATTGGATACTGCCTAATATGGTTATATTCTGTTTTAGAAAGTGAATTTTGATAAAAATACTTGATCCACAAAATAATTTTTGTATTATGAAGACAGTACACCTATAAAAATATTTATATAGATATTGGTTCACTACTAACAATAGGTGGAGTCGGAGTGTGGGGTGATTGTTGAAATTTTTTAGGGTTATGTGTAATAATTTTATATACATATTATGTGAGTATTGATCATTTGTAATGTATCTGATTTTTGTAGTTTGACACATATTTATGGGTTTCGGGACGTATTTATGTGGTTGACATGCATTTATGTGTTTTGCGACATATTTATGTGGATGAGACATATTTACGTGTTTCCAGATATATTTATGTGGCTTGAAATATATTTATGTATTTCAAGACGTATTTATGTGGTTGACACGTATTTATGTGTTTCGAGATGTATTTATGTATTTCAAGACGTATTTATGTGATTGATACGTACTTATGTGTTTTGAGACGAATTTATGTGATTAAGACACATTTATGTGTTTTGGGATGTATTTATGTGGTTAAGACGTGCTTATATGTTTTGGGACGTACTTATGTATTTGAAGGGTATTTATATAGTTTCAGACATATTTCAGAAAATCCGTTATTGAAAGTTTGGATTGTATTGATATTTATAGAAACGTTTACGAGATTATTAGAATTTTAATGTGGATATTGGAGATGATTATTTTTAGTCGCACGGGACAGTCCACGAGAAATTTGGGCTATCTATTGGTTAAGATGTTGGTTCCAACATGTTGTCTTGAATGTCGAATAGAATTGATAGATGCTAATTATGGGATATGGCAGTGGACTTGAAAAGTCATGCCAAATGAAAAAAATTATTAAGGTCATAGACCTATTGGAATTGAAATAAACCCAATCCAAATAAAACTATCGTGATATTTAAAAAAAATATATTTATTGGTTTATATAAATATTATTACTATTTATATCAGAATAGCACAGTGGAAGCGTGGTGGTAACTTCCGGTTAATATTATTTAACTGAGAGTGGCTAGTACGGTGTGATTCTGAATTATTATTGTTTTGAATGAAATTTCAAGGACGAAATTTATTTAAAGGGGTAGATTGTAATACCCCGAAAATTTACATTTTGGAAAATATTATTTTATATAAGTTTAATATTTTTGGGGTTGTTTTGCGAATTTATTGTATAAATAAATATTTGATAATTCTTAGGGAGATAAGTGTAATTATTACGTTTAATATGAATTATTTTATAATTGTGGGGTATTAAATATAATTTTTAAAATCTTAATAGTTAAGCAACCGATTTGTAGCCATGAAATTAAAGGGACAAAAAAAAAAAAAAAAATTATGGCCACGATTTCCTTATGTTTGTACACAGACATATATATATTATATACAAATGCCACTTATATATGTATGGTGTGTATATAGATTACACGTGTGCATGCATTCATATAATACTACTACTACTACTACTACTAATAATAATAATAATCCTTTATATATATATATATATATATATGTTAAGAAAATGAGAAAAAGTTACAGTGTGATATTGTTAAGAAACAAAAAGAAGTTTTACGAGATTTTGGAATGTTTTTGGAACGAGAAAAATATTCCGGTTGGATTTCGGTTTCGGATTTCAAGTAGAATTTTTAACTCTTTTAATATATGTATTTAATCTCTCTTTTAATTGTGTGGTGTATGCTATTACTGTTATAATTATTATTTTTCATGAAATATTTATGAGTACGGATTATGTGAAAATTATGTGAGAAATACGTTTATGTGTTTATTTAGGGTTTAATTGTATACACACGTATTAGAGGGGGTAAAATTTTACTGAGCGTTGGCTCACAACCCCATAGTTTTTATTGCAGGGCTGGTGAAAATGAAACTTTACTAGGAATTTCATTTGAATTTCTATTTAATTTGTAATAGTTGTTTTTGTTATTTAGCGTTGTAAAAACAACTCGGTAAATCGATAATTAAAATTATCTCCATTGCATGGTAAAATTTCTCTGATTTATGTAATGAATGTTGGTGATAGTTGTAGTTAATATTTACCGTTGTAAAAATTGACTCAATAAACTGAGTATAATTATTGTTGTCGTATTAAAAAATTTAAATTAATAATTATAATTGTCGTCGTAATTGTAAACTTTTTCAGATTTATAATGGATATTTAGTTTTAGCATTAATTCTCCAAGGGGGGACTCCGCGTGACATCCCTAGGAAACCAGACCGTTACAATTATCTTCGTAAACATGCAAAAGCAGATGGGAGTACCTAGCTCAGACATCAGATCAACCCAGATCGTTATGGTAGGGTTCAATGGTGACCTTAGCTCTCCTAAGGGAAATATCACCTTATCGATTACTGCGAATAAGGAGGAAAATGGACTCACCAAAGCCACAAAGTTCATTGTAATGAATTTCTCAACTCCATACAATGCGATCTTAGGGCGACCATGGATTTATGCAATGGGAGTTGTGGCATTCACGTTTCACCAATGTATCAAGTACGTAAAGGATGGAACAGTGGCAGTTATATGGGAAGACCATGTTTCGTCCAGACTATGCTTCGCGATAGTGATGAATGGGAAGAAGACGACCCAATAGCAATTAAGGATGGAGCAGGAAGAAGCTCCATTGACACCTCTGCTTAGGAGATAGATGATTTCAGAGAGTACCCTAGTGTTCTCCAACCAGCTAAGCAAGTACGAGAGGTGACCTTGATCAAGGAAGAAAGCAGTTAACGATAGGCACATCTCTAAGCTAACCAAAGGAAGAAAGAATCAAAGGGTTGCTGGGAAGAGGCCTAGGCGTGTTCTCCTGGGCTCCAGAAGATATGAAAGGAATTACTTCTAAACTAGCAGTCTATTGACTTAACATCTCAAGATCTTACCATCTAGTCAAGCAGAAGAGGCGAATGTTCAGTCAACAAAAGAAAGAGGTGATAGAGTCAGAAGTGAAGACGATGCTCAAAATAGGTCATATAAGGGAAGTAATATACCCAAAGTGATTGGCTAACCCTGTGCTTGTAAAAAAATATAATGGGAAGTGGAAAATGTATGTAGACTTCACTAACCTCAACCAAGCATGCCCTAAGGACTGCTATCCAATGCCAAGGATAGATCAATTAGTGGATGTAATGGCCGGGCATGAGTTGCTGAGCATGATAAATGCCTGCTCATGTTACAATCAGATCCGGATGAACCAATAGGATGAAGAAGGAACCGCATTCATCACACCAAGAGGTACGTACTGTTATACAGTGATACCTTTTGGATTGAGAAATGTAGGGACAACCTACCAACGACTGGTTGACCGTATGTTTCAAGAAAAGATTGGGCTGATGATAGGAGTCTACATTGACGACATGCTAGTCAAAACTGCTAAGTAAGAACATCACTTAACCCATCTAGAGAAAGCCTTCACCATACTATGGACATTCAACATGAAGTTAAATCCAAAAAAGTATGCGTTTGGAGTAACATCGGAGATGTTCTTGGGTTTTTGTGGTGAACCAAACAGGAATAACGGTAGACTCTGGATAAATAGAAACTGTGCAGAATACAAAGTCTCCTACAACTATAAGAGAAGTTCAAGTGCTAACTGGAAGGTTGGCAACATTAAATAGATTCATCTTTAAATTTACTGATGGGTATGCTCCTTTCTTCAAGATCTTAAGAGGGAGTAAGAACTTTCAGTGGGATGATGATTGTAAACATGCATTGTAGTTGATGAGTGGTTTATTTACCAACAAATCAAATACTTTTAGGTTCAAATATTTGTGTGTTTTCAATCATTTGTGTTAGTTTAATGTGTGTTCGTATTGTTTTATAGGTTTTTAAATAAATAGGTAAAAAGGTGCAAAGTCGGTTCAAGTGCAGTAACTTCAAGAATTTTGGACAAGATACAATTATATTTTGGAAAAACTAAAAACATTTAAGTTGTATATCTATATTTTAGATTTTCATAGGTTTTTGAATCACCTCAATCGGAGTTTCGTACGAGAAAATTACGGCTAAAAGACCACCGCTGCAGCGGTAAAGAGTCAATGAACCTACTGACTTCCCACCACTGTAGCGGTCCGGCACCAGGTGGCTTAGATATTTCTTGATATTTGTGAGATATTTTGGACCCCTACTTGATCACCACTTTCCCCAACACTCTTAGGACATTTTTGGGAGTGTTTTTGGAGCTCCAAGACATATTAACCAAGAGGATATCACAAATCCAAGAAGAGGAAACGATCTCGAAGCGGTTTTAGCCGACGTTCTTTAGATAACGGCTAGTCTCCTTTATTTATCTCTTTATTTCTTAGTTTAGTTGGTAGTTTTGTTCATCTTTAGTTTGTATATTGTTGAATATTGAGTTATGGCCTTGTGTAGCTAAATATATATTGCTTAGGGGTTGATGTAGTCCATGAAAATGTGCTTTGAATAAATCAATGTTTTACTAACGGTTGTTTATCTTTATCCAATTGTGTTTACTGTTTTATTACTTCCATTATATGTTTTTTATGATATATTGGTTGGATTGAGAATACGGAGTTTGACACTCGGGATAGGTAACCCAGAATTCGGATTAGGGTTTAAACACAACGTGACGATCTAATGACTCGGGAGAGTATTAGAAAGTATGGAATTAGTGAGGGTGGGGCAAGACTCATGTGATCAGTGTCATATAGACGCTAGACGGGGACGTCGGTGTTGACGTGAAGTCGCATATTCATTTACTTTACACTCGGGAGAGGCAGTGAGTGAGATTTCGATACATAGATTGTCGAATAGTGTGAATGCCGTTAATGTAAATGAGACTAAATCGAACATGATTAAGTGAACAAAGTTAATATCTAGACAATATTTTCCCATTAACGTCGTAGTAGTATTATAGTTTAATAATTAGTTTATTTTAGTTTATAATTATTATAAAAAACCCTAAATTTGAGTCGCCTAAATAAAGTTAGGTTATGACAATTACGGTACTTAGAGATAATCTAATCTAATCCATATGGATACGACAACCCTTACTTTTCCTACTACACTAAACCTTGACCCGTACACTTGCGGTAAAAGTAGTGATGTAATATTCCACTACTAGAAGTCCATTAAGAACTACCTTGGTTCAGTTGAGACACTAGCCCCAAGGTATGTCCCCGAGATAAACTCTACTAATACTTGGTAGTGACTACAGTTTCCGTCAATGCTACCTTAGTGAAGGAAGATACAGAAGGGTAGAGGCCAGTGTTTTACATAAGTAAATCATTGACTCCAGCTGAGACATGTCACACTAAACTGGAAAAACTTGCTTTGGCTTTAGTAACGTCAGCTCAGAAGTTGAGACCCTACTTCCAAGGATAAGTGATCAACGTATTAACCTTATACCCCTCCTCAGAGCAATGATGCACCGACTATAAGCTTTAGGTCGGCTCATAAAATGGGCAATAGAAGTAGGAGTTTTTTTTTTTTTTTTTTTTGTTATATATATATATATATCAAATACAAGCCAAAAACGGCAATCAAAGTCCAAGCAGTAGCAGACTTTATTGCCGAGCTGACTCCTACAAGAGAAGATGCAATAAAAGACGATGAATGCCCCGAACAGTCAATTGGACTATGTAAAACTAGCACATAATCTAAAACTAGCACACAGTACACACCTTGCAATGTATTACACACGTATAAACTAGCACATAGTCTAAAACTTAATCTAAAACAAAAGAAGTTATTAAACAACTAATAACAACAAGAAAGTGTAATATACATTTAGAAGGTTTGTCCTTAAAACTCAGGTATCGAAGACAATTCATTTTTCAATGCCCTTGTTATGCATAATGAAAGCATTTTCCTTTGTCGGGCCTCTTTTTCTTCTTGAGTTTTTGGTTCACTTTCAAAGATGAGCTAGGTTTGGTCTTCTTTTATTTCCTTTTGAGATTGAAAGCTTCACCACTACGTCTAGAGATCCCTTGGACTTTTTCAAGGTCCCCTCGGCGGTCCTCAACATGTTAAGAAGTCCCAAATGTTCTCATTTGTTTATGTTGAAGTCCACCACATACTGGTTGAACGCGTCAGGAAATGGATGCATAATAAGATCCACAATTAAGTCATGATCAAGAGGTAATCCCAACTCCAATCCCTCAATTTGACTAATCATCTTAAAGACGTGGTCTTTAATAGATACCCTACCAGCATCTTAGATTTAAAAAGTTCCTTTGAGATGTTGTACCTAGTCATACGACTATACTCAACTCACATATGTGCTTCCCAACCCTTCGGTCAATTTCTAGTGCTTATTACCCATCCATGTTGTTGTATAGCACTGAATTTTTTTATTATCATCTGTCCATTTTTAGATCATGACATGTTTTTCTTAAGAGTTTTCATATGATACTGGTGGCCGCTAAATAAGCGCTGCCACTTTCACCGCAAGCGTACGGATCAAGTTTTAGTATAGTGGACCTTTCGGTCGGGTATCGTATCCACAGGGATTGGTGTTGTTACTATCGAGTATCGTGATTGTCGTAACCTAACTTTATCTAGGCGACAAAATTGGAATTTAATTTAATACTAATACTAAACTAATATACTAATTAAGTTAACTATACTATAAATACTAATTTGAGATTGTTTAGGGGAGTACATTGCCTAGGGATTAACTTTATTTACTTAAATGCGTTTGATTTTGTTTTAGTTAACATTAACGGCGTTCGGCGTATCCGACAATCTCGGTTCGTAAACTCCCTCGTCACCTCTTCCGAGTGTAAGACCGGGGAATACGTGACTTCGTGTCAATGCCGAAGTCCCCCTCAACGTCTTAATGACTCTAGGTCACGTGAGTCTCATCCCAACGTCATCGATTGCACACTTTCTAACGCCCTCCCGAGTCATTAGATTGTCGTGTTGTGTTAACCCTAGTCCGAATCCAGGGTTACCTCTCCCGAGTGTCAAACCCCGTATTCTCAATATATCTAAACTAGCATATAATCATAGAAAACACGGCAACACAATCGAAATTATAAGGAACAACCATAAACGAAACAAAAATTCAACCAAAACTATATTTTCATAAATACTATGTTAATCCCTATTACAATCCATGTTTAACTCATGGCCCTAACCATTTATACAATGTAAAATGAGCTAAACATGCTTAATAACTACCAAAATGAAGAAAACAAAGAGAGGAAACGAGCAACTTAATCGATATCCGAAGATTTGTCGCTAGAAACGTCGATCGATCGCTTCCTCGTTGATCCTCCACCTCGGGTTGAGAGCTCTCCCTCAAAAATCCCTAATCCTACTCCTAAAATATGGCCTAAGGCCTTAAGGGCTGAAGAGAGGGAAGAGAAGAGGAGATAAGGGATTAAAAAAAAATCTCAAAAGATCTCAAAATATCTAATAAATATCAAGGGTGTGCTGCAGGATTTTCGCCTAGGCGAAGTTAAGTCAGTTAACTTTCTGCCGGAAATTCGCCTAGGCACAGAAAAATTCACCTAGGCGAAGTTACTGCAGGTTTGAAATTTTGTTTTGGCTGTAACTTCTTTATCTGAACTGCAATTGACGCGATTCAAAAACCTATGGAAAGATAAGAAAAATATATACAACTTCCATGTTTTGAGAATTTCCAAAATCGGATTTCATAATAGTCCAAAATAGCCTTGAAGTTACAGCACCTGTACCGGCTTTGCAGGTTTGGTGACCACCTAGGCGAAGAAGTAGGCGGTGGACTTGGAAATGTTTCTACTGGGGTTTCCGCCTAGGCGGAGGTCTGGACGCCTAGGTGGTGGGCTTCCTTCATATTTTTGCCTCCTTGCTTGTTTATCCACCGTAACTTCGACTCGCCTTTGGTTCGATCTCATCGTTTTAGCTCCAGTTTCTTATCTTTTTACTCCATACACCTGATTTATACAAAAAGTATAAAAACATATTAAAACATATAAAAATAACTATAAACATACTCGAAAACTAACAAATTCGGATTGGAAATACGTAGGTAATTTACACCTATCAAATACCCCCAAACTCAGAATTTTCCTAGTCCTCGAGCAAAACACCCACACAATAGAGAAAGTATACAAACTAATTACGAAATTAAAAACTACAAATGAAAAACATTACAAACAAAAATGTGTAAGTTTTGATTATCATCTACCGGCCGACAGATGTTTCCCTCATCGGCCCCCATTCCTATCACATTCAGGCATAAATCACACCATGTAGTGTTCTAGAATTTCAATGTTCAAAAATAATAAGCGCCATTCTAGATCCTGTTTAAGTGTGTGTGATTAAACTCAATTATACTACTATCCATTGATTAGATGGGATTATCCCTAAATAAAGATCATGACTAAAACCTTTAAGGTATAGGCAATCCATACGCCTGACCTGGGATCTATTCTCCACGAATGTAGGCTCAGAGGTTCATGAAGATCAGTAGGGCTTGGTTCGGTTTTGGAATAATGGCCAAGGGTTTTTTTTTTTTTTAATAGAGAATAGGTTAACGTCGTTAACTTAACGTTACCCGAGGCACATCGCTTGGCATTCTAACACTCAAAACCCCATATTTTTTAGAAACAACCATGAACAAACGTTTAAGAACGTCGTACTCACTTGCCATGTCAAAAAGAAACTTTGTTTTTTTTTTTTTTTTTTAACACACCCCCAAACTCATTCGAATTTCTACAATTTTAAGAGTGTACAAAAATGATTAATTAACACACCCCAAAACGTATTCGAATTCTTATAACCTTAGGAATGTGCAAACAATATGAATGACAAACGACAAGCGAGTACTCGAATACTGAACCAAATTAGAATTTTGGCCTAAACCCAACCACTCACATCAAGTAGCGAAATGCTAACTTGATTCACTCAAATTGTGCCTTCAGTTTAGCAATATAGGTTTGGAAAAAGTTCAATCGGCTACGGTATTTGTTAAGTGTTCAGAATTGAAACGGCTATTAGGCTTCGATAGGGTAATGAGGGATTATGATATTATATGGTAGGCTTCAAAAGGCTCAAGCGATCAAATGACTGCCTAAATCATATCTCCTAAACAACCTCGCCTAGGATTTCGCCTCGAATTTCTCCCAAATCAGGTTCTAGAATCCCTATTGTTATGAAATTGATTGACAGATAATCGGTTTCAAATCAATAAGATAGTGTTATATTGAGTTTACATGCTCGTGCATTTAGGATCCACAATAACTTTTACTAAGACGATACGTCAAGCACATAGAACACACATGAATGAGCTTTACGCTCGACCTCAAAATAATCAGGGGACAGAATCATCATCGGGTATAAGCCCAGATGACGTCAAAACGCAGCACAAAATAGCAACTAAAGTAAACAAACTAATCCTAAACAAGCATGCAAACGATAAAAACAGTAAAATTTAACTAAAAACATATACACATACTAAAATATACTACATATCACCACCAACTCAACACAGGTGGTGTCCAAACAAGCCGTCAGCGATCCCAATGACAGTATATAGCATGATATTGAAGACGGAAGTTTAGAACACATACTTGGGAGGCGAGAGGATCTCGCCTCCGACTCAAATTGACGGAGATGTATCTAACTTATTTGTGACCCTGGGTTGCCTCCCAAGAAGCGCTTGGTTTAATGTCCTCGGCCCAACACATGCCCTCAAGACTGGCGAGATATTCAATGATCGAACCGCAAGGGCACCTGTCGATCTAACATCTTCAAGCATCCTACCAGAAACAAAAATAAAACTACAAACGAAAATTATATACAAAAATGCCTAGATTAAAATCAAGTCATTTACTCCCAATATCGAAAGTAACACTCCTTCCAATCTCCGGCAACGGCACCAAAAACTTGGTGGCCGCTACATAAGCGCTGTCACTTTTACTGCAAGCATACGGATCAAGTTTTAGTATAGTAGACCTTTCGGTCGGGTATCGTATCCACAGGGATTAGTGTTGTTACTATCGAGTATCGCGATTGTCGTAACCTAACTTTATCTAGGCGACAAAAATAGAATTTAATTTAATACTAATACTAAACTAATATACTAATTAAGTTAACTATACTATAAATACTAATTTGAGATTGTTTAGTGGAGTAGATTGCCTAGGGATTAACTTTATTTACTTAAATGCGTTTGATTTTGTTTTAGTTAACATTAATGGCGTTCGGCGTATCCGACAATCTCGGTTCGTAAACTCCCTCGCCACCTCTTTCGAGTGTAAGACCGGAGAATACGTGACTTCGTGTCAATGCCGAAGTCCCCCTCAACGTCTTAATGACTCTCGGTCACGTGAGTCTCATCCCAACATCATCGATTGTACACTTTCTAACGCCCTCCCAGGTCGTTAGATTGTCGTGTTGTGTTAACCCTAGTCCGAATCCGGGGTTACCTCTCCCGAGTGTCAAACCCCGTATTCTCATTATATCTAAACTAGAATATAATCATAGAAAACACGGCAACACAATCAAAATTATAAGGAACAACCATAAACGAAACAAAAATTCAACCAAAACTATATTTTCATAAATAATACATTAATGCCTATTACAATCCATGTTTAACTCATGGACCTAACCATTTATATAATGTAAAATGAGCTAAACATGCTCAACAACTACCAAAATGAAGAAAACAAAGAGAGGAAACGAGCAACTTAGCCGATATCCGAAGATTTTCCACTAGAAACGTCGATCGATCGCTTCCTCGTTGATCCTCCACTTCGAGTTGAGAGCTCTCCCTCAAAAATCCCTAATCCTACTCCTAAAATATGGCCTAAGGCCTTAAGGGCTGAAGAGAGGGAAGAGAAGAGGAGAGAAGGGATTAAAAAAAATCTCAAAAGATCTCAAAATATCTAATAAATATCAAGGGTGTACTGCAGTATTTTCTCCTAGGAGAAGTTAAGTCGGTTAACTTTCTGCCGGAAATTCGCCTAGGCACAGAAAAATTCGCCTAGGCAAAGTTATTGCAGGTTTGAAATTTTGTTTTGGCTGTAACTTCTTCATCCGAACTCCGATTGAGGCGATTAAAAAACCTATGTAAAGATAATAAAAATATATACAACTTTCATGTTTTGAGAATTTCCAAAATAGGATGTTATCATAGTCCAAAATAGCCTTGAAGTTACAGCACCTGTACAGGCTTTGCAGGTTTGGTGACCGCCTAGGCGAAGAAGTAGGCGGTGGACTTGAAAATGTTTCTACTGGGGTTTCTACCTAGGAGGAGGTCTGGACGCCTAGGCGGTGGGCTTCCTTCATATTTTTGCCTCCTTGCTTGTTTATCCACCGTAACTTCGACTCGCCTTTGGTTCGATCTCATCGTTTTAGCTCCAGTTTCTTATCTTTTTGCTCCACACACCTGATTTATACAAAAAGTATAAAAACATATAAAAACATATAAAAATAACTATAAACGTACTCGAAAACTAACAAATTTGGATTGGAAATACGTTGGTAATTTACACCTATCAGATACCAAAGGAATTGGATCATTCAGAACATAGTCCAATTTTTTAGAAGTCAAAAATAGCTTAAGGGATGTGGATTGACTCGTTAGGAATGCAAATCCTGCGGGTGACTGCCCCTACCATTGGGGATATATAATGGCCCTAGCATTGATAGTCACTTTAGATAGCATAGTCGTATAAGTTATGACTACTAATCACTGTAGATAACACAGTTGTACAAGTTACTGTACTATCGTAACTCTCGATCGTGAGGTAAAAACGATCATATGGCTAGCAATGAAGTATGTTATTTTATGATACATATACGTGAGTTGATTAGTCGATTTAAAACTGGTTTTATGTTAAAGATATTTGGTTGAGATTTTGATATTAACAGTGAGTTGGTGATGTTTTGTCAAGCTTTGGATACAGCCGATGTGGCTACATTTTATTCGAAAGTGGATTTTGATAAAAACTAAATCCATAAAATACTTTTATACTATGAAGACAGTACACTAATAAAAAAATAAAAAAATAAAAAATAAATAAAAAAAACTTAGTTATTTGTATTGGTCCACTACTAACACTAGGAAGAGTCGGAATGTGGGATCATTGGGATTTTATGGGGAAAGAATAATCTGAATTATCCTTGAGTTGATGAGTATTTTAGAAATTTATTGATATAATATTTTTTATATACAGTGACTATTGACTTTTTATGACATATCGGTTTTTTGTAATTGGGACGTATTTATGTATTTCGATACATATTTATATGTGAATTGAGACGTATTTGAAGCACTTGGCCTTATCAGGGACTTGATTAAATGTTGAGGCATAAAGGGAATTCTTATAGATGACCCGTTTGACATAATTTGATACATATTGATGTGGTTTGATGATATTTATGTGTTTTGAGAGACAGTTATGTGATTTTGATGTATTGAGAAAAATTTATTATTTAAAGTTAGATTGTGGTAATTTCTATAAAATGTTTACGAGATTGTTGAAAATTTTGATATAAATATTGCGATTGGCGATTTTTGTCTCACGGACTAGTTCACGTGGAGTTGGGCTATCTGTTGCTTATGATATTGGTTGCGAGCATTGTTGGTTTAAATGTTGGATGGAAATATCGTTGCGAACAAGTTGACTGGAAATATCGGATGAAATAGATAAATGTTGGTTATGAAAAAATTACTGTTAGAATGAGATAGACCCAACCCACTGAGACTACCATGATATTTTAAGGATATATTGTATTTATTGTTGTTTTATCATAGTAGCGCAGCAGAAGCATTTGGAAACATGGGATTCTTTGATAGTTGGTTATTTGTATTAGGTGTTACCGACTAAAGTGCACCCTATTTGTTGGTTATTGGATATAATGTGAGCCATTGTGAATAAAAATGTTGCGATGTGTAGAAATAATTTGACGGTTATTGGATATAATGTCGGCCACTGCGAATTAAAATGTTGCGATGTGTGGAAATGATTTGACGGTTACGAATTATGGGTGACTTTCGGTTATATGACCCTACATAAGAAACAATTGTTTTAGAATCAAGTATGACTAACATGCACATGTAGTGTGACTCTAAATTTTTATTGTTTTGACTAAAATTTTAATTCCTATTAATTAAATGCGCATATTAGAGGGGTTAGAGTTCTACTGAGCGTTGGCTCACAACCCCATAGTTTTGGTTGTAGGATCGGCTGGGACAAAACGAGATAAGAGAATTTTTATTTGAAAAATTATGTTTAAAAAATTGTAATTATTATTTATTATTGTAATCGGAGGAAACGATAAGTATAATTATCATAATTGTTGTAAAATCTCACATATTTTCATATATTGAATTTTCGGTTTTAATAAAAATGGTTTTAAGATAACGATTTTGATTCAAAAGTTGGAAATTCGGTTTTAAATTATGAGTTTGGTAATTATTAGTTGCTGCTGGATTGTAAATTGGAAATATAAATCTATTGGATTTTATAGAATTTAAATTAGATCAATCGGTTTTCCAAAAATCTCAAAATGTTGGGAATTATTAAATATCCGGTTATATATATATATATATATACTATTAAATGGGTCGCCGCTATATATATAATCCGCGGATTAATTTAAAATAGATAATTAGTTATTTGGTGATATTTAAATGGTGATTATTCTATGTAATAATTTTCGTCGTAACATGGCCAACTAAAATTATCGCCAGTTATTATAAAAATTTATCGAATTTTGTAGATTAGAAATTCGACCAATTGGATTTGGGTAGAAATTCTCTATAGGAGAAACCATAATAGCAGCCCTGGGAAACTGGATCGTTATAAGTTAAGTTACCCCACGCCCACATAGTCTAACGTAGTCTTGATGTGCATACTGCAAGACATCTAAAGGAACACACTAGTATACTTTTTGCATGTTATAAATAAAGATAATTTCATTATGAGTTTGATTTTCAAGACACGGTACTATCGGACAGCTAAGTGCCAACTTTAGACTTATGGAACCCCTACCCGAACAAATTCCTTGGTGGAAGACCATGAAAACACATATCTCATATGCTCCCACGTACAAGTTAATATTTGCTTGGGGGGATATTTATTTATATTTCATATGTATATGTTAATTGGGGCAAAATAAAGAAGCATAAAATAAATTGCTCCATACACACATATAAATGGGATGGCATAGTCGTGGACTTGTAGGTTGATTTGGCCTGAGCCACTGGGGCAAATCTTTAGGTTTAATTTAGTTATGTAATAAATTAATCTGAAGTCAACTCATCAAATAGGTCTGCTTCTTGGTCTTCTCGATTTTCGTCATCGTTGGGCCTCCTTTTGTCTTCTTAAAATTATAAATACAATGAAAAATAATGAAAAGAAAGGGATGCAATTCGAAGGCAGAAAGGGGTATCCAAAATAGGGACCATTACAAAGAGCATACAAGCCCTTGAAAAACCCTCAAAAATTAATTACAACTTTGATTGGATTTAAAAGACCAATCCAAAAATTACAACCATTCCACAAATCAATCGCATAGCTTGAACGGTTTTACTCTATGATCATTGCCTAACTATCATATATAAAACATCACATGTAAAATATACAATAATCGGCTAATCCTATTATGACATCAAATTAGATTGATAAATAATGATGCTTCCTAATTAAATAAGAAAATTATTCTTGCCACATAACAATGTTAATTCAAATTAATTTAAATTCTACGTCTATTAAAAGTTATCATATAATAATTAAAATAGAATGAAATCAAATGTTGAATTATCTAAATTCAATGTCTATTAAAATTTTCTCATAATATTAAAAAGAAATTATTCGATAAATGTGTAAGCTTCAGAAAATGTATCATATATTTAAATTTTTTAAATAGATTTATCTATTAAATAAACTATAAGAAAGATTTTTAAAATTAAATATGGATAATTATGAAATTTTAAATAAATAATTATAATCATCATCTATAAATTATTATCTCATAATTATTTAAAATTATTAGTTAATTATCTAATTTAGGAAATTTTAAATTTTAAATTTTAAATAGTTTCCCAAATCTGATTTGATGGATTTTCTAAAAATAATTTTTAAAATATATTAAATCAGATATAGGCATATTTAAAATTCAAGTCAATATGCCAGTCAACATTTGAGTTATTCTCCCTAAATATCCAAAAAAGCAAATCTTACAGAATCTACAAAATTGCAAGCAATTTTAAATTTCGTCAGAACTAAAAGAAAAATATTGCGCTTGGAAACTACCGTTGCCATGGTGGTGGGCACCACCACAACAACGGCTAATGCCATGTTACATTGCATCGCATAGCCACGGCTGTCCCTGCTGTCATCTAGAGCTCTAGGATCCTACGGGAGTCCTAGTTTTAACCATGAGCCATTATCTCAAATTCCCCGAATTCTGATATTTCAAAATTAGTTAAAAAAACAATCTTATAAACTTAATTTCAAAAAAAATCTTTCAGATTTAGAAGAGATCGAAAACATCAATATTTCTAGGATCCAATAATTCATAAAACATAACTAAAATTGTTTTAAGTTAAATACAGATGTGGCTTTCATACCACTTGAAGGGATTGGATATAAAAAATTATTAGCACTACGATCTACGTTCCACATTTTTGAAATATCAAATCAACTGAAAGAAAATGAGAGCCATCAAATTAACTTTAGACTCTTGGGAAAATCATTATAACGCGTGGACCCTGACCATCAAATTAACTTTAGACTTCTGAAAAAATCACTATAGCGCGTAGACTGTATTGGCTAAAATTTTAATTTTGTGGATTGTTCATTAGAAAATTGTTTTATTTATTTATTCCTATTATTAACCAAGTAGAAAAAAAAAGGTGCATATAAAAGAAATGTTTGCTTTTATAAAGGTATAATTAATATAAAATTTTACAATTGAAAATATCTTATATGTTGGAAATAAAAAATTTAAATTCTATAAAATATTTTTTTTTTTAATATATTACATGTTTCAAATAAAAATTTATTATTAAATATAAAAAATTAAATATAATTTGATAATAATAATAATAATAATAATAGTAATAATAAATAAAAATAAAGATAATCTTGTCATATAAAATTTTATCAATTAAAAATCATTTTGCCTTTCAAAAGCACAATTTTCATGATTTTTAAAAATAACATTAAAAAAGAGAAATTCACCGGCTGTTTTTTAAACAAGTTGATTATTAAATACACTTATGTCGGTGTCTTCTTTTCAAAAAGAGAAGCACCCAAAAAAGGGATCAAACTAGGGCTCAGTTAATTTTCTTTTTCAAGAATAGAATATCACTCTTATGGCATGTTTGGTACACATGATTTGACAATGGATTGGAATAGTCATGGGAATGACCTATCCAACTCCTATGTGTAGTAAATGAGATTAAATTTCATTCTCATTATAAAGAATTTCTTAATCCCATAAAATATGGAATCAATCAATCACAAGATAAACTTGGTATTTAGTTAATCCTAATTAGAATGGATTAGGTATTATTTTTTCATTGACCAAAAAACACAACCAAACACATTTGAATGAGAATGAAATTTAATGAAATTTAAATAAATTACTAGTTTACAATTTAAAATTTTCATTAAATTACCATTTTTACCTTTTGAATTTATAACACATATATCCCCTAATTGTTTTATTTGTTTTCACTTTTCTCCCAACTTTTCTTTCCCCTAACCATCTTCTCTAGCAAGAATCCAACATTGAACTCTCTCTCTCTCTCTCTAAATCAAACATTGCAATGTGAATAGTCATTCTAATACTATATCTAATTCATTTTGTCAACAAAAATAGAAATGGTAATTGATGTTACCGGAAAAGGGTAACACAATGAATTTAATCTACTCTCGATAGCCTCCGTTCTATTGCCTCCAGGGATTCCTGCACAAATTCTTAACACCGAGGGATACATCCCGGTGATGAACCTTCGGTGTGAGAGTAAGTATCGAATGAAGAATGCTGCCTGAGATACACAATGTAGTATTACTCCAGAATTGCATAAAGTAGCATCGCATAGCGTCGTATTGCGTACCTAGGCTCATGACTTACTCAAGTACTTATACGCTTCTTCGTCTAGGATGGAGAGAGGGTAGAGTGTCGAGTCACCAAATCCGTTATGGCATAATGATTGTTCTGTTATTTGTGCGTTTTTTATGCCAAATGAATATTCTCTGCCGATTAGGTGGTGTCTCATCTTGTGACACTAAGCGCTGCGCTTCGAGACGGCGATGGGCCTGGGCCTGGGCCTAGGAGATTTTGGGCACAATCTAGTCCCACTTTCCGATATGTTCCTTGGACTTTTTGGTTGGCCGCCACAAAACCAAATTCACCACCATCAATAATAATTCCATTCCAACATATACCAAATGAAGCGTTTAGGGTATGGACAAAGTGTAGTTTGTACTTTGATATATTAATTTCATCAAATTATCCATTGAAATTTTATATTAATTTTTTAATTCAATTATCATTTTTTACAAGGCTTGGACCAAATTTATGTTGGATATTGACGCATTCCAACTACAATAGTAACATCTAGAAATGAAAAATTCCCTAAATTTGGCAGAGAGGTAGCGAAAGATTCTTAATATCCAACAAAAAAACTGATCAATTCCAAGAATTCCATGTGTATTTTTCAATCCAATTCCAAGAATTCTCTTTGGTGTTTCTCATGTGGAAGAAATTCTTACTTCTATATTCAGTTTTTTAAGAGGAGCTTGATAAGGAATTTGAGCTAAGATTTTAGGCCCAAGAAAGGAAAATATCTGGCTGATAAAATTGAGTTAGGAAAAGGCACGGGCGGCCCAACACATAGCTCAGATAAAACTCATCACGATAAGCCCACATGTCATCCTGGGCAAGCACAATAAAGACGCCCAATATGCAGAAAGAGTCAGGCCGAGGACATTGGTCCAAACTGATAATCCATGTATGGATCCATCAAGTGAGAAGTCAAACAATATAACTTAGTCAAAGATACAATCCCATATTACGCTGAGTTCGAAACCACTCCTAACTAAATAGCAACAAATAGTGGGAGAAGACCATTACTCACACCTAGATAGGGAGAAGATGACTCATACCTACATAGGGAGAAGTGGCCCATCATCAAATAATGGGGAAAGTGGGGGAAATCATGCATGCAACCACCTAGGAACAAGTATAAGTACCGGAGGTAACTTGTAATTTAGAATATGGATTCAATTATCATCTCTGGTTGATTAACTTATTTTTACGTTGGAGGTTTTTTTGACCAACATTATACCAGTATTCCCTTGAGCTTATCGGTTTTGCAGGTTATCGGTTTTGTAGATTGCTGGAGATTTTTGGCTACAATTGGTTTCCAAACACAATCTAAAGACTAAATGAAATTTAATTAAATAATTAACTAATAGATATGATAATAAAATCACATTTCCTTCCCCAGCATAAATTAGGCAATCCATTTTGGCCGTTGAATGAAATTTAAAGCAGCCATCCAACAATCATGCTTGAGAGAGAAGGGCATCCCGAAAAAAATAGGAAAAGGGTTGGGGACCTTTCACATTGAAATGACTATCGATTAATTGACAATGACTTTGAACCCCAAGCCGATTCCTCAAAAGAAAAGAAAAGAAACGAAAAAACAGCCCACAAAAGAATTGACCCCTACCCACCATCCACTGTCTCTATCTCAAATTGTTTCCTATCATGCCAAACCCCATAAAAAAAATAATAAATAAATAAATAAAATAAAATAAAATTGACCAAGTTAAAATCGATTTGAGAAAAATCTATATATAAGATTAAATTAAAGAAACATTCGGAGTAAGATTTTTGCTTAAAAATTTTACATCCCCATCTTTAAAATAATTTAATTAAATTATATTTTGTACCTTTTAATTTTTTATATATATTTTATTAACCAATTTTTGAATAATTTATTATTCTTTTACACTTATAAATTTAAAAATTGATATAATATCTTTAAGCATGAGAATTCCTATTTTAATATTATATATATCTGTGTGTAATTGTACATTATATTTATATAATAAATTAGTACCATATTTTTAAAATGTCTTTTCTTCAAAAGTTGGGATCGAATTGTGAAAAATTGATGCATGAAGTTGCATTATAGAAGTTTTAAAAGGAAATAATTTACGTAGAAAACTTTGATGTCTCCCCTTTCAAAGTGATTTACTTAAATTATATTTTTTATCCTTTAAATTTTATATATGTATTTTATTATATATTTTTTATTATTTATTATTATTTTCATAGTTATAAATTAAAAAAAAATAAAAAAAAATAGTGATTTTAGGAATAAGAAATTTTAATACATCAATCAACCTACAAGTTGTAGGAAAATCAAACATCAATAATAAAATGTAGACCAAATAAAAGAAACCATACAAAGTAATTGAATGAAAAATAAATATTTACAAATTAAAACTTGTGGCAAGGATAGAGTATTTAACCTTCTAATGAAAATAGAAAGTATTGATCAACTTATCTATACTAGTTGGTTATAAATTAAATATGATAGCTTGGATACCCTCTGTAATTTCATAAATACTAATAATATTTTTATAATTTTAATAATCCTTAAAATACTCATTATTTCATTGAGTTTATACCAAAGACCTCTCCTGATATTTACACTTATACCAGAAATCTCCCAATTATATTTAACAAATACCAATCAACTCCAATTGACCAATATTTTGCATAAAAATACCATTTTACCCTTTGTTTTTGTGAGATATTATACAATTAAAAAAGTTCTAAATAAAATTACTAATTTACCCCCACAACTCATTTCTTCACCCCTCGCCTAATACTCTTCATTTTCATTTCAGGGCCACCGACTCTTCCACTCTTCTCGCCACCCTTTGCCATCGCCAGCCCACCACATCACCAAACAACCGGCGACACATTTGCGACGCCATCGACGGCGTCTTCACCTCACCATCCTCACGTTCGATCTCTTTCTCTCTCCTCCGCCATGTTCTCTCTCTACCATACGCACCAACAAACCATGGCACACCTACGAACACCTCCGTCGCAAAGCCATCGTCATCGTGCCATCACAGAGCCATCGTCACTGGAGGGCAAGAATTTTGGCTCGCCATCCTCAATTTCACCAAACCCCCAAATATTATTCAAAGTTAGGGCAAGAATTTTGGGATTTGAGGTTCAAATATGTGAGATGGCAGTGCTGTGATCTTCAGTGATCGGATCTTCAAAGTTGTACCTCCGAAATGACGAGAACGACCTGTGCCTAGCGTTGCTCCCGAAATTCCCTTCCAGTAGCTGCTCGATTTCTTGCTTCAAATGCGGTTCCCCTACATCGATGGAGGCAAACTTGAGTGTGATTTTCGATCGGGATCCACAACCTCTGCGACCGAGGCAATCACAGGCTCCACCACCACCTCTCCCCGATCAAAGCGTACACTCTCTCTCTCTCTCTCTCTCTCTCATCGGACCGGGCGACTCCTTCGGATACCTCTGCAAGAAGAACTCCGCTTGAAGATCAAGAAATGTTTATCGGCGTTCATCGTGCTTTTGCCGTCGACGACTTGCCGGATCAACAGATCGTTGTCGTTGGCAAAAGCGGACGACGACGCAATGAGAAGGAGAGTTTTCGCCGACGACGACGCAACGAGGAGAGAGAGAAGTGAGAGGAGAGAGAAATGGATATCCATGATCAAGGAGGAGGAGGGAAAGAAGTGAGCGGACGAGATGGGTTCAGATCTAAGGACTGAAGAAAAGAAAAAAGAAAACAAAACTGCTGCAATTGCTGCTGATTCGATCGTTGGTGCCCTTCCTTCAGTTGACTATTATTTACACCATTTTGCCTCCCCCTGCCCTTTGCTGTTCTTGTTATCAATTTGCAAGTTCTTGAGTTGATTATTGATGGGTTGATTTCCACCATTGTTGGGCTTACTAGGAGCACCCCAAATATCCGACGAAGAGATGGTTAAATTTTGATTTTTCATGATTTTTTTTTTTTTTGTGTTTAATAGAAATGGCATATTTGTCCAATAAAATAAATTAAGAAATAACATTTATGGCATTTTATTAAAGTTAAATGAGTTTGAGGGTATTTTTGTCAATAATAATGTTGTGTCAACAACTATTCATTGATAGGGAAAGTAAGTGTTTTCAATTTTAAAACTATAGGGGAGTGTTTGGTATTTGTCAAATGACAAGGAGAGTTTCTAGTATAAGTGCAAATGACAAGGAGATCTATGGTATAAATTCTTATTTTATTTTGTTGACAAAACTACCTTTATAATATAATAATTTTTGTTCATTTTATTTTTATTTTTATTTTTCTTTTCTAGTTTCTACTCTCTTTCTTTTTCTCTTTTGTTTTTTATTTTCATTTTTATTTTATTCCATATTATTTCTTGTACTATTTTTTTTTTGATTTTTGTGTATGGTGTTTATAGAAAAAAAAAATAATTAAATTTAAAAACAAAAAGATTTTTTTCAATTTCCGTTTTTTTTTATTTTTTTACTTTTTGTTTTTTAAATTTTTACTTTTGATGTTCTTTTTTGATTTTTACTTTTTATAAATACCATACAAAAAAGATATAAAAAAAAAATGTAATAAAGACATAAACAGGAAAATATAAAAAGATAGAAAAAGAGTGAAAGAGTAGATAATAGAAAATATTATATTGTAAAGATATCTGTTTTTTTAACAAAATTGTATTATGGAGTTTTAGGTAATTAAATTGAAAAGATAAAATTAAAATAATAAAAAATATAGAAAAAATTTCAAAGTTATATCCGTGAAGGCAACAGTTATATGTCTATGTGGAACTGTTAGCTCTAAAAGAAAAAAATAAAATAACCAATTTAAGGGGTGAGTTGAATAAAAGTGCAATTTACATAAAATATATTCCACCTTAATTATTATTATTTTTAAGGGGATAATTCGGAAACCAATCATACAAAAATTGATAAACCAACCATAAACATTGACGAGACAAATAAATCTGTTTTCTCCAGGGAGATAATTCATCAAAAACAGCTTTTTATTATGGCTGTTGGGCCAAAGCCCGTTTATATAAATATAATGCATAACTAGGGTTGACAAAAAGAAAATATGTTGGATATAGTGTCCGACACGCAAATATAAAAATAAATAGCTCATATTTTGGAGTTATCTTTGGTATAAATAGCTCAAATTTTGGAGTTATCTACTAATTCGATAATCCACACAAAATAATATGATAATTTTAAATGGTATTTTGACTTGCCTATTAATAGATGACATAATAAATGACTAATTAATAAATAATTTTTTTAGACATTTTAATGAATTATTTACACATATATCAAATAATTAATTTAATATGTAATCAGTCAAACAAATTTTTTATAACATGATTTAATTATCGTGTCTCGTCATTATATCGTGTTATTGTATGATATAATAAGATATTGTGGTATGTTCGTGTTTTAAAGTTTTCACACGATATATTATCGTGTGGTGCTTGTGTCAATAAATGACATGATACAAAACACAACCAATTACACGGATTGTCAATCCTAGCATAATCTAACTAAATATCTACATAGTAAAACATGTACTCCCTTTTTTTCTCATTCTTCTTAATTTATTAGAAACTAGAGATTTCTTGTGCTTTAATGCACTATATTGATTTTTATATTTATAAATGTAAACAAATAGTATATAATAATAATAATAAATAACTAATAAATCTAAATATCAAATTTAAAAGGTAAAAAATATAATTTAACTGAGTTGCTTTAGGACTAATAAATCTAAATATCAAATTTAAAAGGTAAAAAATATAATTTAACTGAGTTGCTTTAGGACTAAGAGCAATAAATTTCTCTTTCAAAATTTTCATAATCAAATCTCATTCATCTATTTCTCTTATATTAATCCAAACTTTTAATGGAAAGATATCCTCAAAATTATTCTAATTTATAATATAGATATCAGGAAAACTCCCGATCAGCTGAAAAAAAAAAAAGTTTTGTTATTTTTATCTTTAAGAATTTTCAGAGGTTAACTTTTGAAATTAGAAAATATCCCATCGTACAAATTTCAATATTTAAGTCAATAATAAATTATATCCACTTAGACCCTGTTTAGGAAAATGATTTTTAGAATATTTTTTTTAAACAAAATATATTTGTTCTCAGATTTTTTTTTTGGAGGGGGGAGACAAGAAAACAAAGGTGAGAAAATACTTGCACAAACACCATTTTACAGTCGTGAAGGGGCAAAAGAACTCCACTTTACTTTTTATATTTTTGTTTTATGGAAGGTGCGTTGGTCCAGATTACTAATCATCTTTCCGGATGATCTTAAAAATACAATTTAGTGTATTTAAAATTAAATTCAAATTTTAATTTTTAAAATATTTATCAGAAAAATCAATCCCATTGCTAATATATATATATATCCTATGAATGAGCGTAACACCTCCTGGGTTCCACTTTAGTTATCTGGTGAAGTGTAAAGGTAAATTATTCGATTGAAGAATGAAAATTTTTGCTAGTGTATGTAGTGCAACGTGAATTGAATGTGAGTTGAACGAGAGACGCGCACCGTTCTGAAACAATTATCACATGTGATAAGCAACTTCATATTGGACCCTGGTGGCCCACTACTTTTACACGCATTGGGTCCCATAACAAATGAGATTGGCCTGAATGTAAAAAATGAGTGAGTTTCCGTTTGGTTGGGAAAATAATTCACGAAGAGATTTTACTTAAAAAAATAAATAAATTATAATTTTCTCTTTTGTTTAGGTGAAAAATTTATAAAATCTATTGAATTTGTAAAATGATATTTGATGGGGGAATATAGAATTTCTATATTCCAAATCCATGTAAAGAGAAATTTCACTTCCCCTTAAAATAATATTATTAAAGTTATATTATTCAAATAAATAAAAAATTATACAATTAAAATTATTATATTAAATTATTAAAATAAAATTATATTATTAGATATATTTTCACATTTTTTATTATCAAAATTTAATAAATTTTAAAATTCTGCATATAAATACTTATTTATCCAAATAATAAAATTATGAAATTATACAATTAAATTCTTTATCTAAAATAGTTATTCAAAATTTTGAAATCTCATTATTTACAAATTTCATAAATTTATTAAATCCCTTACCTAAATACAACTTACTTGCCCACAAATAATATAGTGGGAGTGATTGTTGCTGTTTTTTTTCCCCTCTCAAGCTTAACTTTCTATAAATAAATATAATAAATTAAAAACTGAAAATATATTTATTTCATTCTGGTTAAAAAAGAATCCGTGCATATTTCTAAAATCGGTGTTTTTCTTTTTAGACAAAAGAAAAAGTCAATTGATATAATGGACTATCAGGCCAAACCCGTTTGGTCCTCCAATCTGAAGTTCTTGCTTGCATTGGGCTCAAATGTCTTCTTTTGCTTCTGCTACAAAAATGGAGGACACAGCAAGTCCTATAATATCTGTTTTTTGGTTTTCAAAAATTTTTCAACTTCTTTTTTAATATCCACGAGTGTCCCTGTACCCACATAGGATGTCAGATTAATCTCGTTTGCGGTACGTGGCTACTTCTCCCAACAAATATTTTTCTGTAGGCTCGAACCCCTAACATTGCAGAAATCCTTGAACTGTTTTAATTCAAACGGACCTTACCACTACACCCATAGATTACTTATGCTAACCTATCATATCTTACCCACCCAATCAAATTTTGATCCAAATCTGATTTTGTTAAAATATTCGATCCAAATCTAATTTTGTTAAAATATTAATCAAAATGTATCATCCCACAACTCATTGGAAAATTTTACAAATTATTGGATAACTAGTGTTTACCCGTGTCTACAGACACGATTACAACTTAATGCTAATTCTATAAAATGATAGGGTTAATTTGATCTAATAATATAGAATATAAGTTTATTTGTTTTTTTAATAAGACAGTCCTCTTTATAAGTGTCTTAACTTATTATATAGACTAGCGTATAACTCATGGCTGAAGGTACAGATGAAAAAAATAATTTACAAAAAATAATCTAATAACATTTAAATCTTGTAACAAAACTCATCCACGACATTGCTAAAATAGGACGTTCTAAACATTTAACAAAAAATAGACAACTAAATAATTTGGGAATTTTCAGTAGAATTTTAAATACAATAAGTTAAGACAATTACAATTACAATAATACTTTTAGATAAGCAATATTTGCCGTGAATAGAGATCCATATTTGGGAAAAAAACACACTTAATCGATCAAATGATGTATATCTTGATAGAGTCATATATAGTTGACCATGACTAAAAACTGGTGTAGTCAAATCAACTTCAACAAATTTCACTGATTGTGCTTGTGATTTATTGATTGTCATTGCATATGCCAAAACGAACTGGAAACTAACGCCTTGTCATTTGAAACAGAAATTCACATAACGATGGTGTCAAGGATATTCGATGAAGACGATGACGTCAAAGATATTCACATGAAGAGGTTGGGCCCACGATTAGTGATAGGTGAAATTTATCTATTTATTCCCAAGCCGATTTTCGTAGTTTTCGAGTATTTCTATAGCATTTTCATATGTTTTAATATGTTTTTATTTGTTTATATATAAATCAAGTGTTTGGGGCGAAAAGGGACGAAAACGGTCCATAAACGAGTAAGTCGGTAGAAGAACGATGGAAAAAAAGAGCAAAAAGATCAATATTCAGAACTTGCATCCACCGCTGCAACATTCAAAATGCAGAGAGTTGCTGAATTCTCCATCACTGTAGCTGTCAAAATACAGAGAGTTGATGAACTGTCCACCGCTGCAGCAGTCAGAAATCAGACAGTTTAGATATTTTGAGATATTTTGTTGATATTTTTGGATCCTATAAATATTCCCTCTTCTCCCTAAACACTTAGTAACATTTTTGGGAGTCTTGAGAGCTCCAAGACACATCCAACTAAGAGAATATTATCAAGACCAAGAGGAGGAAACGTTCTCGGAGCGATTTTAGCGTCAGTTTTTCGGATAACGGCTAGTCTCCTTGTTTCTCTCTTTTATTTCTTAGTTTGGTTGGTTGTTGTATATATGTTTAGCTTATTTCTAGTTGTATATAGGGCTATGGTCATGTGTAGCTAAATATATATTGTCTAGGGAGGAATGTACTTCATGAAAACGTTGTTTGTATAAAATCGATGTTTTGTTAACGGTTGTTCTTATCTATTCGATTGTGTTTACTGTTATTTCACGTTTATATGCTTGTTTTGATATATTGAGAATACGGGATTTGACACTCGGGAGAGGTAACCCTGAATTCAAACTAGGGTTTAAGCATAACGCAATGATCTAATGACTTAAGAGGGCATTAGAAAGTATGCAATCCGTGAGGTTGGGGTGAGACTCATGTGACCAAGTGTCGTATAGACGATTTAGGGGGACTTTGGCGTTGACACGAAATCACATATTTATACACTTCATACTCGGGGGAAGTAGTGAGTGAGTTTTCGATACCTAGATTATCGAATAGATTGGAATGTTGTTAATGTAAACTAGGTTGAAACGAACACATTTAAATGAACGAAGTTAATCCCTAGGCAATATTTTCCCATAAACGTCAAACTAGTATATTAGTATAATTAGTTTAGTTTATAATTATTATAAAAACCTATCTTTTATCGACTAAATAAAGTTAGGTTATGACAATTACGGTACTCAATGATAATCTAAACCAATTCCTATGAATACGACAACCCTTACTTTTCCCATTATACCAAAATTTGACCCGTACACTTGTGGTGAAAGTAAGGACGTAATATTCCACTACCAAGTTTTTGGCACCATTGCTGTGGATTGATTTTTAGATTGTTGTTGATATTGTGAGTAAATTACTTGATTTTAATTTAGGCATTTATTTTGTTTATAATTTTTTGCTTGTAGTTTGTTTTTCCTGCAAGGTACTTGAAAATGTTAGATCAACAAGTGCTTTTGCATTTCTTTCAACGAGATTCTGAGCCATTTTATTGTGCTTGGGATTGATATAAGGAATTTCTATTCCGGTTCCCCAATCATTGTTTCCCGAGGGAGTGTCAACTACTAAACTTCCTTGACGGTTATTAGCCGCAGCCAGAATTTGGGTGGAAAGAGGAAATGGTACTACCTCTTTCGACCAACTAATCGCGGATGAAGCCTATTGGTTGTTGGAAGACATTACGGAGTTTGATTTTCATTGTTGGAATTATTCAACAAGCTACCAAAGCTTGGTGGGTAGTTTCATCATTTCGGAGCCATGGATTGACACTTCGGACTAATATGTTAAGTCTTCTCCCTCTATAGAAGAAATGTTCGCTGAATTTATGGGGGAGAGGTAGGCGTTTTGGAGGAAAACAAATAATCGGTTTAATGAGCTTGAGGTTCATCTTGACACTTTTGAGACAACTTGCTCTGAAATTGATAAGATTGTCAAGTCTCTTGAGATTCAAATCGGTCATTTTCTTTGCTTCATTGAGACCGAGTCCAAAGCAGTGGCACTGAGAGATGAAAAAACAATATTTATTTGTGAAAGCCACCGGGAGGAACTGGATACGAGCGGAAAGAGCTTGGGTGAGTTCAATGATGATTATTTGAATAAGACGGGAACCCAAGGATGGATCGACAATTATGATTCTTCACCATTGGAGATCCACATTATGATGCCACCACCGATCCAAGACGATCACATCTACGAGGATCCGATGTGGCTCACTTGTCCTTCGCCGCCTTTAGCACCATTCTTTCATGCCCATTGAGCATATGAGCCAGTAACAAGTCGAGTTGAAAGTATGGGCCATACAGATCTAAATCTCGCAAGTCTTGAGGACATTCAAAACCATGACCCGTATGTGGTGTTGTATGACATATACTATGGGCGGAAGTCACTCTTTGACGATCCATTCTCTGTGTCAGGTCGAGGACGTTAAACCAAGCACTTCTTGGGAGGCAACCCAAGTTTTATAAAATAAATTAGATCCATCACCGCCGACTTCATTCGGAGGTGAGAATGTCTCGCCTCCCAGGTACGTGTTCTAAACCCCCTTTGTCGGCATGCTTTATTTCAAATGTTGATATTAATGATTGAGTCACTGTGGACACTGCCCATTTTAAGTTTGGGGGTGACGTGCAATATGTTTAGTATATATTTTTGTAGTTAGTTGTGTTAGTTTAGTTTAGTTGTTTGCATGTTTGTTTAGTTTGTGTAAGTCTATTTATGTTTGTAGTTGTGTTGTTGTGTGCTGAGTTTTGAGTTCATTTGGGCCATTACCCGTTGATGATATTATCCTTTGGTTGTTTTTGAGGTAAAGGGTAATGCCTATTCATGTGTGTTATGTGTGCTTGACATATCGTTTTGGTGAAAGTTATTGTGGATCCTAATTTGCATGAGCACGTAGACTCAATGTATAACTATTCAATTGATTTGAGGCCAATTATCCATTAGCAAAAATCATGATAATTGAGGAAAACTTAAGATGAAATCCTAGGCGAGGTAGTTTAGGAGACAGGATTTAGACATTTATTTTATCGCTTGAGCCTTTGAAGCTTACCATACAATATGTTTATCACTCGTTACCCTGTCGAAGCCTATAAGTCGTTTCAATTCTGAACATGTAACAAATACCCTGGCCAATTGAACTTTTTCCAAACCTATATCGCTGAACCGAAGGCACAATTTGAGTGAATCAAGTTAGCATTCGTGTATGCTACTTGAAGTGAGCGGTTGGGTTTAGGGTGAACTTTTGATTGGTTCGGTATTCAAGTACTCACTTGTCATTTCTCTTTCGTTTTAACTATACCCGTGAAATTGTAATAATAGAATAAGTTTAGGGGTATGGTACATAAAAAAAAAAAAAAAAAACCATATGTAAATATAGCTCAATTTTTGTTTCTTTTGACAAATGAGTACGTCGGTCTTAAATGTATGTTCAGAGTTGTTTCAAATTTATCTATGGCGGTTCGAGTGTGATTTTGTGACAAGTGTTGTGCCTTGGGTATCGTTAAGTTAACGACGTTAACCTATTTTATATACTCGATATACCCTTGGCTATGTTCCAAACTAAACCAAGTCCTTTTGATCTTTATGAACTGCTTAGTATACATTAGTGGAGAGTGGAACCCAATTAGGCATATGGATATCCAAATCCTTTACGGTTTTAAATCGTAAGCTTTGTTGGTCAATAATCTAATATGGTCATTGGATAGTTGTATAATTGAGTTTCGCACACACACGTTGAAATGATCTAGAATGACATTTACCATTATTGAATGTCGAAATTCTAGAACAACACATGATGCGTTTTACTCCTGAACTCGATATGATTGGGGGTTGTTGAGGGAAAAATGTTTTGGTCGGTAGTTGAATTCAAAACTCGAACATCGTTATGTTTTGGTATTTTTTATTTTTTTTATTTTTTTTTATTTTAGTGTGAGTGTTTTGCTCAAGGACTAGAAAAATTCTAAGTTTGGGGGTATATGATAGGTGTAATTTATCTATTTATTCCCAAACCAATTTTGATAGTTTTCAAGTATTTTTATAGCGTTTTAATATGTTTTTATTTGTTTATGTATAAATCAGTTGTTTGGGGTGAAAAAGGATGAAAACAGTCCATAAGCGAGGAAGTCGATGGAAGAACGGTGGAAAAAAAGAGTAAAAAGATCAATATTCAGAATCTGCATCCACCGCTGCAGCATTCAAAATGCAGAGAGTTGTTGAATTCTCCATTGCTGCAGCGGTCAAAATGCAGAGAGTTATTGAACTCTTAATCGCTACAGCAATGAAACCACTGCTGCAGCGATTATCTGGTAGAAAGCTACTGACTTCTCCACCGCTGCAGCGGTCAGGCACCAGATAGTTTAGATATTTTGGAATATTTTGTTGATATTTTTGGATCCTATAAATATCCCATATTCTCTCCAAACACTAAGTAACGTTTTTGGGAGCCTTAAGAGCTTCAAGACACATCCAACCAGGAGACGATCATCAAGGCCAAGAGGAGACAATGTTCTCGGAGCGGTTTTAGCGTCGGTTCTTCGGATAACGTCTAGTCTCCTTGTTTCTCTCTTTTATTTCTTAGTTTGGTTGGTTGTTTTATATATGTTTAACTTGTTTTTAGTTGTATATAGGGCTATGGCCATGTATAGCTAAACATATATTATTTAGGGAGCGATGTACTTCATGAAAATGTTGTTTGTATAAAATTGATGTTTTGTTAACGATTATTTTTGTCGATTTGATTGTAGTTACCATTCTTTCACGTTTATATGCTTGTTATGATATGTTGAGAATACGGGGCTTGACACTTGGGAGTGGTAACCTCGAATTTGGACTAAAGTTTAAACACAACGCGACGATCTAATGACTCAGGAGGGCATTAGAAAGTGTGAAATCCGTGAGGTTGGGGTGAGACTCATGTGACCAAGTGTTGTATAGATGGTTGAAGAGGACTTCGACATTGACACGAAGTCACATATTCATTCACTTTACACTCGGGAGAGGTAGTGAATGTCGTTAATGTAAATTACATTGAAACGAACACGTTTAAGTGAACGAAGTTAATTCCTAGGCAATATTTTCCCATAAACATCATACTAGTATAAATAGTTTAGTTTATAATTACTATAAAGACCTATTTTTTATCTCCTAAATAAAGTTAGGTTATGATAATTACGGTACTCAATGATAATCTAAACTAATCCCTGTGGATTCGAAAACCCTTACTCTTTCCATTATACTAAAACTTGACCCGTATACTTGTAGTGAAAGTAGCAACATAATATTCTGCTACCAATTAGGCTTGACATTGGATGAACAATGGAGCCCAATAAGGCACCACGCCACCTATTCTCTATCATTGATGTTTTTGGTGGAACTAAAGAGTTTATTGAGTGTTTCAGTGATAAAGTTCCATTGACGTTTTAATCATGAAGAAATTATTGAAGATGGTTAAGAATTTAAGAGACAAGTATTAAGAGACCGAAGATTTTGAAGAATTTAAGGAAAAACAACTCAGGTTAATTTTTATTCTTAATGTATCGCGATTAGGTTTACACATGACACAAAAATGATTTTATGATCTGTGTTTTTTATAGGATCCTAATTAGTTAAATATATTCGCTTCTATGTGAAATTGAAGAAGAAATATTTATTTAAGAAAGATTAGAAATTAAAGTTGATTTAAAGTGTCAATTAAGTTAACCGAGAAAATAAATAGGTTAAAGGGGCAAAAACATTGAAAAGTTGAGTTAATATTGATTAAGGAAGAGGAGTTCCAGTAGGATCGGTCAACCGACCAACATGGTTCGTTCAACCGATGAGAAGAAGTTGAGAAACGGTTCAGTTTCTGAATCGTTTGGTTGATAGTTAGGTCGACTTGTGTCCAAATGTGAAACTCTCTGAATTGTTAGTTCGATAGACCAAAGTAGAGCAGTCGACCTACCATAGCTGGATTTTGGCCTGGGGAACTCTCTGAATCGTTCGGTCAACAGACCAAGGAGTAGCGGTCGACCGACGGGCTAGAACTTTTTGCTTGGGATACAATCTGAATCGATCGGTCGACCTATGGACTTTGGTTGGTCAATCGATGAACTGTTTCAGATTTCTAGGATTTCGTGGATCTTTTCCAAAAAGTAGCCGTTACTAGCTGTTTTATGGTTAGAATCTAAGAGATATCTTAGGAATTTGATGGTATTTAATATATGTCATTGATATTTTGTTATCCCTATAGATATGGTTCATATAATTTAATTATTTCTCAAATTAGTTCATGTAATTCTTTTTATTCTATCTAATTAAGTTTGAAAAAATATTTGAGGGACTAAATTGAATATTTTAAAAGATATACATGAGTGAATTGAACCAAGATTGAGTCATAATGATATAATGGGTCTATAAGTACAATTAATTTTCATGATATGTGGGAATTAGCTATTGGAGGGATTATTTCAATTCCATATAAATAGACTTGCGTTTTTAAGATTCCAATAATCTCAATCAATCAAAATTCAAGAGCTATTCAGTTCTTGAGTTTTCTGAGAGTGATTATTCTGAATTCACACTGAGAGAATAGTGAGATTATTCTTGAGAAGTGTTTTTGGGAAAATTTGTTGTGGATTATTGCTGTTACTGATTTGGAGTTTGATTGCTATTCATTCTTTATTCATTCGGTGGATTCCGGGTGAGATCGTTCTAAGTCTTTGCAATTAATTGTTATTTGATATTATTGTTTACTACTTGGAATATTGATCTTTGAAATCGTTTTTTCTGAACTTTAAATTGATTGAAATTTTTTGAAACGATTTCTTATGAACATCTGATTACGTGCTAAATTGTGTGCTACCCGTTTTGATTAAAACCATATTTTAAAATTCTCACTTTATTTCTATCACTAGTTTCGGGATATTAATTGAGTTCAAATTAATCTGGAGTGATAGAAGTTCCAAGTGGGAAAAAACTTATCAATTTTGTAATTGGTGAGTTGTGTGCGGATTAGATACTATTGGGAGTATCTAATCAAGGATAGTGATAGGTGTGAAAAACCTATCTATTTCTAATCCGAATTTGTTAGTTTTCAAATATGTTTATATAGTATTTTATTATGTTTTAATTAGTTTTCATACTTTTTGTATAACTCAGGTGTGTGCGATAAAAAGATAGGAAACTGGAGCTAAAACGATGAGATCGAACCAAAGCGATTCGAAGTTACGGTGGATAAACAAGCTCGGAGGCTAAAAGATGAAACAGGCCCACCGCTTAGGCGTCCAGACCACCGCCTAAGCGGTGAAGATGCAGAGAAGAGAAAAATGTTACTGACGGACGACCGCCTAGGCGAAGTTTCCATCGCCTAGGCGGAAATCCAGCAAAAGACGCAGAAGGGCTACTGACAGCCGCTTACTTAGGCGAAGTTTTCTTCGCCTAAGTGGAAATCCAATGGAATGTTCTCCCACTCCAGCGCCTACTTCATCGCTTAGGCAATCAGACCGAACTGACCTAACTCTGCCTAGGCGCAATTTCCACCGCCTAGGCGGATTTGCCCTGCACAGTCTTGAGATATTTTTAGATATTTTTAGGATATTTTTGCTATAAATATCCCCTCTCCTACCCCTTAGCCGGTAACTCTCTTCCCTCTTTTGCATTTTTTATCCCTTCAGGCTATAGTTAAGCCTAGGGTTAGGAATTTTAGGAGTGGAGCTCGCATCCCGAAGTGGAGAAGATGACGAATCGATCGTTGAGCGTTCTTAGCGGTTTATCTTCGGACGAGGCTAAGTTCTTCGATTGTTTTTCCTTAATTTTTTATCTTAGGATCATGTGAGCATATTTAGCTCGCTATTTCATTGTATATGCTGCTATGGCCCCAAGTTAAATATGGATTGTAGTAGGGATTAACACTAAATTTATAAATACGTCGTTTGGATGATTTCGGTGTTTCGTTTGTGATTGTTCTTCGTAGTTTGATTGTATTTATTGTATTGTTTGTCTATTATGCTTGGATTGATAAATGGAGAATACTGGGTTTTGACAAAACCCCGGATTCGGATTAGGGTAAACAAACGCCACGATTTTATAACCCGATCGGGGTTTGAATCGTGGACAATTGATGACGTGGGGCAAGACACACGCTACCTAGGGTCGTTAAGACGTTGAGGGGGACCTCTTCGTTGGCTCAAAGTTGCGTTATATCCCTCGTCTTACACTCGGAAGAGATGGCAAGAGAGTTTTAGAATGAAGATTGTCGACAGGGTAAATACAACGCGACGATCCAATAATCCGGGAGGGAGTTGGATTGTGTGCAATTAATGACGCTAGGCGGGACTCACATGACCTAGGGTCGTTAAGATGTTGAGGGGGACTTCTCCGTTGACTCGAAGTCTATATTCCGCCGTCTTACACTCGAAAGAGGTGGCGGTGGAGTTTACGTACCGAGGTCTAAGTTTTAGTATAGTGTGATCGTTAAGATCAGGTTATCGTATCCACAGGGATTGTTGTCGTTACTATCGAATATCGCGTTTGTCGTGACCTAAGTTTATCTAGGCGAAAAACAACTGTAATTAATTAATTAAATTAATACTAATATATCCTAAATTAACTACACTATTATGCTAATATGTTTTAGGGTGAAGAATTGTATAGGGATTAACGTGTTTACAAATACGTGTTCGATTTCGATTTACTCACGTTTACGTTGTTCGACCTATTTGACAACCTCGGTACGTAAACTCCACCACCACCTTTTTCGAGTGTAAGATGGGGGAATACATAACTTCGAGTCAACGGAGAAGTCCCCTTCAATGTCTTAATAACCCTAGGTCACGTGAGTCTCGCCCAGCGTCATTGATTGCACACAATCCAACTCCCTCTCGGGTTATTGGATTGCCGCATTGTATTTACCCTATCGACAATCTCCGTTCTAAAACTTCCTCGCCACCTCTTCCGAGTGTAAGACAAGGGACAAAACGCAACTTTAAGCCAACGAAGAGGTCCCCCTCAATGTCTTAACGACCCTAGGTAGCGTGTGTCTTGCCCCACGTAATTGATTGTCCACGATTCAAACCCCGACCGGGTTATAAAATCGTGGCGTTTGTTTACCCTAATCCGAATCTGGGATTTTGTCAAAACCCCGTATTCTCCATTTATCAATCCAAGTATAATAAATAAACAATATGATAAATACAATCAAACTACGAAGAACAATCACAAACGAAACATCGAAATCGTCCAAACGACGTATTTATAAATTTAGTGTTAATCCCTACTATAATCCATATTTAACTCGGGGCCATAGCTGCATATACAATGAAATAACGAGCTAAATATGCTCACATGCTCCTAAGATAAAGAAATAAGGAAAAACAATCGAAGAACTTAGCCTCGTCCGAAGATAAACCGCTAAGAACGCTCAACGATCGATTCGCCGTCTTCTCTATTTGGGGATACGAGCTCCACACCTAAAATTCCTAACCCTAGGCTTAACTATAGCCTAAAAGGATGAAAAATGCAAGAGAGGGAAGAGAGTTACCGGCCAAGGGGGAGGAGAGGGGATATTTATAGCAAAAATATCCTAAAAATATCTCAAGACTGTACAGGACAAATCCGCCTAGGCGGTGGAAATTGCGCCTAGGCAGAGTTAGGTCGGTTCGGTCTGATCACCTAAGCGGTGAAGTAGGCGGTGGACTGGGAGAACATTCTGTTGGATTTCCGCCTAGGTGAAGAAAACTTCGCTTAGGCGAGCGGCTGTCAGTAGCCCTTCTGCGTCTTTTGCTAGATTTCTGCCTAGGCGATGGAAACTTTGCCTAGGCGGTCGTCCGTCAGTAACATTTTGCTCTTCTCTGCATCTTCACCACTTAGGCGGTGGTCTGGACGCCTAAGCGATAGGCCTGTTTCATCTTTTAGCCTCTGAGCTTATTTATCCACCGTAACTTCGAACCACTTTGGTTCGATCTCATCGTTTTAACTCCAATTTTCTATCTTTTTTCCCCACACACCTGAGTTATACAAAAAGTATGAAAACTGATTAAAACATAATAAAATACTATATAAACATATTTGAAAACTAATAAATTCGGATTGGAAATAGATAGGTTTTTCACACCTATGAATACCCCCAAACTCAAAATTTGGCTAATCCTTGAGCCCAACACACACACTAAAATGAAAAAAATACAAAAACAACAAACTGAATTAAATAACAAACAACCTAAAAACAATCTAAACATAACAACATTCGAGTTTTAAATTCTTCTAACAGTCTATTTATTTTTGCCCTCAACAACTGCCAGTTATATCAAGTTCAGGCAGTAACACACAGCATATAATGTTCTAGATTTTCGACATGCAATAATGGTGAACGCCATTCTAGATCCTGTAAACGTGTTAGTGCGAGACTCAATAATATAACTATACAACGATCGGAATGGATTTTCCACCAACGAAATTCATGAGTTAAGGATTACCATAAGCTAGATTGGGGTCCACTCTCTACTAATGTAGGTTGAGTAGTTCATGAAGATCATTAGGACTTGGTTCGGTTAAGGTTAATTTGTCCAAGGGTAATTTGGAATAGAAAACGGGTTAACGTTGTTAACTTAATGTTACCTAAGGCTCAACGCTTGGCACATTTACTTTTGAATTCCCATAAAAAGATTGGAAACAATCCCGAACATGCATTTAAGACCGACGTACTCACTTGTCAAAAGAAACGAAAATAAAAACTGTATTTACATTTGATTTGATTTATTTATTTATTTATTTTTATTTTTATTTATTTTTCAACGAACACACCCCCAAACTTATTTGATTGTTACAATTGAAGGGGTGCGTGAAATACAAATGAAAAACGACAAGTGAGTACTCAAATACCGAACCAATTAGAAGTTCGCCCTAAACCCAACCACTCACATCAAGAAGCCTTTGCAACGGCTAACTTGATTCACTCAAATTGTGCCTTTGGTTTAGCGATAAAGGACTGGAAGGAATTCAATTGGCCGTGGTATTGGTTTATGTGTTCTGAATTGAATTTGCATTTAGGCTTCGACAGGGTGACGAGGGATAAACATGTAACAAAGTAGGCTTAAAAAGGCTCAAGAGACAAAATGAATGCCTAAATCTCGTCTCTTGAACTACCTCGCCTAGGATTTTGCCTCAAGCTTCCCCTCAATCAAGTTCTAGAACCCTTAATGTGTCATGAATTTGGTTAATCGATAATCTTCCTCAAATCAATTGAATGACTATACATTGAGTCTATGTGCCAGTGCAAATTAGGATCTACAATAATTTTTACCAAAAAAGCATAGTTAAGCACACAGAATCACACATGCATGGGTATTACCCGTGACTTCGAAAACAACCAGGGGTAATTTTCATCATTGGGTGACGGCCCAGATGAATGCAAACCTCAACATATAAACAACAACATAAAAACATAAACACATTCTAACCTAAACACGCATGCAATACGAAAAAACCAATAACACATAAACTAACAATACTACTACTACACATCACTTCCGAACTCAAAATGGACAGTGTCCTCAGTGAACCCAATCATCATTCTCAACATATGGAATTAAAGCATGCTGACGAAGGGTGTTTAGAACACTTACCTGGGAGGCGAGAGGTTCTTGCTTCCGAATCAAGTCGGATGTAATGGATAAAAAAGAATTGCTTGGGTTGCCTCCCAAGAAGCGCGTGATTTAATATCCTCGGCCCGACATTTTCAGAATACCCTCAAGATTGGCGAGATTTTTCTTTGGATGGCTTGATCTTTCAACGAAACGCCTCACCGGCTTATGTGCTTGGCCAAGCAACATAAAACGGATTGGAATCCCGTCGAAAGAGATGCATCAATACCCATCGATCTAACATCGTTAAGTACCCTGCATTGGAAACAAAAACAAAACTACAAACAAAAATTATATACAAAGAAATGCCTAAAGTAAAATTAGGTCATTTTCACACAATATCAATAATAACGAAATCGCCAATCCCTGGCAATCTGAAACACTTGCTTCTCCTATCTAAAACTTAAGTCCTAAGCCGTTACCGTGTTTCTCCAACAATAACATCAAAACAATCCCCGACAACGGTGCCAAAAACTTGGTAGCGCGAGAAATGACACGCCACTACTTACACTTGCAAGTATACGAGGTCTAAGTTTTAGTATAGTGTGACCGTTAAGATCGGGTTATCGTATCCATAGGGATTGTTTTCGTTACTATCGAATACCGTGTTTGTCGTGACCTAATTTTATCTAGGCGAAAACAAATATATTTAATTAATTAAACTAATACTAATATATCCTAAATTAACTACACTATTATGTTAATATGTTTTAGGGTGAAGAATTGCATAGGGATTAACATCTTTACAAATACGTGTTCGATTCCGATTTACTCACGTTTACGTTGTTCGACCTATTTGACAACCTCGGTACGTAAATTCCACCGCCACCTCTTTCGAGTGTAAGATGGGAGAATACATAACTTCGATCCAACGAAGAAGTCCCCCTCAACGTCTTAATGACCCTAGGTCACGTGATTTTAGCCCAGCGTCATTGATTGCACACAATCCAACTCCCTCCCGGGTTATTGGATAGCCGCGTTGTATTTACCCTATCGACAATCTCCGGTCTAAAACTCCCTCGCCACCTCTTCCGAGTGTAAGACGAGGGATATAACACAACTTTGAGCTAATGAAGAAGTCCCCCTCAATGTCTTAACGACCCTAGGTAGCGTGTGTCTAGCCCCACGTCATCAATTGTCCACAATTCAAGTAGCTAGTTTCAATCTCTTTCGGTAAAAAGATTGAGGTTTGATCTTTGCCTAGAGTACGAAAAGATTAGGTTACTCTTTTCCCGTGAAAAAAGATAGGGATAATTCTTCCTTACTAGAATTAAATTTTGAGTGAATTTGTAACGATTCAATCGTTACCGGGAAAAAAAATACTTAGAGTGTTTTTGTAAGGTTTAATTCTTATCCTAAGTATAAAAGAATTAGGTTAATTTTTAGCTTGAGAAAAAGATAGGGTTATTCTTTAGCCTGTGAAAAGGAATTTGTAAATGTTGATTATAAGTCTGGAAAAAGAATCATTTTGCAAGAGTTTGATTCCTACCTGTTTAAATAGATCATAGTAATTAGTGGGTGTGACTTTCCGCGGAGCTCGGAGGAATGAATTAGCTAAGAGTAACTTGTTGAACCAGTATAAATTTTGGTGTGCTACTTTCTTTACATTATTTATATTTTGTTGTTTGGGAGTGCACCTAGTCTATAACACTTATCCGCTGCTATAAAGATAATAACTAATTTATGATAAAATTAATTATTTTGGATTTTGAAGTGTTATTATTTGGTAAATTTTTATTACTACCAAATTCACCCCCCTCTTGGGTAGCTCACTAGGCGAACATATATATTTTTGATGACATTTATAACATTCGAAAAGTATTTGGGTTTAGTGTGTTATTTTTAGAGGTCTAATATGTTATTTAAAATTTCAATTTAAAAGTGTTGGGGATTAATGTATTAATTTCAATTTGATTTTAAAAAGTTTTAGGAATAATATGCAATTTAAAGTTTTACAATTAAGAGTTTTAGGGTTTGAGTAAATATTTATAAATTTTCTTAGGATTATAAGTGTAATTAATTGTCTTAGGGGTTAATGTATAATTAAAAAATAAATAAATATCCGTTCACCCTTATCAAGGTAATGGATTTGATAAGGTTAAAAAAAATAAAATTGCACCCTTAAACTTGAGGCGGTGGGACTTGGGAGGCTCTTGAACAAAAATAAAACTAAAAATACATCTCTCTCTGTGTATAATTTCTCTCTCTATTTCATAGTAATTTTTCCAAATAGATACATGTATATATCTATTTATGCATGTATATATAGATATATATACATGTATCTATATATCTAGATAATCTATGTGTGTGTGTGTATATATATATTGGAATTGTAAGGAATTTAATTCAAAATGATTTTGTTAAAATATTATTTTTAATATTTCATTGATTAATGAATATATTAATAGTTAATTAATATTTTGCTACAAATTAAATTATTAATTAATAAATTTTATAAATGTAACAATAATATTTTAGTTGTAAAAATTAATATTGGGTTGAGAAAATAAAACGTTTAGTTTTAATAAATTTCCTGTAATCAAGAAGATTTGGAAATGAAAAAAATTGCATTTTAGTGTCACACATTGCATATTTGATTTATTTAAATAAATAATTAGTTTAGGCCTTGTCGTTGTTAGGTCACAAGCGACGCCGACTACGATAATATTCCGAAAATAGCCTAATAACAGTGCGATTATCGAGGTGAGTGTACTGTCTTTTGTATAAATTGCGAAATTATATTTTTGTACTAAATTGTGAAAAATAATATTTATTAAAATAGACAGCTTTATAACTTTAGATGGATCAAGTAAAAAGTTAATTGTGGAAAGCAATTTTTATTATTATTTGATTATGCCATAGTGAGATCCCAACAGGAGGGTATGTCCTGCAGGATGTTGTTGGTCCTAACAGGAGGGCATGTCATATAGGACGTTGTTGTGTTTTAACCTAACAGGAGGGCAAGTCTTGGAGGTCGTCGTTGTTGTTGTTACTGATGATTGATGATTATCATCATGATATGGTGGTTTATTCCACATGTTGACTCTTATTATTGAAAATATTAAATGGTCCTAACACTGATGGCAACCTTAAATTGCACAACTGTACAAGTTATGATAGCGTTTTAACTCTCAATCGTGAGGTGAAATGATCCTATGGTTAGTAGGAAAATATGTGTTTTGTGATATTTTATTATATAAAAGTGATTTATTCAGTTGCTTTAAATTCAGTTGTTTTATTATGATGATTATTTGTGGGAATTTGATATTGTTTAGTGTGGTTGGTTATGTTCTGTTTTGGAAAATATCATTGTGGCTATATTTTACTTTTAAAAGTGGAGTTTGATAAATATACTTGATCCATAAATTATTTTTATATTATGGAGACAATACATCGATAAAATATTTGATCTCAAGTAGTCCAGCTAGAGATAGGTTCACTACTAGCGTTAGATAGAGTTAGGGAGTGGTGTGACAGTTTGAGGCAATCAGGAAAGATGTTGATTAGGAAGTGTTTGAATTTTGTAGTTTTGCTATGGAATAGTTGGTTATATACAATCGTTGAATTTTGAGTTGGAAAAATATATTATTATTAATTTTATCAGAGTGACGCAATAGAAGCATGGTAGTGGAGTGGTTTGTCTTTTGACTTTATTTCTCTATAAAAATAAAAGGGAGAAACCGAGTGGAGGCCTTGGGAAACAAGGTTATTAGAGACTATTCTCCCTGATGGGGTATGGCTAGTCAACCTCGATTAATCACATGTGGGTCTAACTCATTCCTAATACATATAGGATAATAGTAGGATTCATTATCCTCTACCTTAAAAATGGTGTTTCTCTTACGTGCTCTATGTTCTTCCATTTTTATCAGGTCACGAGGAACACAAAGTCGTTTGACAGTTGGTACCAATTCCGTACTTTGAGCAGGACACCCAATCTCATAGTGGGGATCCTCAAGAATAATAGGGGGTGTAACAATAGGTAGATCCTGGTCAAGAAAAATTGGGCGCAACCTGTTAGAGAGAAGGGTCCTTATTTGGTCCCCAGGCAATGGTCAGCGCCAAGTAAGCCCATCGTCCATGGAATTTTTTCAGTTGTCCCTATAGGTCTTAGTTATTTGATTTTATGGTGACTTTGTGTTTCGCAACGTGTCCAAGTCGTCCGGCTTAGTATCGTCGAATCAGCGGGTAGAGTTATCTTAAGCGAGTTCTAGAGGCAAAGAAGAACTTCGAGTTTCTTTGGGCCAACTCCTTCGTCTTGTACTTTGCAGTTCCTCATCTGCCTACTCATCTTGAAGATTCCGAATTGGGAGTTCGAGAAGATTCTCCGAGTTCTGACCTGTTGTTCTTGGTTGCGATAGTTGGGGAATAAGGTATTATTTTAGTTTTCTTTCGTTTCTTCCTGAAGTTATATTTTTCTTGTTCTCTTGATGATAAACTAGGGTTTTGTTGGTGTAGATATGCTAAAGAAAAAGGTGAATCCTAAGGTTTTAGAGGTTATACACGAACAGCGAGTTGCTCGGGAAATCACAGCTACTATTCCTCCTACAGTGGCCTTCGAGATTGCCTTCTTCGCCACTCTGGAGGTAGTTGCAGTTGCGGTTCAACTAGTGTCCCCAACTGATGCAGTTCCCCGTCACTCTTTCGACCCTTCAAGGAAGTAACGCCTACCAGCTGTTACAGTAGTGATTCGCAATGAGCTAATGAATAAGAAGACGAGGCAGGCCCTTCGGTAGTTTTTAGGAAGGGGAAGGAGAAAGTGAGAGAGTCTTTTGGCAATTGCTTGTCTCTGTCAAAACTTTAGGCGTCGATGTCGAGGGTTGAGAGGCTGACCATAGGTGCCTGGTTTCTCCTCTGTTGGGAGAACACGACTTGATGGGCCCAGGCTACTTTCCTTCTAATGGGATATCTAAATAGAAGCCGTGGAGTTGGTCAATGATCCTATCCTAAGGATTTCGCAGGAGATCATGGCAGTAAGAAACTTGATTTCCTTGTGCCCTTATAGCTATTGCTTTATCCTTGGCTTTTTTTTTGAGTTTTTCTTTTACTTTTACGATAGGATATTACTCGCTTCTTTGCTCTACTAGAGGGATTGAGGGGTATCATGACCCGGCTCGGAGCCCTTGAGCACTAAAAGGATGAGACGAAGTCCCAACTTAGTGACAGGGATCGCCGAGCAGTTGAGGCTAAACGGGTGGCCACTGAGTTTAGGAGAGAATACAATTGATGGAGGTAGGAGGTTGAGGAGGCAAGGCGGGAAGTTATTGAGGCAAAGTGGGAGGCCAACAAGGGGAGGCGCCAACCGACAGATGTAGAAAAGAGGGCCCTTAAGGTGAATGAGGCAGTGGAAAAGACTGTGGTGCTAGAGCAATGTAGTGATTAGATGAATCCATGGTCATAATTTAGGGTAGCCTTGATGAGGAAAAAGCTGCTTGAGGAAGAATTGAGGCTGCATTGGTAGAAGAGAAGGTCAAGGCGGATGAGGTGATGGGTAGGGACATCCAGGAGTGAAAGTAGCCTAAGGACTTCAGGAAGCTGAGGGAGAGCCCCAAGCTAGAGTTCATGATGGATAGAAGTCTAGGGGACTTGACATGTACCCTGAGGTCAATTTCTCTGAAATCCATTTGTTAGGGGTACCTCCTCTTGAAGCTGAATCGGCCGAACTCAGCCATTTGAATCCTTAGTTGATGCCCATGTTTCCCTCATAACTATCGAATAAATTGTGTGCTTTCTCGAGATCAAAGACAATGAAGCTACGAAGCCTATCATAGGTCTATCTAGGGAGGTACCTTCTAACTCGAATAGGGGTTAATAATCTTCTTGTCTTTTCTCTCTGTATGATCTTAGGTTTTGTTGTGGTTGTTTGTGTGACTTTTTTGTTGTTTCCCTGAGGGGGCCATCTATACTGTCCTTGGGTTGTTTTTTGCATCTTTAATCGATACGTTTTTTTACTTGTACTTTGTTTCAATTCTTTTTGGCTTTGGTGTGGCCAGTTTGGCCACCTAGGCGTCTTTTGATGATAACTTTCTATGTCTAGAATAGTCAACATCTTAAGCTTTTACCTCCCGGAAGACGACTGAGATGAAGATGAACTATCTTTGTCTAGGCAGGATAAGAGTATAGTTGAAATCTGACTCGTGTCAAGCTGTCTGGGTAGTTTTCTTTGGCTTTGTGCTGGACCCGTTTGTTCAGGTAGTATGAGTTTGTTTGCTCGATTTGCCCGAGTTGGAATTTGCTCCGATTTGAGTTCCCAAGAGTTGCTTCGGCTCATGTGCCAGACTTCAAATGTTCCCAAGGCCAACTTAAATGTGCATATATTTGTGTTGCCTTTTGGTATTCTATATCCAATCAATCATCATTCATTTATCGCACATGCCCTATTGATCCCATGGTTTTGATGAAAAATTAAATGTTGATGTTTTTGGTGGGACTAATATGTTTGTTGAGTGTTTCAGAAAAAAAAGTTCCATTTATTGATTGTATCGTGAAGAAAAGTGTGCAACGATGGACATTAAGGAAATGAAAAGTGTTGAAGATCTTGAAGAAATTAGGTGAAAACAACTCAATACTTTTATATTCTTAATGCAACCCGAATTAGGATAATACACGACATTATTAAATGAGTTATATTTTTTGTGTGTTGATAAGATGAATTTTAGTATCCAAATTAGTGATTATATGTGTGCTCCTATTTGAAATTGAAAATAAAAATGGACCAAAGTGAAAATCAAGTTTGAAGTTAAAGTTTAGGGTCAATTCAGTCAACCGAGAAAAAAAATCGGTTAATTGGATCAAACGTTGAGTTTTGGAGCAAAAATTGGTGAAGAAATTGATTAACCAGTATCAATCGGTTAACTAATCAGAAAGGGTATGTTAATTGATTGAAACAATGAGGTTTCAGAGCAAAAAGTATAGATCCTACATCGATCAGTTGACCGACCAAAAGGAGATCGGTCTCAACTAATGGGTCTAAGGGTTTTAAGGTAAAAGTCTCTAAACCAATTGGTTAACCGATTGGTAGGAAATTGGTCAATCGACTGTGCTGGAATTTGGCAGGGACAACTCTTTGAACCAATCGGTCAACTAACCAAAGGAGGTTCAGTTAATCAATTGGCTGTTCTATTTATCCTGGTTTGCACACTGTATCAATCGGTCAACCAACAGGCCTTGGATCGGTCAACTGATTGTTTCTGTTGAGAATTCGAAGATCTTGATCTTCAGGTAAAAAACTAGCCGTTGTCTATGATTCCAAGGTTGAAATTCGGGGGATCTGATTTTGTTGAAGATATGGTTCACATATTTTGAATTCATACTAATTTGGTCCACATAATTAATGATTTTCTCAATTTGAATAGTTAAATACTTCATATATTTGTGGTTGATAATTGAGAAATATTTTATGGACTTATTTGAGAGTTATAATTTTGCTGAGATTTTCTGTGAGATATTGAGTGAAGTTCTTGATCTAAAGCACTATTGAATTGGAATCACCAATTTGTGCTGTCTTGCGATTTTGTTTACATTCTTTGGTTTTATCCCGGTGAGATCTTTCCAAGTTATTATTCATTATTGTGATTTCATATTTTTTTATTTTCTTGGTAATTAACATTATTAAAATATCGTTTTCAAAGCTAAAGTCTGAAAAATCTTTTTAAAATGATTGTGTGTTTATCTGATTATGTGCTATAATTTGTGCTACCCACATTTGTTTATAATCAGATATTAATTTGTCTCACATTGTATCTATCATGTAGCAAATTTTGGGACATTAATTGAGTGTATTTGTATTGAGGTGGTAAAATCTCCTTGTGGGAAGAAACTCATAATTTTTTGTATTTGTGAGTTTGAGCGAATTTGACACGGTTAGCCGGTGTCTAGTTAGGGTAGCTAGGTTTTAATCTTTTTCCTCTAAAAGATATTGAGGTTTGATCTTTGTCCTAAGGTATAAAAATGTTAGGTTATTCTTTTTTCTTGAAAAGAACTAGGTCTTGATTCTCCCTAGATTGAATTAATTTGCGTGATTTGTAAAGGTTCCATCCTTACCTGGTAGAATAATACTTGTGAGTGTGGTAAGGTTCTGATTCTTCCTGTAATAGAATTAGGTTAGTCTTTAACCTAGTAAAAAGATAAGGTTCTTCCTTAGCTTGGGAAAAGAGAAATTGTAAGGGTTTGGTTCCTACTTGGTAAATGGATCAAAGAGTTTGGTAGTTGCGAATCTCTGTGGAACTCGAGGGACTGAATTAGTCAAGGTTAGCTTGTTGAACCAAGATATATCTTGGTGTGCTGCTTTGTTATTTTTTTTTATTATATTCTGTTTGGATGTGCACTTAGAATATAAATACTTATGCGATACGATATGAATATAATAATTAATTTAGGATAAATTGATTATTTGATAATTTAAGTGTTGAAAGAATTAATTGCTTAAATTTTTATAACTACCTAATTCACCCTCTTCTTGGGTAGCTCAATAGGCCAACATTCACTTTGCGTTTTCCTCCCTAGGATCTCCTAATTAAGAAGTTCTTTGCTTCTTGTTTTTCCATCTTCTACTACTTTTTCCATTTCATTCCTCTGTTTCTTAACTGGTTTTATCACCGATGGGTCATATGGATATTGAAGGCTGCTGTCACGGAGGGCATAGACCCTCATTCATTAACTATGAATGAAAGAGAAGCTGTTGATCCCAAGATTTTGATGGACAATTAAGTATTGATGTTTTGGTGAAACTAATGTTTAATTGAAGTGTTTTAGTGATTTAAAGTTTCAATAATGAAGATGTCAAATTAAATGGATGCTAAATGAAGATGTCAAGATGATGAAGAAGAATTAAGAGTTTAAAAAAATTTGGAAAAACAACTCAGGTGAATCTTAACTCTTAATATCCCATTTAGGAACACACACATGGCACAAAATGTATTTTATCCTTTATGTGTGTTTCGATTAAGTTAAATTATTTGCTCTTACGTGAAATGAGAAGAAATAATTTTGAATGACTAAAATGGAAAATATGAATATTAGTGGAGCTAATCAAGAGAAGAAGATGGTTAAAGGGTCGAAATCGTAAAAGAAAATGAGTTAAAAACGTATTCAGAGAATAAATCCAGTGATAACAGTTGACTGGTGAGTCGACCGGTGAAAGAAGGTTGAACTCTCTAAATCAAGAGGTCGACTGATAGGTCGACCGGTGAAAAGAAAGAAGAACTCTCTGAATCTAAAAGTCGACTGGGTAGTCGACCTATGCACGCAGCAGCGATAGCTTGGCTACAACGTAATTAGGCAGTCGACCGAACTCACTGTTTCAAGATACTGTTTGATCCGAGATTATATCCAAAAGTAGCCATTTTTAGTTGGGATTTGAGAGAGATTTAGGGGATATTATCTATATTTTAGATATGGTTCATATACTAATTAAATCCTATTAATATAGTTCATTAAATATTAATGTTTCTCAATTTAGTACTTGAAATAGATTCTATTCTTATTAATTGAAATTGGAAAATATTTTGAGGGTTTAATTGAGAGATTTGAAAGATACTTTTAAGTGGAATTGAACCTAAATGAAGTCCTTATGATATAAGGGGTCTACAAGAGCTTTTATTTGTCATGACATATGTAAACTAGTCGTTAGAAGATTGATTACATATTCTTTTAAATGAACCTGCGAATTTTATTTAGGACTAATCATTCTAAGAGAGAGAATCCACCTATTATCACGAGAGATCAGAATTTATCAATTGAGTGAGCTTTTTTAAGAGATATCTTATTGAAAATTGAGTGAGCCTTTCTAAGAGAATCATTTGCTGATCATAGCTGCTACCAATTTGAAGTTACATTGCAATACTATTTTCTTTCGGTGGATTCCGGGTGAGATCTTTCCATATTGCTTATTGTTTGTTTATTATTCTATACTTGAAAATTGAACTTAAAAATTGTTTTTGATTTTTGAAGAAAAAATATTTTTTACAAACAATTTCTTGAATCTGATTACATGCTCCAATTTGCTACCCATATCTTGTTAAAATAAGATTTTTGTATCTCACGTATTTCTACCACTAGTTGGGATTTTAATTGAGTTAGTGTTTATCTGGGGTGATAGAATCTCCGAATTAGATTTACTTCTTATCAATTTTTGTATTGGTGAGTTGTGATGGCTTAAATACCATTGGGGGTATTTAATCAAGGGTAGTCGGGTCTCAGTTTCTTCTTATAAAGAGATTGTGGTAATGATTCTTCCTGGATAAGAATTGTGTTGTGAGTGATTTGTAAAGGTTCCATCCTTACCTGTGAAAAAGATAGTTGGAGTGTTTTGAGAGATTTTGATTCTTGTGCCTTAGTGTTAAAAAGAATTAGGTTATTCTTTAGCCTATAAAAAGTAGAGGTTCTTCCTTAGCCTGAGAAGAGGATATTGTAAAGGTTGATTCTGAGCCTATAAAAGAATCGGTATGTGGGTTTGGTTCCTACCTTTAAAGGGATCTTGGTTTTAGTGGTGCGACCTTCGTGGAGTTCGGGGAACTAGATTAGCCAAGAGTAGCTTGGTGAACCAGTATAAATCTTTTGTGTGTTGCATTACTACTTTGTTATTTTTGTTATTTGGGTGTGCACATAGATTAATTATATTATTCTGCTATATTATAAAAATAATAATTAATTTAGACTTAAAATTAATTATTTGATTTATTTAAATTTTATTCTGATAAATTTTTAATTACCCAATTCACCTCCCTCTTGGGTATTCTACTAGGCCAACAGAAGCCATTTCGATGTCTTTGCCATCACTACAAGAAAAATGGGTTTTGGCTACAATTTTTTTTTTTTTTTTTTGTAGCTAAAGTCATAATTTCGTAGCGAAAATGTTTTAAGGACGAAAAAATTACTGTTCCAATTTCGTAGCCTATGTGTCGTAGCAAAAGGTCTTTGGCGATGAATTGTTAGTTCGTCGCGCAAGACTACTATTTCGCGACAAATTATTTTGTTGCTAAATTCGTAGCTAATAAATTCATTTCGTAGCCAAAGAGTAATTAAAAATCATAGGGATAATTTTTTGGCGACGAAAATTTTCATCGCAAAAAAATAAATAAAATGGCGGGAATTCTTTTGGCGATGAAATTATTTTGTTGCCAAAAAATAATTTTTTTCAAGAAATACATTGGCTACAAAAATAAAATTTGTAACAAATTACTCTATTTAAAGCTATAAATGTCAATTTATAGTCATCAACCAATCAACAAAAAGTAACCAAAACTATACAATTGCATTAAAAGTCAAATAACCAAAATATACCAATATTCTTAAACATTAATATGACAAAAAAACAAAAACAAAATATCTTACGAAATATCATTACAAAATAACTAAGAAACAAGCTATAGATGATAAGCGATATCCATTGCCCATTTGCCCTCTGATGTGTGATCCGATGTAGATCAATCCTACCCTGAGCCTGCAATTATTGAATTTTCATCTATATCACATACAATAATTGACCATCAAGGTATATATTGAATTAGAATAATAGACATACCATTTTTCGAAATGTTGTGCCGAATGACCTTGAGCCCGAAACATGAATCTGTGAACACAAACAGAGAAACAAAAAACCAAAACACAAAAACAGAAACAAAGAAACAGAAACAGCAAACAGAAACAGAAACGCAAATGGAAACAAAAAAAGAAACAGTAACAAAAATAGAGAACAACAGCAAAAACAGAGAAAAGGGATAATTTATATTCCCAGTCAGGCAAAAATTTCAGGAAAATATATAAAAACTTGATAACAAACAACAGTACACAAATACAACACCTTTTTTTTTTTTTTTTTGAACAACAACCATATAGTAATTGTAGGAAATAAAATGTTCTAAATCCACATCAAAACTATAAATTTGAAAAAGATACAGGATAGAGTAACCTGATCAAGTATAAGAGATTATTCCCTTCACGTATCTTTAGCAACCTCAATCTTTTTGGTTAACCTTAGCTGTCTTGGACACCAATTTCTTCAGCACCAGTTGACGAAGTTTTTGAAGGAGGTGCCTCAGAACATGCCCTCAGCACAGCTTCATTCTTCCAAACACGACGAAGACGCTTCTTAGCGTTAGAACCAGCTTCAGTTAGCAAAGAAAACAGCTTCCCAAAATTCCAACAAAAATTAACAATTAAATGAACAAATTTTAACAGGAATAAATCGCAACGAAGATCAAAATCGAAACAAAATCACAGGATGAGAACGAGACACAATGTCCTAGATCGCTTCAACTCAAATTATTTCGACTCAAATTGTTTCGATTCAAATTGTTGAAGATCTGAAGATAAAAAACGCAACTAACGTTAAGCGCAGAATCATAGATCTGAACAGAGAGGAAGGTAGCGAACAAACCCAAACATAGGTCAAGATCGAAACAAAATAGATCTGAGCATAAAATCAAACCTTTCATCCGCAACTTTGATCTCAAAATCTGTCGGCATAACGACGGCAAATGGCGCACGACGTAACAACGGCGAACGGCGCAGAAGCGATGCCTTCTTCGATTTGAAAGATTTGGTTGTGAAAACTTAGATCGAAGTTGATAGCGAAAAAACTATGATCCGTGCTCAAAATCCTCAAAGAAATTGCATCAATTTCGGCGACCGACGGGGAGATTTTGGACCACGGCTTGGAACTCTCTCTCTCTAAGCAAATGTGTTTGGGCTTAGGTTGTGTCAAATTACTTAGGTTTTGTTCGCTACTAAGGCAGGGAACAAAATTTTGAAGAGCAGAAAATTTTTTTGTTAACAAACATTAGGTTTTGTGCTATTCTGAAAACATTTGGATTAAAAAAAATATTTTTTTTTTTTAATTTATTTCATTATTTCCTTTAAAATTTGTTTTTTTTTTTAATTTTTTTAATTATTTTCTTTAAAATTGTAGTTGAATTATAATAAAATACAATATTATGTATTTAATTCAATTTTTATTTTTAGGACACTAATTTTAGTTCTTATATATTATATTTAAATGATATTTTTTTATTAGTAATTTAATTTTAGTGGCCCCAACTCAAACCATACACATTTGTGACAAATTCAAAAACTTATTGTGCAATCTATGTATTTGGTTCCAGGTCGTCAATTAGAGGGTTGGCTAGGCAGTGGAGGGATGAGATCGAGAGAGAGGGATGAGAGAACTAAAGGGTTTGGGGGTGGGTATGAGGAGAGCGTGGGGAAAATCTAGACAAAAAGAGAATTCTATTTTTATTTTTTTTCAGCCAATGTAATAGCAGGAAAGTGGGTGCCAAAATCATGGTGGGCGAGGGAAAACAATTGGCGATGGAACTCATTTGTAGCCCAATATCAGATATAGGCAACCACTTTGGCGACGAACCACTTTCGTCACAGATATAGTAGAGGGTAATTAATCGTGACGAAAGGGGTTTGTTGCTAAATAAAAACATATCTCGTGCTAAATTGGCGAGGAAATATTTCCGTCGCCAATACGCTAGCGGGAATTTAATTTTTTTTTTTTTTGCGCCAAAAATTGATCGGACCAATAGCTGCCGAATTTTAAAATTTCGTCGCCTATTAACAACCTATGGCTACAAAATTGCACTTCGTCGCCAAAGAAGGTCACATTTGGCTACAATTGTTCATTTTGTAGCCAATAGACACATTTGGCGACGATTATTGTGTCGTCGCCAAAAAAATTCGTAACTGAATCCTGTTTTTCTTGTAGTGCATTTAGACGAGCTTTGTGTCCTTTTCGTCTCTATGGACGGTCTCCATTACAAGGTGGTGGGTAATACCTTGGACACCTTAGAGTGTCCAGAGGCAAAAGAGAAGAAATATGTTAGTCTGGCAGCAGAGATGTACCGTCAGTAGGCAGGAAGGTTGGCGGCGGAGAGAAAGTGTGTCATTTTAAACGCCAAGATCCGTGATCTCATCGGCACCTTCTGGAATTTTACGTCTGTAGATGGGCTCGAATCCTCCTTTAAAAAATCGGCTAGACCAAGCGGCAAAGCTCTCCTGCTCTTCAGGGGTGAGATAAAATGGGAGATATCTCCTCTTATATGCCAACAAAATGGAGATATTTTTCTAGTGCTACGAATTCTTGTCAACAAAAAGATGGGGGTGGGGCTGCTTTGTTGTTTTTCAATTTCTTTATTATTTTGGTACTCTTTGTTTTTTTTTCTTTTTCTTTTCTGTCTACTTTGTAAGAACTTCTCTTCCACATATTCTTTCAGGTCCCTCTTCACTAGGCTGGGAGATATGCGAAAAGAGATATCTTCATGCTTGTAAGTGCATTTTCTCCTTATAGAGGTCAAGCTATTTTTTCAACATTTTTACTTATGTATAGGCACGACTTGTAAAGATTTACTGATATGAATACGAGATATCTCTTCTTCAATTTTTTTTTCCCTACTTGTCTCCTATTTGCTCTACGTATTATGTTAATATGTTAACTAATACGATGCAAAAATTTGAATAAGGTCATGAATAGTTAAGTACATACAATGTAGTCTTTGTGGAAAGTCTATCGTACAACTACAAATATTTGAGCCAAGTATGAGTTTGTTTATAACCTACATGTGAAAGTTTGAACTAGCGAAGGGGTTGTTCGTAACTCAAGTGTATAAAGTTATTCTTTGAACTAAGTTAGAACCAAGTTGGGTTGTTTTCAATCCAAGTTTGTGATCCGACGGCCTCTTTTCTTTGTTGTCCCCCTACTTGGTGGACACGGGATATCAGGAATGCCCGAGTACAAGAAGGGTTATTTCAGGCTGTCTCCGAGCCATATTCATCAAATGGCCACAACCATCTAGTCAGATGAGTGCATACTCGTGTACTGGTCACGGTGTCCTTCCCATATGCTTAGTCATTTAAGGTAGTGGATGCAGTCCATCGTTTATCTCTTAATGTATTAACACTTACAAATATTTCCAGTGAAACATAGAATTTTTATTAGGTAGGGTGCAAAATATGGTATACTAGAGAAACAATATGCATTGAAAGTATTGTGTTAAGTGTCCTACATTACATAAATTTCGTAACGGTCGTCCTTCTAGCTTTTGAGCTCACAGATACTGGACCCAACAACATTGTTAACCAGGTAGGGTCCTGTCCAGTTTGGGCCCATCTTTCTTTGTGCTCGGTCTCAGGTGGCGATAGTAATTGTTCGTAGAATTAAATTGCCTTCGCTGAACGATCATGTTTTAATACTCTTATCATGATATTGGGTCATTTGATGTTCGTAGGCCGTTTGTTGAATGTAGGCACATTCTCTTCTTTCTTCTAACAAGTTAAGATTCAACCCCAGTTTGTGTTGATTTTTATCGAGATTATAGTGGCCACCTGGTAGGTTGGTATGCGTAGTTCAATGAGGATCACTACTTTTTAATTGAACGCCATGGCGAAGGGTATCTCTCTAGTGGACACCCTTGACATTGTGTTGTAGGCCCATAATATCGAGGGGAGGTCTTCCATCCACTTTGCCTTGGACTTCTCCAATCGAATATATGTAGAATGATTTGGTTGGTTACTTTGACCTGGCCATTACACTGTACATGGCCTGATATTGACATGTGGTGTCTGATGTCCAATTTTGAGCATAAATAGTCGAATAGGGTACAATATGATTGCATCTCATGGTCGTTGATGATGGCTTGTGGTACCCTAAATTAGAAAATGATATGCTTCCATGCTAAGTCTTTGATTTTGGCGTGAGTGATCTTAGATATGGCTTCAGCTTCAACTCATTTGGTGAAATAGTAGATCGCGATAATTAAAAAAATCTTCTAGGGAGTGGCTGACAGATGTAATTTATCTATCTATTTCCAAAACCGAACTTGTTAGTTTTCGAGTATATTTAGTACGTTTTAATATATTTTTGTGTTTTTGTATAAATTAGGTGTTTGAGGTGAAAATGCATAAAAACGGATCAATAACGATGAAATCGATTCAAGAACGGTGGAAGAACAGTGGGCAAACAAGCACGAAGACAATATTCAGATTACCAGCTTACCGCCGCGATGTCCAGACCACCGCCGCAATGGTGAATATGCCAAGATGCACCTAAATCTGCTGGAAGCTCACCGTCAAGATGGTGAAACTATAGAGAGGTTCCTGATTCCACCGCCTCTTCCACCGTTGCGCTAAAGATTGTGCCGACATGCCTACCACCTAGGCAGTGAAACCCACTGCCTAGGCGGTTACCTTTGCACAGATTCAGATATTTATTTAGATATTTTTGGCTCCCTATTTCTTCTCTTATCCTCTCCTCCAGAAATTAGAGCTCCATTAGACTTAGGATATTTTAGAGAGAGGTTTTGGGAGTGTTCAACCAATTCTGAAGGAGAAGAACACCTTGCGAAGAAGGAAAAGTGACCCCGAAGCATTTTTAGCGGCAAATCTTCAGACTATGACTAAGTTTCTTTCGTTTCTTCTTTATTTTCTTAACTTTGGTAGTTAGTTGAGCATGTTTAGCTCCATTTTCATGGTATAAATGGCTATGGCCATGAGCTAAATGGATTTTGTCTAGGGATTAATATAATTTATGAAAATGTTGTTTGTTTCAGTTTGTGTTTCGTTAATGGCTGTTCTTAGCTATTTTTATTGTGTTTATCTTATTGTCATGATTATATGCTTAGATATATATATATATATATATATATATTGGGAATACAGGATTTGACACTCGGGAGAACTAACCCCGAATTCAGACTAGGGTAAACACAACGTGACAATCTAATAACCCGAGAGGGAGTTGGAGAGTATGCAATCAATGACGTTTGGGCGAGACTCATGTGACGTAATGTCGTTAAGAAATTGAGGGGGACCTCTTCATTGACACGAAGTCACGTATTCACTCATCTTACACTCAGGAGAGGTGGCGAGTGAGTTTACGAATCGAGATTGTCGAATAGGTCAAACGCTGTTAACGTAAATTAAAACGAGACCAAATATGTTTTTGTAAAAGAAGTTAATCTCTAGACAATATTTTCCCTAAACATGTCATATTAGTATTAGTATAGTTTAATTAGTATTCGAGTATTAGTATTAATTAATTATAAATTACATTTTTAGCTCTTAGATAAAATTTGGTTATGATAATCGCAGTAATCGATAATAATCTTAACCAATCCCTGTGAACACTATACCCTTACTCTCCCAACCTATATTAAACCAAGACCTGTACACTTGCAGTGTAAGTTAGTGACGTAATATTCCGCTACCAAGTTTTTGGCATCGTTGCCGGGGATTGGTTTTTTGATTATTATAGATATTGTGAGTAAATGATCCGATTTTATTTTAGGCATTTCTTTTGTTTATAATTTTTTTTTTTAGTTTTGTTTTTATTTCTTATGCAAGGTACTTAACAATGTTAGATCGACGGGTATTGATGCATTTCTTTCAACGGGATTCTGAGCTATTTTATAGTGCTTGAAATCGATACAAGGATTTGCTACTCCAGTTTTTGAACCATCGTTTCCCGATGGAGTGTCAACTACTGAACTTCCTCAACGGGTTACAAGCCGTAACCAGAACATGGGTTAAAAAAGAAAACGGTACCACCTCTTTTGACCAACTAACCGCAGATTGACACCCCAGACCAATACATTGAGTCTTTCCCCATCTTGGAGGAAATATTCGCTGATTTTATTGAAGAGACTCAAGCCTTTTGGAGGGAAACGAATGACTAGGTAAATGGCATGAGGATCGTCTTGATTATATCAAGACGGTCTGCGCCGACATCGATACGACCGTAACGTCTTTGCAGACGTAAATTGGTTAGCTTATCTGCTTTGTTGAGGTCGAGACGGAGATGGTGGCACTGAGAGGCGAACAAGCCAAATCCAATTATGAAAGCCACTAGGAGGAACCGGAAACAAGCAAGAGGTACTTGGGTGAGATCGAAGACTATCATGAAGATGAAACACCTCAAGTGTGGAGCGGCGATGAAAATTTACACATTAATCATTGTGAATTTTCACCATTTGAATTCCAGCTTGTGACGCTGCAGTCGATCCGAGACGATCACATCTACGAGGATTTGATGTGGCTCACTTGTCCTTCGCCACCGTTAGTAACGTCTTTTCATGCCCACCAAGTACATGAGCTGGTAAGGTGTGATGTTAAAAGATCGAGCCAATTAGAGCAAAATTTTGTTAGTCTTGAGGGCGTATTAAACCAAGACCCGTACGTGGTGTTATTTGACACGTACTATGGGCAGAAATAGCTCTTTGATGAGCACTTCGGTGTGTCAGATTGACGACCATAAACTAAGAGCTTCTTAGGAGGCAACCCAAGGAAAAAAATAAGTTAGATCCATCTTCGTCGACTTAAAACGGAGGCGAGATTCTCTCTCCTCCTAGGTACGTGTTTTAAACCCTCTTCTTTAATAACATGCTATATACTGTTATTGGGATCGCTGATGAGTCGTTTTGGGCAGTGCCTGTGTTAAGTTGGTGGTGATGTGCTGTATGTTTTAGTATATATTTTAGTTGTAGTTTTTGTTTTACTGTTTTTATCGTGTGCATGTTTGTTTAGGATAGTTATTGTCATGTGCTGAGTTTTGACTTCATTTGGGTCATTACCCAATGATGAGTCTATCCCCTAATTATTTATTGAGGTTGAGCGTAAAGCTCAATCATGTGTGTTATGTATGCTTAACACAACGTCTTAGTAAAAGTTATTGTAGATCCTAAATACACGAGCATGTAAACTCAATATAGCATTATCTAATTAATTTGAAAATGATTATGCATCACTCAAATTCATAACAATAGGGATTCTAGAACTTGATTTGAGGGAAATTCGAGGCGAAATCCTAGGTGAGGTAGTTTAGAAGATATAATTTAGGGAGTCATTTTGTTGCTTGAGCCTTTTAACCTTACCATGATATATCATTATCCCTCATTAACTTGTCGAAACCTAATAACCGTTTCAATTTTGAACACTAAACAAATTCCATAGCCGATTGAACTTTTTCCAAACCTATATCGCTAAACCAAAGGCACAATGTGAGAGAATCAAGTTAGCATTCATTATGCGACTTGATGTGAGCGGTTGGGTTTTGGGCGAGCTATTAATTGGTTCGGTATTTGAGTACTCACTTGTCATTTTTCATTCATATTTCACACACCCCTTAAATTGTACAAATCAAATAAGTTTGGGGGTGTGTTTATTTGTTTGAAAAAAAAAAAAAAAAAAACTATGTGAATATAGTTTATTTTTGTTTCTTTTTGACAAGTGAGTATGCCAGTCTTCATAGATTGTTCAGGATTGTTTCCAATTTAACTATGGGGTTTCGAGTGTGAGTGAGCCAAGCGATGTACCTTGGGTAACGTTAAGTTAACAACATTAATACGTTTTCTCTTCCAATTTACCCTTGCCCATTTTCCTAAAACCGAACCAAGTCCTAATGATCTTTTTGAAACTCCGAAACTACATTAGTGGAGAATAGAACCCGGGTCAGGCGTATGGATTCCCTATAACTTAATGGTATAAGTCATGAACTTTATTGAGAGATAATCCCATCTAATCAATGAATATTTGTATATTTGAGTTTAATTACACACATTCTGAAAGGATCTAGAATGACGCTTACTATTATTGAATGTTGAAATTCTAGAACATCACATGGTGTGTTTTATGCTTGAACTTGATAGGATTGGGGGCCGATGAGGGAAAATCTTTTGGCCGATAGATGAAAATCAAAACTTGCACATTTTTGTTTAAGTGTTTTTAGTTATTATTTGGTAATTAGCTGTTATATTTTCTTGTATTGTGTGGGTGTTTTGCTCGAGGACTAGCAAAATTCCGAGTTTGAGAGTATTTGATAGGTGTAATTTATCTATTTCCAAAACCAAACTTGTTAGTTTTTGAGTATGTTTAGTACGTTTTAATATGGTTTTATGTGTTTTTGTATAAATCAAGTGTTTGAGGTAAAAATGCATGAAAATGGATCAATAACAATGGAATTGGATCACGAATGGTGGAAAAACAAGCACGGAGGCAATATTCAGATCAGCAGCCCACCGCCGATGCTGTGAATATGCAGAGAGGCGCCTAAATCTGCTAGAAGCTCACCGCTGAGGCAGTGAAATTGTAGAGAGGTTCCTGATTCCACCGCCTCCTCCACCGCTGCGGCAAAGACTGTGCCAACATGCCCACTGCCTAGGCGGTAACCTCTGCATAGATTTAGATATTCATTTAGATATTTTTGGCTCCCTATTTCTTCTCTTCTCATCTGCTCCGGCCATTAGAGCTCCATTAGACTTAGGATATTTTAGAGAGAGATTTTGCGAGTGTTCAACCAATTTCAAAGGAGAAGAACACGTTGCGAAGAAGGAGAAACGATCCCGAAGCACTTTTAGCGACAAATCTTCAGACTACGACTAAGTTTATTTCATTTTTTTTTTATTTTCTTAACTTTGGTAGTTAGTTGAGCATGTTTAGATATATTTTCATTATATAAATGGCTATGGCCATGAGCTAAACGAATTTTGTCTAGGGATTAAAATAATTTATGAAAATGTTGTTAGTTTGAGTTTGTGTTTCGTTAATGATTGTTCATAGCTATTTTGATTGTGTTTATCATATTTTCATGATTATATGCTTATATAGATAGATTGAGAATACGGGGTTTGACACTCGGGAGCGATAACCCCGAATTCAGACTAGGGTAAACACAACGCGACGATCTAATTACCCGGAAGGGAGTTGGAGAGTATGCAATCAATAAAGTTGGGGCGTGACTCACATGACCTAATGTCATTAAGACGTTGAGGGGAACCTCTTCATTGACCCGAAGTCATGTATTCACTCGTCTCACACTCAGGAAAAGTGGCGAGTGAGTTTACGAACCGAGATTATCAGATAGGTCGAACGCTGTTAACGTAAACTAAAACGAGACAAAACACGTTTTTGTAAAAGAAGTTAATATCTAGGAAATATTTTCCCTAAACATATCATATTAGTATTAGTATAGTTTAATTAGTATTTTAGTATTAGTGTTAATTAATTATAAATTATTTTTTTAGCTCCTAGATAAAATTAGGTTATGATAATCGCAGTAATCGATAATAATCTCAACCAATCCTTGAGAACATGATACCCTTACTCTCCCAACCTATACTAAAACTTGACCCGTACACTTGCGGTGTAAGTTAGCGATGTAATATTCTGCTACTAGTGGCCATAGGAAAAGAACAATAGATGTCTAGTCCCCATTGGGAAAATGGCCAAGGCCCAGTCATGAGTAGTGTCCGAGTGATTGGGTGTTGATTGGCGGTCTAAAGTATTCACATTTATCACACATTTTGACCAATTCTCTCGCGTCGACATCTATTGTTGTCCAGAAGTACCCTAGCCTTAATATTTTTCTTGCTAGAGATTGTGTACCTGAGTAGTTACCGCAAAATCCTTTGTTGATGTCTTAAAAAAGGTGGTAGGCTTCGCTTGGGTGCATACATTGGAGTAGTAAACCCATGAAGGATTGATTGTATAACACCCTTTGTAGTAGTACATACTAGGTTGCGCAATAACAGACTCTTCTAGCCTCATCCTTTTTGTTCAGCGAAAACACCATTGTCGAGGTAGTTGTAGATGGGGTCCATCCAGTTGGGATGGTACGTCACTACCTTGACTTCCTTCTCAGTTTCCTCACACTCGGTTGTGGTATGTTTTCGACCAAGATGGTCTTGTGCCCTTAGTGTCTAAAGCGGAGGTTAGGTTAGCCAGCTACTCTGTGTGCTTGTTCTTATCTCTTGGGATTTGCTTAACGGTGATTTTTGAGAAGCTTTGAGAAGCTTTTTCTGCATATTATTTGTTAACCTGATTCTCTATAAGTAAAGAATCGTAGTAGAATGCTGCCTCGATAACTCCGAGTTCCTTTAAAATTCTTAACAAAGAAATTAACTATTCATACTTCGCTTCATTGTTCGTTGCTTTAAAGTTGAGTCTCAAGTCGTACTCTAGGATATTTTCCTCGGGGGTGAGGATAACCAACCCGACCCCCAAGTTTCTTTGATCCGACGATCCATCTACATGCGCCGTCCAACATTCGGTCGAATACTAGTCGGGACTGTGAATGTGTTAAGCTCTACTTACCATTTCAACAATCATTCGAGTAACCATAAATTGGGGCAGGAAATGATCATCTACCTAGCAGCATCTGCTACTGCCATAAGCTCGATGCTAATAGTAAAAGAGCATGGAGCTTAGAGGCCCCTATACTATTTCATCCATACACTGAATGGAGCGGAATCATGTTATCTCGATTGGAGTAGATTTCCAATCTTCTAATAATCTGGCATAGAAAACTTCAACACTACTTCAGGGTCACCTAATAGTGGTGTTGACTAACCATCCCTTCAGAATTGTACTGCACCGCCCTATGACCGTTTGATTCAATTAACTGATTGCTTTTCTCGGTTGACTGAGTTGACCATTAAATTCATATTTTTATACTTTCAACCTTATTTTCAATTAGGTCAATTTTCATTTTCAATTTCACATAATAAGTACATATCAAATCTTTAATTAGGATCCTAAATTCTATCATATCAATATTAAAACACACACAAAGATAACTCATTTAATAGTGTCATGTGTGATCCTAATTTGGGTTAACAAACACATTAGTTCTACAAAAAATATCAACACTTAATTGTTCATCAAAACCTAGGGATCAACAAAGGCGTTCAGGCATGGTCTTCCCATGATTGTGTTGTATGTCGACGAACAGTCCACTACAATGAACTACACATCGATAATACAATGCTTTGGATTTTTTCCTGTTGTGATTTGAAGTGTGATATAACCGAGGGTATCTATAGTGTCTGTAGAGAAATCGACTAGAGGGGTCATCATTGGCTTCAGTTGGTCGCAATTGATCCCCATTAAGTTGAATGTAGCTAAGTAGAGTACATCTACCATGCTGGAGATATTGATTAGCACATGCCCCACATTGTAATTTGCAATTTGTAAGGTGACCACCAACACATTATCGTGGGGTGTGTGGACTTCGCGCATATCTTCTTCGGTAAAAATGGTAGCCTCTCTCTCTGCGAGAGACTTCTTGGACACTTGCAACATGTATTCTTCTATCGGGTGCTCACCACATCGTGCATAATATTTGTGCTTAGTTTTTGACGATCCTCCAGAGGCAAATCCACCATGGATCATGTGGATATTCACTCGGACCTCAGGTCTTTCTCTCTCTTTATCAGGACATTGCTCGCCCTGATCTCCTTCAATTGTAAACCTTTTGAAGTGACCTCTTTAGACCAACTACTCAATCTCATTCTTCAGATCGTAACAGGTATCACTGGTGTGACCATAGCCTCGGTGGAAGTCGCACCACTTATCCGTATTGGTGGCCTTCTTTCCATTCTTTATTGGTTGAGGGCATTTAATTAACTGTTGAACCTAATGTTTTGATGGATAATTAAATGTTGATATTTTATGTAACTAATGGTTATTTTTGTTTGACGTTATAGCTTAAATTGTGGTCAACTCGAAAAGTCTTATTCCATGGAGGATAAGGTACGAAAGATTTTGAGATCATTGACCAAAGTTTGGGAACCAAAAGTGACTTCAATCGAGGAAGCCAAAGATCTCATCAAATACACTATCGATGAACTCATTGGTAACCTAATGACACATGAGTCAGCTATTCGTAGATATAAGGAATTATCAGAAAGGAAATAAAAAGGAAAATGAGATCTATGAAAAAAACATGGGATGATTCAGAATAAGGTACCTAAATGTTCTTGTTCTTGTCCTTTAAATTTTGATAAATTATTTGATGTCTATCAAGAACTATTGCATGATTATAAAAATCAGTGTTCTCAAATTAGTGCCCTACAAAGTGAAATGATTTCACTAAACAAACAGAATGAATATTTTGAGGCAATCACTCCTTTTGAAAATCAAATTTCGAAAGATATCTCATGTGTTTTAGAAAAGGAAAACAATGAATTAAAATCCAAAGTTTTGGATTTAAATTCTATTGTTCTCAAGTTCACAAATGGTGAGAATAATTTAAAAATGTTTTTGAGAAGTTCTAGAGGTGTCTTCGACAAAGTTAGTCTTGGTTTTCAGAAAAATATTAAACAAAAGAGACTTCAAAAATTCTTTTTTGAAACTAAGAAAGTTGTGAAATATTTTAAATGTAACAGTGTGGGGGCATACTATAGGAAATTGTTTTCAATCATGATATAAAGAAAAGCAGGTATGGGTTCCAAAAGGAACAAAGAAGATTCTAACTAACTAAATCGGACCCACATGAATTGGGTACCATCTAGGAACTTTTTGAGGTGATCCTTGCAATTTAATCTAATAAAAATCTATGAGCATAGACAAATTGTTCCTAGGAAGTAGTTGTTATCTGTACGCGACAAGGGATAAAGTAAAACTTATGCCTTTGACATCTAAAGATGAAAGTCATGTGATATTTTGGAGATTATGCCATGAGTAAGAAAATCAGTTTAAATAAGATGGTAAGAAATTCTTAGACCTGTGCTATTTTACATGTTATTTTGTTGTATTAGAATTATTGCATGATGATCAGATAAGTTTACATATTTGTGTGTGATTTTCTTGTGTTATACTATATGATATCCACTAAAAGCTATGTTTTAAAATAGAGGTAATGCCATTGACCTCCCCTGTCATTTTGCACTATACCAGATACCTCTCATGTCATTTTGCATATACCAAAGACCTCCTCTGTCTTTTTCTCAAACACCACTTACCTCCCTTATTGATTAAAAAATAATAATTTTTTTTATTATAATACCAATTTTACCCTTCACTATTTAAAAAATAATTAAATAATAAAAAATTAAAATACATAAATAACCGTTTAATTTATATATATTCATCACCACCTCCTACCACTGCACCCACAACCACCACCACCTCCTACCGTCGCCACCACCCACCACCCATCTCCACCTCCCACCGTCGCCACCCCCACCCATCGCCACCCTCTGTTGCCTTCTACCGCCACCTGCCGCCACCAATATTTTGATATAAAAAGACATAAATGCCCTTACGAAAATATATTTTTATTCTAATATTTAAAAAACAATAAAAAAATTCATTAACATCCTCTCTATTTTTGAGTTACTCTTTGCACCCATTAAAGTGCAATTTAAGACTAATCCAAAATTTAAGGATAAAAGTACCGATCTTCTTCTCTTCTTGATTTTTTTATTTAATTTTTTTTTCATTTTGTTAAAAAAAAAAAAAAAAGAGTTAAAAAAAGTATTATTTTTTAATGGAAATGTTAGTGTAAAAAGTAAATGATGGAGGCGTTGGATGGTGGTGGGAAGTGGTGGTGGGTGGTGGCGGTGGGTGGTGGGAGTTGGGCGGTGGCGGTGGGAGTTGGGTGATGGTGAGAGGTAAATACAATTATTTAAAAATATAATTTTAAAAATATAGGGGTACTAATGAATTTTTTTTAAAAATAACCTAAGGGAAATTTTATCCAAAAGGAGGTAAGTGGTGTTTGAGAAAAAGATAGGGGAGGTCTCTGATATTTGCAAAATGACAGGAGAGATATTTGGTATAGTGCAAAATGACAGAGGAGGTCAATGGTATATACCCTTTTAAAATATGTTAAACATGTTATGAAAATCAATCATTTTGTATGAATCCATGTCTTGTTCATCATTAAATTAAGTTGATTTGTTAAAATGCTTGATATCTTGATTTATTTGAAATATTAAGGTTATTTAAATGATAAAAGAATGATTTAATTGATGCATTTAAATGATTTGAATTCTAAGTATTGATCATGACCTTGATTTGAATTGATCATGATCTTGATAAAACTTGCATAGTTGTTATTGGTTTATGAAATCATGTCAATTTTTTTTTATACCATATGTATAATCTATAAACATATATGGTATATCAATCGGTGCTTATTATTATTAGATTATTAACACTTTTGCATGTAATTAATATCTTTTGATATTAGTTACTTAGTTGTATGCATGATTCTTAGTGTAAATTATTTTCAGCATACTTTCATCATCTTCTGGTTTTAATAGGAAGCTGAATTTCTGTGAGATAGCAACATGACAATATATGATTAACCATGTCAAAGCGTGCATTAGATTTATATCAATTAGCTTCATAAATCATCATGATTGAGATATGCTCCATGTCTTTGTGCTTTATTGTTGAAATGAGTTTGAGTATATCTAAATGGGAGATATTAATTGGTATCATATAATGAAGCGTGTTGACCTATTTAAAACTATATGATTTCATGTTGTATTGAGATGTTTTGATTATCTCGTGAATTGCCTTAAGATGATCCATATTAATCTTAAAAATTGTTCTCTTCTTCATCCTCACTTTTTGAGATGACAAAAGGGAAAATATTGTATGATATTTTTCAAAGTATTTGTTCACTTAAGCATTGCAATCATAAAGAGGGAGAAATCTCTTGCAATTCTATTAGAGGAGAAATTTATTATATATTTTCACTAATGGTGCTTAAATGAGTTTTAAAATCCCGTTCTCAGATTTAGGGAGAGTGTGGTTACATTATATGTGTGAGAAAATATCAAAGTTAATTGTCATCATAAAAAATGGAGAGATTCTTGAACATAATATTTTGGTGGGTAATTAAATGTTGATATTTTATAGAACTAATGGTTTTAGTGATTGATTTATGATTAAAATTTCCATAGGTTGAAATGAGAAAAAGAATGGGCCAAAAAGATTAATCATTGAAGAATTCATGGAGTGATTATTGAAAAATTAAATGAATTCAAGATGGGTGCAAGACGAAAATGTTGAAGATGTTCAGAGCATGAAGACATTGAATACATTTAGGTGAAAACAACTCATTATTCTTACATTCTTAATGCAATCCGAATTAGGATCACGCACGACACTTTAAAATGAATTAATCTTATGTGTGTCATGATAATTTTAGATTTCTAATGTGTGTTTTGTGATGTGTTAAGGCTTTAAAATGTTTTTGGTTAAGGACCTAATTGAAAAAATAGTTTTAATACTTAAAATGGTGGTTTCTAGGGATAATTTGGCCAATCAGCGAAATGGGTCAGTATACTAACCAAAATAGTGTGTTTAGGAAGTAGAATGGGTGACCTACAAGTCAATTCAGTCAATCGACAAGTTGGATTGGTTGATTAACAAATCCAGTAGCTAAAAATAGAAAAAAGAAAAACCCACTGGACCAATTGATCAACCGACCGAAGTGGTCAATCAACCGATTGGATCCAAGCTAAAGGTCATGTTTTGATCGTTGGAGAAGGCGGTCAACTGTAGGTTTGGCTGGTCCACCGAGCTGCCCAGTCAAAATTTTGATTGATTTGTTTTCTTGGTCAAATTATCTCATTTTTTTATGATTTCATGGAATTGTTTTGAGGATTTCAATTATAATTCATATATATATATATATATATATATATATATATATATATATATATATATATGAAATATTAAAATAATCCTAATTAATTGGTGTATTTATTTAATTATTCTTTTAATTAAAGTGATTAAATAATTTCTATTTGAATGGATTTTGATTTGAAAAAGTTTTTAGACCAAAATGAGTTTTTCCAAGAGTATTTTTTAACGAAACAAATATGTTTTGAACATATACGATATATGGGATCTTGGAATGTCATTTAGAGTTATGGCATTTCAAAATTAGTCATTGGAGGTCTAGTTCTAGGTTTATTACTATAAATTTGCGGGTTTAAGAAAAAGTGAATCAAGAACATTCAGATTTTGCCATTCTAAGAGAGATTCTTTAGCTGAAATTCATACGTTAGATTATTAAGAGTTCTTGATCAAAACATTAAGTATTTTTGGGGTCCCCGGTTTGTGTTCTTTATCATGTTATGATAATCGTTTTTGACAAATCCCGGTGAGATCTTTCCAATAGTTTCACTTTCTTATATTATTTTGATTAATTACTTGGATAAGTTATTTGAGAAAAATCGGTTTCAAACCTAATTTTGTGAGAAAATGTTAAAACGATTTTTATTTGAGAAATCTGATTACGTGGTACTTGTGTGTTAAATTATCTAAATCTGATTCATACCTCACATTTAATATATCATTCAGTAATTTCAGGACATTAATTGATTATAATCGTATTGAGGTGGTAAAAGCTCCTTGTGGAAAGAAACTTCAAAATCTTTTGTATTTACAAGTTTCAGTGGATTAGACACGTTTGGGCTAGTGTCTAATCAGGGTAGTTAGGTTTTAATATTTATCGTGAAAATAAAATAAAATTGGGATTTAATCTTTAGCCTGAAAAAAGATTAGGTTCTAATATTTAGCCCGCGAAAAATATTAGGTTAGTCTTTAGCCTTTGAAAAGATTTGGTTTTAATTCTTGCTGTAATAGAATTGAGTGATTGTAAAGGTTCTTCCTAAACTTGCGAAAAGGATAAGTGTAATAGCGTGAAAGAGTGACATGTTGATTCTAATCCTATGAAAAGAATCAGGGTTTTAAAGGTTGATTCTGAGCTTGTGAAAAAAATCAGAATATTTAGGGGTTAATTCTGAACCTAGAAAAAGAATTAGGTTAGTCTTAAGCCTGTGAAAAAGATTATAACGGTTTGGTTCCTACTAGTGAAAGGAATCAAGGTTTAGTGGACTGTGAATCTCCATGGAGCTCGGGATACTAGATGTAGGAAAGAGTAGTTTACCGAACCAGGATATATTTTTATGTGTTGCATTATCTATTTTTCTAATTGTTTGGGGGTCCATTTAGATAAACACATTTCCGTTGCTAAAAATGATAACAATCGATTTAGGGAGATTAGATATTTTTGTTTGAATTTATTGCTTAAATTTTTATAACTATCCAATTCACCTCCCATCTTAGGTAGATCTTTGGGCCAACATTAGCTTCTTGTCTTTGATCTTCATTAGGATCATTCCTAACGGGGCATTGAGAGATGTAAAATTGGTGAAGCACAAGGAAGATCAATTCCTTCCTGACTTCTTGTCTATTCCATCTCTCTTTGCCTCATTCTTCTTTTTCTTCTATCGAGAGTCATCTCTAGTGAGTTTTTTGTAATTAGACTCTTCAGCCTTTCTCTTCCCTTTGGCATATTCCTCTTCCTTAGCTCAAACCCGATAAATGCCCTCCACAATGATAAACTCGATAGTAAAGGTAAAGGTTGTAGCCAAGGTCTTCGGTAGAGCATGATCCATGTTGAGAAAAAATGGACCCGTCCGTACCCCTACCATAAGGGTGGCTATTGCAGTCCCATCACTAAGCTCTTGTTCTTGGTCGGACTCACGACAAAAATTCTTAATAGAGGCTTTTAGTATTTTGTCCTTCTTTTGTCTTACCAACATAAGATAAGCTTACTAATCACACACCTGTGTGCAAAAGCAAGACTAAAGAGTTCAAAAGAGTCAAAACTACATAGTTTTAGTCTTATACTATTTGTGCGTCGTACCCGCAAGGGTAACTTGTAAGGATTGGTGATGAGTGATTTATTTACCAACAAATCATATATTTTTAGGTTCAAATATTTGTGTGTTTACAAGCATTTTTGTTAGTTTAATATGTTTTTGTATTGTTTTTTAGGTTCTTGAATAAATGAGAAACAAAATGCAAAATCGGTTTAGGTGTAGTAACGTTAAGGCCATTTTTTACACTGATGCAATCTGATTGTTGAAAATATTGAAACATGGAAGTTGTAGATCTATGTCTTAGATTTCCATAGGTTTTTGATTAACCTCAATCAGAGTTTGGACAAGAAAGTTGCGGCCAAAAAACAAACCTGGTGTTGGTACTGCCTTGACCATTGCTGTAGCGAGCATTTCCATCACTATAGCAATGGGAACCATCGCTGTAGTGGTGATATGATAGTAAGTTTCTGCCTTCCCATCGCTGCAACGACCCTGCACCAGTTGGCATTTATATTTTGAGATTGTTTTGAGATATTTTGCATTCCTACTTGTTTCCAATCATTCCCACTCCAAGCTAGAACATTTTTGGGAGTATTTTGGAGCTCCAAGATCAGACCAAACTTGAGGGGAACACAAATTAGAGAAGAAGAAACAAGATCGAAACAAATTTTACGAACGTAGAACCGTTTATTCTTCAGATAACGACTATTCTCTCTTGTTTTTCTCTTTCATTCTAAGTCTTGCTTGTTGTTTAGTCATGCTTATCTCATTTTTAGTTGAATATGTGGTTATGTTCATCAGCTAAATATATATTATTTAGGGATTAATGTGGTTTTATAAAGTATGTTGTTTGAATAAATCTAAGTTTTGTTATCGGTTGTTCATTACTATTAGATTGTGTTTACAATTCTTTTACTTCCATTATATGCTTGTTATGATATATTAGTTGATTTGAGAATACAGAGTTTGATACTTGGGAGAGGTAACCCCAGATTCGGATTAGGGTTTAAATAAAACGCGGCGTTCTAATGTTTTGGGAGATTATTAGAAAGTGTGAAATTCGTGAGGTTGGAGCAATACTCATGTAATCGTTTAGATGCTAGATGGGGATATTGGTGTTGACACGAATTGCATATTCATTTACTTTACACTTGAGAGAGGTAGTGAGTGAGTTTTCGATACTTAGATTGTCGAATAGTTTAAATACCATTAATGTAAACTAGACTAATTCAAATATGTTTAAATGAATGAAGTTAATCCCTAGATAATTTATTCCCATAAACATCATTCTTATTATTATTATAGTTTAAATAGTTATTATTTTAGTTTATTACAAAAACCTAAAATTGGAACACCTAAATAAAGTTCGGTTACGACAATCACAATACTTAACTACAATTTAATCCAATCCTTGTGGATACAACTGCCCTACTCTTCCTATACTATTAAAACTTGACACAAATACTTGCGGTAAAGTAACGACAAAATAATTCCGCTACCAAGTTTTTAGCTCCGTTACCGGGAAATTGGTTTTTAGATTGTTGTTGATATTGTGAAAAAGTAACATGATTTTAATTTAGGGATTTATTTTATTTTTAATTTTTGTTTTTAGTTTTGTCTGTATTACGAGGTAGTTGAAGATGTCTTATCAACAAGTGCTATTGTGATTTTCTCAATGGGATTCCGAGCCATTTTATTGTGCTTGGAATAAATATAAAGAGTTGCTCTTTTGGTTTGCAAATCATGGTTTTCCGAAGGAGTGTTAATTACTGAATTTCCACGACGAGTTACAAGCCACAACCATTTCTTTGGTAGAAGGAGGAAATAGTACCACCTCTTTTTACGACCTAATCGTGGATGATGCCTATTGGTTGTTCAAAGACATGGCGGAATTCGATTTTTAGTATTAGAAATTATTCAACAAGTTACCAAAGCTTGAGGGATAGTTCCAACGTTTCGGCCCCATGGATTGACACCCCGGACCAACATGTGGAGTCTTCCCCCACCTTGGAAGAGATGTTTGCTGAATTTATGGGGGAGACTCAAATTTTCTAGAGGGAAATGCATGACTATCTTAATGAGCATGAGGATCGTCTTGACAATATTGAGATGACCTGTACTAAAATTGATGTGACCGTAAAGTCCCAAATCGGTCAGCTTATTTTCTTGATTGAGGTCGAGTAAAAAATTATGGCACTGAGAAACACACAAGCCATATCCATATGTGGAAACCACCAGGGAAAACTGAATACAAGTAGGAGGAACTTGGGTGCATTCAATGATGATTATTCTAATTAGGAGAAAACCCAAGAGTGGACTAATGATGAAGAATCACATGTTGACAATTGTGATTCTTCACCATTTGTGATCCTTTGATGCCACCCTGATCTAAGACGATCACATCTATGAGGATCAGATGTGGCTTACTTGTCCTCCACTTGTACCACTGATAGGTGTGAAAAAACTATCTATTTCTAAATCGGATTTCTTAGTTCTCAAGTATTTTAGTTATATTTAATTGTGTTTTAGTGTGTTTTAGTGTAGAACAAGGAAAGGACCTCAAAGGGCGAGAAACAAGTGAAAACGGTAGAGAAACGGTGAAGAAAATGTGTAAAACAGGGTTTCGGTGAATGAAGGCCACCGCCTAAGCGGAAGTTCCACCGCTTAGGCGGAAAAGAGGCAGAATATTGGAGTGCTGAAGGGCTGAACCACCGCCTAGGCGAGAAAACCACTGTTTAGGCGAGAAAAGATCAGAATGATATGCCAGCAGCTACCGCCTAAGCGAAAAAAGCACTGCTTAGGCGAAATCACCGACAGACTTTAACCGACTTAGAGCCACCGCCTGAGCGGTGACACTCTGCACATAAATATTTATTTTCAGATATTTTGAAGATATTTCCAACCCTTGCCTATAAAACCCCTTTCTCCCCCATTTGCTAAAGAGGTTAGAACCCCTTAGACGTGAGAGGAGGCTCCGGTTGTTCTTTGGGAGCTCTCTTCCACCTTAGTTAGATTAAATTAGTTTAGGAAGTAGATTAGATTAGTTATAAAGAGTGTTCTTGGCCAATCCTTGAAGAGCCAAAAAAGGAAGTTCATCAATGGAAAAGAGGAAGCTCCGGAGGATCGTTCTTTGGCGAAAGTGGACTACTCCACTTTGAGATTTGGCTTTTCTTCCCTTGTTTTCATCTTTGTATTTAATATTTATAGTTGGTAATGATGATATCCTCTTGATTTGTGTTGTATTGGCTAAGAACATGTTAGTGTAATTTAGAGATTAGTTAGGGAAAGGTGTAGTTGTGTAAATACTCGTTTGGTTCAATATAAGTTTCTTTAACGGTTGTTGTTTTAAGTCCGATTGTGTTTATCATTTGATGACGATCTTAATATTCTTGTAACGGTATTAGGGTTGGATTTGAGAATCTAGGGTTTGACACTTGGGAGAGGTAACCCTGGATTCAGACAAGGGTAAACATATCGTTACGACCTAACGACCCGGGAGGGTGTTAGTTAGTATGCAATCGATGACGTTGGGTCAAGACTCACGCGGCGTAGAGTCATTAAGACATCGAGAGGGACCTTGGCATCGACTCGAAGTCACGTATTCCCTCGTCTTACACTCGGAAGAGATGGCGGAAAAGTTTACGAACCGAGATTGTCGGATACTTAAACTCCGTTATTGTTAACCGAACGAAATCAAACGTGTATTAAGTGAACAAAATCAATCCCTAATTAATCAACTTAGTTAGAATTAACCCACTAATTGTAATTTAGCTTAGTTTAATTTCAATTCATGCTTTTCGTCGTCAGGATAACACGAGACCACGTTAATTGCGGTATTCAATTTAATTATTCACACTTTTCTCTGTGGGAACGATATCCAATTTTCAAAGATCCACTATATTAAAAATTTAGACCTCGTATACTTGCGAGTATAAGTAGGCGTGCGAAAAACGCCCCTACCAAGCACCATTCATTCAGGCTCACCAAGCACATGAGACAGAGCCGAATCAAGTTGAGAGTATGTGCCGAATACTGCTATATCTCGCCAAGCTTGAGGGCATTCTGAATCAAGGCCCATATGTTGTGTTGTATGACACATACGATGGGCGGAAGCCCCTCTTTGACGATCCCTTCTCAGTGTCAAGCAGAGAAAAATTAAACCAAGCGCGTCTTGGGAGGCAACCCAAGTTTTCAAATAAATCAATCTTTCATCGCCGACTACACTCAGAGGTGAGATTGTCTCGCCTCCCAAGTACGTGTTCAAAACTTCTTTCGTCACTATAATACATACTCTTTGTTGAGTTGGATGTTAGGTCACTGTGGACACTGCCCATTCTTAGTTTTGGGGGATGTTTTGTATGCTTTCTAGTATGATGTCTTTTTGTAAGTTAAGTAGTTAAGTTTAATAGTTGTTACATGTTGTGTAGTTTATGTTAAATTGTTCATGCATATTTGTTTAGTATAGGAGTAAGTGTGTTTATGTTTGTAGTTGTTGTTTTTGTGTGTTGAGTTTTGTAGTTCTTCTGGACCATTACCCGATGATTATATTATCCCCTAGTTGTTTATCGAGGTCAAGCGTAATACCCATTCATGTGTGTTCTGTGTGCTTGACATCACGTTTTGGTAAAAGTCATTGTGGATCCTAAATTGCACGAGCACGTAGACTTAATGTACTAGCTATATATTTGATTTGGCGCCAATTATCTAGTAGCCAAGTTCATGATAATTTAATGGATTTTAGAACTTGATTGGGGGAAATTCGAGGCGAAATCCTAGTGGAGGTAGTTCAGGAGATATGATTTAGGCATTCATTTTGATCGCTTGAAGCCTTCCATGTAATATGTTTTATCCCTCGTTACCCTCTCGAAGCTAGTTAGCCGTTTCAATTTTGAACACGTAACAAATACCCTGGCCAATTAAATGTTTTCCAAAGCACTGTCGCTAAACCTAAGGTACAAATTGAGTCGAAATCAAGTTAGCATTTGTTTATGCTACTTGAAGTAAGCGGTTATATTTTGGGCAAAATTTTGATTGGTTCGGTATTCGAGTACTCACTTGTTATTTTTCTATCGTAGTTCCACACTCACGAAATTGTACAAATCAAATAAGTTTGGGGTGTGGCTGTAAAAAAAAAAAAAATACATGTGTAAATATGGTTTTATTTTTGTTTATTTTGACAAGTGAGTACAACGTTTTAAAATGTTAGTTTAGGGTTGTTTCGAATTGATCTTTGTGGGTACGAGTATGATTGAGTGCCAAGTGTAGTGCCTTGGGTATCATTAATCTAATGACGTTTACCTGTTTTCTATTCCCGATATACCCTTGGCTAGTTGATAAAAACCTGATAGGTGTAACATACCTATCTATTTCTAAACCGAATCTGCTAGTTTTCGAGTATTTTATTAAACTTTTATTGTGTTTTTGTTAGTATTTATGTTATTCAGGTGTAGGGATGTGAACAATCTATAAACAAGCAAAACGGTAGGAGAGCGGTAAAGAAATGAAGGAAAAAGATAACGGTTCATAGCAGCAAGCCACCGCCGCAGCGGTATATCCACCGCCACGGCGGTGAAGGAGCAGAGATATTGCATTTTCCTTTTGAAGGCTTACCGCCGGGGCGGTGAGACAACAAAGAAATCTGGCTTCTGCTAAAAAGCTCCACCACCGCAATGATATAAGCTATTGTTGCAGCGGTGAGACACCAGAAGATTTTGAATTATGCTCAAAGGCACCACCACTGTAGCGATAGAAGCCACCGCCGCAGCGGTGAAAGATTAGAGAATTCGTAACAAGATTCACTGCCACAGCGGTTCACAAACCGACTCAACCATTGCCGCAACAGTGATCCCAACCGACGCGGCGAACAGCTCTGAAACAGAGTAAAATATCTGTTTAGATATTTTACAAACATTTGGCCTATAAATACCACTCCCACACGTTTGAAAGAGTGTGTTCAGCATTCCTAACCCTAGTAAAGAGTTCTTAAGCTATATTTGATAGATCAAAGAAGAGGTTCATCATTCGGGCAAGGAGGAATCATTTGCGGATTGATAATTAGCGATAGTGGATCGTTTCACTTTCAGATTTGATCGTTCTCTCTTGTTTTTATCTTTGTAATTACTTTCCCATAACTAATGAAGTTGAATTACTCTTGTTTTGTATGGTATATGGCTAAGATATTGTAGTGTTAATTAAATGTTACTTAGGTGTTGTTGAAATTATGTAAATGTTAAGTTGAATGAATTAATGTTACTTTAACGTGTTGTTTGTCTAAATCCGATTGTGTTTACTATTATTCTTGATATTATTCTTGTATTGATAAACCGAGAATATGAGGTTTGACACTTGAGAGAGGTAACCCCGGATTCGGACTAGGGTAAACACGACATGATGTTCCAACGACCTGAGAGGGCATTAGAACGTATGTAATCCATGACGTTGGATCAAGAGACACGCGACTTAGGATCGTTAAGGTGTTGAGGGGGACTTCTTAGTTGACACGAAGTCATGTAATCCCCCGTCTTACACTCGGAAAAGACAGCGGAGGAGTTATCGATATGGAGATTGTCGGAATAGATAAACATCGTTATAGCTAACTAAATGAAATCAAATATGCATTATGAGAAGGAATGCAATACCTAAGTAATTAGTGTAATTAGAACTAACTTAATAGTTGTCATTTATCTTAGTAGATTAAATAGAACACAAACAATTTTTGATTAGTTGAGATAATATGAGACTATGTCAATCACAATATTCAACCAATTTACACGTGTTCCCAGTGGAACGATATTCGATCTTATAAGATCCATTATATTAAAACTAGACCTCGTATACTTGCGAGTGGTTAATACCGCGAGGACTTCGCGACGAATCCTCAGGCGTACAAAACCGAATCAAGTCCTTTTGGTCTTTTTGAATTGCTTAGCCTATATTAGTGGAGAGTGAAACCCAGTCTGGTGATAGGTGTGATCTACCTACATGTTTCCAAACCGAATTAAGTTAGTTTTCAAGTGTTTATATAGTATTTTTATTACGTTTTAATTAGTTTTCATACTTTTTGTATAAATCAAGTGTGTGGGGAAAAAAGATAGGAAACTGGAGTGAAAACGATGAGATCAAACCAAAAGCGGTCGAATGTACAGTGGAAAAACAAGCTCGGAGGCAAAATTATGAAAGAGGCCCATCGTTTAGGAGGTGAAGATGCTGAGAAAGACCAAAGGCTACTGACAGCCCACTGCCTAGGCAAAAAACCAGCAGAAAGATTTCCAAATCCACCGCCTACTTCTTCACCTTGGCGATCACCCAACCGACATACCCACTGCCTAAGCGATGGCCTCTACACAGACTGAAGATATTTTTAGGGTATTTTGCCTATATATATCCCCTCTCCTCCCCCTTCTCTGGTCTCTCTTGATATTTTGAGCCCCTTAGAATATATCTAAGGGTAGATAGAGTAGTTTTAGAGGTGGAGCTCACATCCCGAAGTAGAGGAAGGCGGCGATGCAATCATTGAGCGTTCTTAGCGATTTATCTTCGAATGAGGCTAAGTTCTTCAGTTATTTTTCCTTATTTCTTTAACTTAGGATATTGTGAGCATGTTTAGATTGTTATTTCATTGTTAATGCAACTATGGCCATAGTTAAACATGGATTGTATAGGGATTAACACTATATTTATAAATACATTGTTTGGATTATTTCAATGTTGCGTTTATGATTATTCTTCGTAGTTTGATTGTATTTATCGTAGTTTTTGTTTATTTTGCTAAGATTGATAAATGGAGAATACGTGTTTTGTCAAACCCCGAATTTGGATTTGGGTAAACAAACACCACGATTCTATAACCCGGTTAGGGTTTGAATTGTGGACAATTGATGACATTGGGGCAAGACTCACACGACCTAGGGTCGTTAAGACGTTGATGGGGACTTATTCGTTGACTCGAAGTTGCGTTATATCCCCTATCTTACACTCGGGAGAGGTGGCGAGGGAGTTTTAGAATGGAGATTGTTGATAGGGTAAATACAACGCACGATCCAATGACCTGGTCGGGAGTTAGATTGTAATGACCCGTCCCGGTTTCCCAAGGCCGCTACTATGGTTTCCCCTATAGAGAATTTCCTAACCTAAATTCCGACACGTCAACTTCCTAATACACAATATTCAGTAACTTTTTTGAACGATAGCGATAATTTGTTGTTATCGATATTACGACAACAAATATTAAATCTAATAGTCACCACTCATATAGCACCAATTAAAACCATTCATCTATTTTATATTTAATCTACTCATTTTCAGCACAACACAATGACCAATTTAAAAGTCTCCGGTTTAAAATTTAAATCCCAATTTTTCTTCATATTTTAACCAAACAATTTATTATCCAATTATCTCAACACCATTTTATATAAAACCAAATATTCAATAATTATTAAAGCAATTGCGATAATCAATATTACCATTTTCTCCAATTACAACAATAAATAATAATTACAATTTTTACAATAAAAATTCCACAACAACTCTTCTCTCGTTTCGTCCCAACCGACCCTGTAATCCAAACACTGTGGGGGTTGTGAGCTTACGCTCAGTAGAACTCCAACCCCTCTAATATGTGCATTTAATTTAACACATAAAACCACGTAATCATGCCCGTCACATAATTTAACAAAAACCACATAGGCATTCTCGTCACATAAATCCCGCATCGTCCAACATATTTCACATAATTTCGACAGATAAAAATATCGCAACAATATACTAAATAATTTCAAAATCACCCATGAGACAGTTAAATACAATTAAATGCATATATTAAGAGTGACAGAAATTCTACCTTTCCCAGATTTTCCGTTTGCCGCGAGATGAGTATTTTGTTTTTCATTGGGGTAGTTTGTGAAATTTTCTTTTCTTTTTCTTTTCCCTTCTTCTTCCTTCTTTTTCTTTCTCTTTCTTTTTCGTTTTCTGCTTCCTGTTCTTGTTTGTGTTTTCCATTTGCGCCCTGCCGCTGACGACCAACGAACCGCCGATCACACCACTGACCCACGAAGATAGAACACCCACAACGCCTGAACGGAACACACCGCTGGCCTCTCGCACAGCCCCTACCGAACCCACGACCGAACACACATTCACAAAGCCAAACCCATATTCTCTTTCTCTAACTCTCTGGCCAACTCCAGCGACCACCCTTTGAGTGTCCATTCATACCCAGAGACTCACATACACACCTCCGATCACATACCCACACAATCGAAAATGCATACCCACTTGCGACTCACCGGCCACCGATCAACACATACACACACGACACACACGACACACTGACTGCTCTCTCTTTCTCTAACCCACCGCCAGCGATACCCCACCGGAGTGAACGACCACCATCAACGGAACACCCCCATGCAACGAACGAGCAGAAAACACACACAAACACACTCATTTACCTGATGTCAACGACGATCATACATACGCACACCTAGACAAAACACGCCGGCGACCCTGAACAGACCCCTATCTCCGTCGCCAGTAAGAAAATGCGCACACACACACTACAATGATCGGTAATATATATCCATACAGCCGACCAACCACCCAACGTTGATCACTTGTCGACAGACAACCCACACCACCGGACCGAAAAACATACCCACACACGATTGTCGGTGAGTTATAATACCGCCGATGACGGCACGATCAACCAACCGCCATGCCGAATGAACACCCTGAAAAAATATGCACCACAACGCCATAGGATCGCCGACCACTAAACACCCACCGGCGAACCCACCTTCGATCCTCTTTCTTCCTTTCTCTCTCTTTCCCTCGTTCTCTGTTTCGGTTCTCCTTCCCTTTCTTCTGTATGTGTGCATGGGTGTATATATTTATGAACAAGATGAAAACACCACGTGTACTCCATTTGCTATGGTTAATTACAAGTGTATATCTATGTAGATGCGTGTGTGATCATCGACCGGCCCCCCTCTAGTTTAATTAGGATATTTAATTAAACCCAACTCTAATATACATGATTTCATTATTTCAATTTGGTCCCCAAACGTTTTAAATCAATAATAGTTTACATTATCAATCTCATTATAATTTGAATTACTATAAAATACGGCTTAATAGAAAATTAGGGTATTTAAAATTGTTCGAATATAAAAATTGGGGGCTTACAACCCTTTCCCCCTAAAAGAAATTTCGTCCCAAATTTTTTGTCAAACAAACGGAATTAAAATCTCAATCGAAACAATAATATATCAGTCAAAACAATTAAAAGTCAGATTCGCATCGCATGGTCATATTAGTCACACTTAATTAATAACCGTCAATTCACTTTCACACATCGCAACATTTTCATTCGCAGTAGCTCACATTATATCTAACAACCGGCAAATAGGGTTCACCTAGCACAACCAATCATCTATCAAAAAAAAATCTCAAGTTTCTCCATGCTTCCGCTGCGCTACTCTGGTAAAATTATAATAAATAACATTATAGTTTGAACACATCATGGTAATCTTAGTGCGTTGGGTCTATCTTATTTCGACAATAATTTTTCCCTAACTAACATATATTTATTCCATCCAGTTAACCGATTCGCAACCCTATTTCCGTCTAGCATTTCAACCAACAAGTTCACAACCAATATCGTAAGCAACCATATTCATAAAAAAAAAATTCAATAATCTCGTATACGTTTATTAAAAATCACCACAATCTAACTTTAAATAATAAATTTTCCGCAATACGTCAAACGGATCATCTATAAGAATTCCCTTCATGCTTCCACATTTAATCAAGTCCCTAACAAAGCCAAGCGCCTCAAATACGTCTCAACTACGAAATTTGATCAATAATCACTATATATATAAATATTATATCAATAACTTTTCTAAAATACTCATCGACTTAAGGATAACTCAAATTACCCTTTCCCCAAAAAATCCTAATGACTCTCACATTCCGACTCTGCCTAATGTTAATAGTAGACCAATACATACAACTGAGTTATTATTTATCGGTGTACTGTCTTCGTAGTACAAAAACATTTTTATGGATCAAGTTTTATCAAAATCCCCTTCCCAATTATTTTCATCCAAAACCACTTTCTAATATAAAATGTAGTCACGCCTAGCTATATTCAAATTTCAACAACATATCACCAACGCATCGTCAATATCAAAATCTCAATCAAATATTTTCAACACATAATCTTAATATTATAATAATCACATACCACAAAGAAACTTGGGTTTCTTGTTACCACAGAAATAACTCATATATTTATAACATTTCATCTAAGTAGTGAAAATCAACCAGAATAATAAATATATTTATACGCTAACCATTTTAAAGTAATATATATATATATATATATATATATATATATATATATATATATACGACAAACACCATATACGACAAAAAACCACATACGACACCACGCCCCACATCACACCACATCATACCACACCTTAGCTGGCCATGTGATCATTTTTACCTCATGATCGGGAGTTGCAACGGTACCGTACCACCCGTAGGATTTGCCTTCCTAGCGGGATAAATAACCACCTGCCCGGACCACCCATCGGACATGTCATAATATCAATAACTACATGTCGGACGTCTCCGGACAGGACATAATATCAATAACCGCCTACCGGACCACCCATCGGACATGATATAATATTAATAACTACCTATCGAACCACTCTTCGGACAGGATATACTATCGATAACCACCCTTCGGACATGATATACTATCAATAACTACCTGCCGGACCACCCATTGGACAGGACATAAAATCAATGACCACCTGCTGGACTACCCATCGGATAGGACATAACAACGCTCTGCCGTAGCAAATAATCAACACTCTGCCGAAGCAGATAAATACTATGGTATCGTCAAATCAAAAGCATCATCAAATCAATAACAACATCGTCAAATTACAAATCAATAACATCGACCTCTATCTCCAAAACCGATTTCATCCAAATATCATTTTTTTCCACCCTCTTTTAAAACCAACTAGATTCAACAAATCATTTCTTTCCACTTTTTTTTTTTTTAAAAAAAAAAAATCAACGTAATCCATATTTCCAAAACACTCAAATCTGCTTGATCCATATAAATTATAAATTCGTCCAGTTTTTAAGTAAACACATTTTTCCATCATATATTGAAAAAGAGATTTACAAGAAGACAATATACAACTTTATTTTAATAATTCCAATTTAGTGACAATTTTTATTTTATTTTATTTTTTCAATGGGCCACGACTAACACAACACTCTCCCAGATTTATTTAACTCATTATAGATAATTTACTCTCATCACCTGCCATCTCAAATGTTAATATATTCAAACTTATTAGTCTACCGTCACCTCAAATGTTAATATGTTCAAATTATTTATCCACCGTCAGATATTTATATTTTTATCCACCACCACATAAAGGAATTAATCCACTATCACATATTAGTAGGAAATAAAATGTCCAATATTTCGTTCATAAACTTCCGAGAATTTTATTACTTAGCCGAATAAATTTTCTCAACATCTACGGTTTACGCAAATATCATAAAGCGTACTTTAATATCAGTTTCAATTTGTCAAATCAAGGCAAATACTAACAATTTAATATGATCGCATTGGAACTACAGGGATCACATTGTGCAGTTTAGCAAATAAAAAGATCTACAAAAACAATTAAACAGGTATACACATATGAGTCATTACAGTCCAATCAATTGTAAAACGTAAACAATCATCGTTTGTTATTCCACTTTTATTCCTCGATCTAAACTAAAATTATTATTTTTACATATTAGCAATATATTATGAATGACGGGTATCTTAACCCCGGTTCAACGTGCTCGCAAATCTGAATTCTGAGTCTACAAAATCTATATCCTAAGCACTAATACCAAACTTGTAACGACCCGTCCCGGTTTTCCAGGGCCGCTACTATGGTTTCTCCTATAGAGAATTTCCTAGCCTAAATTCCGACTCATCAACTTCCCAATATACAATATTCAGTAAATTTTTTGAATGATAGCGATAATTTCTTGTTATCGATTTTCCGACGACAAATATTAAATCTAATAGTCACCATTCATATAGCACCAATTAAAACCATTTATCTATTTTATATTTAATCTACTCATTTTCGGCACAACACAACGACCAATTTAAAAGTCTCAGGTTTATAATTTAAATCCCAATTTTTCTTCATATTTTAACCAAACAATTTATTATCCGATTATCTCAACACCATTTTATATAAAACTGAATATTCAATGATTATTACAATAATTGCGATAATCAATATTACTGTTTTCGCTAATTACAACAATAAATAATAATTACAATTTTTACAATAAAAATTTCACAACAATTCTTCTCTCGTTTCGTCCCAACCGACCCTGCAATCCAAACACTATGGGGTTATGAGCTTACGCTTAGTAGAATTCCAACCCCTCTAATATGTGCATTTAATTAAACACATAAAACTACGTAATCATGCTCGTCACATAATTTTAACATAAACCACATAGGCATGCTCGTCACATAAATCCCGTATCGTCCAACATATTTCACATAATTTCGACAGATAAAAATATCGCAACAATATACTAAATAATTTCAAAATCACCCACGAGATAGTTAAATACAATTAAATGCATATATTAAGAGTGACTTAAATTATACCTTTCCCAGATTTTTCGTTTGCCGTGAGATGAGTATTTTGTTTTTCATTGGGGTAGTTTGTGAAATTTTCTTTTCTTTTTCTTTTTTCCTTCTTCTTCCTTCTTTTTCTTTCTCTTTCTTTTTTGTTTTTTGCTTCTTGTTCCTATTTGTGTTTTCCATTTGCGCCCAGCCGCCGACGACCAACGACACCGCCGATCACACCACTGACCCACGAAGACAGAACACCCACGACGCCTGAACGGAACACACCGCTGGCCTCCCACACAACCCTTGTCAAAGCCACGACCGAACACACACACACATAAAGCCAAACCCACCTTCTCTCTCTCTAACTCTCCGGCCAACTCCAGCGACCACCTTTTGAGCTTCCATTTATACCCAGAAACTCACATACACACCCCTGATCATATACCCACACTAAACACACCCACACAATCGAACATGCATACCCACTTGTGACGCACTGGCCACCGATCAACACGTACACACACAACACACACTGATCACACACATACACCGACTACTCTCTCTCTCTAACCTACCACCGGCGACACCCCACCGAAGTGAATGACCACCATCAACGGAACAACCCCATGCAACGAATGAGTAGAAAACACATACATACATGCACTCATTTACCTGATGTCGGCGACGATCATACACACGCACACCCAGACAAAACACGCCGGCGACGCTGAACGGACCTCCCTTTCAGTCGCCGGTCAGAAAATGCACACACACACACACACACACACACACACACAATACAACGATCGACAATATATATCCACACAGCCGACCAACCACCCAGCATCGATCACTTATCAATAAACAACCCACACCGCCCGACCGAAAGACATACCCACACACGATCATCGGTGAGTCATAACACCGCCGACGACGACATGATCAACTGACCGCCATACCTAATGAACACCCTGAACACATACGCACCACAACGCCATAGGATCGCCGACCACCAAACACTTACCGGCGAACCCACATCCGATCTTATCTCTTTATTTCTCTCTCTTTCACTCGTTCTTTATGTCGGTTCTCCTTTCCTTCCTTCCGTGTGTGTGCATGGATGTATATATTTATGAACAAGATGAAAATGCCATGTGTACTCCCTTTGCTATGGTTAATTACAAGTGTATATCTATGTAAATGCTTGTGTGATCAACGACCGACCAAGTGGCCTCCCTACTTCACCGCCTTCTATATATGTATGTGTGTGTGTGTGTGTGTGTGTGTGTGTGTGTATATATATATATATATATATATATATATATATATATATATATATATATATATATATATATATATAATGTATAAATTACACCAAGCCCCCCTCTAGTTTAATTAGGATATTAATCATACCCAACTCTAGTATACATGTTTTCATTATTTCAATTTGGTCCCCAAACTTTTTAAATCAATAATAATTTACATTATCAATCTCGTTATAATTTGAATTATTATAAAATACGGCTTAATAGAAAATTAGGGTATTTAAAATTGTTCGAAATCGGGGGCTTACATAGATTGTGTGCAATCAATGACGCTGGGCGAGACTCACATGACCTAGGGTCGTTAAGACGTTGAGGGGGACTTATTTATTGACTCAAAGTCATGTTTTCCCCTATCTTACACTCGGGAGAGGTGACAGTGGAGTTTACGTACCGAGAATGTCAAGTGGGTCGAACACCGTAAACGTGAGTAAATCGAAATCGAACACGTATTTGTAAACACGTTAATCCCTAGACAATTATTGACCCTAAAACATATTAGTATATTAATGTAATTAATTTAGGTTATATTAGTATTAGTTTAATTAATTAAATACATTTGGTTTTAGCCTAGATAAAGTTAGGTCACGACAAATGCGGTATTCGATAGTAACGACATCAATTCTTGTGGATACGATAACTTGATCTTAACGATCACACTATACCAAAACTTTGACCTCGTATACTTGCAAGTAGTTAGATATGCTGAGGGTGCAAAATACTTCGCGCGCACAAGTTTTTGGCGCCGTTGCCAGGGATTGTTTTGATGTTATTGTCGGAGAAACGCGGTAATGGCCGGAGACTTAAGTTTTAGATAGGAGAATCAAGTGTATCGTATTGTCGGGGATTGGTCGTTAGGCGAATTCAATTCTCGGTGATCGTAACCAAGTTTTTGGTAATGATTGCGGGGGAATGTTTTGTCGTTTATTGTCGATATTGTGTGTAAATGACTTAATTTTACTTTAGGCATTTATTTTGTATATAATTTTTGTTTTGTAGTTTTGTTTTTATTTCTTATGCAGGGTACCTGGAGATGTTAGATTAATAGGTATTGATGCATCCTTTTCGACGAGATTCCAAGTCGTTTATTGTGCGGGGCCACGTATATAAGCTGGTGAGGCGTGTCGCTGAAAGATCGAGCCAAACAAAGCAAAACCTCGCCCAGCTTGAGGGAGATCTGAAAATGTTGGGCTGAGGACATTAAACCACGCGCTTCTTGGAAGGCAACCTAAGGTCAAATAAGTTAAATCCGTCAGATCCAACTTGAATCGAAGGTGAGATCATCTCGCCTCCCAGGTAAGTGTTCTAAACACCCTTTGTCAGCATGTTTTAAATTTCATATGTTGAGAATGATGATTGGGATCGCTGATAACACTATCCGTTTTAAGTTCGGAAATGATGTGTAGTATAGTATGTTAGTTTATGTGTTATTGTTTTCTTGTGTGCATGTTGTTTAGGTTAGTTTGTGTTTATTTGTATTGTTGTTTCCATGCTGAGTTTTTGCGGGGATTGAGGGGAAGCTTGAGGCGAAATCCTAGGCGAGGTAGTTCTGGAGACGTGATTTAGGCATTCTCTTTGTCGCTTGAGCCTTTTTAAGCCTACCTTGATACATGTTTATCCCTTGTCACCCTGCCGAAGCCTAAATGCCATTTCAATTTTGAACACATAAACTAATACCCTAGCCAGTTGACCTTTTTCCAAACATTAATCACTAAATTCAAAGGCATATTTGATTGAATCAAGTTAGCAATTGCAAATTCTACTTGATGTGTGCGGTTGGGTTTAGGGCGAACTTCTAATTGGTTCAATATTTGAGTACTCACTTGTTGTTTTTTGTTTGTATTTCACAGACCCCTTCAATTGTAACTATCAAATAAGTTTGGGGGTGTGTTCGTTGAAAATAGAAAAATATATATATATATATATATAAAAATAAAAAATAAAAAAATCAAGTGTACATATGGTTTTTATTTTTCGTTTCTTTTTAACAAGTGAGTACGTCGGTCTTAAACATTTGTTTGGAATTGTTTTCCAATCTTTCTATGGGGGTTCGAGAGTGAATGTGCCAAACGTTGATCCTTGGGTAACGTTAAGTTAACAACGTTAACCCGTTTTCTATTCCAAATTACACTTGGCTAAATAATCCATAACCGAACCAAGTCCTTCTTATCTTTTTGAACTACTAAACCTACATTAGTGGAGAGTGGACCCCAATCCAGCCTATGGAAATCCTAGTCCTATATGGTCTAAGTCATGAATTTCGTTGCGGGATAATCCAATCCGATCGTTGTATAGTTATATTATTGAGTCTCACACTAACACTTTTACAGGATCTAGAATAGCGTTTACCATTATTGCATGCCGAAATTCTAGAACCACATGATGTGTTTTATCGCTTGAACTCGATAGAACTGGTAGTTGTTGAGGGACAAAAATAAATAGGCCGTTAGAAGAAGTCAAAACTCGCATGTCTTTGTGTTTAGATTGTTTTTACGAAGTTTTTTATTTAATTCAATTGTATATTTCATTTTTGTGTGTGTGTTTGGCTCGAGAACTACCTAAATTCCAAGTTTGGCGGTATTTGATAGGTGTGATCTACCTACATGTTTCCAAACTGAATTAAGTTAGTTTTCGAGTGTTTATATAGTATTTTTTATTATGTTTTAATTAGTTTTCATATTTTTTGTATAAATCAGGTGTGTGGGGAAATAATATAAGAAAGTGGAGAGAAAACGATGAGATCGAACCAAAAACAGTCGAATGTACTGTAGAAAAATAAGCTTGGAGGCAAAATTATAAAAGAGGCCCACCGCCTAGGCGTCCAGACCACTACCTAGGCGGTGAAGATGCTAAGAAAGACCAAAGGCTACAGATAGCCCAACGCCTAGGTGAAAAACTAGCAGAAAGATTTCCAAATCCACCGCCTACTTCTTCACCTAGGCGATCACCCAACCGACATACCCACCGCCTAGGTAGTGGCCTCTGCACAAACTGACGATATTTTTAGATATTTTTAGGATATTTTGCCTATATATATCCCATCTCTTTCCCCTTCTCCGGTCTCTCTTGATATTTTAAGCCCCTTAGAATATATCTAAGCGTAGATAGAGTAGTTTTAGAGGTGGAGCTCACATCCCGAAGTAGAAGAGACGGCGATGCGATCGTTGAGCGTTCTTAGCGATTTATCTTCGGACAAGGCTAAGTTCTTCAATTGTTTTTTCTTATTCTTTAACTTAGGATATTGTGAGCATGTTTACCTTGTTATTTCATTGTAAATACGGTTATGGCCATAGTTAAACATGGATTGTATAGGGATTAACACTATATTTATAAATACGTTGTTTAGATGATTTCGGTGTTGCGTTTATGATTGTTCTTTGTAGTTTGATTGTATTTATTGTATTATTTGTTTGTTTTTCTAAGATTTATAAATGGAGAATACGGGGTCTTGACAAACCCCAGATTCCGATTTGGGTAAACAAACACCACGATTCTATAGCCCGGTCGGGGTTTAAATTGTGGACAATCGATGACGTTAGGGTAAGACTTACACGACCTAGGATCATTAAGACATTGATGGGGACTTATTCGTTGACTCGAAGTTGCATTATATCCCCCGTCTTACACTCAGGAAAGGTGGCGAGAGAGTTTTAGAACAAAAATTGTCGATAAGGTAAATACAACGCACGATCCAATGACCCGATCAGGAGTTGGATTGTGTGCAATCAATGACGCTGGGTGAGACTCACGTGACCTAGGGTCGTTAAGACGTTGAGGGGGACTTCTTCGTTGACTCGAAGTCATGTTTTTCCCCGTCTTACACTCGGGAGAGGTGGTGGTGGAGTTTATGTACCGAGATTGTTAAATGGGTCGAACACCGTAAACGTGAGTAAATCGAAATCGAACATGTATTTATAAACACGTTAATCCCTAGGAAATTATTGACCCTAAAACATATTAGTATATTAATGTAGTTAATTTAGGTTATATTAGTATTAGTTTAATTAATTAAATACATTTATTTTTACCCTAGATAAAGTTAGGTCACGATAAGTGCGGTATTCAATAGTAACGACACCAATCCCTGTGGATACAATAACCCGATCTTAACGATCACACTATACTAAAACTTTGACCTTGTACACTTGTGAGTAGTCAGATATGCCGAGGGTGTGAACTCCTCCGCGCGTACATCTGGCATATAGAAATCCTATACTTTATCGGTTTTAAGTCATGAACTTTGTTGGTGGATAATCCAATCCGGTCTTTGGATGGTTGTATAATTGAGTTTTTGCACACACACTTGAAAAGGATCTTGAATGGCATCTACCGTTATTGAATGTTAAAATTGTAGAATACGACGTAGTGTGGTTTTATTCTTGAACTCGATATGATTGGGGGCTATTAAAGGAAAACTTTTTGGTCGATTAGTTTAAATTCAAAGCTCACACGTCGTTGTTTTTAGTTTGTTTGTGTCTTTCTTTTTTAAAAGTTATGTACGTTATTTCATTGTAGTAGTTTATTTTATTGTTTGTGTGTTTTTGCTTGAGGACAAGCAAACATTTGAGTTTGGAGGTATTTGATCAGTGGTTTATTTACCAAAAAATCAAATATTTTTAGGTGAAAATATTTGTGTGTTTTCAAGAATTTTTTTTAGTTTAATATATTTTTTGTATTGTTTTGTAAGTTTTTGAATAAATGAGAAACAAAATGCAAAATCGGTTCAGGTGTAGTAACTTCAAGTCCCTTTTTACAATGCTACAATTCTATTTTCGAAATTCTCAAAACTTGGAAGTTATAGACCTATGTCTTATATTTCTATAGGTTTTTGAATTATTTCAATCAAAGTTCGAACGAGAAAGTTACGACCAAAAGATGAACCTAGTGTCGACACTGCCTTGACCATCGCTGCAACGACCATTTCCATCGCTACAGCGGTGATCCGGCAGTAAGTTTCTTTATTCCCATCTCTGCAGCGACCTAGCACCAGCTGACATTAATATTTTGAGATATTTTGCATTCCTACTTGTTTCCAATCATTCCCACTCCAAGATAGCACGATTTTGGGAGTATTTTGGAGCTCCAAGATTAGACCAAGCTTGAGGAGAACACAAATTAGAGAAGAGGAAACAAGCTCGGAGTAGATTTTATGAACGTGGAACCATCAATTCTTCATATAACGACTATTCTCTCTTGTTTCTCTTTTTCATTCTAAGTCTTGATTGTTGTTTGATCATGTTTATCTCATTTTTAGTTGAATATGTGGTTATGGCCATGAGCTAAACATATATTATTTAGAGATTAATGTAGTTTACAAAGTATGTTGTTTGAATAAATCTATGTTTTGTTATTAGTTGTTCATCGCTATTCGATTGTGTTTACCATTCTTTTACTTATATTATATGCTTGTTATGATATATTGGTTAATTTGAGAATACGAGGTTTGACACTTGGGAGAGGTAACCCTGGATTCGGACTTGGGTTTAAACAAAACGTGACGTTCTAATATTTCAGGAGATTATTAAAAAGTGTGCAATCAATGAGGTTGGAGAGAGACTCATGTAATCATTTAGACACTAGATAGGGATATCGGTGTTGACACGAATTACATATTCGTTCACTTTATACTCGGGAGAGGTAGTAAGTAAGTTTTCGATATCTAGATTCTCAGATAGTTTGAATACCGTTAATGTAAACTAGACTAATTTAAACACGTTTAAGTGAACGAAATTAATCCCTAGATAATTTATTTCCATAAACATCATTCTTAGTATTATAGTTTAAATAGTTATTATTTTAGTTTAGTATTTTTTTTATTACAAAAATCTATAATTGGAACGCCTAAATAAAGTTCAGTTATGACAATCGCGGTACTTAATGAAAATATAATCCAATCTTTGTGGATACGACAACCCTACTATTCCTATACTATTAAAACTTGACCCATACACTTGCGGTAAAGTAGCGACGAAATAATTTTGCTACCACTTGGCATTTCATTGAGTCAGACACTCCTCGTAAGTCTATATGTCGTGGTAGGTTTTGAGGTGCACCTCTAGGTCAGAGTTTCCCTAGTATGTCTCATTTTGAGATGATATTTTAAAGTTGGTTGGCACCTTCTCTCACAGCACGGCGAGTAGCGTAAGGAGAAACATTCCCCTTCAATATCTCATAAAAATTGGACTCATTCTTCCCAATCTACCCAAGTTTCTTATTATATCCTTGACTTGCTTGTGCAAGTCTTTATTGGCCTGTTGATTCGAGTTGCATCAGTTTTGTTTCAACCGTAATATAGAAGAGGCTTCTACCGAGTTTGGCGGAGTTTGTTGAGACGTGACGTGAGTTTTTTCCCGTGGCGTAGCTTATGATGTGCCTCATTCTTTCGCATGTGAGATTTATTTGTTATCTCGTGTTTTCTCTAGAGATACCTTAGGCCCCAACTAGGAGTGCACATTGTGGGTCTTCTTGGATCTCGGTGATTTAGTACCTCGTCCCTTGCTTTAACTCCGCTGATGTATTTGATCCCTTTCATTTCAGATCCTTTCCATCTTTTGGCGGAGGTCACTTTGTGTCTGGTAGCGCTTATCTTTCTGGCACTATTCACGTTAGATTCTTCATCCCTCATCTGCGATAAACTATGCCTCGTTGACAGGCGAAGCATATCCTTGTAGGGTGGGCAATGGTAGAGGTAGTTTGCTCTTATCAACCCTTCTAGTAAGATATCTAACAATCTAGGAAAGATCTCAGACTTCCCTCATTATTTTCATCAAGAGTGAATGTGATTCTCCTGATGGTCCAACTTCATGGGCAGCTATGCAGAGTAGTTGTCTCTCACTCTCATTGTCATTGGTCACGATTCTAAATCTTGTGGTGACTATTTAAGTTATGGATGAAATTCATGAGAGCAACTATTTGTCGTTCCCACAGACGGCGCCAATCTGATGATGTCCAAAAATAGATATCCAAACACGTTACCTTGAGATTCGAATCATTAGACTATTATCTGGTTTAGCTCACTTTCCCTCAACTATGGTTCCCATAAAATAATGCATTGTATGTGGTCCAATGTGAAAATCAGTCGAGAGTTTCTCAGTAGAATTTTGGCAAAGTGGTGGCTAGGAAAAGTGTGTATACTTGATTATAATATCGTTTTGATATTTATAGAAGGGTAAAGACTTGTTTGTTGCAGTCTTACATGATTCTCAACCTGTCATGATTAAGGCAGCGATAATTTGGACCCATTACCATTAAGGTTGCATAGATAATGGGTATTGATCATTGAGTCATTATTTAAGGGAGATAATATCTCCTTCCCTATTAAGTAGAGGCCATTGATCTGCTCTCGAGTAGAACTGGTGATAACTACTTTTCCAAGGGGCCTGGCCCTGACTAAGGTCAGAGAAGAAAGCCTTAGATAGGTTTTGATGCATGTAGTCAGTCGATTCATAGTGGTGTGTTTCTTGAGGTGGCATCTGGTTGGTATAAATGCATCGTCTGAGTAGGGACTAGTTGTAGCTTCCCGTTCTTGCGTAGACACCATATTTTGTCCCGCTCATTTAAATTCTCAAAAGTATAGGGTCTAAAGTGCAAATTCGAATAAATTTAAATTGAGATTTAAAGGGAATGAATTTTTTCTTTAGATTACATTTTGATGCTATCAAATGACAAAAAATATAAAAAATAGAAATTAGTATGTTAAACAAAACCGAATGAAATTACTTCGACTTGTTTGAACATAAAGATATATTTAAACTTAGGTACTATCTTCGGACGGGTGTTTTGGGATACCTAACACCTTCCCTGAGCATAACTGACTCCTAAACTTAAAAGAAATCTCTGGTAAACACCTACTATTTTTTTTCGAGTCAAAACTTGGGTCTTTTCTTAAAATAAAAATAATTTTCAAAATATTGGTGACCTAACACATCATTTAACTCAATGCTTTGTGGTGACTTCATTTTTAAAATAAATCCTAGCCAAAAAAATATTTTCAAAAAATCGGCACCTAGAAAAGCCCCTAAAATTTTATTTTCTAAAATGAACGGATATTTGGGGTTTCGAGAGGGAGAAAACCAAAATCTTGCTTTTTTCTTCTTTTTTCCAAAATCTACGGTGAGTTAGCTCGCGACTCCACTGGGGACTTTTTGAGGGTCAAGCCTAGTTGGAGTTTAAATTTATTTTTACAATTAAATAAACTCCAAGAAATATGTGTTTGATTTTTTTTTAAACATGGTTTTTTTTAAAACATTAATAATTCCCTTATATATATATGTTCTTTATTTTTAATTCTTATATGTTTTTTTGTTTATATACTGCATTAATTTATTTACTGTCTTTATTTTACCGCATTTACTTTACTGTCTTTAAATTTCTGCATTTTACTTTTCGTAAGTTCTCTTCTAGGCACGACCACCACTTTGAATTTGCATATCATGAGAAAAACCCAAAGCCGTAAACCTCATCCAAAGGTTGACAGTACGGGCTGAAGTTGTGTGATTTCATCATGCTGATCTAATCCTTGATACCCTGTTAGCATTTAGAAAGAGAAGTCAGTAGAAGCAAGGCCATGTAATACATCTGCTAGGGACCAACTTTGAAACTCGCCTCGCTCAGATCACCAACCAATGATGGATGTTCCCCCGGGGAGAATGTCGTTGGTTTGAAAATCTGGGAACCAAACCTTTCCAATATGCATTAGTAGAAAAGTCGTGAACCACATATATGAACGTAGGATAGAATGGTACCCAAAATTCTTTTATACTTGGAACACTATCTTGGAGAGAGACAGTTTATCATGCTTTTAATATTTTCTGTCAGTATATATTTTGCCCCGAAACCATACAAATGAGATCTCTAGGACTAGTAAAGAATGGAATAGCTAGCTAGGAATTTCCATTCTCCCTCACTTCTATAATCCTATTCACAGTCAGAAATCGTTTCCAAATTTGACTGTTGAGCAAGCCACCGGAGGGATAATGTGAATCCTTGTTTTGACTATACAACGCTTTACTAGACTCAAAAACTTTGTTTTGTCTAGATTTAGGCCTTGCTTTAGTTTTAGGTCGATGGTGGCAAAGAATTAAGATGAGATCTCCATTACTCCAAATAAAAGTGTCATTCGAGTCTATAAATTCAAGAAAAGGACACGTCGTCTGTGGGCTAGTCATGTCAAAATTCAATACGGTTATAATCTATAAAATTTGGAAGTAATGAAAATCTCATGTCAAACTGAGTTATAATCGAACCCAAACGCCTTTGTAAACTATAATACTGACACGATTTTAGCCAATTTAGGAAAATTACTCCCCACGAAAAAACTCTCATCTCCCGTTCACCAGTTTGCACTCACACACAAGCATGACAACCTATCCAAATGGAATACATAGAGAATTAGTCAAATGAGCCCGTTGGGGTAACACAACTAGGAAACGACATGGTCTTGCTGAAGTAATCCGTTACTCAAATGGCCGAGATTCTACAACAACTCTCCTAGTCTCAACATAACCCTGTAGTCTCAGTTTAAACCCCGGATCAAGTAGTGCCAGCAGTTAATCATCAGCCTTCTATTTCTTGAGACCCTAGCCCGGCTACTGGAGACTTAATCCCTATGGGACCTCAACCACAGGTCACTTCAATTGTGACTGACCCTAGTCCAAGTACGACCTTTTCTAAACCAAATACTAGCTCAACCATACTAGAGATAACTGACCGAATCAAAAAGGGGGGGTAAAAGAGCAGTCAAAAAAGACATCCCTAGTGACCGAGAAGTTACAACAGATGGAAAAAGAACTTCAAGAAGTAAATAAGGGAGAATCAGGAATCAATGCCTAATATCTCGATATATCCTCGATACCTCTAATGAAGTTCCTTGATAACTTTACCAAACTCATATTTATAAAGTACGATGAGTCAAGGTATCTGAATTGGCACATCCAACGATACAAGAATGAAATAGGGGTATATATCCATATCGAAGCATTAGTCATCTAGATTTTTCAGTAGTCATTAGATCAACCTACTACCCGTTCGTCCACAACAATGGAACAGACGAAGGTGAAAACAATCCTTAACATAGTTAAGATTTTCTGTTAACAGTACAGCTACAATCAGGAGATTTTGCTGGTCAAAATCTCTCTCCAAACCCTAGCTAGGAAAAATGTAAAGAGCTTCCGAGAATACGTTGTCCGTATGAGGAATAAAGCCATACAAGTAATACCACCCATGAAGGAGGCCGAGATGGTCCAAATGTTCGTCCAAGTTCAGCCTTACCCTTATGACGAGCCTTTATTAAACACAATAAATGACCCATTTTCTAATGTAATCCTTCAAGGTGAGAATTTAAAGGAAGGTGTCAAGAATGATATAATTCAAAAGACAACAGAACACGAGAACACGAGACCAAGAGAGAAGCACATCCTAAAAGAAAAGATCCCGGGTAGAAATGGTTGGCCAAGGTTAAAGAAATCAGTGGAATGTTCAACCCTAATACAAACATCAGTAGCCAAATCCCCCCAAATATCAAACATGAGCCCCTAAAAAACTAGGGCCACCTCGGTTTTCACCATTTCAAGCGCCAGTATACAAGCCATTCCCACATCGAGCTCTTTATAAATCTTTGCCACCACCTCCAAACCTATTCAACTGCCAACCAAATTTTAGACCCAATCCCCCACTTAGAGAACCCAGAAATTTTACCCATCTCCTTGTAACCCTTTCTCGAATCTTTGAAGAATGTGTCAAAAACAAAATGCTCACACCTATACTCCCAAAGCACCAAAACCACAAGACTAGTTGTTCGATCCAAACTAATTATGCCCCTATCACTTTGGTGTGGTTGGCCACCATACCGACGATTTCTACTCCCTGAAAAATAGAATATAATACCTCATACAAGCTAAAGTAATATATTTCCCAAAAGATGGGGAGACGTCTCAACCCAATTTTCAGTAAAACCTGCTACGTAAGCATGATAACTCTAGGCTAACCGTTAACATGGTCGAGCGAGATTGGGAGACCGATCTTAACGACCATACTAAAATATGGAAAACAGATCCAAATCACCCTAGGAAGTATAGGAAAAAGCTAGAACTTTCATTAAGGCCAATTGGGTAGACCATTCTGTCTTTTCTCCGGGAAGGAACAATAGACCAATCTCTCCTACGAGTTTGGGAAGTGATTTCAAGAATGAAGAACTAAAACAAGAAGATAGTAAAGTAAAGGGACCCATAATAGCCATGGATATAGAAGTGGTTGAGAAGAAAGAAGAGACCTCAAAAGGGCGAGAGAAGTTAGACCGAATATGGGGAGAAATTGGCACGTTGAACAAAAATGTCACAAAAATAGCCACCATGGTTGGTCAAGTCTTGAGTGTATGTTAATCACCCAAGAAAAAACTCCCGAGATACGTACTACCTCTGTCGCCTAAGAAGAGATTTGACCTCAATTACCCAAGGCAAACTGACTAAGGAGATTGGACAAAACCTTGGAGGCGTCTCAGTAAAAAAGTATAGATTCTCCAACTGAAGAGAATTCTAGTACCCTGGGTAGATGACCATTCGTCCTAATCCAATATGATTTATGGATCAACATAGTTGATTGTTGATTCATGAAGTTAGACTACGAGAAGGCATGAGACTTTGGAGTTTTCCCTTTTACCATACAGCTGTAAGCCTTTCGGAACGAGACAATAACCCAACCTGAAACCATCCTAACATTCGAAACACCAAAGTCGGGACTAGGGAAAAGCTTGAAAGAGGTACCATGGGATTACTTAACTACCATAAGAATAGATATTGTAGCAAAGACAGAGGGCCAATGGTAGAAGAATATTACTTCGCTACTCTCATCGCAAGTTTACGGGTCAAATTTTAGTATAGATGGGAAAGAGTATGGGTTGTCATATCCACAAGGATTGGTTGAGATTATTATCGAATACCACGATTGTCATAACCTAACTTTATTTAGGTGATAAAAATGAAGTTTTTAATTAATTAATTAATATTAATACTAAGTTAATTACACTAACTATACTAATATTATATTGAGATGTTTAGGGAAAAGATTACCTAGGGATTAACTTCGTTTACAAAAATGTGTTTGGTCTCGTTTAGTTTATAATAATGGCATTCGATGTATCCGACAATCTCTATATCGTAAACTCACTCGCCACCTCTCCCGAATGTAAAACGAGTGAATATGCAACTTCGCGTCAACAAATAAGTCCCATCAACGTCTTAACGACACTAGGTCACATGAGTCATGCCTCAATGTCATTGATTGCACACTTTCTAACTCCCTCCCAGGTTATTAGATTGTCGCGTTGTGTTTTCCCTAGTCCGAATTCGGGATTACCTCTCCCGAGTGTCAAACCCTATATTCTCTAATTATCTAAACAAGCATAATATCAAAGAATAACAGTAAACACAATCAAAATAGCGAAGAACAATCATTAACAAAACATAAACTTAAACAAACAATGATTTCCTAAAATATATTAATCTATAAACAAAATCCGTTTATCCCATGGCCATAACCATTTATACAATGAAAACCAAGCTAAACATACTCAACAACCTACCAAAGTTAAGAAAATAAATAGAGAAACGAAAGAACTTAGCTGTAGTCTAAAGATTTATCACTAAAACCGTCTAAAGATTGCTTCTCCTTTATTGCAACGTGTGTCGGTTAAGTCACAGCCTAGGTGGTGGACTCAATTATGGGATCAGGGACCATCCTGTTCTTTCATCGCCTCGGCGGTGGGATGTCAGTACCATTTTGATCCTTCTCTGCATATTGACCGCTGCGGCAGTCGTTTAGATGCCATGGCAGTGGGCTGATTTTCTAAATTATGCCCTCTTACTTGTTTTCTCACTGTTCTTCCACCGTTCTTAATCCGATTTGATCGTTTGTGATCCATTTTCATCCCTTTTTACCCCCAGACACTTGATTTATTAAAAAATAAGTAAAAATATATTAAAACATAATAAAACATAATAAATGTATTAAAAAACTAATAAGTTTGGTTTGGAAATAGATAGGTAAATCACACCTATCACATGCCCCCAAACTTGGAATTTTGCTAGTTCTCGAGCAAAACACCCACAAAATACAAGAAAATATGAAAAATAATTACAAAATTAAAAGATAAAAATGAAAAATACTAAAAACAATTATGTGCAAGAATTGAATATCATCTACTGGCCAAATAATTTTCTCCCTCGTCAACCCCCAATCCTATCAAGTTCGAGAATAAATCACAGCATGTGGTATTCTAGAATTTCAACATTCGATAATTGATAGGTGTAAAATACCTATCTACTTCTAAACCGAATTTGGTAGTTTTCAAGTGTTTTATTTATATTTAATTTCTTTTTAGTTTGTTTTTATATAATTCAGGTGTAGGGACGCAAACAAGAGGTAAACGAGCGAAAACAGTGGAAAAATGGTGAAAATGTGCAAAGTCGGTGTAGGTGCTGTAACTTCAAGCCTATTATTGACTAATATGCAATCCGATTTTGGAACAACTCAAAACATTTAAGTTGTATATCTCTCTCTTATATTTCCATAGGTTTTTGAATCACCTAAATCGGAGCTTAGACGAAGAAGTTACAACGAAAACAAGAAAGTGTGTCACGGCCTAGGCAGAAATAACTTCGCCTAGGCGAAGTAGCGGCATAAAGTTAACCGATTTAACTTTGCCTAGGAAAAAATCCGGCAGCACAGAGATAGTTTTTGAGATATTTTAAACCCATGTGCCTATTTATATCATTTCTCCCACTTCCCTTAGGATGCTTGGATGTTTTGAGACCCCCTTTCACCATAGATAGGATTAGATAATTTAGGAGTAGATTAGATTAGTTTTAGGAAGTGTTATTGGCTAAATCTTGAAGATCTAAAAGAGGAAGATCGTCAATGGAGAAGAGGAAGCTCGGGAGGATCGTTCTTTGGCGAAAGTGGACTATTCCACTTTGAGATTTGATTTTTCTTTCCTTGTTTCCATCATTGTACTTAATGTTTATTATTGATGATGATTATCTCCTCTTGATTTAATATTGTAATGGCTAAGATCATGTTAGTTTAGTTAGATACTAGTTAGGGTTAGATATAATTCATGTAAATATCTCTTTGGTTGAATATAAGTTATTTTGATGGTTTGTTAGCCGATTCCAATTGTGTTTACCATTATTTCACATTTATTATGCTTATTACGATAAACCGAGAATACAGGGTTTGACACTCGGGAGAGGTAACCCCGGATTCAAACTAGGGATAAACACAACGCGACGATCCAATAACCCGGGAGAGAGTTGGATTGTGTGCAATCCATGAGGTTGGATCAAGACTCACGTGACTATATGTTTGGAAAGGAGTTCGAGGGGGACTTCAGCGTTAACGCAAAGTCATGTATTCGCTCGCTTTTCACTCGGAAGAGGGAGCGAGTGAGTTATAGATACCGAGATTGTTGGATGTGATAATAACCATTATTGATAACTAACCTAATCCAAAAAGATACTAAGTGAATGAAATTGATCCCTAGTTAATTAGTGTAATTAGAATTAATCCTTAGAAGTAGTTTTAATTAGTTTAATTTAAATATTAATTGAATCGTCCGGATAATATGAAACTACGTAAATTGCGGTACTCAATTATTCACACTTTTCCTGTGGACACGATACCCGATCTTAACCGATCCACTATTCTAAAACTTTGACCTCGTATACTTACGAGTGTAAGTAGCGGTGTATTTCACGTGCTACCAAGTTTTTGGCATCGTTGCCGGGGAATTGTGTGAATTTTAAGTTGTTATTGCGACTAAGTGGTTGAATGTTGATCCTGACATTCATTTTGTTTTATTTTTTTATTTTTATTTTTGTTTCATTGTGTTAGTGTGATTAAGCCGTGCGAGAAACGATGAAGAAGATTAGAATTCTTAATTCTCAATCCCGAGATCGAGCTTATATTGAAAATGATAAGGACAGAGAGGAGAAGCCGACTTCAAGCCATGATCTTGATCCAACTGAGCATTGGATCCCAAATTCCTTGTCTGTGGGGAATTTTGGTGAAAAATGCTTAGCCACACGAAAGTCCAGCTGGGGACGGTAACTCAAGCGCAATTTTTTTTTTTTTTGAAATGAAACTCAGGGTATCAAGTTACCCGATTTTTGCTACTATTTATTTTATTATTTATTCTTTTTGGAAGCCGACATAGCTTCGGAACGTGTTCGAAAGTGAATTTAAGAGTTTGGATATTTAGGGTTGTGTTTTGTGCTAAAAACCGTTTAAGGAACGAAGTAGAAGTAAGTGGCATAGAGAAAAGTTGTAAAAACATGAAGAAATCCAGCCAAAATTCACACTGGCGTAACTTCGCCTAGGCGGAGAAACCACCGCCTAGGCGGAAATAATACAGTTAGCTGAGTTTTTACACTAGCGTAAATTTGCCTAGGCTGATTAACGTCAGAACCCAATGTTTTTCACACTGGCGTAAATTCGCCTAGGCGTAGAAACCACCGCCTAGGCGAACAAATGTCAGAAAGGTCTTTAAACAAAAAGGCACTACTTCACCTAGGCAAAAAAACCACCGCCTAGGCGAATTAGCATCAGACAGTTTTTAAAAAGAGAACCTTTCCCCTTCGCTAAACGGCCTTTCAACCCTCCAAATTTCGAAAACCTCTCAACCAAACCGTTCCAATAGCTTTTAATCATCCTTCCATATTACAAATTTTGTGATTTCCACCCCCAAATCATCCACCACAAATCAGTTTTCAACCCCATTTTCGCGATTTTCTTTATCACTTTGAGATTTTGGTTTGATTTTTGGTGATAACTTAGTTTCTATGGATTATTAAATTGTGTGAAACAAAATTGCATGCTACATTGTTCATATTTTGTTGAAACGTTGTGATTAGTGTGTGCGCCAGATTAAATCAACAGGTTTATGTGCGATCGCTTCGGCATTGCCGTCACACTTTTTGTAACTGTCACAATTTCCATTCCAACGTGATAATGGTGGAGATGAATTTCCTCCCAGTGAACGGTAGGGGGTGTGACTTCTATGTCTTATTCTCTAGGTATGTGTTTATACCCAATTTTTTCAAAAAAAAAATAAAAAATGCTATATGTTATTGGGTTTGCTGATTTATAGTTAAACACTACCATGTTCAGGCCTGGATGGGATGGAATGGATGTTAGTATAGTGGATGTTCATCTATTTTGATTTTTTTTTTGTAGAAAAAGATGAACAATTATTTTTTGATCAAAATGCAAATTTTTTTGATGTATAGAAGGATATTTATGTATGTTAATTTTATGTTTTAATGTATGTTTAGCTTTTAATTTCTAGTTTAGTTTAGTTTAATTTTTGTTTTTGTATGTGTAGTATTTAGATTAATATGTATGTTAGTATTAGATTTACTTTAGAATAGTGTATGTATGAAGTTGTATTTGCATGTTTAGTTGTTGAGTTCATTTGGGCCAACTCCCGATGATGAGAATTATCCCCTAATTTCATATTGAGGTCGAGGGTAATGCCTTCCATGCGTGTTTTATATGCTTAACATGTCGATTGGGTAAAAATTATCTCGATCCTAAAACCGCACGACATTCGGACTCAATGTATAATAATTTGAGCAATTAGATGTTGATTATTCAATATGAAGTTCATGACAAAAATAAGGAATCTAGAACTTGATTTGGGAGAAACTTGAGGAGAAATCCTAGGTAAGGTAATTCTGGAGACATGATTTAGGCTGTCATTTTTTCACTTGAACCGTTGTAGCTAACCTGAAAAATTTCATCCCTCATTTCCCCTGTTGAAGCCGATAACGTAATCAATTCTGAAAACATTCAAATACTGTTTTCATTTAAATTTTTCCTAACCCAATGTCTCTAAGCCTAATTTTCAAATTGAGTAAAATCAAGTGAGCGGTCGGGTTTCAGATGAATCTTTATTGACTCGGTATTAGTACATCCACTTGTCACTTTAGTATTTATTCTCACACGCTCTGAAAATAAGTTTGGGGTGTGTTTCTACCATTTCTTTTTGCATATTCCTAAAATTTTATAAATTCGAATAAGTTTGGGGGTGTGTTTCTCCAACTTCTTTTTGCACGCTCCTAAAACTGTAATAATTGGAATTAATTTAGGAATGTGTTGTAAAAAAAAAAAAGGAACTATGTGAATATAGTTTTCATTTTCTTTTCTTTTGACAAGTGAATACAAGGATCTTTAATTCTCATTCAAAGTTGTACTTTAAATGTATGGGGTTATTGGTAGCGCGTAAATATGCCACTACTTTCACTCGCAAGTATACGAGGTCAAGTTTTAGTATAGATCGGGAGAGTTAGGGTTATCGTGTCCACATGGATTGGTTTTGACTATAATTGAATACCGCGTTTATTATGACCTAATTTTATCTAGGCGAAGATAAATTAAATAAAATTAATTATACTAATACTAAGTTAATTAATCTAATTAAATTAACTATACTAATATTACTATGAGATGTTTAGGGAAAGTATTGCCTAGGGATTAAATTTTGTTTACAAAAACGTGTTCGGTCTCGTTTTATTTTACATTAACAGCGTTTAACTTATCCGCAAATCTTAGTTCGTAAACTCCCTCGCCATCTCTCCCGAGTGTAAGACGAGGGATATAACGCGACTTCGTGTTAATGAAGAAGTTCCCCTCAATGTCTTAACGACCCTAGGTCACGTGAGTCTCGCCCCAACATCATTGATTGCACACAATCCAACTCCCTCCCGGGTTATTGGATCGTCGCTTTGTATTTACCCTATCGACAATCTCCGTTCTAAAACTCTCTCGCCACCTCTCCCGAGTGTAAGACAAGGGAATACGCGACTTTGAGTCAATGAAGAAGTCCCCCTCAACGTCTTAACGACCCTAGGTCACGTGAGTCTTGCCCCAACGTCATTAATTGTCCACAATCCAAACCCCGACCGGGTTATAGAATCGTGGCGTTTGTTTATTCTAGTCCGAATCCAGAATTTGTCAAACCCCATATTCTTAATATGTAAATCTAAGCATAATAAACAAACAATACGGCAAACACAATCAAAATAACGAGGAACAACCGCTAACCAAACACAAACTCAACAAAACGACACTTTTATAAATATATTTTAATCACTAGACAAAAACTTGTTTAGCTCATGGCCATAGACGATTATACAATAAAAACTAAGCTAAACATGCTCAACAACAATCCTAAGTTAAGAAATAAAAGAAGGAACAAGAGAAACTTAGCCTAGTCTGAAGATTTATCACTACAAACGTTCCGAGATCGCTCCTCCTTCGTTGCAACGTGATCTTCTCCTTAGGATTTGAATGAGCACTCCCAAAACCTCTCAATCTTCCTCCTAAAGTCTATGAAGGTCCCTTAGCCTAATGGAGAGGAGAGAAGGAGAAAACTAGGCTCAAAATATCCTAAAATATCTAAAATAATATCTAAACTGGCGCAGAGGTTTTCACCTAGGCGAAGAAAACTTCGCCTAGGCCTAGGTGAAGTTACTGCAGGAAGGTTGGTTAACTTTCTGCCGGATTTCCGCCTTCTCCTAGGCAAAGTTACTGCAGGTTTGCAATTTTGTTTTGACTGTAACTTCTTCATCCAAACTCCGATTGAGGTGATTCAAAACCTATGGAAATCTAATAAAAAGATATACAACTTCCATGTTTTGAGTGTTTCCAAAATCGGATTGTATCATAGTCCAAAATAGCCTTGAAGTTACAGCACCTGTACCGGCTTTGCACATTTTCGCCCTTTTTCCACCATTCTTGATCCGATTTGATCGTTTTTTATCCGTTTACATACCTTTTCACCTCAAACACCTGATTTAGATAAAAACACATAAAAACATATTAAAACATACTAAACATACTCGAAAACTAGCAATGTTCGGATTGGAAATAGATAGGTAATTTACACCTATCAAATACCCCCAAACTCGAAATTTTGCTAGTCCTTGAGCAAAACACCCATGCAATATTAAAAAAATATAACAACTAAAAATGAAAAATGAAAAACACAATAAACAAATATGTGCAAGTTTTGAGTATCATCTACCGGTCAAACGAAATATCCCTCATTGGCCCCCAATCCTATCAAGTTCAGGCATAAAACAACACATCATATAATGTTCTAAAATTTCAAAATTTATAATAGTAAATGTCGTTATAGATCTTGCTAAAGTGTGTATGTGTGTTTAAAAACTCAAATATATAACTGTCCGTTAATCGGATTAGATTATCCACCATATAAGTGCATGACAGAAACAAAACATAAAGGTATAGGGAATCCATAGGCTTGACCCGGGATCTATTGTCCACTAATGTAGGATTATAAGTTAAAAAAGATCAATAGGTCTTGGTTCGGTTTAGGACAAATGGCCAAGGGTAAATTTGAAAAAGAAAACGGGTTAACGTCGTTAACTTGACGTTACCCAAGGCATATCGCTTGGCACTCTCTCACTCTCGAAACCCCATAGATATAACTGAACCAACCCTGAACATAATTTTAAGAACTTTGTACTCACTTGTAAAAAAGAAACAGAAAATAAAAACCGTATGTACACTTGATTTTATTTATTTATTTATTTATTTTTTATTTTATTTTTTTAACAAATGCACCCCCAAATTTATTTGATTTGTATAATTTAAGGGGTGCGTGAAATATGAACAAAAAAAATGACAAGTGAGTACCCGAATATTGAACCAATTATTAGTTCGCCCAAAACTCAACCGCTCACTTCAAGTAGCATAATGAATGCTTACTTGATTCTCTCAAATTGTGCCTTTGGTTTAGCGATTTAGGTTTGGAAAGAAGTTTAATCGGTCACGTGGTATTGGTTAAGTGTTCAGAATTGAAATGGCTATTAGGATTCGACAGGGTAACGAGGGGTAATGATTTAACAAAGTTGGCTTAAAAAGGCTCAAGCGAGAAAATAAATGCCTAAATCATGTCTTCCGAACTACCTCGCCTAGGATTTCGCCTCGAATTTCCCCCAAATCAAGTTCTAGAAACCCTAATATCATGAATTTAGGTGATAGATAATCGTTTTCAAATCAATTAGACGGTTATATAATACATTTTCATGCTCGTGCAAGTAGGATTTATAATAACTATTACTAAAACATAATGTTGAGCACACAGAACATACATGCATGAGTTTTACGCTCGACCTCAATAAACAACTAGGGGACAGACTCATCATTGGGTAATGGCCCAGATGACGTCAAAACTCAGCACATAACACAACAACTATCCTAAACAGACATGCACACGTAGAAACAATAAAACATACTAACTAAAACATATACTAAAAATATACTACACATCACATCCTACTCAAACAGGAAATGCCCATAATAACCTAGTCAGCGATCCCAATGACATGATAAAGCATTATAATGTAGACTAGGGTTTAGAACACGTACCTGTGAGGCGAGAGACTCTTGCCTCCGAATCAAATCGGTTATGATAGATCTAACTTATTATTTTCCTTCGGTTGCCTCCCAAGAAGCACTTGGTTTATAGTCGTCAGCCTGACATGCCAAAGTGCTCGTCAAAGAGCGGTTTCTGCTTGTAGTAAGTGTCGTACAACACCACACCACATACGGGTCTTGGTTAAGTATGCCCTCAAGATTGGCGAGATGTGGCAATGTATAGCCCGAGCTTTCAACGACATGCCTCAACGGATCATATACTTGGTGGGCATGAAAAAACGTTGCTAGTGGCGGTGAAGGATCATTGAGCCATATCGGATCCTCATAAATATGATCGTCTTGGATCGAGTGTGGCGTCACTAACTGGAATTCGAATGGTGAAAATTCACAATACTTAATGTATGAATCTTCATCGATCTCATCCCAGTACCTCCCACTTGTCTCCGGTTCCTCGTGGTGGCTTTCACAATAGGATTCGACTTGTGAATCTCCGGGTGCCACCACGTCTGACTCGACCTCAATCAAGTAAATAAGTTGACCGATGTGTGCCTGTAAAGACGTTACGGTCGCATCGATTTCAATGAAAATCATCTTAATGTTGTCGAGATCATCCTCGTGCTCATTTAGCCGGTCATTCGTCTCCCTCCAAAATGTCTGAGTCTCCCCAATAAAATCAGCGAGTATTTCTTCCAAGCCAGGGAAAGACTCCACCGCCACCTCTTCCGAGTGTAAGACGGGGGAATACATGACTTCGAGTCAACGAAGATGTCTCCCTCAACGTCTTAACGACCCTAGGTCACGTAAGTCTCGCCCAACGTCATTGATTGTACACAATCCAACTCTCTCACGGGTTATTGGATCGTCGCGTTGTATTTACCCTATCGACAATCTCCGTTCTAAAACTCTCTCGCCTCCTCTCCCGAGTGTAAGACGAGGGATATAACGCAACTTTGAGCCAACGAATAAGTCTCCCTTAATGTCTTAACGACCCTAGGTCGCGAGAGTCTTGCCCCAACGTCATCGATTGTCCATGATTCAAACCCCAACCGGGTTATAGAATCGTGGCGTTTGTTTACCCTAATCCGAATCCGGGGTTTTTCAAAACCCCGTATTCTCCATTTTTCAATCCAAGCATAATAAACAAACAATACGATAAACACAATCAAACTACGAAGAACAAACATAAACGCAACACCGAAATCATCCAAACAAACATATTTATAAATATACCGTTAATCCCTACTACAAGCCATATTTAATTCGTGGTCATAACCGTATAAACATATAAATTGATCTAAACATGATCACATGATCCTAAGATAAAGAAATAAGGAAAAACAATCGAAGAACTTAGCCTTGTCCGAAGATAAACTGCCAAGAACGCTCAACCATCGATTTGCCGTCTTCTCCACTTCAGGATGTGATCTCCACCTCTAAAACTCCTAAACCTAGTCTTAAATATAGCCTAAGGTGCTCAAAAAACCAAGAGAGGCTGAAGAAGGGGGAGGAGAGGGGTATTTATAGGCAAACGATCTCAAAATATCTAATAAATATCAAGGTTGTGCTGCCGGATTTTCGCCTAGGCGAAGTTACTGCAGGTTTATAATTTTGTTTTAACTGTAACTTCTTCATCCGAACTCCGATTGAGGTGATTCAAAAACTTATGGAAATCTACGAAAAATATATACAACTTCTATGTTTTGAGACTTTCCAAAATAGGATTGAATCTTATTCCAAAATAGCCTTGAAGTTACAGCACCTGTACCAGCTTTGCAGGTTTGGTGACCGCCTAGGCGAAGAAGTAGGCGGTGGACTTGGAAATGTTTCTACTGGGGTTTCTGCCTAGGCGGTGGAATTTCCTGCCTAGGCAGTGGGCTGTCAGTAGCCTTTTGTCATTCTTAGCATCTTCACTGCTTAGGCAGAGGTCTGGATGCCTAGGCGGTGGGCTTCCTTCATATTTTTGCCTCTTTGCTTGTTTATCCACCGTAACTTCGACTCGCCTTCGGTTCGATCTTATTGTTTTCACTCCAGTTTCCTATCTTTTTGCTCCACACACTTGATTTATACAAAAAGTATGAAAACTAATTAAAACATAATAAAATACTATATAAACGCTCGAAAACCAACTTAATTCGATTTGGAAATACGTAGGTCGATCACACCTATCAGTGATGAGAGAGGATAGCGACAAGCGATTTTACCTAGGGTATCGATAAATTAAACCGATTTGTTATTTTCTATTTCTATGATACCCTTGGTCATTCTCCAAAGCCAAACCAAGCCCTATTGATCTCTGTGAATATCCGAACCTATATTAGTGGATAGTTGAGCCCAATCAAGCATATGGTTTTCCTGAATCATTAAACGCTATACGTTAGGAACTTAACAATTGAATAATCCAATCTGGTATCTGTATAGTTATACATTTGAGTTCTCACACACACACTTAAAATGGATCTAGAATGGTTTTTATTGATATTGATCGTTGAAATTCTAGAACACCACTTGGTGTGGGTTATTTCCCGAACTTGATCAGATTTAGGGATATTGAGGGAGGAACAAATTCATCCTTCAGATTGAACTTTATATTTACATGCATTTACTTCTTTTGTGTTTAGGTTTTTCATTTTAGTTAGTTCGTTCATTAGTTAGTTCAGTTTAGTGTTAGTGTTTTACTCGAGGACTCGCAAAATTTCAAGTTTGGGGGTGTTTGATATGTGTAAAATACCTATCTACTTCTAAATTGGATTTGGTAGTTTTTAAGTGTTTTATTTATATTTAATTTATTTTTAGTTTGTTTTATATAATTCAGGTGTAGGGACGCAAACAAGAGGCAAACGAGCGAAAACGGTAGAAAAATGGTGGAAATGTGCAAAGTCGGTGTAGGTGCTGTAACTTCAAGCCTATTATTGACTAATATTAAATCCGATTTTGGAAAAACTCAAAACTTGTAAGTTGTATATATCTCTCTTAGGTTTCCATAGGTTTTTGAATTACCTCAATCGAAGCTCCGAAGAAAAAGTTACAACCAAAACAAGAAAGTGTGTCACGGCCTAGGCGGAAATAACTTCGCCTAGGCGGAAATTCCTTCGCCTAGGAAAAAATCCGATAGCACAGAGATATTTTTTGAGATATTTTAAACCCTTGTGCCTATTTATATTATTTCTCTCACTTCCCTTAGGATGCTTGGATGTTTTGAGACGCTCTTTCACCATAGATAGGATTAGATAATTTAGGAGTAGATTATATTAGTTTTAGGAAGTGTTCTTGGCCAAATCTTGAAGAGCTAAAAGAGGAAGATCGTCAATGGAGAAGAGGAAGCTCGGGAGGATCGTTCTTTGGCGAAAGTGGACTACTCCACTTTGAGATTTGATTTTTCTTTCCTTGTTTCCATCTTTGTACTTAATGTTTATTATTGATGATGATTATCTCCTCTTGATTTAATATTGTAATGGCTAAGATCAAGTTAGTTTAGTTAGATATTAGTTAGGGTTAGATATAATTCATGTAAATATCTCTTTGGTTGAATATAAGTTATTTTGATGGTTTGTTATCCAATTCTAATTGTGTTTACCGTTATTTCACGTTTATTATGCTTATTACGATAAATCGAGAATACAGGGTTTGACACTCGGGAGAGGTAACCCCAGATTCGGACTAGGGATAAACACAATGCGACGATCCAATAACCCAGGAGGGAGTTGGATTGTGTGCAATCCATGAGGTTGGATCAAGACTCATGTGACTATGTGTTCGAAAACGCGTTTGAGGGGGACTTCGGCGTTAACTCGAAGTCATGTATTCGCTCGCTTTTCAATCGAAAGAGGAAGTGAGTAAGTTATAGATACCGAGATTGTTGGATGTGATAATAACCATTATTGATAACTAAACTAATCCAAAAAGATACTAAGTGAATGAAATCGATCCCTAGTTAATTAGTGTAATTAGAATTAATCGTTAGGAGTAGTTTTAATTAGTTTAATTTAAATATTAATTGAATCGTCAAGATAATATGAGACTACGTAAATTACGGTACTCAATTATTCACACTTTCCCTATGGACACGATACTCGATCTTAACCGATCCACTAATCTAAAACTTTGACCTCGTATACTTGCGAGTGTAAGTAGCGGTGTAGTTCACGTGCTACCATTAATAGTAAGCGCCATTCTAGATCCTATTAAAGTGTGTGTGATAAAACTCAAATATATAACTATCTATTGATTAAATGGGATTATCCATCAATAAAATTCATGACTAAAACCTTTTAGGTATAGGGAATCCATAAGACTGACCTAGGTTCTATTATCCACTAATGTAGGCTTGGAGAAATCCAAGAAGATCATTAGGACTTGGTTCGGTTTTGGATAAATGGCCAAGGGTATATCGGAATAGAAAATAGGTTAATGTCGTTAACTTAATGATACCCAAGGCACATGCTTAGCACTCTAACACTCGAAACCCCATAGATAATATTGAAACAACGCTGAACAATACATTTAAGACCGACGTACTCACTTGTCAAAAGAAACAAAAATTATACTCTCTGTACATATGTTTTTTTGTTTTTACATGAACCATACCCCCAAACTTATTCGATTATTTAGAATTTCATATGTGTGGTTAAAATGAAAGAAGAGAGACAAGTGAGTACTCAAATACCGAACCAATTAAAAGTTCACTCTAAACCCAACCGCTCACTTCAAGTAGCATTTGCAACTACGAGCTTGATTCACTCAAATTGTGTCTTCGGCTCGGCGATATAGGTTTGGAAAAAGTTCAATTGACCAAGGTATTTGTTTAGGTGTTCAGAATTGAAACGGTTTTTAAGTTTTAATAGGGTAACGAAGGTTAAACATTTTATAGGGTAGGCTTCAGAGGCTCAAGCGATACAAACGAATGCCTAAATCATATCTCCTGAACTACCTCGCCTAGGATTTTGCCTCAAATTTCTCCCAAATTAGGTTCTAAAATCCCTATTGTCACGAATTTGGTTGACATATAATCTTTTTCAAATCAAATAGACAGTTATACATTGAGTTTACGTGCTCATGCATTTAGGATCTGCAATAACTTTTACTAAAACGATATGTTAAGTATATAGAACACACATGAATGAGGTTTAAGCTCGACCTCAATAAACAACCAGGGGACAGACTTATCATCGGGTAATGGCCTTGATGAAGTCAAAATTCAACACATAAAAACAACTAACCTAAACAAACATGCATACAATAAAAACAAAACAACATAAACTAACAATAAAAAAATACTACACATTATTTATGAACTTAAAACGGACAATGTCCTTAGCAACCTAATCATCAATCTTAATATTTGAAATTAAAGCATGCTGATGAAGAGGATTTAGAACACAAACCTGGAAGGTGAGAAAATCTCACCTCTGAATCAAGTTGATTGTGACGGATTTAACTTAATTTTTGTTTGTTTTTTACCTTGGGTTGCCTCCCAACAAGCGCTTGGTTTATGGTCGTCAACCTGACACACCGAAGTTCTCATCAAAGAGCGGTTTCCGCTATTAGTAAGTGTCATACAACACTACGTACAGGTCTTGATTTAGTAGGCCCTCAAGCTTAGCGAGATATTTCTCTAGATGGCTCGATCTTTCAACGGCACGCCTCACCGGCTTATGTGCTTGGTGGGCATGAAAGGACGTTGCTATTGGCGGCGAATGATTCTCAAAATACTAAAAAATTCGTTCATTTTCGAAAACAAATTTCAGGGGCTTTTCTAGGCGCTGATTTTGAAAACGTTTTTTGGGCCGAGATTTATTTCAAAAATAGAGTCGCCACCTAACATTAAGTTAAATGGTATATTAGGTCACCGGGAGTTTCTAAAATCATTTTTATTTTAAAACGGCTCAAGTTTTGACTTGAAAAATACTAAGTCTTTACCATAGATTTCTTTTTAAGTTTGGGGGTCGGTTATGTTCAGGGAAGGTGTTAGGCCCCCACATTCGAAGATGGTACCTAAGTTTAAATAAATCTTTACATTTAAACGAGTCCAAGTAATTACCTTCGGTTTTGGTTAACACACTAATTCCCATTTTTATTTTATTTTTTTGTCTTTTTATGTATTTTTATGTATGAAAAAATAGGGAAATTTTATTTATTAAAAGCAACAACAGATAAAATAGTCTAAAAATAAATAACAAATGTCCCCCTTTTAGACCGCCTATCGATTATAGAAGAATCGACAAGTTTAGCCCCGGGGTGTATGTTTTATTTAGACATTTAACAAAACTAGTTTATTTATTATTGTTTTTAGAGTAAAACACAAAGTGTTTCCATGTTGAAGACTCATATGAAAAATGCTTTTTATTTTTAATTTCGTTTTTATTTATTAAGGGGAAAAACAAAACATTACACAAATGGTAAGTTAATATGGACGTTTTATTTTGTCAAGAACACTCCAACCGAACTTACTTGCTTAGGAAAGTTTAGTATTAAGTTTTAATTTATTAGTGTAAAAGAAAAGAAAATATATTATATAAGTGTCAGTCCCATTCATAAGTAAGAAAAATGAAACCTTTCCAAAGAAGGTGCACACTTATCCCCGAAGGAATAGAGGTTCTCATTTTATTCCAACTTTTAGTCACAATGGTCTAGACATAATAGTATATAAAGGGTGTTAATCCGTAATTTGAGGCATAGGGCCAATCCATGATCTCGGCTTATATATATAAGGGTGATAGTCCACAAGCCTTCGACGTAGGGCCAGGGCTGTGATCTAGGCTAGCACGAAAAGGCACAGAGCAATAAAAGTAAATGTTAGTTGTTAGTAGTGAGCGGTTAGTAGTCCATCATCGGTGGTTTATTTTAAGTTCATTGGAGTTTAGTTTCATCTGTTCTTGACAATCCAAAAGATGTTATGCATATATTATGCATATACCATAGTGTTCTTGTTATTCTTAACACAAAACAAGTTATTTACACTACCGAAGAACAAACAAAAGAAAAATATGTACAAACAATATAAAGGCACTAAACAAACAAAATTAAAAAGAAGTCTAAGATAAGCTTACCTAACGTACTGTAGTAGTCTTTCCCTAAGTGATTTTTCATTCTTCTCCTTCTTTAATATCTTATTCCATTAGTTTGATTGTTCTTGAAGAACTTCTTGAACTCTTGTTAGAAGAGTGTCAAGAACACTTATTTTAGGAGTTTTTTTGGAATAATTTGAGTGTGTTTAAGAGGTAGAAATCTTAAGGAATCAAGTGACCTGAGAAAGAAATTCGAGCCTAGAGAGAGAAGGGTTCTGGCCAAGGATGTTACCAAATGAAAATAAACTGCCTTTTATAGGTAATGGTATGCTTGTGCATTCGTTAATGTGAAGGCATTACTAGCCTATTGAATGTGAAGACACTGCTAGCCTATTTTCAATGGCCATTTAAGGCCCTTAAATGCCATTTAATGCTAGACTATAGGCACGTGATGAAGATTTTCCCTAGATTGTATAGGCAATCATGGAGATTTGGAAATGATCATCCAAATCTTGCAAAATCTTTGTCATAAATGCCCATTTAGTGCCCCCCCCCCCCCCCCCCCCCCCCCCCCCCAATTAATGCTATTTAATGCATGTTTAGTGCCTGATTTGAAGGGAAATGAATGCTTGACATAACGGGAACTATTTCGGTTAGCTTTGTAAGCACTAGTTACTCTTGGTAACTAGGTTTCAGGAAGAGATTTTTGCTAGAAAATCTTTCCAAAAGATCTCCTCTTAAATTCCATTCGACACATTCATTAAATGTGTCATTTAATGACATTTAATGCCATGTTTAGCTAGTTTAGCTAGCTTTGGGCTAGGTTTTAGGCACTAGTTATTCTATGTAACTAAGTTTCATGATGGGATCTTTCCCAAGAATCTTTTCAATAGATTTACCTCTTAAATGCATCATTAAATGCTTGAATTTAATGCTTACTGGCTAAGTGCACACCGGTGGAAGAATCTTATGCTTTTTCTAAGCTTAGGAGGGTGTATCTTTAGTAATCTTGGTGTCTTGGGCACCACTTTGGCTAATCAAGGCTTTTTTTGCGTGATTTTGGAAACTAGAAAATTAAACAAATGTTTTTGTTTTTCAATTAGACAAAACCAGTAAAAATAAAAGTTTCAGGGCTCGAAACGGAAAGTAAATGAATTTTCTTAAATTAAACGGTAGTAAGTAATTTGAACATATTAAAACTATTATTCATGGAAAATATACTTTCAATGTTGTCATCTTAGTCCCCATTAACTTTAGGAATTTTAAAATTGACCCGAAACATTTATTTATACCGAATTTCAATGGAATTGACGATTTTATGTTTTTTGAATTTTTTGTCGTATCAAATGTAATCTAAGGAAGAAATTCATTCTCTTTAAACCTCAGTTTAAAGTTTGTCTAAATTTTTACTTTAGACCATGTAGACACCACATTTTGTCCTGCCCATTCAGTATTATTTACCGGTGTAAAAATTGAATCAATCAATTCGATATTTGTGATTGTCACCATTGTTTGTAAAATTTCTCGAATGAATTCAAGATAAATTATTGGTTATTCAGTTGTATTTAAATTGTAATTATTATATTTATTAGTTACCGTTGTAAAATCGACAACTAAAATTATCGCCGTTTGTAAAATTTATCCAATTGTATAGAATAAAAATATTGGTGATTCAGTTTCAGTTAATTCTCCAATGGGAGAAACCGCGTAATGGCCCTAGGAAACCAGGTCGTTACAGAACGTATTTTCCCCTTCTAGTTGTTCGTGGTATAACTCTCGGCTCACCAGGACCTCTCATCCTTAGCTTCTTAGGTCTACCAGTTTTGTTCCTCTTGATAGGGGCAACAAAGGTATTCTAGTTTGAACCTAATCATGCATTCCAAGAACCAGATTGATCATGTAGTTGTAGGTGGCAAAATACAAGTCTTTCCTATAACATTCATCCACATAATCTTCCACTTGTTCCCTATTGTAATTGATTGCAACAACTGCATGTTTGTATAGAATCCTAGACAATTCCCACATTTTACAACCACGCATCATGGCACCCAAATCAACCACATAAGCCTTGTCAAATTATCAATCTCAAACTTCAGATCCCTAGCCCAATTGGCAAAGAAATTTCTAGCACCATCCTTAATTCTTTTTAACTTCCCCAAAAAATTTAGGCAAGTGACTCCATTTTACTTTTTCATCCCACTTCTAATTCTATTCATTAAGTATCTTTTGATGGACTCAATCATTGATATGATTAGTTTCTCCCTTGCCTCAAATATATAGGCATTAAAAGACTCATAAATGTTATAGACCAAAATATCACATTTTCACCTATGGCTAAAATGACATCCCAATTTCTAAAGTGTAAATTTGAAATGAGCTTTTCCATCTTAAATTTGTACTTACCTTAGTTGAGTATAAAGTTGATATTCATAGTTGAATATCATGCTAGAATGTATACACTTACATTAAATACGTAAACATCAAACATTGGGCAAGTTCGAAATATTTATTGGGACAGTTACCGAGGAGTCCTTATAGGAGGACAAAACTACCAAATAAACCTTCTTAAAAAATATTTTACAAATTGATGCTTTTGATTTTTTGTGATAATTTTGTCCCTCCGTACTTTTCAACTAATGAACAATCTCCTTTCCTTTAATGTCAGCCATAGAAATCAATACAAATCCATCCTAAAAAAAAAAAAATGCTTCACTATAGAAAAACTCAAAATAAATATATATTCGTGATCGTTACCAACACGAACAAAATAAGTTTCATATATCTAATATTTTATAGTTTGTTTACATGAACGTGTTACATTCAACACAACTAATAGTTCGAATATATATAAGAGTATATCCAGTAACAATTAAATACATAACGTACTCAAAATATAACGCGTCAAAGAAAAAACAACAAATAAAGAACGAAATATTAAATGAAAGTGGAATATAACACGAGATTGTGTTATATTCAACTCAAGATCATGATTGTGTCATATTCCACTCTCATTTAGAATATAATACGAGATCATGTTATATTCACCAACCAGATCTGAAATTTCTCAGATCTGAGAAAGAGACACGCACACACACACACACAGAAAATATGGGGAACGACGAGCACAACGGTGAATGAACAACGACAGATTTGGCGGCGAACGACGTAATAGAGAGAGAAAAAGAACACAATGACGAGCACAGTGGCAGAAGAGATATCACAGATCTGAAAATTTGAAAAATCTAGATCTGTAATTTTCCATAATTGAGAGGGAGAGAGAACGTCTACGAGATATAGAGAGAGAGACAGAGAGAGCACGACAATCACAGCGGTCATTCAACATGTGGAAGGGTAAAATTATCCACATGAAATTTTGGATTTTAAAATCAGGACTTTTGGGTAACATAAAATACTAACATGAGGAATGTATAGTGCAAGAAAAAATTTATGGGGCCATCCGGTAGATTGGCATTATTATCAAGAGTAAGGTAATTTTCCCATATTTATTTTTCGAGTTCAATAACATTCTATCTCCTCCATTTTATATCAAATAGCAGTTTATTGGTTGAAATTTTATACAAAGATTCTTGGTTTGAATAGTTTCACAGTGCGCCCATTTGTTGGTTGTATTGGTCTTGCATTTGTTCCTGAACCCTGTCAAATAAAGAATATTTAATATTAATTTATTATCATTACAAGCTTGAAAAAAAAAATATCATGTAACATATACTCTGTGAACGTAAATTATTGAAAATTTGAATTTACTATGTTTGAATTTATGAAAACTCCTAATCCGAGGAAAAAAATAAAATAAAAATAAAATTACCCATAAATACAAAATATATATTAAATGTTTGTTTATTTTATTTTATTTTTTTGGTAAAAAGATTCAATATCTCTCTAAATATATTTATGTTCTAGAAAAAAAGTTATATTCAAAAACATTTTTTTCTACAATTTGTAATCGAAATAAAAATATTTTTAAAGTATAAAAACAACTTATAATAAAAAAAAAGAAAATCAAATCAAATCAAATTCAAAATATTTAAAAAAATATAAAAAAATACACTTACATCCTGAACAACATCACTCAATAGTTGCACTTGTTCTCTTGACACAGTCCCGACCTAGTTGATTGATTAAATCCAATCATTTTAGTTTATAAAAAACAAAATTACACTTATAGTAGTAGAAATTATAATAAGAAAGATGAATAATTAGCATATACTTACCATTCCTACAATGGTCCAAACCACATTTTCACTGCAGGGTGGAGTGGTAAGAGAGCCATTGTACATGTAAAACATTTTGCTATTTAACTCAAGTAGCCTTGGGTCTCTTATTATGCCAATGCCGCTTGGTTCCTCTCTATTATTGGCAAGTGCTATCAAATCAGGTGTAATCTAACAATGATAAAATATTTAAAGTTGCCCATTAGAATATTATAATGAGTTCAATATATATATATATATATATATAGGCCATCTCCCTTTTAATATATAAAACCGTAAAGGAAGGGTAAATTTTTTAAAACTTTGGGTAATTGTAGAGAGAGATATTGGGTAATTGTAGAGAAAGATATATTATTATTACCAATGACAAGAACAAGTTAGGTAGTCCAAACGAATACAAAATGCCAACAACTGTTGTCCTTCCAGTAGAGCTCTGGTGAACCAAATGAGCTTCCAAATCATACCTTCATGAAATGTACCATTATTTAATAGATCATGCAAGATTTTGAAAATGTTTAGAAACATAATATTTGTTTTTATTGCCTGTTTTTAGCCCTTTTATTTCTTAGTTCTACACTAATTTGTGCCTATTGAATTTTCTTTTATCATTTTTAGAAGTTCTTATACTTATTTTTACTATTGATAATTTTTTTTTTATTTTTATTTTTTATTTTTTATTTATTTTTTATTATTTTTTTTAATATGGTGTGTCCAGACCAGTTTACAGACAACTCAACTAATCACCTCCCCGTACAATCTTACGGGTGCATTTATTGTTTTACATACATATTTTATTAACTAATTTTTTTTATTTATTGTTTTTAACAGTTATGAACTTGAAAGTTGATATAGTATCTTTAGACAAGGAAGATTCCTACTCTATGTCATAATTAGGATGATGTTAGAAAATATCTTTTTATAATTAATACTTGGGATCCACTTTTCGGGTTGAGATTGATTTATACAAATTTTGGGGGGAAAGTTCTGGCCCAAATAACTCCCACCCCCACTCCCCATCGTTATTAAATTATATTATTTACTCTTTAATTACAATTCAAATTTTATCTTTCACATTAAAGTTTTGATTTTATCGTAATGTTCATTACTTTTTGTTTTTTATTTTTGTAACTAATCTTCCGACAAAAGAAAAAAAATAGTAAATATATAGTTACAATTTAATACTATTTAGTAATTAAAATTTTAAATGAAATCGTTACAAAGCATTCGCTAGTAATTAATAAATGAACTTAAAAAATCTAATCTATAATTCGTGAGTCTGCAAAGCAGTTGATATTATGAATACAAATATTAGAATCCCTCCAAATAGGATAAAAATATTTCTTTAATTAAATAGTTGACATTAACTCCAAAACTCCTGTAATACATCTAGCTGCTATTGACAAAACATAATATATGGAACCCACACCATGCTCACTTATAATATAGACCATCTCTCTACTCTTAGTAATACTTTTGAATTTTTTTTTTAATTAAAAATATTTTTTTGGTCAAATTATTTTTTATTTGAAAAAAAAAATAAAAATAAATAAATAAATAAATAAAAATAAATAAATATATATATATATATATATATATATACCAGTATTAAATTAGAAAAACTTTAAAAATAGGGTGTTTATGTAGCAAGTCCCTTATTTTACCTTTAATTTTAAAAGAGATTTATAAGCAATTGCAACTTGTGTTTTAGTCTCGCACATTAAAAAAAATTAAAAGACTCAATACATTCTTGCAGTTACATATATCTAATTTGTATGTAAAATATTTGTTATATGTAATAAATGCACGTAACAGTTATATATAATGTGTAACATGTAACTAATATTATAGGTACATGTAACTAATATTATATAAGCATGAGCACATGTGGGACTAATACGCAAGTAAAAATAAATTTACGAAATTGAATCAAACTTATATTTTAAATGGACTAATCACCATTTATGCCTTAAAAATATCCTGCAATCTTTTATATATGACCCTGATTTATGGACCAAAGATGAAGTTAACCCTTTTTGTTATGAAATGTCTTTCAATTTCTTTGAGCTTTTGTTACCATTATTGAAGAGATAAATTAGAGGACCCAATGGCAATATATTTGTAACCGGAAGATCTTTTTTCTCATGTGGTGCTCCTTCAAAGTCAGAAATGGCGGAGACAGCAATGATGATCTTCTCTTCTGGTCCTGGAATCCTGTAAATACCAACTGATGTGGATATGGGCAAGATGTGATTTTGATTCTGATATGCCTGCTCCTTTTACTATTCGCACCTATGAAAACGGTTATTAAAAATGTTTACTATGAGGGGAAAAATGATAAATTTTGATTTTATTGGATTGTTCCTTGAATTTTGTTTTTTATTTTTTGTCATTACTCCATCTGACCAAAAAAAAAAAATTAATTAAACTATTTAGTAATTAAAAATTTAAATGAAATCGAGCCTTCAGGCACAACGCATTCATTAATCACTAGTAGTTAATAAATGACCTTAAACAGTGTAATTTATATTATATATGATGTGAGCTCTATAAAGAAATTAATATCATGAATACAAGGATTAGAATCTCTCCAAATTTATAATCTAATGGATAAAAATCTCTCTTAAATTAAATAGTTGGGATTTACTCTGCATCTCTCGTATTAGATATAAACCGTTCTACTGATATCACTTGGGAGTCAGAGGAGCCGACAGCGGAGTCACTTTCAACAGTATAGCCAAGAGAAGTAAATTCAACAACTAATTCTTTTTTAACACGTAATTCTCCATCGGGATAATAATCTCCATAATTACTAGCTATTAAATCTTTTAAATATTGACGAATCGCATAAAGTAAATTAACTTTTCTCCAATTGCTTAATCGAAAGTCTTTATAAGATGAATTAATAGAGGGAATTTCAGAATATGCATATCTTAAGTCCATCATTCTTTCCATTCCTTTTATGGTAGATGTTATTTGATCATAAAAGTCATAAACATCATCTTTCATAGCAATGATTAATTCGTCAAAAGCAAGCATGAATTTATCTAGAAAAACTTGGTCATTCATAATTCTCTTTTTGTGGAATTATCAATTTCTAGGATCTCACATAAATATTTTCTAATTCTATTCAAAATTTCTATTTTTCTATCATCACTCCTTCTTTCAATATTATCTTTTTGTATTTGTGCATAAGCTGTATTAATATTTGAAGATAGTTGTATTAAAGGTTTTTCAGCAACAAAAGTAAGATAAGCACGTAGTAAGGCTTCAATTTCTTCATGAAATTTTTTAACATCTTCAAACTTTCCTAATTTAATACTTTCAAATGCAGGTATAAATTTCTTCACAAATTCTTTTTTGTTCATGATGAGAGAGTTTTGGTAAAAGGAGATTTTTGGTTAAAAATAGAGTACTAGTTTGCAAATATTATGATAAAAGCTATTAGGTTTCATGATATGTATACCTCTTCCTTACCAAGCTTTACTTTATACCTGTAGAGGGTCCACCACGTCTTCTTTTAGAACTCACGACCGTAGCCTCCAAAGGCCGCTTCAGTATTCCAGTGTCAATCCATGGTACCCGAAAAACGCCTAACTCCGGCAAACAGGGCTGAAGGACTTCCAGACACAATACCAAGCCTAGATCTTTGTTCTAATAAAAGATAGGATAATATCCTCTCAGGTGATATGAGTAAATATGCTAAGGAAAATGTAACACATATTTTTGAAACACTAAATACTTTATTTCATAACATATTACAAACTTTCCTCTTGGAGAGGAGTTTACACACACATTTTACAAAGGATTTTCAAGGTGGGTTGTTCAACTCTGCCTCTTTCAAGAGTCTGATCCCTTATTTATACATAAAATTCTTCCGACCCCACAAAGGTGAAAGTCATCACGGGTTTTTCTCTTTTTCAAAAAGTAAACAGTTTCAAATAAAAAGAAACAAAAACAGTAATACTTCATGTGAGTGAACAGTTTCAGCACAGTAGCAGCATAGTGTCGGAACAGTGGCGCCGACGCTTTTGGACAAGCATAGTGACCCTTTTTGTGAATAAACAGCTTCCATCATGCAGTCTCTTTTTGTCTGGTCAGATTCTTTTATCACATCACATAATTTCACGGTTGTCTACATTGAGACGTTTTACAGTACTAGCACTTCTTCATCGCTTTCACCATTGATGTCAGCCCAAGCTATCTTCTTTTCAACAGTTTCTTTGCAGTAGTCACAAGTTCCTTCTGGATGTTTGAGCATTTGGCAAGTTAATTTTTTAACAGTAGGGCTTGCTGAGAACTTTACCTTTTGTATCATTTCCATCCATTTTATAGCAGAGGCTTTTGCAGCACCATAGAATTGACTACACTCAGTAGTTAATATTAAAAGATTATCAGTACTCATCGGGTAAACATATCATTTATCCCATTCGATGAATTTCTTTAGTTTCTTTTCCAGGACATAAAACCCTAAGGCTCTCTTTGTAGCAATAAAATGTTCGAGTTGTCCATCTTCAAGGAGTTCAGGTGCTTCTTTAAACACTTGATTAGGGTTATATTCGGGTATCAGATTGGCACGATTTTTTGATAGTTGGACTATATGATAAGCATCATGTCCTTTTTCGGGGGCAGCACTGAAACATTTTATCAGAATAGTATGCTGGTTCCTTTGGTCACGGAAGCTTTTGATAGCTTCTTGCACCCTCTTTGGCAATCCTTTTTCAGCACTAGTCTTTGGGTCCGAGATAACAAAATCTAAATATCCAAATTCAAACATATTTTCTATTTCGTTAGCAGGAGTTTCGGGTAAGCAGGCCATTCTAGGATATTTTCCTTCATGAAAGGGATAGATAGCAGAATCCTCAGTTACTCGGATTTTATAAGCAATTTTGAGGTTGTTAATGTAATTTTGATAAAATTTTTCATTTAAACACCTGAGCATGTTACTTTTGACTTTCGAAGAGGAAGAAGCAATTTCAACAAATCTTTTTTCTGGGACAACAGGATTTGATGGAGGTTTTATAAAAGGGACAAGTTTTTGAACAGGAGAGCTAGGAACCGTAAGGGTTTCCTGAGCTTTTTTCATTTGGTCAATATATTGGTTAGGAGAACGGATAAGGGTAATTTTTTGCAGGTTATCAACAACTTGGCTTATGGGATTTTTAAAGTCAGTGGGTTTTGTAGCACTGGATGAGTCATCCGTTTTTATAGTACTGGACGAACCGTCATTCTTTTTATCATCATTCTTTAGAGCACTGGAGGCTTGGCCTTCCTTCTCTTTTTCCTTTTTAGCACTTTTACTTTTATGCAAATGGATCAATTCCTCAACAGCACTGAGAAAATAATGTCCTTGCGAACAATATTTCTCCATTGTTTCAACAGCACTTAAGGGTATCTCGATTGAGATCTCTGGAATTTCTTCAGCTTTCATGGCCTTCCCTGGAGAGGAAGTCAGCAAGAATATTTTGTTTACCACTTCGATGAATAACATCAAAATTATAGTGTTGGAAAAAAGTTTGCCACCCATTCATTTTATTATATTCAGGACTAGTTGGTAATTTGTTAAATATAAATCCTTTAACTTGAGTATTATCAGTAACAACAGTGAACTTTTTTGGAATAAGAAAATATCTAAACTTTTCTATTCCCTTTTTTATAGCAAGCAATTCTTTTAAATTACTGTGGTAGCGTTGTTGTGTTTCAGTAAATGTTCCACTGGTATATCTGCAAATTTTTCCAGTAGTGGTTTTCAAAATAGCACCCCAATAGACATTAGATGCATCAGTTTCAAGAATCAGGTCATCTTGGGTAAAGTTAATCTTGGTAAATAAGCAGTAAAATTTTTAATTTCTTTTATTTTATTTGAAAATTCTTGTGTCCATTCAAATTTAACACCTTTTTTAAGTAGTCTTTGAAAAGGTTGTCTATGCTTTGCTAGTCCTTCAATAAATGTTTCAGCATAATTTAATACACCTAGAAATCTTTGAATTTGTTTTTTATCTTCCATAATATCGGGGAAAGCAGTAATCTTTTCACAGATATGGGGTTGCATTTTAATTCATGTAGCATCAATTATTAGTCCTAAAAATTCTATTTTATTTTTTCCTATTTCAGCTTTCTTTTTGGATAACAAGATTCCTCTTTCTTGGCATTGGTCTGCGAAAATATTAAGATGTTTTAAATGATCTTTTTCATTTTCTGAGAATATAAGTATATCATCAACGTAGACAATACAGAAATCAGACATCTTTCCAAATACTTTATCCATTCTTCTTTGGAATATTTGAGGAGCATTTTTTAAACCGAATGGCATAACTAGCCACTCATAATGACCATTAGGTGTACTGAAAGCAGTTAGCGGAACAGATTCTTTTGTTAGTTTTATTTGCCAAAATCCACTTTTACAGTCAAATTTGGAAAAAATCTTTTTCCCTTTGGTTCTGTTAATTAAACTTTCTTTATGAGGTAAGAAATATCCATCAAATTTAGATTTTTCGTTGAGCTTTTTATAGTTAACTACCATTCTAGCTTTGCCTCGTTTAATTTCAGAATGGTTTCTAACCATAAAGGCAGGACTAGAGTGGGGACTTTTACTTTCTTGTATTAATTTTAAGTTTAGCAATTCCTGGATTTGTTCATCAAATTCTTTGATATCAATCTCCGAATATCTCATTGGTCTTACTCGGATTATATCAGCAGGATTTGTTAATTCTATAACAGCGTATGTTTTATCTATTTCCCATAAAGCAGTCGGATTTTCACCAAAATTCTTTGTCAGCTTTTCAAAAATATCGTTTGCACAGAGATAGACATCACCACGTTTTCGCGGATAAACGATGTTTATATGGGTAAGGCGTGGGATTTTGATCCAGTGTGAGCAGGGGGTTAAGAATTCAACAAGTTTAGGAGTAAAGCAAGTTTTCTTAAAAAAGCTTAAAAAATTATTTCCGAGTAACATTAATACGCCCATTGTGTTTTGTTGATATATTAGCGGGATTTTAATATAATGGTCTCCAAATAGTATGATAATATTTGTAGTAATAATATTTAGGTCTAAAGGTTTTCCTTCAAACCCTTTGGCTTTTATAGTTAATTTTTTAGTCTTTTTCCACAATCTATGGGGTAATAGATTTTTATTCATTAAACATATATCGGCACTAGTGTCTAACAGACATGGTATGTAAATGATATTATTATCAATAACAATTCCAATTTCGAAGAATATTGGGTTTCTCATATAATTCTTGCAGCATGTATTTCTTCATTTGTTATGGTAAGCATGATTGAATTATAAGTAATTCTATAAGGATAGCAATGATCAAGAAAGTTATTTTCTAGTAACAGTTCCATTTTTTCATCTTTGTCTAAATGTATAGGGAATAGTAATTCTTTATTTCCAATAATTAAAGGGATTTCAGCAGTATGTGTTATCGTATGTTTAAATCCATTAAGATCTTTGTAGACATAAACATCCTTTAGAGCATTTTTAGGTATTTCATCAGATATTTTAGAAGGGGATATATGACTAACAGATGCTCCAGTATCAATTAGGGCTTCTACCTCTTTTAAATCATTTCCATTGAAATATTTTACTTTAATCTTGTAGATAGGAACATCAACTTTATTTTCAATCATTCGTCTATCTATAGAACATTCTCCTATTTCTCCACCAGTTATCTTTAAAGAAGAAATTCTTTTAATTTTTCCAAAGTAATTAGTATTTTCAAGATCAGGTAATATTCTTCTAGATTTTCCATAGTCAGATAATCTGGCTATATTAAAATCAGGTTTTTTTATTAATATTTAATTTCCAATCAGTAGGCAAATCATTTTCTGTTATTAAGTCTGGTTTATAAATATTAGCAAAAGGTTCAAAAACTTTATCAATTTCGATAAATTTATGTTTAGCAAATTTATCGCTATGGTGACTATTACTGAGAAAATAACCAACATGGTAAGTTATGGAGTAAGGAAATCTTCCTTCTTCCATAAAGTCTTTTCTTGCACTTTCATGGGCTAAGCTAAATATTTCATTTATTCTTGGTTCGTGTAGACTAACAGCATATTTTGGATATATCTTTATTCCTAGTATTCCTTGACTAAGGTTTCCATGAACAAGTCCTAGTAGGGCATCTGTTCGATCAATTATTCTGTTGTCCAGAACAGCGGCTTTTATTGGGAAGTTAATTCCGTTTCTGAAGCAGGATTTAAAAACAATTTGTATTCCACCAACGTGTATATACCCTATTTTATCTTTATCTTTTCCTAATTTTTCCAATTGTCTATTAATCATATTTCTACTAATGAGCGGATTAAATATTAATAAAAAACCTGATTTTAATATAGCCAGATTATCTGACTATGGAAAATCTAGAAGAATATTACCTGATCTTGAAAATACTAATTACTTTGGAAAAATTAAAAGAATTTCTTCTTTAAAGATAACTGATGGAGAAATAGGAGAATGTTCTATAGATAGACGAATGATTGAAAAGAAAGTTGATGTTCCTATCTACAAGATTAAAATAAAATATTTCAATGGAAATGATTTAAAAGAGGTAGAAGCCCTAATTGATACTGGAGCATCTGTTAGTCATATATCCCCTTCTAAAATATCTGATGAAATACCTAAAAATGCTCTAAAGGATGTTTATGTCTACAAAGATCTTAATGGATTTAAACATACGATAACACATACTGCTGAAATCCCTTTAATTATTGGAAATAAAGAATTACTATTCCCTATACATTTAGACAAAGATGAAAAAATGGAACTGTTACTAGGAAATAACTTTCTTGATCATTGCTATCCTTATAGAATTACTTATAATTCAATCATGCTTATTTAAAATTATTGCTATCCTTAGAATTACTTTCTTGTTCAAATATTTAAAAAATAAAAATATCGTACAAAATCTCTTCAACAAATATAAATTTATTTTCATATATATCTAAAAGAGTTTTATATTGATTACCATATAGATGTACACTACTTTATTCTTTAACCTAGTTTTCATTAAAGAAAAAATTATTGGGTGAATTTTACTCAAATTACAGGTTATTTTAAAAAATAACAGTCTCCTCTTATTTGAAACATAACTTTGAAATCCCTTCTTATTCAATACCACATCATCTTGTGTTACTTGATCCTGAGCTATAAACAAAGGTTAGGACAATATCCTCATCTTACAAAGCGTCTTTTGAGATTGAGTCAGGCTTCATTAGTTTTCTACGTGGTATGAGAGCCAAGCCTCCTATTTCATGTTGGGTGTGTTGAATCCCACATTGATGTTGGGTTATCTGTTCCTAGTGGGTTGTCAAAAAAGTTTACCCTACGTGTGAGGAGGCACGTTGAAACCCATATCGATGTTGAACCTTTCCCCCAATATCCGTTCGCAGTGGTTTGTCAAAAGTCCACCCTACGCGTGAGGGGGCGTGTTGAATCCCCCATCACTTGTGTTACCTAATCTTAATCTATATATAAAACCTAGGGCAATTCTCATCTTACAAGACTTCTTTTGAGAGCGAGTCGGATCCCATTGGTTTTCTATGTATCTCACTTGTTAAAAGGAACGTCGGAACCTTATCAGATTTTTCTCTGACCAATCTTATCATTTTTTTTATGACTTTGCCCCTATTAAAGTCAATATTAAAATTATTTTTTTACCTTTACTAACTCCCTCCCTTTTTTTTTTTTTTAGTTTTTGTTTTTAGTTTTTTATTATTTGTGATATTAAATTTTTACTTTTGGAAAAAGTTGTTTACATCCTTTTTTTTGTTGTTTTTTATTGTTTTTATTTTTTATTATAATTTTTTTATTTTGTATTTTTTTATTCTCTTTACCTTCCCTATCACCTATTTATGTTCAGAATACATGAGAAATTCAACTTAAAAAAAAAGGCAAAAAATGCAATATAATATAACTAAAAATATAGAACAAAAAATAAATCAGAAGCTAAAACTTAGAAATCAAAAATAAAAATAAAAAACACAAAATATGAAATAAAATAAACTAATGAAATAAAAATAAAAACAATAAAAGGAATAAATATTGAAAAGAAAAAAAATAATAATAAGAACAATAAAAAAAGCAAAACCAAAAAAATAAAAAATAGTAAACAAGAACCAAAAAGAAAAAATCAAAACACAATGAAAAGGCATAACGCAAAACTGAAAATAGAAAATGGGATATTAAAATACAGTAAAAAAAAAAAAAGTAAAGAAAAAAAAGGTTGATCACAAAAAAAAAAAATAATAATTAAAAATTAGAGCTTAAAATGATAGAAAATGGATATGAACATATGAAAATTTTCACTTTATCATGTACGAATAATGAATTTCAAAGTTACATTTCGAACTATTTATAAAGGATACAGGTTTAAATAAAATTCCCCCAAAAGTTATTACATTGTCCTTAAAATACATTCACCCAATGTTCCTGTTCAAGAGTACTGTTGTACTTACTACAATGATTTGAACAAACAATTTATTTAAAAACCCTATGGCATTAATATGTAAATCATTACGTTTTCTTTTGTTGATTTTTATTGTATATATGGAACCAATTATTAATAAACGAGTTGTGATATAAAAACTGCCATCACTTTCTCATATTGTTGATTGTGTTTCTAAAATGGTAACATACTAAATCGTTAGACTCAAAAAGTGTTAGTATGGTTGACAAAGAAAAGTGTTATCATTTTCTTGTCAATTGGAGTTTGACTCTCTAAGAATTAAATTTTGAATGCATTAAGCCGATGTGTAAATGACCCTGATTTATGGACCAAAGATGAAGTTAACCCTTTTTGTTATGACATGTGTTAAGTTAATGACATCCACCATCCTTTCAGTTTTCTTGAGCTTTTGTTACCATTACTGAAGAGATAAACTAAAGAACCCAATTGCAATATATTTGTAACAGAGAGATATTATTTCCCATGTGATGCTCCTTCAAAGTGATCAGAAATGGCGGTTGCAACAATGATGTCCTCTTCTGGTCCTGGAATCCTGTAAATATCAACTGATGTAGAGCATTGAGGGGATATGAGCAAGATGTGATTTTGATTATGATAAGCCAGCTCCTTTTACTATTCGCACATATGAAGACAGTTATTAAAAATGTGTACTATGAGAGGTAAAATGATAAATGCCCACGTACAAGAAAGGTTAAAAACATAACGAGAAAATATTGTTGGATATTATATTTATAGTCAATCTTATAATCTTACATTTATGTCTTATATTTGTAAAACATTCCAATCGCAAGTATTAATAAAATGTCATTTTGATATTATTTTTTAATTCTTTGAATGTTACGGTAGATCTTAGATATTAAGTTGAAATGTAACTCTTAATGTAATTAAAAGGAAGAAATCAAATATATTTGATAACTTATATTTTTAATTGTTTCTAGCCAGTATTGGATTATTGAAAATTAGTCTTCAACAATCTAAACTAATTTGTTCTGTTATTTTCTCTTATGAGAGTGGTGAGTCCCAAACCATTAATATAAGAGGTTAGAACAACCATAAGGTGACTTACAAGTGTAATAAGGGATCGAAAGTGTCACACCCCACCCCGAACACCCATCATCTTGAGGCCGGTGTGACGCTGACACGATAGCACCTGAACGCCAAACCAATCTAGAATACAAGAATAAATACATTTAAAATACGCAACCACTAAAGCCGACATGTTATATACATACACACTCTGATTTGGGGACACACCCGCCCCTACAAACTTCTAATATCAATAAAGATAGAACAACTAAGTGCCAGTGCCAGTAGGAGACCAACTCCTAACTGTTTCACCTGCAAGTGTACTGTCTTTTTAATAAAATATTTTAAAATAATAATACATTCTAAATAATACAACATTTAAATGGATCAAGCATAACGCGTATAAACAAACACATTTTGAACAGTAGTATTAAAATCATATATCACAAAAACACTCATTCTTCCTACTATTCAGAATCATCATCTATATATATATATATATATATATCAAATATATGAAATCCATCCAAACCATCAGTATAAAATAATAACAATCACCATATATGATAAAACACCAAATACGATAAAACATCACATCTCAAACACCACACCACCACATCACTCATTGGCTAGCCATAGTGATCGTTTTAACCTCACGATCGGGAGTTGCAATGGTACCGTACCATACGTTAGGATATGCCTTCCTAGCGGAATAAACCGTGTAGTATAATCCACACCCCTTTGGGGGAGAAATATAATGCACACCCCCTTACGGGGAGAATATCCACATCCCATACGGAAAGAAATCCACACCCCTTACGGGGAGAATCCACATCCCTTTCGGGAAGAAAACTATGGCATTGTCCAAATCAACAATATCGTCAAAAATCCACACCCCATTATGGGGAGAATATAATCCACACCATTTTCAGGGAGAATATCCAAAATCATGTTTTTCACTCTCTTTTAAAAATACCCACTGATTTCAGCAAAAACCATTTTTCCACATTTGTTTTAGAAAACCAGGCATTTTTCCACTTTCCTTCAAAACCACCAAATCCAACAAATCATTTTTTAATCTTTCTTTTTAAAACCAACATAATTCAACAAAAATCTATTTTACCAACTCACCCAAAACCTGTTTGATCCATATTATTTATAAAATCGTACAGTTTTAAGTAAACACATTTTTCATCACATATATAAAAATAGATTTGCAAGAAGATAGTACACTCACCTGATTATCCATTTTCGAAGACTTTGACCGCCTATTCTCTACCGGTACTCCGGTGACTACGTACCTAATAGTAACAGGGTCTAAATTAATATTTTATGTAGAAATAACCTAACCATGCCATGAAATCCTAATTTCCATAATTTCCTATTCCCTGCGTTTTCTTTTGGAATATTATCATTTAATTAACATCGCTCTGTTACAGTTTACGATATCGAATTTATTCATGTGAACTGTGTCAATATTTATTATCGCCAGTTCGACATTTTCGATACTAGTAATTAGTTTTATAATTACCCACAAGACAGTTAAATAGAATTAAATGCATATATTAAGAGTGACAGGAATTCTACATTTCCTGGATTTTCCACCAGTTTGCGAGAAGAGTTTTAGGTTTTATTTAGGGTGGTTCGTGTAATTTCCCTTTTTTTCCTATTTCTTTTTCTTTCTCTTATTTTCCCGCTGCTTCTACTTTCTCTTCCTCTTTCTATTTTCATGTTTGCGCTCCCGATTTAGCCACTGCTTTCTCTCTCTCTGCTACCGTCTTGGCCTCAGTCGGCCGACCACACACGCGCACACAACTACACACGACAACACACACGCATATACTCACGATCACTGCCACCACTGCCGGACCAAACTCACGCCGCCACAACGCCGTCGCCAAACTGATCAGCCACGCTCACCCCCACACATGCTCTCATCGGCGACTAGATGGCCCAAAACACTCTCAGAACATAACACACACACGATGAACACATGCACACACACGCACACAATTGTCTGCACATACACCCACACGAGATCAACGACACACATACTCCCTCAATACCGAAACACACACACCCCCAACATCCACGCCCAACTCACACCACTGCTACCACCATCGAACCAAACATCAAACACACACACATACATATACAAACCGGTGGAACACATACACACACATACCCACTTCTTTCTCTCTCTACACTCCACTCTGGCGACACCCACAACGACGACCATACACTGTCGGCAACCTATTGATCAAATACGCACTAAAACACACGTTGAACAGCCAATCAAACACACCCTCATGCTGACTGACACTATCGAAACAACCAGGCAGCACCGCAGACGACGACCGACACTTTTTTTTTTCTTCTTCTGATTTTCCTTCTCCTTTGTCTATATATCTTTATCTCTCTCTCTCTCTCTCTCTCTATATATATATATATATATATATATACACACATGTCAAAAAGAGGCCAAACCCCATACCGACGACGACTCTTTCTCTCTCTCGGTTTCTCTCGATTCTTTTCTCTTCTCTCTGTCGTGCATGTGGATATGTATAAATGTATGTGTGTATATATATATGTGTGTGTGTGTGTGTGTGTGTGTGTGTGTGTGTGTGTGTGTGTGTGTGTGTGTATAAGTAAAAAAGGAGTCGGCCAAGTGGCCGGTGCTCCACCCTTCATTCTCCCCCCCATCTATGTGTGTATATATATATATATATAAAATATTGGACACTTCGCACTAACATCCTCTCCATTTTAGTTAAATTATTGATTGAACCCAATTCTCAATTTTAATGCTTATGAAAATTACAATTTGACCCCTACTTTTTTAAATTAAATAATAAATGACGCCATCCACCCCGTTATTTTCTAATGTGTTCTCATGCGACTCAAATTGAACGTATTAGAAAAATTAGGGTCTTACAGAAAGTGTTCATCCTTGATATCCTATGTAATAGTTTGCTCAATGTCAATATATGATATATGAGATATGATTGTATTTGTGATATTTTGACATAAGGTATTGTATGTTACGTGTATGGTTGCTATACTTTGATAATACTAAGTGTAGTACTTTAGTCATGAGGCTTTTAATATACTCATTGAGTATAATGGAACATATATGTGAATATAGGAGAATATAAGATATGATCTATCACTCTCAGTAAAGAGAGATGTGTCCTATTTGATTTGATTCAATATAATTCATCCAATTCTCTGCCAAGAGCAATGTGACGATTGGGATGAAATTCCAATTGGTGTTTCAAGAAATCATATATATTATCAATCAATATACATATGATTTGATTATGGCTTTTTGACTTTATCTATACCTTGCTGGTCTTTTCGGGAATACAAGAAAGAAAGAGCGCATAACACGAAAATCATACATGAGAAGGTTCTCTTGGTGATATTCCTACTCACTAGACATGTCTATGATATGTGGTTATACGTGATTCACAGTTAGAGGAAATGACTTTGCGAAAAAGCACTTTCTCCTTGAAGTACAATTGTTGCAATTTTAATTTAATAATTGACTAATAAATTAATTAATTAATTTTACCATCCAACTTTTGGTATGAACTTAATGTCACACACGATGAAAAATGGAGGTCAAGAAAGTCCTTAAAAAATGAATAGGTAGTAATGCTAAACTTTTAGAAGTTTGGGGCTCAAAATACAAATATGAAAAGAAGGGGTGTAGGATTTTTAACCCTAGATAGATAACGTAAATGTAAAAAGCGATCCATGGCCACCCCTTAAGAGAATTCGGCCACCATTTACGATTTTTCCTTCTTTTTGTGTTTACATGCGCAGTTACATGTGCCTATATATGCGCAGTTACATATAATTACTTTATGTGTAAATTTTTGTTATATGTAACAAATATTATTGTAATTGTAATTACATTATGTGTGTAATATTTGTTAAATGTCACAAATATTACACAGATATATATGTAATTGTAACATGTAACTAATATTACATAAGTACATGTAACAAAAAATATAATAATTATTAAATTGTAATTAATATTAGTTATATGTTACTAATATTCACTATAATACAAATTTACTCATCAAAGTTCTCTTACAATCCCTGCAATACCATGCGGGTAGGGATGTCACTGGTTTGGTTTTGGTCTGATTTTATATAAAATCAAAACCAAAACCATTAGAAATATATCGAACCAAAACCGTCGTTTTTTTTTAAATAGTTTTAAAACTAAATCATTTAAATTTATACAAAATTAAAACCAAAATCACGAAACTATTTAAGATTTTTCAATTTAATAAAAAGCAAAAGCAAAACCAAAACAGCGAAACCACAGACCATTATTTTATATATATAAAAACGAAAAAAAAAACATAACCAAAATGTAAAATATAAATTTTAAAAAACAAAATCAAACCACAAATTAACCATAATCAAAGTTTATAATCCGTAACCGTAATTAAAGTTTCTGACCAATAACCATAATTAAAGAAATGGGGGAACAACGTGAAATCACTAATCAGAAATGAAACCATAAGTCTCTTTACACACATATATAATAAAAGTGATGAAAGTGTAAGTAATTAAATAAAAACATACATATATATTAGGGTTAAATTGTAAATATGTATATATATATGTATATATGTATAATAAGAGTATATATATAACAAAAATGTATCTAAAATATCGGTTTCGCAATTTTGCGGTTCGGTTTCATGGATTGATTTTGTGGTTAGGTTTCGAGGTTCGATTTCGTGTTTTCTATCCTAAAACCAAAACCAAAACTGCTTCGGTTGCTAATTTCAAAGCCAAAATCACAACCGAACCATTTAATCGGTTTTAAAATCAAACCATTTGGTTCGGTTTCTCATGGTTACCCATCGGTTCAGTTTTTTGTGACATTCCTACATGCGGGACTAAAACTCAAACTAAATCTAATTTAAGGAACTAAATCAAAATTTATATCTTAAGCAGGATTTTTTTAAAATTAGATATGTTATTTTGGATTTCTGGCCAATTATCCCTTATTTTTATTTTGTTGACTTGTATTGTACTTATTAGATGGTTTTTTTTTCTTTCTTTTTTCTTTGTACCAATTTCTTTTAATTAAATAAACCCTTTTAACTTTTTATTAAACTTGCACATAAAAATTAAATGAGTAAAATGTATTTGGGCTTAGCTAGCACATGAGTTTCAAACGATTTTACCCTTCCACAATGTTAAATATAACACGAAAGTAAATTTTGTGTTGAATATAACACGGAAGTGAATTTCGTGTAGAATATAACACTATTGAAATATCTATCTAGCTTCCACCTAATTAGCATTTAATATCTATCTTCTACCTATTAGCCTTTAATACATGTTGACATTTTCTTTGATAGTTTCCCTATATAAGGAATATGTAAACCTCTTTTGTAAGATAAAAATATGTGAGAAGATATACACAATGTAATCCATTAAAATCCTTCTCAGTATATAATATTTCTTCATTTCATTTCATTCACTTTTTTTCTAGTTACTTTTCCCATCAATTTCAACATAGTATCAAGAGCCTATTGATCCTTTCTAATTTTCATTTACTTCTGCTTATGATATTTGTTCAGTTTTTCTCTTTCGTTTCAGTCAGTTTTGCTGCCGATTTTGTTACTGTTATTGTATGTCTTCAATTGGTGAGTTTTGCTGCAGTCGATGTTGCTCTTGCTTGTCGTCGATATCAATCTAGCCACACCGCTAGGGGTAAGTATGGTTAAAAAGTCCACAAGCCAAAAATATGAACAACAATATCAAAAGGGTTAAGGTTGCCAATGAGAAATTGAATTTTTGATGACTTAATTTTATTAGATAACATGCAAAGAGAGACTGGGCTTATGGTAGTGGGTATTACAAGTTCATTAGGGATGCTTGGAGCTTATCATATGGGTTTATCTAGAATATAAATGTTTCTCGCAAAGAGAAGTGAGTTTGGAATAATTTAGTGGGAGACTAATTAGATCCATAAAAGACCCTAATATCTAAAATTAAATATAATTTTTTTTTTCTCTTCCTTTTATTCATTAACTTTAATTATTTATATAGAATAAAATGAAGACCCAACTTTATAAAGTTATTATGAAAATTAATTTACCATTACCTAATTTTTCGAATTTATTTTTGAAATTAAAATTTGTTTTAACTTCCTAATGGATAGGGTAATTAGTCTTTGATGATCTATTTTTTTACACGCAAACATAGTAGAGAAATATCTTTCTATCAAGTAATATGAGAATTGTAAATGTATTCGATGTTATTAGATAATGTCAATGATTAACAAGCTCGAAATCCAATACATGTGTCTATTGATCTCGTATGAGATAATAAAATACTTAGAATCTCTATATGGAATATGCAGCCGCATTGCAAGATATAATGCCAAAAATGAGTTCATTTAGGCAGAGATAGTGGTAGGACCATCTATTGGTGGGGCTTATTCCCAATATAATTGTAAGTAATAAGACATGGAAGATTAGGGATCCCTATAGATCCTAAGCTTCCAGTGGATTAGTTTTCACACAAATCACCTAACTCATTCTCTTGGTTTTGATAAACTTTACCACATACAAGTTAGAAGTCTCTTTTTATGTACTTCTATCCACGACCAAAGGATTTTGAAAATAATACCTACGTGATTTTTCCTCACTAGGACTTAGGATTCTTCTTCTAATGAGCAATAGAGAGGAAATAATTCTTCTCAGGAATTGAAAGTTGATATCACGAAAAGACATAAATCTATGAAGAGAAAGTGGTTCCACTATATTCAAATTCAGAATTAGAAATGGAACTTTAAGAAGTACCTAGTTTTCAAGGACATAGTTTTGGAAATAATGTAAAAAAGTATAACAATGATTAAGAGATGAAACAAATTATATGTTACAAATAAGATGGGATCATATTAGTGAAAAGTGAACCAACAAAATGGTCAAGTATAACATATTTAAGTCATTGGACTTGGCGTTCTTCCTGAATTATGAAACATGTCCCTTGTGAAATATAAGTAATTCACTTTTCATTAGACAATGGAAGAAAAGTACCAATATATAAGGGCATGGTACATACAAAATTGTGTGAGCCCATGATCTATGATGAGATCGGGAAGGCAAATTCTCATCAATTGGATACAACATTATTACATTGGTGCTCATCATACTTAATGGGAATGGAGTAAAGGAGTAGTTGATTTATAAGTGGCATAATTATAATAGTTTGAATTATTAATTAATGAGTAAAACTATGGATTAAAAGAACTTCTAACACCATGGACTACCAGGTATGCTAGAAGCACTTCAAATCTAACTATTTTATGGAACTAGATTAATGATTTATTGTTTTGCGTACATAACAAAATGTTTCATGGCTTATGAAATTTTCGTGAAAAATATACTTTTTCCTTTCCTTTTTTTTTTTTTTTTTTTTTTTTAATTTCGCTGCCTTTACCTATGCCGAATTTTCCTTTAGTAGAAGCATAAGCATCTTGAACATTTATACCATTTAACAATTTGAGAAACAAATCTTTTCGAAGGAAGCAATGCCATAGCCATCTTTATTTATAAAATTAATTCTCTTAAGATAAGTATTTCTACTCTTACTTTTGAACTTGAAAAAGACTTAAAAAAACAAAAAAAAAAAAAAGAAAAGAAAAATAAGTTTTAAAGTACACAATTTTTTTAAAAAGAGAACAAGGATTTGCTAAAATAGGTGGAAGATGTATCAAAACCTATTCTTCGAATACACGAGTAAAAAACTTTAAACTATTTTGGAAAATCAAAGAGGTATTTTTGATAAAGTCAGTTTTGGTTTTCGATTGACTTGGTCGATTAAGTTCTTCAAAATGCTCAAATAGGAATTCATGCTAAACTGGTTGATTGATATTATCATTTCAATCATCTTCTCTTCCAAAAAAACCATAGATATATGTAAATTCTAGCTATAGAAGTCAACGGATCCAAGCTTCCTGATTGACTGACTAAGATGTAAGAGACCATTCGAATACCTTATCCATACTAAAACGGTCAACTGGATACTAAGTTTTTGGTTGACTTACTTTCTCGATGGCATCGGGATATTAAGAATCAAGCATTTCAGTCGACCAACTGTGAAACCGAGTTGACCGGTTCGGGCATGTTTAATATTTTGTGTTTTGCTTGAAGATTTCAATCCGATTTTCCATTTACACCATTTCAAAACGTTCCCCAATTTTCTTAAACACGTGTTCAAGAAATTGGTATAATTTCCAAGTGATTACACATGTTTTTTATTTATTGAAAAAGAATTTTTACGGTCTTTACCTTAAATGTTCTTGATTTTCTTCAATCAACAAATCTTTGATCAAGCTGATTCGTTGAACATATGTGATTGACATGAATTATGGCATCTCTTTTATTGATTTAAAATTGATTTTGGCATGAATTAATTGATTGATTCAATCTCATTAATTCGTGATTTTAGATCTGCCCAGATTAGCTCAGTCAACTTTGTCAATAATATATAAAAAGAATGTTAGTAGTTAATTGGAATTTTAATTTAATTTCTTTCATAAGTCTAATCTTTTTTATAATTAGATTTATGTGAGTTGAATTCAATGAAATAGATTTTAACATAATAATGGTTTTATTATTGAAGATCATTAACGTTAACGCTTCTTGAATGCAACAAAATAAAATTTAACAAAACTAGTAGTAAAACACTAATATTGGCAAAAAAATCTAACCAAGAGAGAGGTGAACTAGACAATTAAAAAAATTAACAAATAAATTAGCAAACCACTTCAATTTCCTTAACCAGTTATTATCTTGATATTAAGCGGAAACGTGTATAACTAGGTACACAACCAAACAAATAAGAGCAGAGAAATTGACGAGATTTAAAGTGGTTCGGCAAGTTACTCTTGCCTATGTCCACTCCTCTAAGCTCCCTCACGGAAATTGTAATCCACAAAAATTGATCTATTTCCTAGGTAGGAATCAAAACCTTTCCAACAACTGTTTTATCAGGTTCCAGACTCAAAAATCAAGCCTATCATTTTCGCAGGCACAAGATTAACCTATTCCCCTTATTAGGCAACACCCCTTTATGCCCAATCTACTCTCACTTAGACTAACTACATTTAGGTTTAAAATACAGTTCACAAATACAAAAAATTGTATGTTTCTTCTCATAGGAATTTCTACCACCTCAATTCAAAATTAATCTCAATTAATATACCGATAGGCTAGTGATAGAACTTACATGAGATACAAAACCTATATTTTAGCAATTAAAGCACATATATTTTTTCAATAAGATTTTCAAAAAAATTGTTCAAAATGATTTTTGTACAAATGTAACAGGCTCAAATAATTATATATATATATATATATATATATATATATATATATATATGAATCACGTAGAGAACAATTAATTTGAACGAGCCAATATAAATAGAATGATCTCACTAAGATTTTCTTGAGAAAGATAAGAATAACAACGATGTAAAATGATACCTGGTTTTTCAACAAAAGCCTTTTCTCGATCAAGAATTTTTCAAAAATATCTTCGAAAATGTATATCATAAAATATATGCTCTCACTTAACAATCTGATTTTGATTTGAATTCTTGATTGATTTCAAATGATATTCGTAGGCCTATATATAGAGAATTGAAACCATGCCTATAATTGCTATTTTTCAAAAGATATGGCAAGAAATGACACATGTAGACCCCATATATATATAAAGTACTTGAATTAGATATGTTTGACCAAGAATAACACTTTTTAAAACACTCAAATTATTCCCAAAAATATTTTGATTTAAAATTGATAAATATATAAAGAAATTTATCCGCTATAAATAAAAAAAATCAGGAAATATATAGACTAAATCATAAGATCTTCGAAATATATGATATACCTTTAAAAACTAGTTAAAACTCATTAAATAATATATATATATATTTTTTTTTTTTGACATTCGAAAGCTTAAAAATGGGTGGAAGATCTTTGAAAAACGTTTTGGTCAAAACAGAAAAAACAAGTCGGTCTACTGGCGTATCAATCGGTCGACCGGTTAGGCTCTAATGACTAGTTTTAAAGTCGTTGCTACATCGTTCGATCGACCAGTTCGTTGACAATTTTAGGCTTTGATTTAATTGTTCAACTTGTCGATTAATCGTTTAGCCTAAAACCCAGATTTATACCACCCTGAATCAATCAGTTGATCGGTTGCTTGGGCAGTCGACTTTCCAGGTCTTTTTTCAAAATTTTTGATTTTTTTAAACTATTTCTTGATCAAGTATTTAAGAAAACATATTTTTTCACATAATTTATAAATTAAGATCACTTTAAAAAATATTTCAAATTGATTTTAAGTGTTGTGTGCGATCCTGATTGGGTTGTCTTAAGAGTTTAAAGAGGAATAGAGTTGTTTTACCTATAATAAAAAAAAGATCTTCAAAAAATCTTCAATGCTCTTCATTGCAACGATCTCAATCTTTATCATCCTTCTTCGTGAAATCAAACTTTTTCTCATTCAAGTATCGGAATTAAAATCTGAAATACTCAATAAACACATTAGTTCCTTAAAACATTCAAGTTAAAAAAGTTCAAAATATCTAGAGTCAACAATCTCCAATTTTTTTATAATGATGATTAACTTGATTTTTTCTCAATAAAAATATATAACCACACTCTTCCCGAATATGAGGACATGTTTTCTTAAATTTAAATGTATAATGAGAAAACATTTACAGTGTGTCAAGATATGTAATATAAGATTTTATTTTATTTTATTTATTATTTTTTTTTAAAGTACTCTACTCTCCTTCTTAGTTAAATCAAACAGGGCAACAATGAAAACTTTAACATCTTTTGTTGAACCCAATGTTTTGATGAACAATTAAATGTTAATATTTTAGGAACTAATGCTTTTACTGAGTGAATTCAGATTTAAAATTCCATGTAATTGATTAGGAAGGAGAATTATTGAAGAATATATAGCGGGTGCAAAATAGAGATAATGAAGATTTGAAAAGTTTTGAAGATATTGACGACAAATACGTGAAAACAATTCTTTACTTTTATACTCTTAATGTAACCTGAATTAAGATCACGTACGATACTTTAAAATGAATTAATCTTATACGTGTAGTGATAATTTTAGAGTTCTAATTTGTGTTTTATGATATAATAAGTTTTTGAAATGTTTTTGGTTAAGGAGCTTAATGAAACAAATAGTTTAAATATTTAAAATGGTGATTTCTCAGGTCAATTTAGTTAACCAGCAAAACGGGTCGGTCGACTACCAAAGCAGTGTTTTTAGGAAGGGGAATAGGTGACCTACTAGTTAATTCAGTCAACTGACAAGTTGGGTCGGTCAACTAACTAATCCAGTAGTCGAAATAGGAAAAGAGAAGGACTTACTCGTCCAATCGGTTAACCGACCAGACCATCGCAACGATAAAAAATTTAACCGTTGTGAGGGGTCGGTCAACCGACAGGTTTGGCTAGTCAACCAAGTTGCCTAGTCAAATTTTTGAATGGTCTGTTTTCTTGGTCAAATCATCTCGTTTTTTATGATTTCAAGGAAGTATTTTGAGGGATTTAAGTGTAATTAAGATATATCACATATTAAAAGATTTCTAATTAATTGGTCCATTTATTAAATTATTATTTTTAATTAAAATGATTAAATACTTCCTATTTCTATGGATTTTGATTTTGAAAAGGTTTTAAGGACCAAAATGTGTTTTTCCAAGAGTATTTTTTAATAAAATATATCTATTTTGAATATATATGATATATGGAGGCTTGGGATTTTATTTATTGATATGACATTTGAAAACTAGACGTTATAGGGCTAGTTGACGCGCCTCAATTTTCAGAAAGGAAAAGAATATTAAATAGTAAATAGCTTAAAGAGGAGGAAATTTTTAAAGCATCGGTTTTTTCAAAAAATACTTAGTTCATTTTAAAATAAAAAGTCGCCACCTAGCATTGGGTTTCAATAGTGTGCTAGGTCACCGAATTTTTAGAAAAAACAATTAAAAGGCCCAAGTAAAAATTAACTCCAAAGAATACGGTCAAACCAAAGATTCATTTAAAGATTCGAGGGTCGGTTACGTTTCGGGGAAAGTGTAAGGCACTCCAAGACACCTATCCGAAGATGGTATCTTATATCCAATTAAGTCCAATTAATTTAGTCCGAATGTTTTATTTTATTTTGAAATCATTTCCTTCTTATAAAATATTTTTTGGTATTTTCACACATAAGGTGGGACAAGTTTTTGTATTTATTTTGGGAATGTTTCTCTCGGTATAATCTCTTATCAAATATTAAGGATTCGATAAGGATGGTCCTCAGAGGGTTTTATGTATGTTTCCGAGAGTCTTCTTTAATTTAAATAGGAAAACTAAAATAGGTGAATAAGAATGGAAATATGAATGCAAAACTAATATCTATATGAATTCTATTTTTATGCAAAAGTGACCTAAAAACTAAAGGGTTTAATTTAAATATGTCGATTCAGAATGATATGAATATGAGAATAGAATAGGGAACATTACGTGAATTAATGTGATTACGCGTGGTAATGATTTAATTATTTAATAAAAAATGTCAGTGGTGTACGTGTCGTGACTAAATGTAAAAAAATAGCATGAATTATAAAATTAAAAACTATATGTATAAAAAAGTATAAGTGGTGAAAGTATGATAAAAATGACATTTAAATGATACAAGAAATAAATATGCTAAATGAATGCAAGAATATCTATCAATAGTTTGATTGATTAATTTAAAAAAATCTCAATTTGAAATTCCCTCAAATTATATGGATATGAGAATCGAGGGAGGTTCGCAGAAATAATTTTGTTAAAATTAATCTTTCTGAAACTGAAACGGAATCCCATGAAAAGATTTACTGCGGGAAGAGATTTTCTAAAACCAATTGTTTCTAAATTCCACTCGAATCTGGGAATGGAAACGAGTCCACGAAAAACTCTCCCATAATTTATCGAGTCGTCGGATTCACCATAAAGTTCGTAAAGCTTAATTCCTACAAACTAAGATTTTATTATTATTTTTTTTGGGATTTTTGTATTTTTGAATTTTTTTTTTTTTTTTTTTTTTTTTAACAATAATAAAAATAAAATAAAGAAACAACAAAAAATACAGAAAAATAAATAATGAAAATATCTTTCACCTAACACTTGGGGGTTAAGTTTAAACACAAGAAATCCACCCTGATTTTTTGATTAGATCATCGGACGACTTACTTTTTTAATTTTTTTAACTATAAACAAAAATAAAAAAAAAAAGTAAAAAGTTGCAAGATACAGGTGTCCTTATTTAAACGCTCAAAGGTTCAAATTAAGAATAGGGAACCTCATCCTGACATTTTTTTATCGAGTCATCGAACAAAATAAGAATCTTACAAGAATTTAAATTATGGATGTATCTAAATAAACTAAAAAAGAAAAAAAATAATACCTGTTCTAGACCAAGAATCCTAACGCTCAGGCTTTTTCGCTCTCGCATAAGGCTTCCCAAAAAGGGGTTCGAGAATTACTCTTTTAGGGGTGGCTTCTCTCAATTTGGAATGAATAAACTAGGAAGACAAGGGCCTATTAATAAAAAATGATGGGGCGTGAAAAACACAAGGAAACCCTAAAAAATTAGGTTTGGCCGCCAAACCCAATCCAAATTGGACCGGAAAAGGGTAAAATTGGAAGAAAAGGGCAAAAAAGTAGTTCTAGAGTTGCGGGAGCGTGAGGAACATGATTCCACAATTGCCTTTTTGACTCGCTATATGGCATGGGCCTATTGGCTAACTACTATCTCTCTCTCTTTGTTTTGTTTGGCGGCTGTCATAACCAAGGGGCCCATACCACCATCTCTCTATCTTTTTTTCTCTCTCAGCACAAATACACATGGGTGGACAAAAAAAGGGGCCCACCTTTTTTTCTCTCTCTCTCTCTCTCCTACATGGTCAACCAAAAAAGTAGGAGTCCCACCCTTCTTTTCTCCCTCTCTCTCCTCTCTCCACTCTCGTTTTTTTTTTTCTTTCTCTCTCTTCTTTTCTCACAACTTCTCTTTGTCTACAGTTGCCCTCTTTGTCAAAATATCATGTCTACAGCTGCCCTCTTTGTCATGCGAGTTCCACTTACTTAACAAAGACAAAAGACCATGTCATTTTGATCGTCCCATTTTTTGGATTTTTCAAAGCTTTTTTTTTTTTTAAATTTTATAACAAAAGACAATTTTATTTTATTTTATTTTAATTTTTTTAAAAAAGATCATTTTCAAGGCATGATGGAAAATGGATGAGAATGAAATATAGATGAATTGCGACCGAACCCTACAAGGGTTGCTTATATATCTCGACAGTGCCAAGAATCGGGTCACATGTAGTTCAACACATGCCTTAGGCGGGCCGAGGAAAGAATGCAAAAATAAAGTGACACTCATGGAGAGATAATGCAAAACTTAAAAAGTTATCATGGAGAGGCAAAATTTAAAAATGAAAAAGTCATCACGGAGATGCAAAATGCACCATGAAATGCCATCGCGGAGAGGTAGAATGCAAATGAAAAATCCATCATGGAGAGACATAATGCAACATGAAATCTCATCACAGAGAGGTAAAATGCAAGTGAAAAGTTCATCATGGAGAGGCATAATACAAAAATAAAATGCCATCATGAAGAGACAGAAAGTAAATGAAAAAAGCCATTACAGAGAGGCATAATACACAAATGAAATTCTATCATAGAGAGGCATAATGCAAATAGAGAAAGCCATCACGAAGAGGCATAAATGAAAATGGAAAGCCATCACAGAGCGGTATAATGCTAAAATGAAAAGTCATCACGGAGAGGTATAATACAAAAATTAAATGTCATCACGAAGAGGCAAAATACAAATGAAAGGGCCATCATGGAGAGACAAAAATGCAAAATTAAAGGGCCATCATGGAGGGGTAAATGCAACATGAAATTCCATCACAGAAAGACAACAAAAAAAGTTCCATCATGAAAAGGCCGAATGCAACATGGGATGCCATCATAGAGAGGCAGAAAATAAAACGCCATCACGGAGAGAGTGAATACAACATGAAAAATCCATCACGAGAGGCTAGTGTAAAACAATGACAAGATATAAAATGTGCCCCAGTCTGCGGTTGAGGGTATCAAGCTAAAAAATACTCTAGATGCAGAAATGGGTAAGTCTCATATAATGTGCTCTAGCATGGGGTTGGGGCCAAATAATGGACAAAAGATATAAAATATTCCTCAGCCCATGGTTGGGGTTGATACTTTAATGACTAAACCTTTATAGGTTGCCTATGTACCTTAGCAGTACGCTAAGGATCAGGTTTAGTGTAGTTCACTAAATACCCATTTCAGGGAAAAATGCGTACCTGGATGCTCATTTAGAGATTTTGAATTTCTAGTAGTAGAAGTCTCCAATCTGAGTCAGTAGAAAGGTAAGAGGTCCCTAATGATGGAAAAATCCATGCTTTCGGTTCTTTTTGAGATCCATGTAAGTGAATAAGAAAACACATGCAAAACAAAATTTTAGTCTGAAATACTTGCAACCTTTAATGACTCATAATTTCGTTCCTCTTTTTCAGCCGTAATCACTTCAGCTAATGGTGCTTGGATCGGAGTAGTATCGGGAGATTATTCCATTTAAATTTAGAATTTGTTTTCTAACTCAGACCCCGATAGGCATCAGGAGATTTTTTTTTTTTTTTTAGATTTCACTTTCAAACTCAAGGGAGGGCCAAACATGCCTCTCAAGGTCTCCGACTGGATTCTTGTATTTTCAAATTTCTAGGTGCTTCGATACTTGGGGTTTTAATACTCTTGCATGCTCTGTGTTTTCTCAAGTCTTGCAAAACTAATTTAATCCAAAAAAAAAATAGAAAAATGTTGAAAATTACTAAAATGAGTATCTTCAATGCCTGATATGATTTTCTGTGTGATCTTGAGTCTAGATTGCAAAGGAATATAGTTCCAATACACTTCTAAACCATGACCAATTTTTTCATTTCACAAAATATGATTCTATTCAAATCCATCAAGTTCTGATTCGGAGAAACGTTTGCCCACTAGGTTGACCCAAAGTGAAAACCTTGCGAGAACTATTGTATCCCCTTTATTTTCTCTTCAAATTTATTTCTCATTTGCACCAACATTTCTTGCTCGGTTGCCCCCCCCTTTTTATTTTTATTTTTATTTTTTTGAAGTAGATGATCGAACTTGCAATGGTTTGGGGGCAGCTGAGCTTAGAAATGAACTTTATCTTCTTTGCAAATTGAGACCTTATTGTAACATTTAAGAGCTTTTTCATTGGGATCATTGGGTCCAATAGTAGGTGAACCAGGATGCTTACACTCGGTTTTATTAAATCATTAAAGGAACACCGGAGACAGTTTGATTAGATTTCAGCAATATATCAAAGCATCTTTAGGGTAATGAATGTAAATCTTTACTTTTGAATCCTCTGATACTCTAGAATCGCTGTCAGATTTGGTTAGGGGCTTTTTGGATCTTACCATTGTTTCGCAGAACAAAATCTTCCTTTGTTTCTATTCCCATTGAGTCATGGTCTAGCTCTGTATCGAAATCACATCTTCACATCCTCGGTCAATCACATCACATACAACATATGCAGGCAATTTTGGGTACCTGAAAGAGTAAGATTCAAACATTAAACCACAGTTTTAGATAAAATAGTATTGCTTTTATTGAAATTTAAAATCCATTACAGGGTGAAATCCCTTTCCATCCAAAAGACTAACAGGATGGAAATGTGAGTACACAAAAATGTCCCAATTTTATCAAAACTTCTAGCAAATTGAAAGTACACATAGAAACCTACTTTTGTAGCCTTTAGATTTTTCAACTCATGCCTTAGGGACAAGACTCGCTCCTATCTCCATTGACTTTTTAGTAAAGATTGACTTTATCATTCCCTGAAGTTGCATGCTCAGGTAGCGGATTTAATTGGTAATTTGGTATAGCATCCTTAATCTTTCTGTTGGTGAATATGAGAGCCCCCATCTATATGAACTCTTGAATATTATCTTTCAAGTGATAGCACTTCTCGATCGTATGCCCTCTGGCTCCCGAGTGGTATTCATAAAATATTATTCGAAGAGGCAACTTTACTCTCGAGCTTAAGCTCGTAGGGTGGAAGAGGTGTTAGCATCCCCAACTTCAAACAATTCTAGTACAGCTCGGTGATTGAGACCGAAAGGTCTAGCATTTCTTTTTTGTCATTTCGAAACTTTCCCCCAGTAGCATAATGTGGATAGCCCGAGAGGTATTGGGGTCTTAGAATCAGGGCATGGTTTGGAATTTGAGGTGGAGGGATTTGGTTAGGCTAAGATGAGGCGTATGGTAAACAGGTGTTTGGTAGGCCTGAGGGTAGTATTGGAGAGTACAATTTTGGTAAGGAGGAGGTACATTCTATTAGTAGCGGGGACAACTTTGGGAATATGGCTGGTTTCGGGGGTGATATTGGTTTTGGAGATTTTGAAGGAGATAGTTGTGATACTAGTTGTTTTGGTTCGGGTAGTTTTGAAGATAGGAAACTTGGGGTTATTTTGGTGAAAGGTTTGCTGGTGGGAAATGACGATAACTACCTCATCTTCTCTTTTCTTTGGTGGAGTTGACCTCTTTGTTGGATTGGGCAAGGTTCCTTCAATCTTTCTATTCCTTATTCCTTCTTCCGTTGTCTTGGCTTCCTTGATTGCATCATCGAAAGAAGACACTATTGTGCTCAAGAAATCTCAATAGAACAAAAAAGTCTTAATTGACTTAAATATCCTCAATTAGTTTGGGGATGACTTTAGCAACCTCCTCCCTCCAATAGGCAGTGTACTCCCGAAAGTTTTCATCTTTTCTCTTCAGTAGTTGGTAGAGAGTATTACGGTTCAGCGCGTCGTCTTTATTTTATACATACTACTCACAAAAGGCCTCTACTAGATCCTTGAACATCTTAATCTGCGATTGGTTCAGGGTCATGTACCAACTGAGAATCGGTCCTTTCAACGATCGCCGGAACATCTTCAGGCAGAGATCTTCATTTTGAGCATGAACTCCCAATTCCTCCTTATAAATAATAACATGCCATTCTGGGGGGGCCAGTACCATCATACTTCCTGAACTCCGGAACTACGAAGTTTTCCAGGTATACCATTCGGGGGGTCTATATTTTTTCATGTTTTTCGTTCCAATCGTAGGGGCCAATTGATTAACGTTCGGATCGTTGGGTTGAGTGATGAATATCTCTGGGTAAATGAATATCTGCGGTACGAAGGGGGTGAGGCCTTCGGGTGAGGCCTAATAGATATTCCCCTAGTTGGGATATGCCGACGCTCCATAGGCGAAGGGATGAGGGCCCATCTAGGTCCGTAGTAGACTAGTACCACCAAGTTTGAGCTGGCATGGATCGAATTCGGCACTAAGTTATCCATCCCAGTATTTAGAGGGTTTCTATTTGGCGATTCAGTCACGGGAGTTCTATTAAATAGGGGAACATGCACCTCCTGGGGTCGGGTAAGTTCGTTGATCTTTTCCCTGAGCATGTTAATGGTTTCTTGCATCCGAGCTATCTGGGCCATACGGGGAGATTTAAGATTGCCTTCTGATGTTATATTGGAATGAGTCTGGGTCTGACTGTAACCAGGCTTCAAATGGGGGAACCTAATTTATTTTTTTGGGACTAATTTTCATGTCTCATCCTGTTCCTACAACAAATTGATTTATTAGTTCACATGGTCCTTAGGTAGTCTTAAAACCCATTTGAGTTTGAAGTTTTTAAGTTCGATAATGACTGATCAAAACAAATAATAATTTAAGAAAATTCTTTCGTTACTTAATCGGTATTGGAAACTTTGAAATCGCTTGGTTTTTATGACTTCCTAAGACATCATAAATCCATCAAGTATAAAACCCTCTTCCATGTCTTATATTCATAAAAACATGTAGGGATTATATGGATACAAGACGACCGTACTTGTGTCGGAGGGTTTATAACAATATAAAAGCCTCTCCCCTCCCCTGCCCCCCTAAAAAAAAAAAAACAATCATCACAACTTATTTACAAAAATAGAAGGAAAAGATAACAAAATAAAATATAATATTTAGACATGGAATAATTGAACTTATTAGGCTCAGCCCTCTAATTATCCCTAATGGAGTCACCAGCTGATGTGCACCAATTTTTCGAAAGGAAAATAAAATTAAATAATAAATAGCTTGAAGAGGAAGGGTTTTTAAAGCACCAGTTTTCTCAAAAAATACTTAGGCCATTTTAAAATAAGGAGTCTCCATCTAGCATTAGGTTTAAATGGTGTGCTAGGTCACTGATTTGTTAGAAAAAATAATTAAAAGGCCTAAGTAAAAATTGACTCCAAAGAATACAGTCAAACCAAAGATTCATTTAAAGGATCAGGGGTCAGTTACACTCGGGGAAGGTGCTAGGCATCCCAAAACGCCCGTCCGAAGACAATACCTTATATCTAAATAAGTCCAATTAGTTTAGTCCGAATGTTTTATTTATTTTGAAATCATTTTCTTCTTATAAAATCTTTTTGGTTATTTTCTCAAATATGGTGAGACAAGTTTTTGTATTTTTTTTGGAAATGTTCCCCCCAATATAACCTCATATCGAATATTAAGGATTCGATATGGATGGTCCTCGGGGGATTTTATGTATGTTTACGAGAGATTTCTTTAGTTTAAATATGCAAACTAAAATATGTGAATAAGAATGGAAATATGAATGAAAAACAAACATCTATATGAATTCTATTTTTTATGCAAGACTGACCTAAAAACTAAAGGGTTGAATATAAATATGTTGATGCAGAATGATAGGAATACGAAAATTGAATAGTAAACATTACGTGAAATAATGTGATTACGCGTGACAATGATTTAATTATTCAATTAAAAAATGTAAGTGGTACACGTGTCGTAACTAAATGTGAAAAAGTAGCATGGATTATAAAATAAAAAACTATATGCATAAAAAAGTATAAGTAGTGAAAGTAGTGAAAGTATCCAAAACATGCCATATAAATTATACAAGAAATAAATTTGCTAAATGAATGCAAAAATGTCTATTTAAAGTTTGTCCAATTAATTTAAAGAAATCATGATCTAAAATTCCCTCAAATTCTATAGATATGAGAATCAATGGAGGTTTGTGGAAACAATTTTATTAGAATTAATCTTTTAGAAACTTAAGCGGAATCCTATGAAAGGATTTACCGAGGGAAAAGATTTCTTAAAACCAATCGTTTCTGAATTCCACTTGAGTTAGGAAATGGAAACGAGGCCACGAAAAACTCTCACATGATTTATCGAGTCATTAGATTCACCTTAAGGTTTGTGAGGATAAATAATGAAAACATCCTTCACTTAATGCTCGGTGATTAAGTTTAAACATGAGAAACCTACTCCAGCGTTTTCATTGGACGACTTACTTTTTTAGTGTTTTTTTTTTTTTTAATTATAAATAAAAAAATACAGAAATAAAGTAAATAAATAAAAACAACGAGATACAGGTATCCTCGTCTAAACACTCAAAGGTTCAAATTAAGAATGAGGAATCTCATTCCGGTATTTTTTCATTAAGTCATCGGACGAAATAAGAAGCTTACATGAATTTAAACTATGGAGGTATTTAAAGAAACTAAAAAAATAAAAGAAAAATATATTTGTTCTAAGCCAAGAATCTCGATGCTCAGATTTTTTCTCTCTCGTAGATAGTTTTCCAAAAAGGGGTTTGGGAATCATTTTTCTAGGGGGTGACTCATCTTAATTTTAAATGAATAAACTAGGAAGACAAGGGCCCTATTTATAGGAAAGGATAAGGTCGGAAAAACACGAGGAAATCTTAAACAATTAGGTTTGGTCACCAAACCTAGTACAGTTACACTGGAAAAGGGTAAAATTGAAAAAAAAAAGGACAAAAAAGAGTTCTCAGGTTGTAAGCGCGTAAGGAACACGCGCCTATAACCGCCTCTTTGACTTGCCACGTGGCAGGGGTATAGTGACCAACTACTATCTCTCTCTCTCTCTCTTAGTTTTGTTTGGGGGCTATCATGACCAAGGGACGCACACCACCATCTTTCTCTCTCTCTCTCTCTTGGCACACATACACATAGGTGGAAAAAAAAAAGGAGGGCTACCATCTTTGTTTCTCTCTCTCTCTCTCTCTCACATGGTCAGCCAAAATGGTGTGGTCCGACCTTTTCTTTCTCCTTCTCTCTCTGTCTCTCTCTCATTTCCTTAATCTCGATTTCTTTCTTTCTTTCTCTCTCTCTCTCTCTATTAACAAATTGTCCCTACAACCACTCCATCTCTCTCTCTTCTCTTCTCTCTCTTTCTCTTTTTTTTTTCGCACGGTGTCTCTCTCTCTATCTCTCTCATTCTTCTAATTCAAATTTACTCATCTTCTTTTGCTTTTCTTTTATTTCAGTTTTCTTTTCTTTTTTCTCTTTCCTTTTTCTTATTTTTTTTTGTATTTTGTATTTTGTATTTCCTGAAATGAAATAAAATAAAACAAATTTAACTATAAAATAAAACATAAAAGATTTTGTGGCGTGGTTAAAATATCGTGTCTACACTAGTTGTAAGTCTATTAATATAGACCTACGGGATTGAGTTTTAGTACTAAAGAACATTAGTCTTCTAGCTACTATAAGAGAGAATTTGTTGCTGAAATTCATAAATACGATTCTATTCAAAGTTTTTCATCTAAGGCGCTCAACATGTTTGTCACTGGTTTATGTTCTGTATTATGAAATCGTTAATGTTTTCGACGAATCCTGGCGTGATCCTTCCAAACTATTGTTATTACTTTCTTATATTATTATTGATTAATTTCTTGGATAAGATATTTGAGAAAAATCGTTTACGAACTTGATTATATGAAAAGCTTCTAAAATAATTTTTATTTGAGAAATCTAATTACGTGTTGCTTGTGTGTTATTTATTTTAATCAAATTTGTACCTCATATTGAATCTATTACATTATTATATTCAACATATTGATTGAGTATAATTGGATTGAGGTGGTAGAAGCTCCTTAGGGCTTGTTCAATTTTGTATTGGCAAGTTTGAGCGAATTAGACATGTTTGGATTGGTGTCTAATCAAGGTAGCTAGGTTTCAATATTTCGCCTGAGAAAATAATTGGAGTTTGATCTTTTTCCTACAAAAAAATTAGTTAGTCTTTATCATTTGAAAATATTAGGTTTTAACTCTTCTTATAATTGAATTAGTGTGTTTGTATAAGTTCTTCCTAAGCCAGCAAAATGATAAGTGTAATAATGGTCGGTTGATTCTTAACCTGTGAAAAGAATCATGATTGTAAAGTAGATTCTGAGCTTGTGAAAAGAATTGAAATTGTTAGGATTTGGTTCTTACTTGGGAAAGGAAGCAAGGTTTAGTGGATTCCAAATCTCCGTGGAGCTCGGGCAATTGGACGCAGGTAAGACAAGTTTGCCGAACCAGGATAAATCTTTATGTGTTGCATTATGTATTTTTTAAATTGTTTGGGTGTACATTTAGACAAATATTTCTGCTGCTAAATAAGATAATAATCAATTTAGGAAAAATCAGATTTTGTGTTTAAATTAATTGTTTACATTTTTAAACTACCCAATTCACCCCTCTCTTGGGTTGATCTTTAGGCCAACAATTGGTACTAAAGTAGGTTTAGCTCATTTGGCTTAACGTCTTAGCTAAAACGATCATATGGCACACCATTTGAACACTCTAGGTGAAGGATAATCTTTGCATCGCCCTCTTTTATTCGCAGGAGATAGTTATTCGTTCTAGAAGGACATAATAATAGCCTTTTAACAAGCCACTAACTATGATGTGTTGTTAGCCATTGAAGATGGAACATATATATTACCAAAGAGAATGGAGTGGTTAAAAAGAATGAACAACTTAGTACATCTGATAAACTTACATTTTCTATTAATTCTCAAGCTATAAACATTATGTTTTGTTCTTTAGATGCAAATGAGTATAGCAGGGTTTTAGGGTATGGATCGGCGAAAGAATTGTGGGATACATTGCAAATCACACATGAAGGAACTTATTGGCAACTTAATGACCCTGAGACAGCTATTCGAGGATATGAGAATAAATTAGGAAATAGCAAAAAGATATCTTTCGTACTGAAAGCTTGAAAGAATGAGGAAAATGATGACAGTGATGACATACGTATTGACAGTGAGTATGAAAATAATGTGGCGCTTCTAACCAACAATTTCAGAAAGACGACCTGACGAACATTCTGTGGAAAGAAAAATTTCAGCAAGAATAATGTTAAACGGTATAACTGTAAGACCTCAATTGTAGCATGTGCGTCATTTCAGTGGTATTTTAGGGTAATTGTGAAAATTCGGGGTGGAATTGGGACAATTAAATATTCAAATAAAAAGTCTAGGGGTCAAATTGAAAATATGGAAACAGTAAATCCCAATTTAGAAAGGTACATTGACATTTAACTTAAAATTAAAACTTTTAGGGGTACAACTGCAATTTAAGAAAAAAATCTTAAAAGTGGACCAAAACTAAAATGAAGATTTTAAGAAGTTAAGGGGAGAAAAGGGTAATTTCACAAAAAATATATATTTAGGTGATCGAGAGCCACCAACCGGAGCAGTGCATGGACGACGACGTGGCAAGAGGAGGTGACCGCTTAATCCACTAGCTACATGCATATAAATACCAACCTATGCATGTAATGATCACGAAGAAATAATTCTCGAAACAGAAACCGCAAACCGGAGGAGGAGAAGAGAGGAAATCTAGAGAGAGAGAGAAGATCGGAGGGTTCTCCGGCGAAGGCAGGGTGTTCCAGTTACAGGGTCGTGGGTGTGCGTGGGTATTCGGTGGTCGACGGGGAGCTTCGTGGTGTGCCGTAGTCAAATTTCAGGAGGGACAGAGAGGGTGGTTTGGCATAGGTGGTGGGTGATCGTCGCCGGTCGTCCGGTAAGTGTTCGGTAATATGTTCGGCCGTGCATGTGTGCTCTGGTTTGAGTTATTGTCTGTGTGTGTGAGTGTTTTTAAACGTGTTTGTGTGTATGTGGGTGTGTATATTTAGTGGGGTGGCTGGAGTTGGTGAGAGGGAGGGATCGACAGAGAGGCGTTCGTCGGTTCGGTAGGTCGGTGGATGTACGGGTGGACGGCCATCGGCCGTCGTCTGTCTGTGACGATGTGCGTCGGTGGGTACCGCCTTGCCGACGGATGGTGTGTGGCCGGCCGGTGGACACCCCAAAACAGCAAACAGTGAACAGAGCCGGGAAACAAAAATAGGAAACGGGGAAGAAGAAGAGAAAAAAAAAAAAAAAAAAAGAAAAAAAAAAAAAGAAGAAAGGGGAAATTGCAGAAACCACCCCAGGAGAATCCAAAACTTATCTCGTGGTCACCAAACGTTTCAAAAATAGGTGAAACTCCAATCGATTATTAATTCTCGTTAAATTAAATTTTAGTTAGTATTACAAATCCTAAAATCATAATAATTTCGTGACGATAAATTAATTTTAAGTATGTAGTACATAAAATTAGTAACGATTCGGAATATAGGGTCCGCATTGCATGATTAGGATGTTTTCAATAAGATATTAATTTAGAATCTGCCACTATTAGGTTCGCAGGCACTGGCGTCTAGATAAAGTGTGGTCAGTGTCAGTTTTGCAAACGGATATTGAGGTGAGTGTACTATCTTCTTGCCAGACTATTTTTCTATAAATATATTTGATGAAATATGTGATTATTTAAACTGTATAAATTTATAAATAATATGGATCAAGCAGAATTTGAATAATTTGGTAAATTGGATTTCGATGGTTTCCAAAAAGGAAGGTGAAAATGAATTTTTGTTGGATTTTGGTGAAATCAGATGGTGTTTTTAAAAGAGAATAGAAAATATCAGTTTCCTAGAAATGCCTGGTTTTCTAAAAATAAAGGGTGGAAAAGTGGTTTTAATAAAATCAGACGTTTTCCTTAAAAGAGAGTGTGATATATGATTTCTGGATTTAAAAGTTGGTTTTGAGAGAAAAGAGATAGACGTGGTAATTAGATGATATTTATTGGGTTGTGATTTCATGATGCTGTATCTGACTTTGACGATGCCATAGTTGTTTCTCCCCGTAAGGGGTGTATATTATGTTTCTCCCCGTAAGGGGTGTGGATTATATTTCTCCCCAAAAAGGGGTGTGGATATTTCGTAGGAAGGCATTTCTACGGATGTTACGGTACCGTTGCAACTCCCGATCGTGAGGTTAAAACGATCACTAGGACTTGCCAGTGTGTGTGTGTTGGAGGTGTGTGTTTGAGATTGGTGCTTAAAATGTGGTGTTTCACATATATTGGTTGATTTGATATTATTTATTATGATGATTGGTAGGATTTTATACTAGATGGAACTTATCTATATCGCTTTATTGTCATTGCTTATATACTTGTACTTGATCCATACTAGATTGTGGAAATATTTAGAAAGTATTAATATTTTCAAAATATTTTACTAAGAAGGCAGTACACTCGCAGGTACAACGGCTAGGAGTCGGTCCCCTACTGGCACTAGGTAGAGCTATGTGATGGAGTCTTGTGGATGATTAAGAGAAGCTGTCAGAGGCGAATCTAGGAAGGTTCAGGGATAAATACTTTTAGTTAGAAAAACTTCGGGCCGGGTGCGCTCCCATAATAGGTGTATGTATTATACAGTGGGTGTATATTGTCATATTTATTAGGTTGTTTGGTTTTTGGTGATGTCATGCTGTAGTCACGCCAGCCTCGGGATGATGGGAGTTCGGGACGGGTTGTGACAATAACTGTCACAAAACTTGTCATTTTCAGTCAGATTGTCCCGAGCTAAATGGTAGTGCATAAATACGTTGCTAATTTAACCACAAGTGTATGGGTCAATTTTTAGTAGAGTGGGAAGAGTAAGGGTTGTCATATGCACAGGGATTGTTGTAGATTATCATTGAGTACCGTAATTGTTATAACCTAACTTTATTTAGGCGATAAAAATGTAGTTTTTTATAATAAAATAAACTAAACTAAGTTAATTAAACTAATTATATTAATATACTAGTATGGCATTTATGGGAAATTATTGCCTAAGGATTAACTTCGTTCACTTAAACGTGTTTATTTTAATCTAGTTTATATTAACGACATTCATCTCATCCGACAATCTCTTTATCGAAATCTCATTCACTACCTCTCCCGAGTGTAAAGTGAATGAATATGTGACTTCGTGTCAATGCTAAAGTCCCCCTTGAGAGTCTATATGACACTTGGTCACATAAGCCTCGCCCTAACGTCACAGATTGCACACTTTCTAACGCCCTCCCGGGTCATTAGATCGTCGCGTTGTGTTTAAATCCTAGTCTAAATTTAGGGTTACCTCTCCTGAGGGTCAAATCCCGTATTCTCAATATATCATAACAAACATATAAACGTGGAATAACGGTAAACACAATCGGATAAACATGAACAACCATTAACAAAATATCGATTTTATATAACAACGTTTTCATGAAGTATAATCAATCCCTAGACAATATATGTTTAGTTTTTCATGGTCATAACCACATATACAACAAAATACAATCTAAACATATACAAAACATTCAACCAAATCTAAGAGAAAAAGAGAGAAACAAGGAGACTAGCCGTTATTCGAAGATCCGATGCTAAAATCGCTCCGAGAACGCTTGCTCCTCTTGGCCTTGATGATCTTCTCTTGGTTGAATGGCCTTGGAGCTCTCAAGACTCCCGAAAACGTCCTCTCTTGTTTGGGGGAAGAGGGATGATATTTATAGGATTCAAAATATCTATAAATATCCAAAAATATCTAATCTGTCTACCAGATAACTGCTGCAGCGGTGGTTTCACCGCTGCAGTGGTGAATGCAGGTTCAAGATATTGACATTTTTGCCCTTTTTCTCCACCATTCTTCCACCAACTTGCTCGCTTATGGATCGTTTTAGTCCCTTTTCACCCTAAATACCTGATTTATAACAAAATAAATAGAAATATATTAAAATATAATAAAATGCTATAAAAATACTCAAAAACTACCAAAATCAGTTTGGGAATATATAGACAAATTACACCTATCACTAAAGAAGAAGAATGAGAAGGGAATAAAATAAAGGAAAATAAAAAGGTGAAAAAGACTAAGAAAAAATCCATGAAAGCTATCTAGGATGACTCAAAGTCAAGTAGCTTGGAAAAATCAAGCAGTGACGATTCATTTATGCTTGCTTTGATGGCCACTGGAGATGAGGTAACACAATGTCCTAGTTCTTGTCCTTTAAATTTTGATGAATTAGTTGATGTTTATCAAGAACTAATGCATGATTATCAAAACCTGTGTTAAAAAATAAATGCCCCCACAAAGTACGGTTAACACATTTAACAAGGAAGTAATGAAATTCGAATATGAAAACAATGAGTTGAAATGTAATATTTAGGATTTACATTCTATTGTTCTCAAATTCACTAGTGGTGAAAATAATTTAAAAATGCTTTTGGGATGTTCAAGTGGAATTTTTTATAAAGGTAGAATTGATTTTCAGAAAAATATTAAACAAAAGTGATTTCACAAAATCTTTTTTGAAACTAAAAAACTTATTAGATGTTTTAGATGTAATGTTGTAGGGCATATAGTAAAGAAGTGCTTTCAAAGAATATTTAAAAGTAAACAAGTTTGGGTTCCTAAAGGATCTAAAACTATCCTGATTAACAAGATCGGACCCACTTATATTAGGTAGTACTTAGGAACTAGTTGGGTTGCTTCTTGCAAGTTATTATAAAAGCATCAATAGGCAAGAAAAAATGGTTCTTGGATAGTGGTTGTTCTCGGCACATGACTAACGAAAAATCTAAATTTACGTCTTGGTCACCTAAAGACAGAGGTCATGTGAATTTTGGAGACAACGCAAAGGGTAAGATTATTAGTATAGGTAATATTGGTAATGGGTCTACTACTATTGAAGATGTGCTATTAGTAGACGGTCTTAAACATAATCTTCTTAATATAAGTCAATAATGCGATAAGGGTTATAATGTGATATTTGATTATAATATATGCATTATTAAGAATGGATATGATAGTAGCATATTACTTGTTGTATCACGTGTTGAAAATGTTTATAAAAGTTCATTTGATGATTTCTCGGCTCAAAATTTATCTTGTTTAAATGCTTTATTCGATAATAGTTGGTTATGGCATAGACTTCTTGGGCATGCAATTATGGAGTTAATTTCTAATTTATCTAAGAAGAGTTTAGTACATGGTTTGCTTGCATTGAAATATGTTACAGATAAGGTATATCATGCATTTAATTAGGTAAACAATATAGATCATCCTTTAAAGAGAAATTGCATACATCCGTCACAGTGTCTTGAATTTTTGCATCTTGACTTATATGGTCCAAATACTATTTCTAGTTTAGGATGGAAAGTTTATGAATTGGTAATTATTAATGATTACTCTAGACTAACATGGGTGTTTTTCTTATCTAAGAAAAGTGAGGTTGCTTATATTTTCTCCTAATTTTGTAAACGTGTGAAAAATTAGAAACAATCATACATAATTAAAATTCGTAGTAACATTTGTTGTGATAGAGGAAGAGATTTTGAAAATGATAAGATTATAAGTTATTGTGATGAGCATGGGTACGCGCACAACTTTTCTGCACCCATAACACCACAACAAATGATGTTGTGTAAAAAAATAAATAAACAGGACGCTTTTGGAATTGGCTAGTACTATGTTGAATGAGAATCATTGTCCTAAATATTTTTGGCCCGAAACAATAAGTTTTGCATGTCATGTTATTAATAGAGTTTCTATCCGAAAAGGTTTTAATACAACTCCTTTTGAGATTTGGATTGACAAAACTCCAAATATATCATATTTTAAAGTTTTTGGGTATAAATGTTTTATTTTAAATGATAAGGATAATAAGGGTAAATTTGATGCCAAATCTGTGGTATCTTCTTTGGGTATGCTTTGGATAGTAAAGTATATATAATCTATAATAAAATCATTTTAGTTGTGGAAGAATCTATTCATGTTATATTTGATGAATCTGATCCACTTGTGTTGAGAAAGAATTTGGCTGCTAATGATGTAGGTATATTGACTAAGCAAAACAATCAATGAGTTGAGACAAAAAAGAGCCATTAAATCTGGAGGATAAAGAGCCACAATTTGAAGAGATGACTTTATCACAAGCTATAAAGACAATTTCAGGACACTCGGTTAAAGAAATTATTGGTAATTTTGAAAAAGGTATAAGTACAAGATCATCTTCTATAAATATAACTAATCTTGCTTTTTTTTTTTTTTTTTTTTTTTTTTTTTTTTTAATCTCAAATTAAACCTAAGAATGTAAACTAGGCTTTAACTTATGAGTCTTGGATCTCTGCGGTGCAAGAGGAGTTAATTCAATTTAAGTGAAATAAAGTTTGGTCTCTAGTTCATACACTTGACTTTCATCATGTTATTCATACTAAATGGGTTTGTCGTAAAAAAAATGAGAAACATGAATGTTAGTTAGAAACAAAGCAGCATTAGTAGCACAAGTTTATAATCCAGAAGAAGAAATTGATTATGACGAGAGATATAAACTTGTTGCTAGATTATAAGCTATTAGAATGTTATTGGTATTTGCGTGTCCTCGAAATGTTAAATTATTTCAAATAGATGTCAAAATTGCATTCTTGAATGACTTTCTAACTGAAGAAGTTTACATCAAACAACCATCGGATATTGAAAATGATAAATTACCTGATCATGTTTTTAAGCTTTAGAAGGCTTTGTATGGACTCAAATAAGCTCCTCGAGCTTGGTATTAGAGACTTAATCGATACCTAATTGACAATGCTTTTCAACGAAGTTTAAGTGATATAACATTGATTATCAAGAAAAATGAATCTAATCTCGTATTAGTACAAATATATGAGAATGATATTATCTTCGGATCTACTAATAAGGATTTTTGTCGAGAGTTTGCTAAGATTATGCAGGTTGAGTTTGAAATGAGAATGAAGGGATAATTAACCTTCTTTCTTGGGTTGCAAATTAGGCAAACCAAAGAAGGTATTTTTTTTTTAATAAAGCCAAATACACCAAGGAGTTACTGAAAAAATATGGCATTGATGGTGCTAAAGGATACAAAACTCCCATTGCAACAACTACAAAAATAGAAAAGGACGATATAGGCAAAACATCAATGAAAAATGTATCGAGGTATGATTGGTAGTTTGTATCTTACTACTAGTAGACCTGACATCGTGTTTAATTTATGCTTGTGTGCAAGATTTCAATCTTATCGGAAAGAATCACATCTAATAGTTGTCAAGCAAATTGTTCGATATTTAAAAGGAACAAGTGATCTAGGATTATGGTATCCTAGGAAGAGTGACTTTAAGGTAATTAGTTACTCTAACGCTAATTTTATTGGATGCAAAATTTAGCGTAAAAGCACAAGGGATTCATGTCAATTTTTGGGACATGCCCTAGTTTCTTGGTCTAGTAAAGAACGAAATTCAATTGCCTTATCTACAATAGAGGGAGAATATATGGCGGCTGGTAATTATTGTGCTCAACTTCTATATATTAAACAACAAATATATGACTTTAAGATACGTATAGAGGAAGTCCTTATCTACTGTGATAATAAAAGTAATATTTTCTCAAGTAAGAATCCAACACAACAATCATGAACTAAGCACATAGAGATTCGATATTATTATATTTGTCATCACATTAAGAAAGGGGATGTGCCTATTGAATACCTTGATACCTCCAATCAGCTTGTTGATACTTTTACTAAAACTCGACCTGAAGATCAATTTGTTAAAATTATTTGAGATTTAGGTATGGCTAGGCATAACGATATATGCCTAAAGTATTGTTTTGATCTTCCATCCACACTTTCTGAGATGACAAAGGGGGAGAATTTTATGTTTAGGGTATTTGTTCGCCTAAGCATACAATTATAAAGGGCAAGAAATTTTATTGTAAATTTTAGTGGGGTAGAATTTGTTTTTACGCTTACACTAATAGTGCCTAAATGAGTTTAAAAAACCCATCCTCAGATTAAGGAGGAGCGTAGTTATATTATCTCTGTGAGAAAACATCAAAGTTAATTCTCATCATAAAAAATGGGGAGATGGTTGAACCTAATATTTTGATGAACAATTAAATGTTGATATTTTATGGAACTAATGTTTTTACTGAGTGATTTAGATTTAAAGTTTCATGTAACTGATTAAGAAGAAGGATTATTGAAGAATATATAGCGGGTGAAAAATGGAGATAATAAAGATTTGAAGAGTATTGAAGATATTGAAGACAAATAGGTGCAAACAACTCTTACTTTTATACTCTTAATGCAACCCGAATTAGGATCACGCACGATACCTTAAAATGAATTAATCTTATGTGTGTAGTAATAATTTTGGGGTTCTAATGTGTTAAGTCTTTGAAACATTTTTAGGTAAGGACCTAATAGAAAAATAGTTTTAATACTTAAAATAGTGATTTAGAGGGTTAATTCGGTCAACTGGAGAAAGGGGTTGGTCGAAAAACAGTGTGTTTAGGAAGTGGAATAAGTGACCTACTAGTCAATTCGGTTAATCGACAAGTAGGGTCGATCGACTAATGATTCCAGTAGTCAAAATTGGAAAAAGAAATGACCTACTGGTTTGATGGGTCAACCAACCAGACCTACACAATGATAAAAAAATGTGACCGTTTTGATATCTGGGTCAACCAACAGGTTTGGCCGGTCAATTGAGGTGCCTAGTTAAATTTTTGACTGATTTGTTTTCTTGGTCAAATCATTTCATTTTTTATGATTTCACTGGATTAGTTTGAGGGACTTAAGTGCAATTAATATATATATATATATATATATATATATATATATATATATATATCAAACATTAAAATATTCATAATTAATTGATCTATTTAATTAATTATTCTTTTAATTAAAGTGATTAAATACTTCTTATTTTTATGGATTTTGATTTGAAAAAGTTTTAAGGACCAAAATGAGTTTTCCCAAGAGTAGTTTTTAATGAAACATTTTTATTTTGAATATATATGATATATGGGGGCTTGAGGTGTCATTTATTGACATGACATTCGAAAACTAGTCGTTATAGGGTTAGTTCTAGGTCTATTAATATAGACCTACGGGAAAGAGTTTGAGCACTGAAGAACATCAACCTTCTAGCAATTATAAGAGATAATTTGCTGATGAAATTCCTAAGTGTGATTGTACTTAAAGTTCTTGATTGGCGCTTATCATTCTTGTCACCGGTTTGTGTTCTCTATTGTGAAATCATTATTGTTTTCGATGAATCCTGGTAAGATCTTTCCAAACTATTATGATTACTTTCTTGTATTATTATTAATTAATTCCTTGGATAAGACATTTGAGTAAATCATTTTCGACCTTAATTATGTGAAAATCTTTCAAAACAATTTTTATTTGAGAAATCTGATTATGTGTTTTTATGTGCTAATTATTTTAATAAAATTTGTGCCTCACATTGAATCTATCATGAAGTTATATTTGGGACATTAATTACGTATAATTGTATTGAGGTGGTAGAAGGTCCTTGTGGGAAGAAAGTTATTGAATTTTTGTATTGGCGAGTTTGAGCAAATTAGATACGTGTGGGTCGGTGTCTAATCAAGGTAGCTACAATTCAATCCTTAGCCTGATAAAAAAATATTAGGGTTTAAGCTTTGGTGTGCAGAAACATTAGGTTAGTCTTTATCCTTTAAAAATATTAGGTTTTAATTCTTCCTATAATTTAATTTGTGTGTTTCTAAAGGTTCTTCCTATGCCTGCGAAAATGATAAGTGTAAGAGTAGTAGGTTGATTCTTAGCTTGTGAAAAAAAATTAGAGTTGTAAAAGTTGATTCTGAGCGTGTGAAAAGAATTAAGATTGTAAGGGTTTGGTTCCTACCTAAAAAAGGAATCGGGGTTTAGTGAATTGTAAATCTCCATGGAGCTCAAGGAATTGGATATAGGTAAGACTATCTTGTTAAACTAGGATAAATCCTTGTGTTTTGCATTACCTATTTTTATCATTATTTGGGTGTGCATTTAGATAAACACATTTTCGTTGCTAAATAAAATAATAATCAATTTTGGAAAATTGAGATTTTGTGTTTAAATTAATTATTTAAATTTTTGTAACTACCCAATCTACTTTCTTTCTTGGGTAGATATTTGAGCCAACAATTGGTACCATAGTGGTTTTAGCTCATTTGGTTTAACATTTTAACTAAAAAAATCACATGGCACACCACGTAAACACTCTAGGTGAAAGAAAATCTATGCATCGCCCTCCTTTGTTTGCAGGTGATAATTATTCATTCTGGAAAAATAAAATTATTTCCTTTCTACAAGCTACTAGCTATGATGTGTGGTTTTCCATTGAAGATGGCCCATACATTCCTAAAGAGAATAAAGTTGTCAGAAAGAAGGAACAATTGAGTCTATTTGATAAAATGAAATTGTCTATTAAATCTCAAGTTATAAACATTTTGTTTTGTTCTTTAGCTGTAAATGAGTATAGCCAGATTTCAAGTTGTAGATCAACGAACGAAATGTGGGATACATTGAAAATCAAACATGAGGGAACAAATTAGGTGAAACAATTTATAATCAATGCCTTGATTCATCAATTCGAGCTATTCTAAATGGGTGATACATAAACGATTCCGGAAATGTATACGAGATTCAATAATATCTATAACAATCTTGGTCAACTTGAAAAGCCTTATTCCATGGAGGACAAAGTACGAAAGATTCTAAGATTGTTGACTAAAATTTTGAATCCAAAGGTGACTGCAATCAAGAAAGCCAAGGTTCTCACAATATATTCTATTGATGAACTTATTGGCAACCTAATGACCTATGAGACAACTATTCGATGACATGAGGATGAATCAAGAAATAACAAAAAGAAATCTTTGGCACTGAAATACCGAAAGAATAAGGAAAATGATAACAGTGATCACATAAGTCTTGATAGTAGTCAAGAAAAGAATGTGGCAGTTCTCACCAAAAATTTCATAAAGATGGCCTGAAGAACATTCTAAAGAAACATTTCAACATGAATAATGTTGAATGCTACAACTATCACAATCATTTTCAATCATATTGTCCCGAGCCAAAGATGGAAAATGATGAGAAAATAAAAGAAAACAAAAATGTGAAAAATGGTAAGAAAAAATCCATGAAAGCTACCTGGGTTAACTTGGAGTCAAGTAGCTCGAAAAATTCAAGTAGTGATGATTGTTGCTTACTTTGATGACCATTGGAGATGAGGTAACACAATGCTTTAGTTCTTGTTCAATAAATTTTGATGAATTATTTGATGTTTATCAAGAACTAACGTATGATTATAAAAATCAACGTTCTCAAATAAATTCCCTATAAAATACAATTAACACCCTTAACAAGCAACTGATTAAATTCGAATATGAAAACAAAAAGTTGAAATCTAACATTTCGGATTTACATTTTATTGTTATCAAATTCACGGGTGGTGAAAAGGATTATAACATGATATTTGGTCATAATAGATGCATTATTAATAATGAGCATGATAGTAGCATATTACTTGTTGCATCACATGTTGAAAATGTTTATATATGTTTATTTGATGATTTCTTGGCTCAAAATTTGTCATGTTTGAATGCTTTATTTGAGAATAGTTGGCTATGGCATAGACATCATGGGCATACACGTGTGGAGTTAATTTTCAATTTTTCTAAGAAGAGTCTAGTGACGCACCCCAGATTTCGATAGCAAAAGAAGTAGAGAATTGGGAAGAGGATGAAAACAACTTTCATCCATTCCTATCTTACTCATCCAAATCCTTTCATTTTGAAAATGGTTTTTCAAGGGATTTTTTAGGCGTTGATTTTGAAAAACTTCTTAGGCTAAGATTTTTGTTAAAAATGAAGTCGCCACCTAACATGGGGTTAAATGGTGCTCTGAGTCATTGGGATTTTGGAAATTTATTTTTCCTTTTGAAATTACTAGTGTTTTGACTTCCATAGGTCTATATACCAAAGATATTTTGTAAGTTTGAGAGTCAGTTATGCTTGGGGAAGATGTTAGACACCTCAAGACACCCGTCTGAAGATTGTACCTCAATCTAAATAGATATTCACTGTTAAATACTATCCAAGTAGTTTTCTTTGATTACTTAAAAAAGAATAATTCCTTTTTAATTTTTTTTTTCTCTTTTTATGTATTTTTTATATGATATTATGGAAAACGGATAAATACTATAGCTACTACTAGTCAACAACACCCAATAACAGTTTATATACAGACAGATATGTAAATATGCAAGTTGTACTAAATGAAATGCAAACTAAGACTAAGTTGTTTGGATATACGACCGAACACACATGGGGATTGCCTGCGTAATTTGAATGAGAATCAAGTCTTTACGTAGTACGTTTGTGTTAGGGTGGAGGATATAGTTTATTATTAGAGGTGTGAGCTAACCCGCATGGGCTGCCTATGTACTTTGGGTAGTTACCAAAGATCAGGTGAAATGTAGTTCATTGTTGTCTCGATAAAAGAATGAGGTTTGTGTCATTAAAGATGTGACCAAACCTGCATGGGCTGCCTACGTACTTTGGGTGGTTACCAAAGATCAGGTCAAACGTAGTTCATTCTTGTTACGTTTGAAAAGCTGGGTTAGTTTTAGTTAAAGACTGTTTGTTTTTAGTTAAAGACTAGTTTATTTTAGTAATTTCAGTTAATTATTAGTTAGTTTTGATTGATTATCAGTTTGTTTTGGTTGTGAACAACCCGAATCACAACCTTAGTTAGCTATTATTAACAATTCTTAGAGTTGTGAACAACCTAAATCACAACCCTAATTAGGTTTATTAATAGTTTTTAGAGCTGTGAACAACCTGAATCACAACCCTAATTGGGTTAGTTTAGTGTTAGTGTTTTAGTTGTTAGTTAAAAGTGAAGAAATACCATATATTTATGTCAATTGTAATCATAACTAAGAAAAATGGGAAGGTTTTTGAAGAAAAATCATACATATCCCCAAAGGAGTAGGGGCCCTCCCTTTATCTTGAGTTCTTAGCCACAAGGGTATGTCGGTGTAGTATATAAGTGTATATATGTGTGTGTGTGTGTGTAGGTGCTAGTCCACAAGCTAGCCTATTAGTGTGTGTTTTGTTTAGCTAAAAAAGAAAAAAAATACGATGTTCTTGGGGGAATCGTAGAGACTATACACAACTCATGGTGTCATAAATGTTCTGTTTGAATCCTCACATGTTCTTAACAGGTTCTTGGATATTTTGATGTTTTTGAATGTTCTTTAATGTTTTTGAATGTTCTTGAGATACTTGAAGTGGTTTTGTATGATTTGACCCTAGTTTGGTTGTAATAGTTAAAATTAGGTGTTTGTTTGATGTCCTTGACAAAATTAAAAACTTGTTTGGTTGTTTTATGGGTTTTATGTGTTATGTACATATAAGTAAAGTGTGTTATCTACATGATCATGACATATACAAGTAAAATACAAAAGTTTAACCAAAAATCGTAGGGGTTTTGTAAGGAACATACCTACTTAGGTGATGTGATCTTCCCTAACTGTTTACCTACTTTTTCTCCATGATATTTGATAGGTGTAAAATACCTATCTAATTCTAAACCGAATTTGCCAGTTTTTGAGTACTTTATTTAAATTTGAATATCGTTTTAGCTGTTTTTATTAGTCAGGAGCAGGGAAGTAAACAATCGGCAGACCGAGCGTAATGGTGCAAAAAAGGTAGCCAAAAAGATGAAAAGAGGAGGTTTCAAATAACAGAGCAATCCCGCCTAGGCGAAGTTTCCACCGCATAGGCAGAAATTCAGCAGAAAGATACAAAACTGAAGATTTGAAATCCGCCTAGGCGACATTTCTACCGCTTAGGCGAAAATCCGTCAGAATGTTGCACGGGCTGAAGTATTGAATCCGCCTAGGTGAAGTTTCTACCGCCTAGGCAGAAATCCATCAGTATGCTGGATTGACTGAACTGCTGGATTGAGCTGCACTGTTGTAAATCCGCCTGGGCGAAGTAACTACCGTTTCCGTCAGAAAGATAAAGAGCCAAGAAGTTAGTCCTCCGCCTAAGAGAAGATTCTACCGCTTAAGTAGAATTCTAACCGACTTAAGCACCGCCTAAGCGAAGTTACCACTGCTTAGGCGGAAATCACAGAACAGGTCAAAATATCTGTTTAGATATTTTTGAACCCCTAAGCCTATAAATACCCCTTGGCCACGTCTGAAACTTGTTGTTGAAGAACCCTAACCCTAGTAGAGAGCTCTTAAGCTATATTTTGAAGATCAAGCAGGAGGTTCGTCATTCGGATAAAGAATGATAACTTGCGGATCGATCATTAGCGACAGTGAACCGTTTCACTTCCCGATTTGATCGTTTCTCTCTTGTTTTATTCTTTATAATCACTTTTTCATATCTAAGAATGTTGAATCCCTCTTATTTTGTATGGTATATGGCTAAGATTTTGTAGTAGTAGTTAAATGTTACTTAGGTGTAGTCGAAATCATGTAATCGTTTAGTTGAATGAATTAATGTTACTTTAACGTGTTGTTTGTCTAAATCCGATTGTGTTTACTATTATTCTTGATATTATGCTTTTATAGATAAAACGAGAATACGGGTTTGACACTCGGGAGAGGTAACCCCGAATTCGGACTAGGGTAAATACAACGTGACTTTCTAATGACCTGGGAGGGCGTTAGAACGTATGCAACCCATGACGTTGGCTCAAAACTCACACGACCTAGGGTCGTTAAGGCATTGAAGGGGACTTCTTCGTTGACACGCAGTCGTGTAATCCTCCGTCTTACACTCGAGAGAGGTAGCGGAGGAGTTATTGATACAGAGGTTGTCAGATTAGATAAAAACTGTTATAGCTAACTAAATGACATTGATTATGCATTATATGAAAGAGATTAATACCTAAGTAATTAGTGTAACTAGAACCAACCCAATAGTTTTTGTCTATCTTAGTATAGTAAATAGAAAACAAACGAATTACGATTAGTCCAGATAATACAAAACTATGTAAATCACAATACTCAACCGAATTACACGAATTTCCCAGTGGAACGATATTCGATCCTAAAAGATCTATTATATTAAAACTAGACCTCGTACCCTTGCGAGTAGTTCAATTACCGCGAGGAGGAAACAAGGTTGTGAATCCGAGCGTGTAGCAATATTCTTGGTTGGTGGTTGATCGGTGGTCGTTGATTCCTTCAGTTCTTAACCAAGAACCAAAGAACACCCTACTTAGGGGATGTGGTCATCCCTAAGTAGCTATTCTCCTTTCTTCCTTGATCCTATTTACTCGTGTTGATCGATGGTTGTCAATCCTTAGAGTTCTTATTCTAAGAAAGTCAAGAACACCTTCCAAGACCATATTTTTGTAGAATAATGACGTTTGTTTGGGAAATATGCTTGAGAGGCCTAGGACCTGAGAGAGTTGCTAGAGTTTAGATAGAGAAGTTAGGCCTTCAAGACTTGAAATTTATGAAAACAAGCCCCCTATTTATAGGCTTGGTATGCCTACGCATTGATTAATGAGTGGGAATATCCAGGTTGTTCTTTAGGCAATGTTTAGCCTAGGGGGACTTTCTCTCCTGCTTTGATCTTGTTTTTCTTTGAACAAATTTGGGATAAAAGGTAGGATTCTTAATGATTTGGTAATCATTACCAATCATTACCCTCCTCTAATCAAATTCATTTCACATGGGTGCATTTATGACTTCATGTGATGGATCTAGTTCGATTTAGGGGCTAAATAACGATTATATCTACTATTTTGGTTTGGTAGTCATAAATGCACCAAGGTGATTTGAACTTAGTCTTGAGGTTTCACTTTTCATTTAATGCTTGGTCTTGAGTCATTTGTTGGTATGTACTCCTATAGTTGGGTTTGGATGGAATCGGGTTAACTTGGCTTGTAATCGTCGATTAATTTCCAAGCCTCCTAGTTACCCTTATATATTATGGGGAAAATATCTAGGTTCAATGTATCCACCCCTTCCATGTTATCCTTAAACATTTAAAACTTGATGGGATGTTCATTTAATGCATTTCTTGGGGGCCACGCATCTGGTTTTCTTTCAGTAATGGGTCGTCATGATTCAAGGTTTTCGGTTGGTTCTAAGATATTTTGGTTAAAATATCTAGATACCTTGAATGTGGTCTTGACATGCCATCCCAAGAATTTAATTCTTAATAGTATGGGAATTGAATTCTCATTGAATGCTTTGCTTAGGTGGCGAACCGAATCGGTTTAGTTTCGATAACGGTTGGTTGTACCCTAAGTGTCTTGGTTCCCTTCCTTAGCGATTTAGTAGGAAAATTTGAGAAAGGTTCCTTGTTCATTATAAGGCTTCATTTTTGGGCCTTAAATTATGTCTAGGCCCTTGATTGCTTGGACCTAGGGTGGTTTGTTAAGACTATTTGGATTTGGTGAAAATCCAAGTCAAGCCCAATCCTTAAATCACCTTGTGATTGAGGGCTTTGTCATAACATTTCCAAGCCTTTAGTAAGGCATCTTGGATTGTTTCTTGGAAGTATGTGATTTAATGTGCATAAATGAAATGAATGTTTTTGTTGTTAAATCGACAAGATTCAGTTGTTGTAAATGTTTCAAGGTTAAGATGGGTAATTGAGTTAATGGTTTGAAATGTCCTATAATTTTAGAGTAGTGACTCAGATTTATCTATACTAAATATGATTTGATGAAAATCAAACTTTCTTAAAGTCATTTTAGACCTCTTTAAATCATGAGAATTTCGAGTTTGACCCAAAACTTTTACTTAGCTATTTTTTGTTAAATCAAATAGTTTTGAATTTTTGTCATGTTTTTGTATATTGTACAGTATGATATTAGGTAAAAATGCATTCTCCTTAAATCCAAGTTTAAAGTTTATCTAAACTTGTACTTGATTCGACACTGATTGGGCGTGACAAAATGTGGTGTCTACTAGTACGTGATTTACTTGCATTGAAATATGTTAAAGATAAAGTATGTGATGCATGTCAATTAGGAAAGAAATCTAGATCATCCTTTAAGAATTCATTGCATACATCCACGTCAAAGTGTCTTAAATTGTTACATCTTGACTTATTTTATCCAAATTCCATTGCTAGTTTAGGAGGGAAAGTTTTTGAATTCGTAATTGTTGATGATTACTCTAGACTAAAATGGGTATTTTTTTTTATCTAAGAAAAGTGAGGTTGCTCCTATTTTGTAAACGTGTGCAAAATGAGAAATAGTTATGCATAATTAACATTCGCAGTGACAGAGACAAAGAATTTAAAAAATAATTAGATTATAAGTTATCGTGATGAGCATGGGTATGCACACAACTTTTCTATACTAAGAACACTATAGCAAATTGGTGATGTGAAAATAAAGAATAGAACAATTCAGGAAATGGCTAGGACTATATTGAATGAGATTCATCTTCCTAAATATTTCTAGAGCAAATGGGTAATTTATGCATACCATGTTTTTAATAGAGCCTCTATCTGAAGAGGTTTTAATAAAAACCCATTATGAGATTTGAAATGGAAAAACTCCAAATATATCATATTTTAAAGTTTTTAGGTGTAAATATTTTATTTTAAATGATAAGGATAATTTGGGTAAACTTGATGCCAAATCTAATTATGGTATCTTCCTTAGGTATGCTTCGGATAGCAAATCATATATAATCTATAATAGTCTCACTTTACTTGTGGAAGAATCTATGCATGTTTTATTTGAGAAATTTAAAAACTTACGTTGAGAAATGATTTGGATGATGATGAAGCAAGTATAATGACTAAGCAAAACAATCAAGGAGTTGAGACAGGAAAAGAGCCATAAAATCTGAAGAATAAGGTGCCACAATGTAAAGAGACGACTTTACCACGAGCTATGAAGACAATTCTAGTCTAGCAAGAAACATAATTCAATTGCATTATCTACCACCGAGCCAAAATATATGGCAGCTGGTAATTGTTGTGCTTAAATTCTATACATTAAACAATAATTATATGACTTTGGGATATGTAAGAAGGAAGTCCCTATCTACTGTAATAATAAAAGTATTATTTCCTTAAGTAAGAATCTAAAGAGGACGCACGAACTAAGCACATCGAGATTCAATATTATTTTATTTGTGATCACATTCAGAAAAGATGATGTGTCTATTGAATATGTTGATACCTCCAATCAGTTTGCTAATATTTTTACTAAACCTCTAATTGAAGATCAATTTGTCATAATTATTTGAGGTTTAGATATGGCTAGACATAATAATATATGCCTAGAGTAATGTTTTGATCCTCTGTATCTACTTTTTTAGATGACAAAGGGGGAGAAGTTGATGTTTAGGTTATTTATTCACCTAAGCATTACAATTATAAAGGGGGATAATTTTTCTTGTAAATTCAAGAAGGGGAGAAATTTAATTTATGTTTTTACTAATAGTGCCTAAATAAGTTTAAAAAAACCCGTTCTTAGATGTAGGGGGAGCGTGGTTACATTATCTTTATGAGAAAATATCAAAGTTAGTTATTATCATAAAAAATGGAGATATTGTTGAACTCAATGTTTTGATGAACAATTAAATGTTGATATTTTATGGAACTAATATTTTTACTGAGTGATTTCAGATTTTAAGTTTCATATAATTAATTAAGAAGGAGAATTATTAAAGAATATATTACGGGAGCAAAATGGAGGAACCCGAATTAGGATCAAGCATAACACTTTAAAATGAATTAATCTTATGTTTGTAGTGATAATTTTAGTGTTCTAACGTGTGTTTTATGATATGTTAAGTATTTGAAATGTTTTTGGTTAAGGACGTGATTGAAAAATTAGATTTAATACTTAAATGGTGATTTCTCAGGTCAATTTAGTCAATCGGCGAAAGGGGTCAATCGACTAACCAAAACAGAATGTTTGGAAAGTGGAATGGGTGACCTACTGGTTAATTCGGTCAACCAATAAGTTGGGTCAGTCGTCTAACAAATCCATTAGCCGAAATTAGAAATGGTAACGAATCTAGTAGTCAAAATTAGACCGACAGGTTTGGTCGATCAACCGAGCTACCTAGTTAAATTTTTCATTGGTTTGTTTTCTTGGTTAAATCATATCATTTTTTAGGATTTCAAGATATTATTTTTAGGGATTTAGGTGTAATTTAGATATATATCACATATTAAAACAAACTTAATTAATTGTTCTACTTAAGTAATTATTCTTTTAATTAAAGTGATTAAATACTTCCTATTTCATTGGATTTTGATTTGAAAAAGTTTTAAGGGCAAAAAACATATCTATTTTGAATATATACGATATATGAGGGCTAGTGATGTCATATATTTACATGGCATTTAAAAACTAGTCGTGATAGGGCTACTTCGAGATCTATTGATATAGACCTGGGGGATTGAGTTTGAGTAATGAAAAACATCAGCCTTCTAGCAATTATAAGAGAACTTTTGCTGCTGAAATTCTTAAGTGTGGTTATACTTAAAGTTCTTGATCTAAGGCGCTCATCATTCTTGTCACTAGTTTGTGTTCTCTATTGTGAAATCATTTCGTTTGTGACGAATCCTAGTGAGATTCTTCCAAGTTATTGTTATTATTTTATTATATTATTATTGATTAATTGCTTGGAGAATAAAAATCGTTTTTGAACTTAATTATATGAAAATCTTTTAAAATGATTTTTATTTGAGAAATCTGATGTGTTGTTTGTGTGTTAATTATTTTAATCAAATTTGTGCCCCACATTGAATCTATCACATAGATGTATTCGGAACATTAATTGAGTATAATTTTATTGAGGTGGTAGAAGCTCCTTTTCTGAAGAAACTTATTAAATGTTTGTATTGGCGAGTTTGAGCGGATTAGAAACGTTTGGGTCGATGTTTAATCAGGATAGCTAGGTTTTGATATTTAGCCTGGAAAAAATATTAGGGTTTGATCTTTGTCCTACAAAAAGATTAGGCTAGTCTTTATCTTTTGAAAATATTAGGATTTATTTTTTTTGTTTTTGAATTGGTGTGTTTGTAAAGGTTCTTTCTAAGCCTGCAAAAATGATAAGTGTAATAGTAATAGGTTGATTCTTAGCCTGTGAAAAGAATCATGGTTGTAAAGGTTGATTCTGAGTCTGTGAAAAGAATCGAGATTGTAAGGGTTGGGTTTCTACCTAGGAAAGGAGTAGAGGTTTAGTTGATTGTGAATCTCATTGGAGCTCGGGGGATTAAACGTAGGTAAGACTAGTTTGCCGAACCAGGATAAATCCTTATATGCTACATTATTTATTTTTCTCATTGTTTGAGTGTGCATTTAGATAAACACATTTTTGCAGCTAAACAAGATACTAATCAATTTAGAAAAATTGAAATTTTGTGTTTAAATTAATTATTTAAATTTTTATAACTTCCCAATTCACCCCTCTTTCTTGGGTAAATCTTTTGGGCCAACATCTTTCTCCCTTTGTCATCTCAAAAAGTGTGGGATGAATTGAAATATTGGAATAGACTAGGAAATCAATGTTGACATAGATCTCGAAAGTTGAAATTTATTTTGAAATAAATCAATGATTCAATTTCAGAATATTACGTAAAACTTTCACCCCCAAACAAAATACAACTTAATAACTCATAATATCATATTTATTCAATTCAAGCACTAATCCATTCGACAAGAATTTCAATACAAAATATTCCAAGCAGTTTATATTCAATTATTTATGGATCATTGAGAAATAGTAATAAGATAGTAACATAAATTCATAATTTTACCACAACAATCAACCATCCAAAATATTTCAACATCTAAAACCTAATTACTCTTATAGTACTAATGTATAAATCTTGTTCTTAAATATTAGACAACATAAAGTAGAAGTCAATAAGGATTGCGGCCATAAAACGTATAGTGCAAGCTAGTGGGATCGGAAGGATCAGACGGCGGTAGAGGGTAGTACAAACTTGAAGGTACTTGGAACATCCAGGAGGTGTATTAATATTGTAGGGATGGAAATTCTGCAACCTCCCTTGAATTTTCTCTAATATTGCTGCTATCATTTCCATTTGCATTGAGAATTCATCAAGCCGTTCTTTGAAGCCATGAAGTCATCTATGAACAACCTCGGTGTACTACTAGAAGTTATCGAACTACACTTGAAGTTAGCCCAGTATCTTATTCTTCATTACCTCCTCATTTGTTAACCTACTGATCACCCACATTTTTGTTTCCCATAAGAATGATGGTATTTGAGTTCAAGTAAGAACTTCCAACCATAAAACAAGTAGCACAATCCTCATCGGTAGGGATATTGGAGGACTATAGGATGCGATATATAATGTCAGGTAGGGTAGAACACGAGATGCTTCCCCTAACTGTTATTTCATGTGCTATATTATAAGGGTAGGAATGTCAATTTTAGACTCAATGATAATAGAAAAATGTGTTAAAATCTATGACCATGGCATGAGTACCGACACGTGGAGTAATTGAGTATGTGATAATTGAATGAAAAATACGATGCTCCAGACTCAACAATCTAGCCTTAGCATTGAGAATATTTAAATCTCTATGGGCTTGATCAAGTTTAAAGTTTCACAAAATCCAATAAGCATCATTTTGTGAAAAAAAAAAAAAAAATAGTGCCTCTTGGGACATCGAGAAGAGTAGCAAAATCAACTAGGCATATTTCAATACGAACACCATTCACATAGGAATAAAACCTCTCATCCAAATGGTGAAAATTACTATAAAATGTTTTGACCCGATAAGTGAAACAATTGTTGCTCTTAGACAAGAAATCATTGCAACCCAAGCAATTAAATTCGGTCACAATGTCAATGCCCTTGTTTCTTAAGTCCTCAAAATCGACCAAACTACCGCATGACGCACCCCGGATGTTTGATAGTAGAGGAAGTAGAGATCGGGAATAAGAGGAAACAAGTTTAATTCCTCACTCTCTAAGACCTCCAAATCCGTTCATTTTTTTTAAAATGGTTTTTCAAGGGCTTTTCAAGGTGTTGGTTTTGAAAAATTTCTTGGTTTGGGATTTTATGTTTGAAAATGGAGTCTCCACCTAGCATAGGTTAAATGGTGTACTAGGTCAACGGGAGTTTTAGAAATTTATTTTTTATTTTAGAAATGGCTTGTGCTTTAACTCATAATGCCTTTTAGCAGAGATTTTCTTTGAATTCAGGGGTCAGTTATGCTCGGGAAAGGTTTCATGTACCCCAAGACTCCCGTTTGAAGAAAGTACCTTAGTTTAAATGAATCTTCACTTTTAAACAAAATCGAAGAAATTTTCTTCAGTTTACTTAACAAAATAATTCTTTTTTTTTAATTTTTTTTTTTACCTTTTTTTAATGCATTTTTGACAAGATGAAAGCATTAAATATTATACTAATCTATGCAATGATAAACCAATAGCAGTATATAATAGATAGAAATATAAATGACCGAACCTTATAAATACTTCCTACATATCCCTGTTTTCATAGGGAATTAGGTCAACACGTAGTTCCAACATGTATGATATATGAAATGGAATGTTTTGTATTTTTCTAAAGATCAAACCTTATAAAGGTTGCCTACATATCTCGATAAACACGGGGAATCAGGTAGACATGTAGTTCCAGCATGCAAACTAAGAGTAAATTATTTAGATATGTGATCGAACTTATACATGGGTTGCCTACGTATCTCAGATCAATGAGAATCAGGTCATTACGTAGTTCGTTTTTGCAAGTTAAAAGTGTTATTATTTGATTTTCTTTTTTAAACAAAACATGAATCATACAATGGTTTGTGAATAATCTCTTTTATTTTGTCAAAAAAACTTTAATCAAACTCCCTTATTTTAGTAAAATTAGTGTTAGTATGTCCGTTGTTAGTTAAAAAGGAAAGGAAATACCATGTATATATGCCAGTCCTACTCGTAACTAAGAAAAATTGGAACTTTTATGAAGAAGGTGTACACATATCCCTGAAGGAATAGAGGTCCTCCCTTTATCCCAAATTTTTAGCTAGAAGGGTCTGTCAGTATAGTGTATATATATAAGGTGCCAGTCCACTAACCTGAAGATTTAGTGCTAGGCTGTGATCTTAACATTTAGCACAAAGTAAATTCGATTATTAACAGTATATGGTTGTATTAACAGTTAGTAAGAGTTCATTTGATGTATTCATGAGAGAATCATAGAGACTATGCACAACTTATGGTGTGATAAATATTTTGTATAGAACCCCCACATGTTCTTAACATGTTCTTGGGTGTTTTTGGTCCTCACATGTTATTAACATATTCACGGACGTTCGTGATATTTTTAAACTATTTTTTGTATGGTTTGATGATTTTGTCATTGTTTTGATGTTCTTTGACATGTTTTTGATGTCTTTTGCTTTGATTATTGTTTGTGTATGTATGTATATGATATATATGTATAAATACTATATAAACAAGATATATACAAGAAAGATATACATATTTAAACCAAGATCAAAGGGTGTTTAGGAAGACATACCTAACTTATGGGAAGTAGTTTTCCTTAAGTGATTACCTTCCTCTCCTCTTTTAAATCTTCTTCATCGTTCTCGAACGTTTGCCGTCAACCTCTCGAGATCTTCTTCCAAAATCCTCAAGAACTCTTCTCCGGCAGAATTTTAGCAGAATTTTAGGTGTTTATTAAAGAAATTGGTTGGAAACCCAAGAGACCCGAGAGCACTGCCCAAGCCTAGAGAGAGATAGTGGGTTTTTTAACTCTTGAAAAAATGAAAATGGACCGCTGTATTTATAGATTGGGCACCCTGGGCATTGGGAAATGCATAGGGTATCGCAACCTACTCCTTAGGGGTTGTTTGGCTTAGGGGTGCTCCCTTCTTGTTTTGATCTTGCTTTTGTTCGGACGAATTTGGAAGATTTTGTATGATCTTTAAAGATTTGGTAATGTTACCAGCTCTTTAAATATCTTTAGGTAATGATTAGAAATCATTAGTAATTATTGGCAAGCATTGGTCATTGATAGGTGTAAATTACCTATCTATTTTCAATCCAAACGTTGTTAGTTTTTTAGTATGTTTAGTATGTTTTAATATGTTTTTATGTGTTTTTATCTAAATTAGGTGTTTGAGGTGAAAAGGTATGTAAACGGATAAAAAACGATCAAATCATATCAAGAACGGTGGAAAAAGGGCGAAAATATGCAAAGCCGGTACAGGTGCTGTAACTTCAAGGCTATTTTTTACTACGATTCAATCCGATTTTGGAAAAACTCAAAGAATATACGTTGTATATCTTTTTCTTAGATTTCCATAGGTTTTTTAATCACCTCATTCGGAGTTCGGATGAAGACGTTACAGTCAAAACAAAATACAAACCTGCAGTTTTTCGGCCTAGGCGGAAAATTATACCGCCTAGGCAGAAATCCGGCAGAAAGTTAACCAGCCTTCCTGCTGTAACTTCGCCTAGGCGAAAACCTCTGCGCCAGTTTAGATATTATTTTAGATATTTTAGGATATTTTGAGCCTAGTTTTCTCCCCCTCTCCTTTCCATTAGGCTAAGGGACCTCCATAGGATTGATGAGGATAGATTGAGAGGTTTTGGGAGTGCTCATTCAAATCCTAAGGAGAAGATCACGTTGCAACGAAGGAGGAGCGATCTCGAAACATTTTTAGTGATAAATCTTTGGACTAGGCTAAGTTTCTCTTGTTCCTTCTTTTATTTCTTGACTTAGGATTGTTGTTTGAGCATGTTTAGCTTAGTTTTCATTGTATAATCAGCTATGGCCATGAGCTAAATGAGTTTTTGTCTAGGGATTAATGTAATTTATAAAAGTGTTGTTTTGTTGAGTTTGTGTTTCGTTAGCGGTTGTTCTTCGTTATGTTGATTGTGTTTGCTGTGTTTTTTATGATTATATGCTAGTTTAGATATATTGAGAATACGGGGTTTGGCACTCGGGAGAGGTAACCCCAGATTCGGACCAGGGTTAACACAACATGACAATCTAACGACCCGGGAAGGCATTGGAAAGTGTGCAATCGATGATATTGGGGCGAGACTCGCGTGACCTAGAGTCGTTAAGACGTTGAGGGAGACTTCGACATTGACACGAAGTCACGTATTCCCCCGTTTTACACTCGGAAAAGGTGGCGAGGGAGTTTACGAACCGAGATTGTCAGATAAGTCGAACGCCGTTAATGTAAACTAAAACGAGACCGAACACGTTTTTGTAAACAAAAGTTAATCCCTAGGCAATACTTTCCCTAAACATCTCATAGTAATATTATTATAGTTAATTTAATTAGATTAATTAACTTAGTATTAGTATAATTAATTTTATTCAATTTATCTTCGCCTAGATAAAATTAGGTCACGATAAAAGCGGTATTCAATTATAGTCATAATCAATCCCTATGGACACGATAATCCTAACTCTCACAATCTATACTAAAACTTGACCTCATATACTTGCAAGTGAAAGTAGTGGCGTATTTTACGCGCTACCAAGTTTTTGGCGTCGTTGCCGAGGATTGTGTTTTTTATTATTATTAATATTGTGAGTAAATAACCAGATTTTACTTTAGGCATTTCTTTTGTGTATAATTTTTTTCTTTGTAGTTTTTGTTTTTCTTTTCTCGTAGGGTGCTTGAAGATGGTAGATCAACAGGTACTCTTGCAGTTCCTTCAACGGGATTCCGAGCCATTTTACTGTGCTTGGGATCGATATAAAGATTTGCTACTCCGATTTTTGAATCACGGATTCCCGAGGGAGTGTCAACTACTAAACTTCCTCGACGGGTTACTAGTTGCAACTAGAATGTGGGTTGAAAAAGGAAATGGTACCACCTTTTTCGACCAACTAACCGCGGACGAAGCCCATTGGATGTTGGAAGACATGGAGGCCTTTGATTATCAGAGTTGCAATTCTACGGCGCCATGGATTGACAACCCAGACCAATACATTGAGTCTTTCCCTAGCTTGGAAGAAATACTCACTGATTTTATTGGGGAGACTCAGACATTTTAGAGGGAGAGGAATGACCGGCTAAATGAGCACGAGGATCGTCTCGACAACATTGAGACGATTTGCACTGAAATCGATATGACCGTAACATCTTTATAGATGCACATCAGTCAGCTTATCTGCTTGATTAAGGCCGAGTCAGATGTGGTGGCACCCGGAGATTCACAAGCCGAATCCTATTGCGAAAGCCACCATGAGGAACCGGAGACAAGTGGGAGGTATTGGGATGAGATCGACGGAGATTCATACATTAAGTGTTGTGAATTTTCACCGTTTGAATTCCAGTTGGTGACGCCGCACTCGATCCAAGATGATCATATTTATGAAGATCCGATGTGGCTCAATGATCCTTCATCGCCACTAGCAACGTTCTTTCATGCCCACCAAGTACATGAGCCGATGTGGCATGTCGTTGAAAGCTCGAGCTATACATTGCCACATCTCGCCAATCTTGAGGGCGTACTGAACCAAGACCTGTATGTGGTGTTGTACGACACTTACTACGGGCGGAAGCCCCTTTTTGACGAGCACTTTGGCATGTCAGGCTGACGACCATAAACCAAGCGCTTCTTGGGAGGCAACCCAAGGAAAAGAATAAGTTAGATTCATCATAACCGATTTGATTCGGAGGCGAGAGTCTCTCGCCTCCCAGGTACGTGTTCTAAACCCTAGTCTTCATTATAATGCTTTATCTTGTCATTGGGATCGCTGACTAGGTTATTATGGGCATTTCCTGTTTGAGTCGGATGTGATGTGTAGTACGTTTTTAGTATATATTTTAGTTAGTATGTTTTATTGTTTCTACGTGTGCATGTCTGTTTAGGATAGTTGTTGTGTTATGTGCTGAGTTTTGACGTCATCTGGGCCATCACCCAATGATGAGTCTGTCCCCTAGTTGTTTATTGAGGTCGAGCGTAAAACTCATGCACGTATGTTTTGTGTGATCAACGTTATGTTTTAGTAATAGTTATTATAGATCCTACTTGCACGAGCATGAAAACTTATTATATAACCGTCTAATTGATTTAAAAACAATTATCTGTCACCTAAATTTATGATATTAGGGTTTCTAGAACTTAATTTGGGGGAAATTCGAGGCGAAATCCTAGGCGAGGTAGTTCGGAAGACATGATTTAGGCATTCATATTCTCGCTTGAGCCTTTTTAAGCCAACCTTGTTAAATCATTACCCATCGTTACCCTGTCGAAGCCTAATAGCCATTTCAATTATGAACACTTAACCAATACCACGTGACCGATTAAACTTCTTTCCAAACCTAAATCGCTAAACCAAAGGCACAATTTGAGAGAATCAAGTAAGCATTCATTATGCTACTTGAAATGAGCGGTTGAGTTTTGGGCGAACTATTAATTGGTTCAGTATTCGAGTACTCACTTGTCATTTTTTTTTCATGTTTCACACACCCCTTAAATTGTACAAATCAAATAAGTTTGGGGGTGTATTTGTTAAAAAAACATAATAAAAATAAAAAAATCAAGTGTACATACGGTTTTTATTTTCTGTATCTTTTTGATAGTGAGTACAAAGTTCTTAAAATTATGTTCAGGGTTGGTTCAGTTGTATCTATGGGGTTTCGAGAGTGCTAAGCGATATGCCTTGGGTAACGTCAAGTTAACGACATTAACCCATTTTCTTTTTCAAATTTACCCTTGGCCATTTGTCCTAAACCGAACCAAGACCTATTGATCTTTTTGAACTTCCAAGCCTACATTAGTGGATAATAGATCCCGGGTCAAGCCTATGGATTCCCTATACCTTCGGGTTTTTTCTGTCATGCACTTATATGGTGGATAATCCAATCCGATTAACGGACAGTTTTATATTTGAGTTTTTAAACACACATACACACTTTAGCAGGATCTATAACGACATTTACTATTATAAATGTTGAAATTCTAGAACATTACATGATGTGTTTTATGCTTGAACTTGATAGGATTGGGGGCCGATGAGGGATATTTCGTTTGGCCGGTAGATGATACTCAAAACTTGCACATATTTGTTTATCGTGTTTTTCATTTTTCATTTTTAGTTGTTATATTTTCTTTTATTGTATGGGTGTTTTGCTCGAGGACTAGCAAAATTCCGAGTTTGGGGGTATTACAAAAATTTGGTAGGGGAAATTTTGTGCACGCCTACTTACGCTCGCAAGTATACGAGGTCTAAAGTTTTAATATAGTGGATCTTTGAAGATCGGATATCATTCCCACAGAGAAAAGTGTGAATAATTGAATTGAATACCGCAATTGACATAGTCTCATTTTATCCTGACGACGGAAGACATGAATTGAAATTAAACTGAGCTAAGCTACAATTAGTGGGTTAATTCTAACTAGTTCGATTAATTAGGGATTGATTTCATTAACTTAATACACGTTTGATTTCATTTAGTTAACAATAACAGAGTTTAGGTATCCGACAATCTCGGTTCATAAACTCCTCCGCCACCTCTTCCGAGAGTAAGACGAGGGAATACGCGACTTCGTGTCAACAAATAGGTCCCCTTCAATGTCTTAACGAATCTAGGCCTCGTGAGTCTTAACCCAACGTCATCGATTGCACACTAACTAATGCCCTCCCAGGTCGTTAGGTCGTAACGATGTGTTTACCCTAGTCCGAATCCAGGGTTACCTCTCCCGAGTGTCAAACCCTAGATTCTTAAATCCAACCCTAATACTGTTACAAGAATATTAAGATTGTCATCAAATGATAAACACAATCGGACTTAAAAGCAACAAACGTTAAAGAAACGTATATTAAACCAAACGAGTATTTACACAACTACACATTTCCCTAACTAATCTCTAAATTACACTAACATGTTCTTAGCCAATACAACATTAAATCAAGAGGAGATCATCATCATCAATAATAAACATTAAATACAAAGATGGAAACAAGGGAAGAAGAGCCAAATCTCAAAGTGGAGTGGTCCACTTTCGCCAAAGAACAGTCCTCCCGAGCTTCCTCTTCTCCGTTGATGAACTTCCTCTTCTAGCTCTTCAAGGATTGGCCAAGAACACTCTTTAGAACTAATCTAATCTACTTCCTAAACTAATCTAATCTAACTAAGGTGGAAGGAGAGCTCTCAAGATGTCAACCGGAGCCTCCTTTCACGTCTAAGGAGTGTCTAAGGTATCTTGAGGTTTGGTGGAGAAAAGGGTTAAATAGGTAAGGTTTGGAAATATCTTCAAAATATCTAAAAATAGATATTTCTGTGCAGAGTGTCACCGCCTAAGCGGTGGTTCACCGCTTAGGCGGTGGACTTAAGTTGGTTAAGTTTTGTCGGTAACTTCGCCTAAGTGGTGGTGTTTCCGCTTAGGCGGTGCATACTGGCATATCATTCTGATCTTTTCTCGCCTAGGCGGTGGTTCAGCCCTTCAGCACTCCAACATTTTGCCTCTTTTCCGCCTAGGCAGTGATCTTCATTCACCGAAACCCTGTTTTGCACATTTACTTCACCGTTTCTCCACCTTTTTCACTTGTTTCTCGCCCTTTGACGTCCTTTCACCTGTTCTACACTAAAACACAATTAAATATAACTAAAATGCTTGAAAACTAACAAATACGGTTTTGAAATAGATAGGTTTTTCACACCTATCAGTCATCATTAGCCTTCCTTGAATATGATTGGTTGGACATGGGATCATTAATGGCTTGAAATTATACATCCGGTCCGGTTTAGTGGCTAAGTACCAGTTAGTTTCACTATTTCGACTTGGTTGCCATTAACACTTCCAAGATCCTTTGAATTTAGTCTTGAGATGTCATATTTCATTTAATGCTTGATAGTGACCCTTGATGTGATGAGGTTTGATTCGGTTGGTTTTGGATCGAATCGACTCAGTTTGCCTTATAATCGGTAGTTACATTTCAAGTGCCTTAGTTATATTGAGATATTTTGCTAAAAATGTCAAGATGCCTTGAACCTATAATTTAAATGTAATCCCAATCATTTAATTCTTGATGGGATGGTAATTTAATGATCATTAAATGCCTTGCTTAGGTAGCGAACCGAATCGCTTTAGTTTCGATAACGGTTGGTTACTTCCTAATTCACTTGGTCCCTTGCTTAGATATTTTGTAGGCAACTTCTAGGAAGATTTATTTGGGATTTTAATGCTCAATTTTGTGAGTCATTATGCTTGGTTGGGCCCTTGGTTGGATGGGATTTGATGGTTTGTCAAGACAACTCCGGTTTGGTCGATTTCCATGCTTTGATCATGGTCTGTAGCACTGGTTTTATGGATATTTTAACTTTAAACAAGTATTTAGATATGTATGTTTGGAGTAGAATAGTTAAAACCGGTGATAGAAAATGTTTCAGGGTCGAATTAAGTAACAAAGGTAATTGGTGAAATACCCTATAATTAAGGGGTGTACTAATTTTTATTCATATTAAAGGTGATAAAATCATCCTTTAATACAGTCATCTTAGCCTCCCTTTAATTTTAGGAATCTTGAGGTTGACCTAAAACTTTTACTTTACCAAATTTAGTGAAATTCAACAGTTTTTGTGTTATTTTTTTATTTTTTTTTTTGTATTATTCAGTGTGATCCAAAGTAGAATTGCATTCCCTTTAAACCTCAGTGTAAAGTTTATTTGAACTTGCACTTTCGATTTGACACTAACTAGGCAGGACAAAATGTAGTGTCTATACAGCACATCACTTTTCTTTTATTAAAATAATTTTGAAATAATCGATGTTTTTTATAATTTTCAAATTTGGGCTTTTAGACTTTCATGGCCTTATCCTCGTACCCTTGAGACCCTCTCCTTGTAGCTACTTGTTTTTTAACCATTTTGACAATAAGAAGACAAAGATAACCCAGAGAAATGTAAGGGCGTGATTTAGACAATAAATGAACCACAAGAACAAAGGTAACAAGAATGCTACCAAGGAATCTAACAACCTAAGATAAAAACAAGAACATAACGAGTAAATTTTACCAAAATGAGAGATTTTGAAGAGAACTTTGAAGAATCAATGAGATCTATCCTTTTTTTACTTGATATTCCACCCACACATTTCAAATTCTTTATATCTGGACTATTTATAATCAAATTTCTCAACTTTTTACGAAGATGGAAGGTTTGTGGTTGAATCTAGGAGAAGAAGGCGATTAAAGTTAAAAATAAGCAAAATAACCTAGGTTCACGAACTTATACTGCCAACATTCAATCGACCATGGGTGGTCAACCTATGTTCCTAACTTTTTAATAGTTTTGAATTATTCGCATATTTTCGATTGACTATTTGTCTCGTTGGTCGACCGAATGGTCTAATTTCTGAAATTTCAGTTATCCTATTCTTCTCTATTTTTCAAGTGGTCCACATAGATATTATAATTAAATTAAAATATCATGTTACAATATTTCAATATTTAATTAGGATAAGAGTTCCATACATTTGTCTCTCTAACAAAGTTTATATGCTCAAACTTTAAGAAATTAGACATATATTTTTCTTCCTTGGGAGCTACTGGCATATGTACGCTATTGCCATGGTCAATATAATTCTTGATATTTTCCGAAGAAGCTATTTGAGTTATCTTGTCATCCTTGAAGGTAACTCATTGATTTGTTTTGATATCATTTTCGTTCAGTTTGGACACTTTTGGTTTAAGATCAGTAACAATCTCCTTGCCTTTCTTTGACACTTTTGGTTTATAAGTCTTGCTACAATGCTGAGTTTGACGTTGCATTCCATTCATGTAATGAAAGGCATTTTGCTTGACAAACTAATTTTGTAGCCTTCTAAAATTATCCAACATTGGCCTTCGAACATTGCTTTTATTTATCCTCTTTGGCCTTGCATAGCCAGCATTTGTGTCTGCATAAGAAGTTTATTTTCTTGGTATCCAGTTTTTTCTAGATCCGATTGGATAAGTATGCAGTTGATAACACCATTTCTCAAGGTGAACATATTTTCCACAATAACATATAAAAGTATAGGAATACTTCTTACAAGACTTGTCATAATCATTTGTCCATATAGGTGCTTGATGCTGATGATAGTGATATGAAGTAGCCTTACTGTCTATGGTTTTTCAAACACATTTGATTTTTCTAAATTCTTGAATTTTTCAATAGTTTCTTTAAGCTTCTTTTGAGTCTGTTCAAGCATATGTTCCATAACACCAATGGTTACTTAAAGAACAAAAAAATTCTTGTAGATAAATTCAAGATCATTTTTAGGATTCGATAGTCATTTTCAACTGAGTGAATTTTCAAACATGTTCAATAGTGTTCACTCTTTGAATTTTCCAATTAAACATTTAAAGCCCTATTTAATTTATCAAGATTTCTAAAATTTGCAATTTCTTGTTGAAGATTTGTAACATCACTTTTTAGAAAAGAATTTTCTTCTTCAAAGAATTTAATGTTATCAAGCAAACTGCTTATTTCAAAATGAGCATTTGAAAATTCCCCAATTTCAAAATATTTATCCAAATCCTTCTTTTTACGAGACAAAATGGTACAAACAAATTTATTTTAAAGAATGGCAATCTTATGGCAAAGTCTTAAATTTTCTTTTGCGAAAAACTTTAGAAAAAAAAAAAAAAAAAAAGCTTCTCAATAGCCTTATAGGCAACCCTATCATCGTTAACTTTATCATTTCGACTTATAGAGCGTTGATTTTCGGAACAAATAGGTGACACAGGAGCATTATCTTTAGTGCATCCATGTGATCGTGTTAGCTAGTATGTGAAACCTATTTAGCTAATCTAGTTTTCGTACCAATTGTTGGCCTACATATCTACCCAAGAGTGGGTGAATTAGGTAGTTAAAAAAAAATTAACAAATAAATTAACAAACCACTTCAATTTTCCTTACTAGTTATTATCTTGAGATTAAGCGGAAACATGTATAACCAAGTGCACAACCAAACATATAAAGATAGAGAAATTGACATAATGATTTATAGTGGTTTGACAAGCCACTCTTGCCTACATCTATTCCCTTGAACTCTCGCAAGGAATTCACAATCCTTTAAACTTGTTTCATTTCCCAAGTAGAAACCGAAACCTTTACAACAATCCTTTTCTTAAGCTCATGATTAACCTAATTCTTTTTCTAAGCTCATAATTAAACCTATAATTTTTCCAGACACATGATTAATAGAGTTGTTTTACCTAAAAAAAAATCTTCAATGTTCTTCATTGCAACCATTTATCATTCTCCTCCATAAAACCAATTTTTTTCTCCTTCAAGTATCAGAACTAAAATCTGAAATACTCAGTAAACAAATTAGTTCATTAAAACATCCAAGTTATTTGGTTCATCAAAACATCTAGAGTCAACAACTAATATTATTAAATTTAAAAAATATATATTTCATAAAAAATTATAAAAAAATAAATTAACATTAATACTTGTTGAACTAACGATTATTATAGTTAATAAAATTAATTTGAACAAAGTAAACACTAATGCGTGTTGTTGCATTTTAAGATTAATTATGTGATTTTAATACTTCGTGAATTAAACAAATAGTTATTTTGACTTAACAAATCGTGTATACGGATAAAATGAAAGTCTTTTAATGGCGGTTCAAGATATCGAGAGTGGAGTTTGGTAACCGTTTTTATTTTTATTTCAGTAGTGGGATGGGAATGGGATGGGATGGGATGAAATTTTTTTTTTTTGAAGTAGAATCGCGTTTGGTAATGATAATTTTTTTTTTTATATTGGGAAGGGAATTGTGTTTGGTAACGATTTTATCCTAAAATCTTTTTTTTTTTTTTGGCCTGACGGCGGAGGCCCCCGGCGCCGGCGATGACCGGGCGGCGGTGGCGCCAGCGACGCTGGGCGGCGACGGCAGGAAGTGGCCAGAAAATTTCCGGCCGGCCGGCGACGGTCGCCGGAGGTGGCCGGCGGCGGCGGCGGAGGGTAGGTGAACAGTGACCATGTGTTTTGAGAATGGAATGGGAATAATGAGAAACAACTTTTTTTTTATTTCTCATTTCTTAAGAAAAAAGTGGGCACAATTCTCAAATGGGAATGAAATGAAAACGGAAATAAAAATTATCAAACGCTATTCCCAAACAGAATTCTAAAAAATCTGGGAATGAAATGAGAATTTCTGGAATGGAAATGGCAGGGACTAATTTGTTTTAGCAATAATCACATATTTTGAATGAGTTGTAGAGTCAAAACATTTAACTATGACTGATTCAAAAATCGAACATATGCATTCAACGGCTAAACGGAATATGAAAATCTTCAAATTTTCTCGTTAATTTTTTTCCCCTTTTTTGGCTAGTGTTTTCAACTCCCAAAATCAATTCTTACACTCATCTTTTTTAGGTCAAATTACAAAAGTAACCTTTTGTTTCATGATATTTTACACTTATAATAAAAAATTTAACTTATAAAATTCAAAAATTGAAGGTCCTTTTCACAAATTTAAAATATTTTTCTTCTATCAATGTAACTAAACATATTTATAGGGGTTTAATTATTTACTTAGACATCGTTTGAATATATTCCACCTAATTATAATAATAGTTCACAAGAAATTTTTAATTAATTTTTTATTCAACTATAGATTATTATATTCTTTTTATATACAAATGCATACATCTTATAAATAGTGGAGAAATATGTCAATACACATATAATTTAAGTTAAATAAATAAATAAAATACATTGTAAAAAAAAATAGATGTAGGAAGATAAAAAATAATGACACCAATAAGTTTAATTTAAAATGAAGATATACATTTTACGTTTGGTAAATATATATATTTTTTCAATAATTAGATTTTTTTTTACTCAAACGATGCTAGTTTAAAAAAATTATATTTTATATTTTTGTTAAGTAGTTGGAGTTCAAATTGTTAACATTAAATTATGGACTTATTTAACTTTGTTGGCCCAGTAGAATACCCAAGAGGGAGGTGAATTGGGTAATAAAAAATAATCACAATAAAAATCAATAAATCAAATAATTAATTTTAAGCCTAAATTAATTATTATCTTTATAACACAGCGGAATTAATCAATCAATTAGGTACACATACAAACAGCAAAAATAGACCAATTAAGAAAGCAGGACACCAAAGATTTATACTGATTCACCAAGCTACTTTTGGCTAATCCAATCTCCCGAGCTCCACGGAGGTCGCACCCACTAAAACCAAGATTCCTAAAGGTAGGAACCAAGCCTGCACACTGATTCTTTTACAGGCTCAAAATCGACCTTTATAATTTCCTTTTCAAAGGCTAAGGAATAACTTCTACTTTTTATAGGTTAAATAATAACCTAATTCTTTTTAACAACTAGGCTCAAGAATCAAAATCTCACCAAAACACTCCAAATATCTTTTTACCCGGTAAGGATTGAACCATTACAAAATCACTCACAAACACACAATTGGAACTTTAAATCACTGAAACATTTGATCAAACATTAGTTCCACCAAAACATCAATACGTAATTGTTCATCAAAATCTTAGGATCAACAATCTCCCCATTTTTTATGATGACAATTAACTTTGATGTTTGCTTTAAAAATAAAATATAACTACACTACTCCTGATTCCGAGGATGGGTTATTTAACTCATTTAAACATCATAATGAAGATTTCAATAATGCACAATTTAAAAATACTCAATAAAGCATAATTTTTTAAATTTCTCCCTTTTGATTAAAACACACATTTTTAGAATTCTCTCCCTAAATAAAACATCACTCATTTCTCCTCATTTGTCATTTTGAAAAAACAATTTAGATAGGAAAGGAGAAAACAACAAACATGTAAGTCACTCTAGGCAAACATCATTATGCCTAGTCATTCCCAAACCACGAATGATTTTCACAAATTGATCTTCCGCTAGTGGTTTGGTAAAGACATCAGTAAGCTAGTCGGAGTTATCAATATACTCCATAATAATATCCATTTTCTGAATGTGATCACGAATAAACTGATGTCTAATCTCTATGTGCTTAGTTCGTGAGTGTTGTGTAGGATTCTTACTTAGACATATAGCACTTTTATTATCACAAAAGATCGGGACCTCCTCCATATAAACTCCAAAATCATTTAATTGTTACTTAATATATAAAATTTGTGCACAACAGTTACCAGTTGCCATGTATTCAGCCTCAGTAGTGGATAAGGCTATCGAATTCTATTTCTTACTTGACCAAGAAACCAAAGCATGTCCTAACAAACGACATGATCCACTTATGCTTTTTCGCTCAACTTCGCAACTGGCAAATTCAGCGTCGAAGTAACTTACCAATTTAAAATCACTCCCCTTAGGATACCATAATCCTAGGTCAGTCGTCCCCTTTAAATAACAAAAAATTCGCTTAACCGCAGTCGAGTGCGATTCTTTAGAACAAGACTAAAATCTTGCACAAAGACAAACACTATACATAATGTTAGGTCTACTAGCAGTTAAATACAACATCTTTTCATTAACGCTTTTGCCCGTATCGTCTGTTTCAATTTTTGTAGTCGTTGCCATGGGAGTTTTGTACTCTTTAGCTCCTTCCAAGCCATATTTCTTTAACAGCTCCTTGGTGTATTTAGCTTAGTTCACAAATATTCCTTCTTTGGTTTGGTTAATATGCAATCCAAGAAAGAAATTTAATTTTCCCATCATACTCATTTTAAATTCAACTTGCATTATCTTTGCAAACTCTTGACAAAGATCCTCATTAGTAAATCCAAAAATAATATCATCAACATAAACTTGTACTAATAGAATATCAAAATCAGTTTACTTTACAAATAGTGTTATATCACAAATATCCCTTCGAAAACCATTTTGGATCAAATATCGGCTAAGTCTCTCATACCAAGCTCTCAGAGCTTGTTTGAGCCCATACAAAACCTTGTAAAGTTTAAATACATGATAGGGAAATTTTTCACTTTCAAATCCCGGGGGTTGTTCCACATAAACTTCTTCAACTAAAAAGTCATTTAGAAATGCACTCTTTACATCCATTTGATATAACTTAAAATTACGTGAACATGCAAAGACGATTCGCATTCTAATTGCTTCTAGTCTAGAAACAGGAGCATAAGTTACCATACCAGATTCATCATTTTTGTTTCTAAATACCCATTTAGTACCAAGAACTGGATAAAAATCCGGTCTCGGAACAAGACACCATACTTTATTCTGCTCAAATTGAACTAATTTATCTTGCATTGCAGAAATCCAAGATTTATCAATTAGCGCCTCATTTATATTTTTAGACTCAATTTGAGAGAAGAAAGCAAGATTAATTATATCTCTAAGAGAAGATTGAGTGTTTACACCTTTTTCGAAATTACCATTGATTTCTTTAATTAAATGTCTTAGTACTTTCTTTATAGTTCTTGCTAAAGTCGAATCCTTCTCCTTAGGTTCCTCCTCTTGTTGAGACTCCTTTGTTGTATCATTACCTTGGTTTTGGTTTTTTAAGATACCTACATCATCATCATCCAAAAACTTTCTCGACAAATATGGATCAGCTTCCTCAAAAACAACATGCATAGTTTCTTCCACTACTAAAGTACATTTATTATAGACTCTATAAGTCTTACTGTTAGTAGCATATCCAAGGAAAATCCCATAATTAGATTTAGCATCAAATTTACCAAGATTATCCTTGTCATTCAAAATAAAATATTTGCATCCAAAGACTTTAAAATATGAGATATTTGGAGTCTTACCATTCCAGATTTCATATGGGGTTTTGTTAAACCCTCTACGAATTGATACTCGATTTACCACGTGACAAGCGGTACTTACTGCTTCAGCCTAGAAGTAGGATGGTAAACGATTTTCATTTAGCATTGTTCTGGCCATCTCTTGAAACGTTCTGTTCTTTTTTTCCACTACACCATTTTGTTGCGGTGATCTTGGTGCAGAAAAGTTGTGAGCATAACCATGCTCATCACAGTAACTTCTCACTTTATCATTCTTAAATTCCCTTCTTCTGTCACTACGAATGTTAATAATAGAACATTGCTTCTCATTTTGAACACGTTTACAAAATTTAGCAAGAACGGAAGCAACTTCACTTTTCTTAGCAAGAAAGTATACCCAGGTAAGTCTAGAATAATCATGAACAATAACAAATGCATAGAACTTACCACCGAAACTAGCAACAGAGTTAGGCCCAAATAAATCAAGATGCAATAATTCAAGACATCTAAATGTGGACGTGTGCATCTTTTTCTTAAATGATGATTTAACTTGCTTGCCTAATTGACATGCATCACATACTTTATCCTTCATATATTTCAAATCAAGTAGGCCACGTACAAGACTTTTCTTAGATAAGTTAGAAATTAACTCCATACTAGCATACCCAAGTCTTTTATGCCATAACCAACTATTCTCAGATAATGCATTTAAACAAGATAAATTTTGAGAATTAAAATCATCAAAAGAACAGGTATAAATATTCTCAAAATGTGATGCAACTAACAAAATACTACTATCATGACTATTTTTAATAATGCATCTATCATGATGAAATATAACATTGTATCCCTTGTCACACAGTTGACTAATACTAAGCAAATTATGTATAAATCCATCAACTAGTAATACATATTTAATCATAGTAGTACCATTACCGATATTACCTATACCGATAATTTTACCCTTTGCGTTGTCTCTGAAAGTCACATGACCTCCATCTTTAGGTGTCAAAGATGTAAATTTACTTTTATCTCCCGTTATGTGTCGAGAATAATGACTATCTAGGAACCATTTGTCCTTACTTATTGATGCTTTTAGAATAACCTGCAAGGAGCACCTTAAATAGTTCTTAAGTGGTACCCACCCTACGTGGGTCCGATCTTGTTAGTCGGGACAATTTTTGTTCTTTTCGGAACCCAAACTTGTCTACAATTAGATAGTTTTGCAAAAAATCTTCGAATAGTATGCCCCACAACGTTACATTTAAAACATCTAACAAGATCTTTGGTTTCAGAAAAGAATTTATGAAAGCATTTTTGTTTAAGATTTTTCTGAAATCTAACACCGGCCTTATAAAAAACTCCACGTGAACTTCCCCAAAGCATTTTCAAATTGTTTTCACTGCCAGTAAATTTGAGAACAATTGATTGCAAATCCATCACTTTAGATTTCAACTCATTGTTTTCAAATTCATAATCCACTACTTGCTTGTTTAATGTATTAATTGTACTTTGAAGGGCATTTATTTTTGAACACCGGTTTTTATAATCATGTGAAAGTTTTTGATAAATATCAAATAATTCATCAAAATTTAAAGGACAAGAACTTGAATAATCGATTACCTCACCACCAGTGGCCATTAAAGTAAGCATTGATGAATCCTTACTATTTGATTCTTCCGAGCTACTTGAATCGGTATCATCCCAAGTAGCCTTCATTGATTTCTTCTTACTTTTCTTTGCTTTATTTTTTTCTTTCTTCTTCTTCTTCTTCTCATTTTCTTTTTCCTTCTTCGGTTCGGGGCAATCATTTTGAAAATGACCAGTTTTACGACAGTTGTAGCATTCCACTTTGGACATGTTGAGATTTCTTTTCTCATAGAATGTGCGCCAAGTCATTCTTCTAAAATTATTTTTGAGAAGTGATACATTCTTCTCTTGCTCATTATCAAGGCTTTCATCGTCACTGTCATCTTCTTCTTCAATTTTTTTAACTTTTAGTGCCAAGGATTTCCTCTTGCTATTTTTGGTTTCATCCTCATAGCCTTTGATCGCCGATTCATGAGTCATCAAATTACCAATTAGATCATCGATGTCATATTTACCAAGATCCTTGGCTTCCTCGATTGCCGTCACTTTTGACTCCCATATTTTTGTCAAGGACCTTAGGACCTTTTGTACTCTATCCTCCATGGAGTATGGTTTTTTGAGTTGATTCATACTGTTGCATATGTTGTTGAGGCGAGTGTACATCTCATGAATCAATTCATTTTCTTCCATCCTGAACAGCTCAAATTTTCTCATAAGCGAATTGAATTTTGACTGCTTCAATTGACTTGTCCCTTCGTGGGTGACTTGTAGCTTATCCCACATCTCCTTTGCAGACTTATAACCTGAAACTCTAGAATACTCATTAGCATCTAAAGAACAAAAGAGAATATTGATAGCTTGAGAATTAATAGAGAGTTTATGCTTATCAGAAGCAGTTAGTTGTTCCTTCTTCTTCTCAACTCCGTTTTTCATTGGAATAAATAGGCTATCCATAATTGTTAGCCACACGTCATAATTTGTAGCGTAAAAAAGGTTATCATCTTGTCTTTCCAAAACGAGTAACTTTCACCTGTAAACAAAGGTGGTCGGTACATAGACTGCCCCTCACCTAGTGTGCCTACTATATATGTCATGTGATCTTTGTTAGCAAAATAAATTCGAGCTAAACCAGCTCTGATGCCAATTGTTGGCCCAGTAGAATACCCAAGAGGGGATGAATTGGGTAATAAAAAATAATCTGAATAAAAATCAATAAATCAAATAATTAATTTTAAGCCTAAATTAATTATTATCTTTATAACACAGTAGAATTCATCAATCAACTAGGTGCACACACAAACAGCAAAAATAGACAAATTAAGAAAGTAGCACACCAGAGATTTGTACTCGTTCACCAATCTACTCTTGGTTAATCCAGTCCCCCGAGCTCCACGGAGGTCGCACCCACTAAAACTAAGATTCCTTTAAAGGTAGGAACCAAACCCGTACACTGATTCTTTTACAGGCTCATAATCAACCTTTACAATTTTCTTTTCAAAGTCTAAGGAATAACCTTTACTTTTTACAGGCTAAAGAATAACCTAATTCTTTTTAACACCTAGGCTCAAGAATCAAAACCTCACCAAAACACTCCAAATATCATTTTACCCAGTAAGGATTGAACCATTACAAAATCACTCACAAATATGCAATTCTTATCCAGGAAGAATCACTACCTCCATCTCTTTACTAGAAAAGACTGAAATCCAGCTACCCTTGATGAAATATCCCCAATGATATTTAACCCGTTACAACTCACCAATACGAAAATTGATAAGTAAATCTCACTCGGAGCTACTACCACCCGAGATATATATAAACTTAATTAATATCCCAACTAGTGATAGAATTATGTGAGATGCAAAAATTTGATTTTAACAATATATGGGTAGCAAATTGGAGCACAAAATCAGATTTAAGAAATTGTTTAAAAGAATGTTTTCTTTAAAGAATCAAAAAAAATTTCTAATATCAATTTACAAAGACAATAATAAACAAGTAATAATCAATATGGAAAGATCTCACCCGGAATCCACAAAATTAATGATTAAAGCAATTTAGCTTCAATTCCGAAATCAGCATAAATTGATCACAGTTGATTATTAGAATCACTCTCTTAGAACATCTCACAATATAGTTAAACGATCACTCTTATAAACGTTCTATCAAATATAGACTGATTTTATCTCTTAGAATGAATAGAATGATTAGCTTTCTTTGAAAATTCGCATGTCTATATAAGGGCACATGTAATCAGCCTCCTAACGGCTAGTTTACAAGTGTCATGACAATAAAATACTCTTATAGACCCTTCATAACGTGAGGAATTCATTTAGGTTCAATTTCGCTTAATAACAACTTTTAAATCTCTCAATTAAATCACCAAAGTATTTCTCAATTAAAACAAATAAGTATAGAATTCATTTTATGCACCAAATTGAGAAACTTTAATAATTAATAAACCATATTGAAAGGATTTAATATGTATATGAACCATATCTCAAATGTTAAGAATATCCCCGAAATCTCTCTTAAATCTTAACAAAAAATGGTTATTTTTGCATTTAGAATCGGATCAACCAATATCCAGAAACTATGCGTTCAGTCGACTAAAGGATACTGGAAATAACCTATGCACTGGATCGGTCGACTCCTCCGTCGACTCGCAGATTCAGAGAGTTTGCCAAGCTTACATCGGTCGACTGCTCACTCAACTCGTAGATTCAGAGAGTTCACCAAGCTTCCATCGGTCAACCGCCCACTCAACTCGCAGATTCAGAGAGTTCATCCACTTTCTCCGGTCGACTCCTCAGTCGACTGGACTCTCCTAAATCTCTTCTTTGATCTCGTTTTTTAACTTACTTTATTTTACAATTTTTCCCCTTTATCCACATTTATATTCAAATGAACTCCACTAATATTCTTATATTCTATTTTAGTCATTCAAAATTATTTCTTTTTAATTCACATAGGAGCAAATAAATATACTCAACGAAAACACACATAAAAGATGGAATTCGTTTTGTACCATGTGTGTGTCCTAAATGGGATATTAAGAGTTTATATTAACCTGTGTTGTTTTTTCCCTAATGTCTTCAAACTCTTAATACTTCTTCTTAATATCTTCATTTAGCATCCATTCACTTTGACATCTTCATTATTGGAATTTTAAATCACTGAAACACTTGATCAAACATTAGTTCTACCAAAACATCAATACTTAATTGTTCATCAAAATCTTGAGATCAACAAACTTTAAAAGAAAAAGTGTAGCAGTTGAATTTAATAGTAGAAGGAATGTTGATTTATTTATTTTTATTGTTTTTCAGGTTCACGAGGAATGATGGGTAGTTTGAGGAGTGATTGATAATCACTTGAAAACACGAATTAATATCTATCTTGCGAACTTTTCATAAATGTTGAAGTTACTTGAAGCAAGGGCATTTTCCAAAGTAATTTTCTACGACACTGGAAAGACTTCACTTTTCTAAGTAGATCATAAGGGAGTGTTTTCACCTAATGTCCTTTCAAAATAGAATAATTGATAGTGGATATTAGGAGAGCATGTACAAATTATATTATATGAGAAAATTATAATTCTGGATATATAGAGAGTCTATATATAGGAGGTGATTAGGATAATTTTAGTAAGGTTAAACTTTAATTTTTCTAGTGAGATTAGGGTTTTAAAGACACTAAATCTATCATAACATATAATATTTTTGGAACACATTAAGTATTAAAATAGTTAAAAGTTGTCCCATAAAATTCTATCCCAATGACTTATAAGAAAAAAAAATATTTTGTCGCATTACTTTATATTTATTAGGATATTTTTTTTATTATTATATGTTTTTAAAAATGTTTCTTATTATAAAAATATTATAAGGATAATATGATAGAGTGTCTCAATAAGAATTTAAAATGACATTACTTACAAATTATCTATGAAAATATTGTCCTAATATGTAGTTTTTGTTGTAGTGGTTTAACATACTGGACTAAGGTCCATATACATATATTAATACTTCCCCCTCAAAGTCAGGACGGTAAATAAGACATTAACTTTATTTTGGAAACCAGAGTGTGAAACCATCTATATGGATGAGTCTTGGTGAAAATATCTAGTGTTTGATCAGTTGAACTGACAAATTTAAGGCGAATAGTATTCTAGAAAATGTAGCGATGGATAAAGTGGCAATTAGTCTCGATGTGTTTTGTACGCTCATGAAAAACGTCATTATGGGTGATTTGAATAGCACTTCTATTGTCACAGTGTAGAACACTGGCAGTGGGAAGAAGACTCATATGTTAGTGAGGAACCAACGGAGCCAAAGTAGTTTTTGTGTTGCATCAACAATAGCACGGTATTCAACTTTAGTGCTAGAGTGGACAACCATGGTTTGTTTATGTTAAACCTAATGTTTTGATGGACAATTAAACATTGATATTTTATGGAACTAATGTTTTTATTGACTGGATTCAAATTCAAGTTCCATAGGTTTAAATGAGAAAAAGAATTGACCGAAAAGAATAATCATTGAAGAATTCATAATTAGTGTAAGATGAAAGCAGTGAAAATTTTCAGAGTATTAAAGACGTTGAAGAAAATGTAGGTGAAAACGACTCATTACCTTTATGCTCTTAATGCAACTCAAGTTAGGATCATGCACGATACTTTAAAATGAATAAATTTTATGTATATCTTAATCAGAAGTGATAAATTCAAGATTATAAATGGTTTTTATAAAGTGTTAAAATATAAAAATATTTTTGGTTAAAGGTCTAAATGAAAATATAGTTTTGACACTTAAAATAGAGGATTTTCAGGTTAAAATTTTCAACCGACGAAATAGGTCAGTTGACTAACTTAAACAGTAGGTTAATGAAGTGAAATGGGCGACTTACTGGCAAATTCGGTTAACCGACGGGTACAGTTGGTCGACTAACAAATCCAGTATGCGAAATAAGAAAAAAGGGAAATATATTAGTTGAGTTGGTCAATTGATTAGGGTAGTACAACAATCAAAATTCTAACCATTGCTCAGGGTCGATTGACCGGCGATGTGGTCGGTCAACTAACAGTCTACAGTCAAAGATTTGATTAACTTGATTTTTGAGTCAAATCTTCTTGTTTTTGACGATTTTAAATGAGGTTTTAAGGAATTTAAATATTTTACTTATATGTATCATATATTATGTGTTTCCTATTTATTTGATCCACATATTTAATTATTCTCTTAATTGAATTGATGAAACTGCTTCCCATCCTTAAGGATTTTGAATTGAAAATGTTTTGGGGACCAAATTGAGATTTTCAAGAAGTATTTTTCAATGAAACATATTTATTTTAAAAATAAATGTTACATGGGGTATCAAAGGGTCTTTTTAAGTCTTGTAATTTGAAAACGAGCCGTTGGAGGTCTAGTTAAAGGTCTATAAATAGAGACCTGCGTTTTTCAAATTAATGAATCAAGAACATTCGGATTTTGGCCATTATAAGAGAGATTTTTCTATGGTGCAATTTATAAGTGAGATTATTGAAGCAATTATTTATCAAAGCACTAAAAGTTTTGGTTAGCGGTTTGTGTTTGTTACTGAGTTATCGTAATCATTTTCAACAAATTCCGTTGAGATCTTTCCAAACTAATTATTTTGGTTTCTTATATTATTTTCTTAATTACTTGGATTAATTATTTGTGAGAAAAATCGTTTTTAAATCTGATATCATAAAAATATTTTCAAACAGTTTTTTCTTTAAGAAATTTGATTATCTGTTATTTGTGCATTAAATTGTTTTGAAATTAGATTTGTACCTCACATTGAATTTATCACGTAGTATTTTAGGACATTAATCAAGCAAAATTGTATTGATATGGTAGAAACTCCTTGTGGAAAGAAACTGGTAAATCTTTTATATTTGTGAGTTTGAGTGGATTATACACATTTGGGACGGTGTCTAATCAATGTAATTAGATTTTTATCTTTAGCCTATGAAAAAAATTAGGGATTTTGTTGGCTCAAAGAGCTACCCAAGAGGGGGGGGTGAATTGGGTAGTTACAAAAATTTAACAATTTAACACTTAAACATAAATAATCAATTTTCCTAAATAGATTATTGTCTTGTTACGCAACGTATATCTATTTAATACTAAGTGCACACTCAAACACAATATAAAGATTAAATCAATTCAACACACAATACTATATCCTGGTTCGGTAAACTACTCTTAACTATATCCAGTCCTACGAGCTCTATGGACATTCACAATCCACTAAACCCTTTGAATCCTTTACTAGGTAGAAACCAATCCCTTATAACGATTCTTTTCATTGGCAAGAGTCAACCTTTACAAAATAACCCTTTTCCCAGGTCAAGGATAAACCCTATATTTTTACCAGGTTAAAGACTAACTTAACACTCTCTCACTTATCTTTTTCACAAGGAAAGATAAATCTTTACAAATCACTCAAAAAATAATTCAATTACCGGAAGAATCAAAATCTAATTCGTTTCAAAGAAAAATAATAACCTAACTCTTTTACCAGGATAAAGATCAAACCCTAATCTTTTTCACCAAAAAAATAAATAAATTACTGAAACCTAGTTACCCTAACTAGACACCATCCCAAACTTGTCAAATCCGCCCAAACTCACAAATAAAAAAAAAAATGTATTTTTTTTCGCACAAGGAGCTGCTGATACTTCAATACAAATATACTCAATTATTGTCATGAACAATTACTAAATGATGATACAATAAATAATGTAGGTAGCACAAATTTAGTACATAATCAGATAAACAAAAAAAAAATCACTTAAAAATATTTTTAGGCTTTCAAGTTAAAAAAATGATTTTTCTAACAATCCTATGTCAAGTAATAAATATAAATAAAATATTTAAAGTGAATTAAAAATCTTGGACAGATCTCACTAGGAAAACACTGAACACAATGATAATATAGCAAGTAGAACGCAAATCAGTGATACTAAACAATAAGCGTTTTAGATCAAGAACTTAGAGAAAATCTCTCGTAAAAATATCAGTGTAAATCTCACTCTTATAAAAGCTCAAACTACTTGTTCTTGATGTATTAAAAACAATCCCACAGGTCTCTTTAAATAGAGCTAAAACTAGACTCCAAACGGCTAGTTTTCAAATATTATGTCAATAATTGAAACATATGGACCCCATATATCATATAGATTTAAAACGGCTATATTTGACCAATAATATGACTTTTAAAACTCTCAATTTAGTCCTAAAAATAATTTTATCTTAATCAATGAAAGTATAGAAATAATTATATTTAAGTATAGGGACTAAATCATAAGGTCCAATAAAATCCCATAAATCTCTTCCATATCTTTGACCCCAAATATTCTCCACCAAAATAGTAATATTTAAACTTAAAATTCATAGGTTTAAATATAAGAATTTCAAAGATATCTTATCATGGCTACTTTTCAAATATTCTGTCATTAAATGACACCTCAATACCCTATATATCATATATATTCAAAATAGATATTTTTCATTTAAAGTTGTTCTTGGGAAATATCATTTTGGTCATTGAAACATTTTTAAATCACAATCCATCAAAATAGAAAGTATTAAGACATATTAGTTAAAAGAATTTTTAATTAAATGGACCAAATTAATAGAGATCATATAATAAGTCATGCATATTTGAATTACACTCAAATCCCCCAAATCCCTCTCTTGGAATCATAAGAAATGGATAGTTTTTTACCAAGAGAACGAATCAGTCAATCTGTTGATTGAACAAGTCGACCGGGCTTTATCCTAGGTCAACCGCCCAGTACCAAGGCTCAATGTAGACGTTGCCTTTAAGCCCTGTCGGTTGACCAATCCGATCAGTGGGTATCCCAAATTCCTCAATTTCATCCATTGACTCATTCGGTTGACCGACCTTTCTTATTCGATTGACCGATCGGATTAGTGTGCTCACTTCCTTACCCATTTCAGCTACTGTTTCAAACGGTTAACTGATTACTTTTCTCAGTTAACCGATTAGATCAATAGGACTCTATTTTAACTCTCAAAACTCACTGTTTTAAATAGTCAACTGATTTATTTTCTTAGTTTATCAAATTGACTGGAAAACACAATATTTTATACTTTAAAACACATTTTTCAATTAAGTCAATTATAAAAATCATTTCACATATGGAGCACATAATAATTCACATATTAGGATCTTAAACTTTTTACTTCTTACTAACACACGTAAAATTAATTTATTTTAAGTGTTGTGCGTGATTCTAATTCGGGTTGCATTTATAGTATATAGGTAAAGAATTATTTTCACCTAGTTGTCTTTAATACCTTTAAAACTCTTCATGTCTTCATCATTTCCATCTTACACCCGCTATATTTTCTTCGATGATTCCTCTTCGTAAACATATTGTATGGAACTATAAATCTGAAACCACTTAGTAAAACGTTAGTCTCATAAAAATATCAAACACTTAATTGTTCATCAAAACATTGGATTCAACAGGTCTAATCTTTAGCTTGAGAAAAGGATTAGGGTTTGATCTTTAGCTTGCGAAAAATATTAGATTAATCTTTATCCTTCTAAAAGATTAGGTTTTGAGTCTTCGTGTATTAGAATTAGAGTGTGAGAAGGTTCTTCCTAAATCTGTGAAAATGATAAGTATAATAGTGTAAGAGAGTGATATGTTTATTATGAGCCTGTGAAAAAAATCAGTATTATAAAGGTTGATTCTGAGTTTGCAAAAAGAATCAGGATTGTAAAGGTTTGGTTCCTACCAGGGAAAGGAATCAAAGGGTTAATGAATTGTGAAATTAATATGGAGCTCGGGGGACTGGACGTAGGTAAGAATAGCTTGCCAAACTAGAAAATCTTTGTGTACTGTATTGTTTTTTTTTTTTTTTTTTGGGTGTGCACTTAGATAAATATATTTTTGCTGCTTAATAAGATAATAATCAATTAGGTAAATTCATATCTTGGATTTGAATTTATTGTTTTAATAATCACTACCTCATTCACCTACCTCTTGGGTAGTTCTTTGGGCCAAAAGTTTCTTACTGCACTAAAAAATTAGAGAGTTTCCCAAGAAGAAACAGTAACTAGTGATTGAACATCTATCGGTGGGATCACTGATAGGCGTAAATTACCTATCTATTTTCAAACCGAATGGGAAGTCTCTCTTTTGGATCTTCATATAAACGGCTAGTTTATTTGTTTCTCTCTTTCTCTCTTAGATTTGGTTGAATGTTTGTATATGTTTAGCTCGTTTCTAGTTATAAATAGGGCTACGACCATGTTTAGCTAAACATATATTGTTTAGGGCTTGATTGAATTAATGAAAACGTTGTTTATATAAAATTGATGTTTTGTTAGTGGTTGTTCATGTTTATCTGATTGTGTTTGCCGTGTTATATTATTTATTATGTTTGTTACGATATATCAAGAATACGGGGTGTTGACACTCAGGCAAGGTAACCCCGGATTCAGACTAGGGTAAACACAACGCGACGATCCAATAACCCGGGAGAAAGTTGGAAAGTGAGCAATTAATGGCGTTGGTTCACGACTCATGTGACTATGTGTTCGAAAAGACGTTCAAGGGGGACCTCGGCGTCAACACGAAGTCATATATTCATTCTCTTTATACTCGGAAGAGGGAGTAAGCGAGTTATAGATACAGAGATTTTCGGATAGGATGAAGGCCATTAATGAAAATAGATTGAAACGAACACGTTTAAGTGAACGATATTGATCCCTAAGAAATAATTCCCATAAACGTCCTACCAATATATTAGTATAATTAGATAAATTAGTATTGTAGTATTAGCATTTATTAATTAAATACCTTTTTTATCGCCTGGATAAAGTCGAGTTATGATAATCGCGATACTCCATGATATTTTCAACCAATCCCTGTGAACACGATACCCCTACTGTAAGGCCCAAATCATAGTATGTACGTCATTAATAGTTGCATTTTAAAGTATTGGGAAATTCGGGGTAAATTTTTGTTAAAAAAAAAAAGTTTTGGGGCCAAATTTGAAATTTAGAAAACATGAAAATTAAACTTGAGATCCAAATTGATAATAAAAATAAAAAAATTAAAATAGTAAGGGTGAAATTATAATTTTAGAAACTTGTAAATGTTGAAAATGATTAAAATAAGATCTTAAAGAAAGTTGGGGGAGGAAAGTGCATTTTAATTAAAGTTTTTTTAAAACACATATATGTACAGTATATGCTGTGTGTGCACAACGTCACTCCAACGGGACCGCAAGAGAGATTGGCGTGGGCGACGTGGCAAGCCAAGAATGACTTCTCCCACTAATCTCATGCAATATATACTCACTCTTGTGGAACTGAGGGAAAATATCAAACACAATCTAGAAATCACTCAGAAAATCTAGAGGGAGAGAGAAGATAGAAAGAGAGAGCAGGTCGGGGTTCGGGTTTGAGAAGCGATCGCCGGCAAGGGGTGTCGGAGGTGCATGGGGGTGTAATCATCGACGTAGAGGCTCATCGATCCGTTTAGAGAGAGAGAAGGTTCGACAGTGGTGAGTTTCGAATCGTGGTCGTTTCTCCGGTGGAGGTGCTATGTGTGTGTGCATTTTGTGTGTGTTATTCGATTGCCATTGTTGTGTCGTTGGTGGGTGTCGTTGTCGGTCCGGTGGGGGTGTCGTCACCGTCTCTCCGGTTGGGTGAGTGGAGTATGTGAGTATTGGTTGTAAACCCAGAATAAGAAACAGAGGAAAGAGAGAGGTCAGCGTGGGGGTGGTGAGATCCGACGAGTATGGGTGTGAGTGGGTTCGGACGGTTGTCGATCATCGGGGGCGGCGTTCGGCAGAGTGGGTGTGTTTTTCGTTTCTTGTTTTGTGCAGCGTGGGTATTGTGTGTGTTTTCGGACCATCGACACTATGCATGTGGGGTGTTCATCGGTTTTGTTCGGTCGGCAGGTATGTGGGTGTTTTTGTATGTGATTATTGACTTCGGCGATGTGTGGGTGGTCGACCATCGGTCGTTAGCCGGTTGTGATAGTGTGCGTATGTGTGTTCTGTCTTGCCAACGTGTGGTGCGTGGTCGGCCATCAGTATGTTTTATTTTTTCTACTGTGCATGTCTGTTTAGGATAGTTTTTGTGTTATGTGTCGAGTTTTGACGTCATCTGGGCCATTACTCGATGATGAGTCTGTCCCCTGGTTGTTTATTGAGGTCGAGCGTAAAACTCATACATGTATGTTCTGTGTGCTCAACGTTATATTTTTGTAATAGTTATTATAAATTCTACTTGCACGAGCATGAAAATTCATTATATAACCGTCTAATTGATTTGAAAACGATTATCTATCACCTAAATTCATGACATTAGGGTTTCTAGAACTTGATTCAGGAGAAATTCGAGGCGAAATCCTAGGCGAGGTAGTTTAGAAGACATGATTTAGGCATTCGTTTTTCTCGCTTGAGCCTTTTTAAGCCAACCTTGTTAAATCATTACCCCTCGTTACCTTGTCGAAGCCTAAATGCCTTTTCAATTCTGAACACTTAACCAATACCATGGCCAATTGAATTCCTTCCAGTCCTTTATCACTAAACCAAAGGCACAATTTGAGCGAATCAAGTTAGCATTCATTGTGCTACTTGAAGTGAGCGGTTGGGTTTTGGGTGAACTTCTAGTTGGTTCGGTATTCGAGTAATCATTTGTCGTTTTTGTTCATTTTTCACACACCCCTTAAATTGTAACAATAGAATAAGTTTAGAGGTGTGTTTATTGTAAAAAAAATTCAAAAAAAAAAGAAAAAAAGACACTAAGTATATATGGTTTATTTCTGTTTCTTTTGACAAGTGAGTATGTTGTTCTTAAAGTATCTTCAGGGTTGTTTCCCAATTTAACTATGGGGTTTTGAGTGTGAGAGTGCCAAACGATATGCCTTGGGTAACATCAAGTTAACGACGTTAACCAGTTTTTTCTTTCAAATTTACCCTTAGCCATTTGTCCTAGACCGAACCAAGACCTATTGATATTTTTGAACCTCCGAGTCTACATTAGTGGAGAATAGATCCCGGGTTAAGCCTATGGATTCCCTATACCTTCGGGTTTTTTTTTTTTACATGCGCTTATATGGTGGATAATCCAATCCGATTAAGGGATAGTTATATATTTGAGTTTTAAACACACACACACTTTAGTAGGATCTATAACGGCGCTTACTATTATAAATGTTGAAATTCTAGAACACTACATGGTGTGTTTTTATGCCTGAACTCGATAGGATTGGGGGCCGATGAGGGATAATTCGTTTGGCCGGTAGATAATACTCAAACTTGCACATATTTGTTTTTCGTGTTTTTCATTTTTAGTTTTTAGTTGTTATATTTCTTTTATTGTGTGGGTGTTTTTCTTGAGGACTAGCAACATTTCGAGTTTGGGGGTATTTGAAAGGTGTAAATTACCTATCTATTTCCAATCCAAACATTGTTAATTTTCGAGTATGTTTAGTACGTTTTAATATGTTTTTGTATAAATCAGGTGTTTAAGGTGAAACTGGATGAAAACAGAACAAAAAGGATCACATCGGATCAAATACGGTGGAAGAACGGTGGAAAAAGAGCAAAAAGCTGAAATTTAGAACCTGCAGCCACCGCCGCGGCGACCAAACCACCGTCGCGGCGGTCAAAGTACAGAGCCAAGCCTAAAGTTGATCCAATGTGCATGTCGTTATATTTAGATTGTTTTAGGTTGTTTATTATTTAATCAAGTTATGTTTTTCATTTTCGTGTGTGTGTTTTGCTCAAGGATTAGCAAAATTTCGAGTTTGGGGGTATTTAATAGGTGTAAATTACCTATCTATTTTCAAATCGGACATTGTTAGTTTTCGAGTATGTTTTAATACATTTTAATGTGTTTTTATTCTTTTTGTATAAAATCTGGTGTATGGGATGAAACGGGATGAAAACGGATAAAAAACGATCACATCGGATCAAAGACGGTGGAAGAACGGTGGAAAAAGGGTAAAAAAGCCAAAATACATAACTGCAGTTTCACGGCTTAGGCGGTGAAAATGCTGAGAAGGCCCTAAAGTCTTTGAAGTTTCACTGCCTAGGCGATCAAAATGCAAAGACTTGGATCACTATTCCACCGCCTAGGCGATCACTGAACTGACATACCCACCGCCTAGGCCGTCACTCTGTACATTGGATTAGATATTTTGTTTAGATATTTTCCATATAAATATCCTCTCCACTCCTCTCGCCTCTCTCCGGCCATTAGAGCCCTTAGGGCTTAGTTTAGAAGATAGAGAAAGTTTGGGGAGTGCTCAAACATATCCGAAGCAGAAGATTAACACACGGAGAAGGAGAATAGATCGGTGGACGGTTTTAGCAGCTAATCTTTGGATATCGGCTAAGTTTATCCATTTTTTCTATTATTTCTTAACTTCGATATATGTTTGAGCATGTTTAGCCTAGTTTCAACTGTATAAACGGCTATGGCCATGGGCTAAATTTGGATTATGTATGGGATTAATATCATTTATAAAAACGTAGTTTGGGTTGAGTTGTGTTTCTTTAATGATAGTTCTTCAATATTTGAGTGTGTTTATTGTATTTTCATGATTATATGCTAGTTTAGATATATCGAGAATATAGGGTTTGACGCTCGGAAGAGGTAAACCCGAATTCGGACTAGGGTAAACACAACGCAGGAAATCAATGATGTTGGGGCGAGACTCACGTGACCTAAAGTCATTAAGACATTGAGGGGGACTTCTTCGTTGACACTAAGTCACGTTATATCCCTCATCTTACACTCGGAAGAGGTAACAGGAGAGTTTACGAACTGCGATTTCGTGTGCAATCAATGACGTTGGGGCAAGACTCACGTAACCTAGGGTTGTTAAGACGTTGAAGAGGATTTCTTCATTGACACAAAGTTGTGTATTCCCCCGTCTTACACTCGGGAGAGGTGGCAGAGGAGTTTTACATACCGAGATTGTCAAATAGGTCAAACACCATTATTGTAAACTAAACAAAATCAAACGCGTTTAAGTAAATAAAGTTAATCCCTAGATAATACATCCCCTAAACTATCTCGTATTAGTAATTAGTATAGTTAAATTAGTATTTTAGTATTAGTATTTAATTTTATATTCCATTTTTAGTGCCTAGATAAAGTTAGGTTATGATAATCGCAGTACTCGATAATAATCTCAACCAATCCCTGTGGATACGATACCCGACCAAAAGATCCATATACTAAAACTTGATCCGTATGCTTGTGGTAAAAGTGGCAACGCTGACATTACGGCCATCAAGTTTTTGGCGTCGTTGCCAGGGATTGGTTTATCGAATTCCATTTTTGGCGATCACCACCAAGTTTTTGGCGCCATTTCTGGGGATTGGTAGTTTATCAAATACAGTTTTCGGCGATCGCCACCAAATTTTTGGTAACGATTGCCGGGGATTGTGTTTTAGATTATTGTTGATATTGTGAGTAAATAACTTGATTTTAATATAGGCATTTTTTTAATGTTTATAATTTTTCTTTGTAGTTTTATTTTTGTTTTCCTGTAGGGTGCTTGAAGATGTTAGATCGACAGGTACTCTTGCGTTTCTTTCATTGCAACATCTCGCCAGTCTTGAGGGTATGTGTCGGGCCAAGGACAATAAACCAAGTTCTTCTTTGGAGGCAACCTAAGGCAAGAATAAGTTAAATCCATCACTGCCGACTTAATTCGGAGGCGAGAGAAGGTATGTGTTCTAAACCCCTGTTTTCATTATCATGCTATAAACTTTCATTGGGATCGCTGATAGGGTTGTTATGATCATTGCCTGTTTAAGTCGGGTATGATGTGTTAGTATAGTATTATATGTTTAGTTGTAGTTTATGTTTTGTTTTTCGTGTGCATGCTTGTTTAGGATTAGTTGTTTAGTTTAGTTGTTGTTTTATGCTGAGTTTTGACGTCATCTGGGCCTTTACCCGATGATGAGTCTGTCTCCTGATTGTTTATTGAGGTCGAGTGTAAAGATAATTCATATGTGTTCTGTGTGCTTAACATATCGTCTTAGTAAAAGTTATTGAAGATCCTAAATGCACGAGCACGTAAACTCAATATAGCACTATCTAATTGATTTGAAACCGATTATCCTTCACTCAATTTCATGACAATAGGGATTCTAGAACTTGATTTAGGAAAAATTTGAGGCGAAATCCTAGGTGAGGTTGTTTAGGAGATATGATTTAGGCATTCATTTGATCGCTTGAGCCTTTTGAAGCCTACCATGCAATATCATTATCCCTCGTTACCCTATCGAAGCCTTAATGCCAATTCAATTCTGAACATATGAACAAATTCCATGGCCAGTTGATTTTTGTTCAAACCTATATCATTGAATTAAAGGCACATTTGAGTGAATCAAGTTAGCATTCATATATGCTACTTGATGTGAGCAGTTAGATTTAGGGCGAACTTCGGATTGGCTCGGTATTAGTGTATTCACTTGTCATTTTCTTAATCATTTTTGCACACTCCTAAAATTGTAGAAATTCGAATACGTTTAGGGGTGTGTTTGAAAAAAGAATATATATATATATATATATATATATATATATATATATATATATAACGTTTCTTTTGACAAGTAAATACGTTGGTCTAAAATGATTGTTTGGGATTGTTTACAATTTTTCTATGGGGGTTCAAGTGTGAGAGTGCTAGCGATGTGCCTTGGGTAACGTTAAGTTAACGACGTTGACCCATTTTCTATTCAAATTTACCCTTTGCCATTTTCCCAAAACCAATCCAAGCCCTATTGATCTTTTTGAACCTCCGAGCCTACATTAGTGGAGAATAGATCCCGGGTCAGGCGTATGGATTCCCTATACCTTAAAGGTTTTAGTCATAAACTTTATTGAGGGATAATTCCATCTAATCAATGGATAGTTATATATTTGAGTTTCGAAACACACACACTTTAAACAGGATCTAGAATGGCGCTTACTATTTTTGAACGTTGAAATTCTACAACATCACATGGTGTGATTTATACTCGAACTTGATAGGATTGGGGGCCGATGAGGGAAAAATCTTTCAACCGGTAGATGATAATCAAAACTTATACATTTTTGTTTTTAGTATTTTTCGTTTTTAGTTTTCAATTTCATTATTAGTTTTTATATTTTCTTGTATTGTGTGGGTGTTTTACTTGAGGACTAACAAAATTTCGAGTTTGGGGGTATTTGATAGGTGTAAAGTACCTATATATTTTCGAAATGAATTTGTTAGTTTTCGAGTATGTTTATTATATTTTAATACATTTTAATGTGTTTTTATTCTTTTTGTATTAAAATAGGTGTGTGGGGTGAAAAGATAAGAAATCGAAGTATAAACGATAAAATCGTATCGAAAATGGTCGGAGAACGGTGGAAAACAAGCAAGGAGGCAAGATTCTGAAAACAGCAGCCCACCGCCTAGGTGATGAAAATGCAAAGTGCACCAAATTCTAGTTGAACGTCCACCGCCGTGGCGGTGACAATGCAGGATATCACCAAGTCCACTGCCTAGGCAAATATTAAACCGACATACTCATCGCCGTGGCGGTCAGCTCTGCACAATTTAGATATTTTATTAGATATTTTGAGCCCTATTTAAACCCTCCCCCTCTCTCCTCTGCTCAAGCCTGGCCATAGAAGACTCCTTAGGGTTCCTATGATTTTGAGAGTGTTTCGGTGTGTGCTCAATCAATTCCGAAGGAGAAGAACGTGTTGCAATAAAGAGAAGTGATCGTTAGATGGTTTTCGTGCCGAATCTTCGGACTACGGCTAAGTTCTTCCGTTTCTCTCTTTATTTTCTTAACTTTGGTAGATTGCTGAGCATGTTTAGCTCGGTTTTTAATGTATAACCAGTTAAGACCATGAGTTAAATATGGATTGTAATAGGGATTAACATATTATTTATAAAAATATGATTTAGTTGAGTTTGTGTTTCGTTTATGGATGTTCCTTATAATTTCGATTGTGTTTCCGTGTTTTCTATGATTATATGCTAGTTTAGATATATTGAGAATACGGGGTTTGACACTAGGGAGAGGTAACCCCGGATTCGGACTAAGGTAAACACAACACGACAATCTAACGACCCGGAAGGGCGTTAGAAAGTGTGCAATAGATGATGTTGGGGAGAGACTCACGTGATCTAGAGTCTTTAAGACATTAAAGGGGACATCGGCATTGACACGAAGTCATGTATTCCCCCATCTTACACTCAGGAGAGGTGGTGAGGGAGTTTACAAACCGAGATTGTCGGATACACCAAATGCTGTTAACATTAACTAAAACGAAATTAATTGCATTTAAGTAAATGAAGTTAATCCCTAGGCAATCTACTACCCTAAACAATCTCATTATAGTATTTATAGTATAGTTAATTTAATTAGTATTTTAGTTTAGTGTTAGTATAAATTATATTCCATTTGTAGCACCTAGATAAAGTTAGGTTATGACAATCATGGTAGTAATCTCAACCAATCCGTGTGAATACGATACCTGACCGAAAGGTTTATTGTACAAAAACTTGACCCGTACACTTGCGGTGAAAGTGGCGATGCATAATTGCGGCTACCAGTAGTGGAAATCACGAATTTTGTAAATGGAATGATGAATTGTGGATTGGATACGATTTGGGAGGATGAAAATAGAGAGATTTGGGATTTTAGAGGTAGTTGTGGCAGTTTTAAAATGAGCGATATTGTTTTATTCGAACAGAGACTTCATCGCCATGGCGGTGGGATCATTGTCTCGGTGGTGGAGTGCATTTTTTAAAACCTAAACATTCTATCATTTCACCGCCTCGGTGGTGAATCGACTTTTTAAATATCATTGCAACCTGAAGTTTCACCGCCTCGGTGGTGAAGCGTTTTGTTTAAAACTTGACATCCTATATTTTCACCGCCTCGGTGGTGAACCTCCTTCTGGTTTTTCATGATTTCATCAAGTTTTCACAACAAGGCTCCAAACCACGCGCTTCCACTTTGCTAGTTCAACGATTTTAAGTGCGAAACACATCCCTGAGTATTCATATTCCTCAATTCACCTCCAAACATGCTCCAAGACCACTCCGGCCTCCAAAAAGTAAATAGTAGTACAAGTTGGGCAAAATCGTACCCTCGATTTTATATCAAAAAGTGCTTGATTTACTATCCCCAACTGGACGTAGCGAATTCCAAGATCAGTCGCCAACGAGGAAGATACTCTTCACAACTCGCTTTTTATTTCCGAAGTAACATTTGATCCGCTCCCCATTGACTCAGAAAATTCGTCCGTCATCGCCTTCCAATTCGACGGAGCCAAATAGAATTACATGTTTCATCCAGAATGGTCCAGACCACCGGGACTTCAACTTTCTAGGAAATAGCTTCAGCCGAGAATTGAACAACAGAACTTGTTGACCCGGGCTAAACTCTCTCCTCTCTGTTTTCTTGTCATGCCACCTCTTTGTTTCGTCTTTGTAGAGCCTGGCATTTTCATATGCTTCATTCTGGAATTCCTCCATTTTATTGAGTTGGATGAGACGTTGTTCACCTGAAGATTTTATATCAAAGTTCAATTTCTTTATCGCCCAAAAGGCACAGTGCTCCAACTCAACTGGCAAATGACACATTTTTCTAAACCCAACCGATACGGAGACATGTCGATTGGTGTCTTAAAAGCCGTGCGATATGCCCATAGTGCATCATCCAACTTCACCGCCCAATCCTTGTAATTAGAATGAACAGTTTTCTCCAAGATTTGTTTGATCTCCTTGTTAGATACTTCGGCTCGGCCGTTTGTATGTGGATAGTACAACAGTGCCACCTTATGCGTTACCCCATACTTTTTCAACAAAGTATTGAATATTTTGTTATAGAAGTGGGTTCCTTCATCACTAATTATGGCTCGAGGTGTCCCGAACCAATTCATGATGTTTCTCTGAAAGAACTTAAGAACCACGTTAGCATCATTGGAAGGCATTGCCACAGCTTCGACCCACTTAGACACGTAGTCCACCGCCAATAGAATATACTCCTGATCGAATAACGATAGAAATGGTCCCATAAAGTCTATACCCCATACATTAAATAACTCCAATTCAAGAATAGACATTAGTGGCAACTCATGCCTTTGTGAAATGTTACCCACCTGGTAGCATCGATCGCAAGTTTTCACAAAAGTATATGCATCTCTAAACAATGATGGCTAGTAAAAACCTAACTGAAGCACTTTTGCGGCTGTCTGATTCTCTCCAAAGTGGCCACCACAAGGTGATAAATGGCAGTGATAAATAATACTCGCCATCTCTTCCTCTGGAACACATCGCCGGATCACCTGATTAGCCCACTTCTTGAATAGCAACGGCTCGTCTCACGTATAGTGCCTCGAATCGAATAGGAATTTCTTCCTTTGGGCACTTGTAAGATCCGATGGTAACACTTTGCAGCCTAGAAAATTTATGATATCTGCAAACCACATAAATGTTGTGTCAATTTTGAACAACTGCTCATCAGGGAACACCTCTGTAATAAAGGACTCATCACCAATGTCTTCTTATACCAGTCGGGATAAATGATCAGCAATAATGTTTTCACTCCATTTTTTGTCTCTTATCTCCTCATCAAACTCTTGCAACAAGAGATCCACTTGATTAGACACAGCTTGGCATCTTTCATGGAGAATAAGTATCAGATGGCGGCATGATCCATATAGATGATCACCTTGGATCCTATAATGTAAGATCAGAACTTATCACATGTAAAAACAATCGCCAGCATCTCTTTCTCGGTTGTAGTGTAATTCTCCTGTGCATCGTTCAAAGTCTTGCTTGCATAATATATGGATCGAAAGATCTTTTCCTTGCGTTGGCCTAAAATCGATCCAACAGCATAGTTGCTATCATCGCACATTATTTCAAATAGCTCGTTCCAATCCAGAGCAACTATTATAGGAGTCGTGATCAACTTTTCCTTCATTGTATTAAAAGCTTTCAATTAAGCTTCGTCAAATTTGAATGGGGTGTCCTTCTCAAGTAAGTGACACAATGGCTTCACCATCTTTGAAAAGTCATTGATAAAGTGCCGGTAGAAGCCGGCATACCCCAAGAAACTTTGGACTCCCTTCACATTTATCGGATGTGGAAGTTTTTCAATTGTTTCAATCTTGGCTTAGTCTATTGGTAGGGCGTAAAATACGCCACTACTTACACTCACAAGTATACGAGATCTAAGTTTTAGTATAGTGTGATCGTGAAAGATCGGGTTATTGTATCCACAAGGATTGGTATAGTTACTATTGAATACCGTGTTTGTTGTGACCTAATTTTATCTAGGCGAAAAACAAATATAATTAATTAATTAAACTAATACTAATATAACCTAAATTAACTACACTAATATGCTAATATGTTTTAGGGTGAAGAATTGCCTAGGGATTAACGTGTTTACAAATACGTGTTCGATTTCGATTTACTCACGTTTACAGTGTTCAACCTATTTGACAATCTCGGTACGTAAACTCCATTGCCACCTCTCCCAAGTGTAAGTCTGGGAAATACATGACTTCGAGCCAACGAAGAAGTCCCCCTCAACGTCTTAATGACCTTAGGTTACATGAGTCTCGCCCAGCGTCATTGATTGCACACAATCCAACTCTCTCCCAAGTTATTGGATCGTCGCGTTATATTTACCCTATCAACAATCTCCGTTCTAAAACTCCCTCGCTACCTCTCTCAAGTGTAAGATGAGGGATATAACGCAACTTTCAGTCAACGAAGAAGTCCCCCTCAATGTCTTAACGACCCTAGGTAGCGTGTGTCTTGCCCCCACGTCATCGATTGTCCACAATTCAAACCCTGACCAGATTATAGAATCGTGGCATTTGTTTACCTTAATCCGAATCCGTGGTTTGTCAAAACATTGTATTCTCCATTTATCTAACTAGGCATGATAAACAAATAATACGATAAATACAATCAAACTACGAAGAACAATCACAAACGAAACACTGAAATCATCCAAACAAAAACATATTTATAAATATATCGTTAATCCCTACTACAATCCATATTTAACTTATGGTCATAACCATATAAACATATAAATCGATATAAACATGCTCACATGATCCTAAGATAAAGAAATAAGGAAAAACAATCGAAGAACTTAGCCTCGTCCGAAGATAAACCGCTAAGAACGCTTAACAATCGATTCACCGTCTTCTCCACTTCGAGATGTGAGCTCCACCTCTAAAACTCCTAAACCTAGGCTTAAATATAGACTAAGGTACTCAAAAAACTAAGAGAAGCTGGAGAAGGGGGAGGAGATGGGGTATTTATAGCCAAAATATCTCAAGACTGTGCAGGGGATTTTCGCCTAGGCGGTGGATTCTTCGCCTAGGTGGAGTTAGGTCGGTTTGGTTGATCGCCTAGGCAGTGAAGTAGGTGGTGGATGTGGAAGAACATTTTGTTGGATTTTTGCCTAGGCGGTGGATTTCTTCGCCTAGGCGATCGGCTGTTAGTAGCCCATCTTCGTTTTCTGCTGGATTTCTACCTAGGCGAAGGAATCTTCACCTAGGTGGTGGTCCGTCGGTAACATTTTGCTCTTTTCTCAGCTTCGTCACCGCCTAGGCATTGGGCCTGTTTCATATTTTAGCCTCCGAGCTTGTTTATCCACCGTAACTTTGACTCACTTTGGTTCGATCTCATCGTTTTCGCTCTAGTTTTCTATCTTTATCCCCCACACACCTGATTTATACAAAAAGTATGAAAACTAATTAAAACATAGTAAAATACAATATAAACGCTCAAAAACTAACTTAATTCAGTTTGAAAATACGTAAGTGGATCACACCTATCATCTACCTCGAGCCCCTTCAAAGAGACTCGATGACGTAAGACAATTCCTTCTTTAACCATAAAATGGCACTTCTCCCAGTTGAGAACCAAGTGCTACTCTTCACAATTATTGAGAACAAGCGCCAAGTTATACAAGCAATGATTAAAGGACAAACCAAAAACTGAAAAGTCATCCATGAAAACCTCCATAATGTCTTCCACCATATTCAAGAATATTGCCATCATACACCATTGGAATGTGCCCGGCGCATTGCATAGACCAAACAACATACGTCAGTAGGCAAACATCCCATACGGGCATGTAAAGGTCGTCTTCTCCTGGTCTTCCGGTGCTATGGCTATTTGATTATACCCCGAGTATCTATCAAGAAAATAATAATGATCGTAGTCGGCAAGACGATCAAGCATTTGATCAATGAATGAAAGCGGGAAATGATCTTTCCTTGTTGCCTTGTTCATTTTTCGATAGCCAATACACACTCTCCACCCAATGATGGTTCGTATCGGAATAAGATCATTCTTCTCATTTTTCACAACCGTCATACCGCATTTCTTTGGCACCACCTGAACTGGACTAACCTACTCGCTATCAGATATAGCATAAATAATTCTTGCGTTCAAGAGCTTCAACACCTCCGCTCTAACAACTTCTTTCATTGCCGGATTTAGCCTCCATTGATGCTCAATGTAAGGTTTGAACGAATCATCCATTAAGATCTTGTGCATGCATATGGTTGGGCTAATTCCTTTGATGTCGGAAATAGACCACGTAAAGACGGATCTATGCCGTTTCATAATTTTTAGCAACTTGTACTCTTTCTCCTCCATCAAGGATGATGAGATTACAACCGGATTAGTTAGATATTTCCCCAAAAAGATATACCAGAGGTGATCCGGTAATTGCTTGAGTATTAATCCACCGTGAGGCGGATTGGATAGTTCGGGAGAACTAACTTCTTCCATTATAGCCACATAAATTGGATCATCTACGTCTTTAGATTGAACCTCCATAGCAAGAATGTAGTCCACAATACCAACTTTCGTGGTTGAGCCCTCCTCACCAAAATCCACCATAGATAAGGAATTTGTGAGTGTATACTCCAATAAATCCATATCCACATTTTCATGAAAGAATTCCCTCACACACGAGTGAACAGCATCTACTCGATTGTATGTAGTATATTCATCCAAAAATTTTATAGTGTTGAAAATGTTGAACTTTGCCTCATCTTTATTAACTCGCAATATCAAATTGCCATTGTGCACATCAATTAAAGCCTTTCTCATTGCAAGAAAAGGCCTTACAAGGATGATTGGAATCTCCCTATCCTCCTCCATTTCTAACACGACAAAGTCCAACGGGAAGATAAACTTGTCCACCTTTACCAAAACATCCTCAATAATCCCTTTCGGATAGGTGAATGATCAGTTCGCCATTTGAAGAGAAATTGTGGTTGGCTTAGCATTCCCGAGCCCCAACGTTCGGTAGATAGAAGATGACATCAAGTTGATGTTAGCACCAAGATCACACAGTGCTTTCTGAAAATTAGATTTCTCGATAGTACACGGAATTGTGAAACTACCGGAATCCTTCAGCTTTTCAGGCAATTTCCTTTATAGAATAGCACTACATTCCTCCGTTATTTTCACTATCTCATATTCCTCCAACTTCTTTTTCTTCGTCATGATGTCTTTCAAGAACTTTCCATTGTTGGGTATTTGTTCTAACGCATCCGCAAAAGGTATGTTGATTTGTATTTTCTTGAAGATATCAAGAAACTTTGCAAATTGATGATCTAACTTCTTCTTTTGGAATCATTGGGAATAAGGCAAAGGTGTAGTTAGAATCGGTGGATTGTCTGGGAATGTAATTCTCCCAGGAATCACCCTTTAATCTCCTCTCTTTTCTTCCATTTTCTCTTTTTTTTTTCTTCTCATTTTTCTCCTCAATTTCTTCATTCTTCTCCTCCTTTCTCTGAACAACTTCTTCATCAACTTCTTCCTCCATATTTCTCCTTAGTTTATTAATGTCAACATCCTGGCTTACCCCTGGCTCTTCCTCCATTGGTTTTCTTGCTTCAACCTCTTTTCCACTTCTCAGCGTAATAACCTTGCATTCCCTCGGGTTAGTTTCCGTATTGCTAGAAAACTTTCCCTTGGTCTGCTCTTGGATCGCACTTGCAAGTTGCTCGATCTGAGTCTCCAATGATTTCACACTAGCATTTGTATTTGTATATGTGGTCTCAATAGAGTCAAGCCTCATCTCATGCTTGTTAAGCCTGTTGTGTATCTCGCGCAAGATTATTTGTGTTTTCTTCATGAAAGATCCTATCATATCCTCCAAGTTTGAATTTTGATTTAGAATTTGAGGTTGTTGCATTTGACGGTTTTGTTGCATTGGATAACCTTGAGCCTGATTGCCATAACCAGGAGGTGGCCGCAATGTGTTCTAATTATTCACATAGGGAAAACTTTCATGGTTACGAAGTCCAAGATGATAGTGAGTTGGAATATTGGCGGTGGGCCTGAAAGTATAAGCCCGATTGTTAACGAAGTGATATTCTTCGAACTCACTATCCACTCCTAGTTGAGAACTGTTTTCCACATTCTCCACTTCACGACTTGATGAAGCATCTTTAGTTGAGAAGGCGACCAATTGATCCGAGAGTTTAGAGACTTGGGCCGATAAGGTAGCAATGTGATCAGCTTCTTGAGTTGAAGCTATCTTTCTTCCTGTGTTCCTCTTGTTTGGCCATTGGTAATTATTGGCCGCCATTTCCTCCAATAGCGTATTTGCTTCAGGTGGTGTTTTAGACAACAATGATCCTCCTCAGGCTGCATCAACTATGGTCCTTGTCTGGCCATCCAGCCCATTATAGAAGAGTTGGGTTTGAAACCAATCTTGATACCTATGTTGGGGGCACCGACACAATCGATACTTAAATCTTTCCTACACTTCGAACAGTGGCTCGTAGTTCCTCTGGAGAAATTACGCTATTTCGCCTCTGAGTTGAGAAGTCTTTGAAGGCGCAAAAAACTTAGTAAGGAACCTTTGAGAAAATTACTCCCAAGTGTTGATACTTCTAGGTTGAATCAATTGTAACCAACCCTATGCTCAGTCACGAAGTGAAAACCGAAATAATCTCAACCGTATTACATCCTCGGCAACACCGTTGATCTTTACTGTATCACAAATCTCTAGAAAGGTAGCCAGATGGACGTTTGGGTTCTCATGCAGATTGCCTCCATATTGGTTCTGTTGAACCATATTAATCAAGGCGAGCTTTAACTCGAAGTTGTTGGCATGGATCGGCTGCCTCTGAATTCCTGAGTAGTTATCGAATATTATAAGCCGATAATAGTCCCTAAGGACCCTTTATGGAACTTCTTTCTCCAAAGGCGGCTACGGTAGTGCCTGCGGTACCTGCGGTTGTTGAGGCATATTTGGCATATAGTCGTCTCCACCATCGGCCATAGTGTGAACTTGGCTTCTTCTCTCTCTCCTTATCCTTGTCAAAGTGTGCTCTATCTCGGGATCAAGAGTAAAGAATTCTAAACTTCGACTTTATCGCATACACTGCTCGATCACAACAAATTAAAAAAATTAAAAAAAAATAATGAATTAAATTAAATGAACATAAATTAAAAGAATTGTCTAGATTACTATTCAACCACTTGGTCACAATATCAACCAAATCAAAACACTGTGTCCCCGGCAACGGCACCAAAAACTTGGACGCGACTAACTTTTTCACGTCTTAATATACTCGCAAGTGCACAAGATCAAGTTTTAATATAGTGGACCTTTCGATTAAATATCGTCCTCTAGGAAACGCGTTTGATTAATTGAATACCGCGATTTTCATAGTCTTATATTATCTCGACGGTTCAAGAAATGTTTGAACCTAAAAACTATTGGGTTAATTCTAATTAAATGGATTACCTAGGGATTGATTTAATTCATTTAATACATGTTTGACTTTGTTTAATTAACAATAACAGTGTTTGTCCTATCCGACAATCTAGGTATCTCAAACTCGCTCATTACCTCTCCCGAGTGTAAAATGAGCGATTATATGACTTCGCGTTAACGCCGAAGTCCTCCTCTAGCATTTTATATAACACATAGTCACATGAATCTTGACCCAACCTCATGGATTGCACACTTTCTAACACCCTCCCAGGTCGTTAGATTGTCGTGATGTGTTTTACCCTAATCCGAATCCGGGGTTACCTCTCCCGAGTGTCAAACTCCGTATTCTCAAAACCAACCCCAATACCTTAACAAGCTATTAAAATTGTAATAAAATGGTAAGCACAATCGGATTTAGATGAACAATTGTTAAAGTAACATATATTCACTCAAACATATATTTACATGAGTTACATCAATCCCTAGATAATATTTATCTAGCCTACCATGATCTTAACCATACATATATTAAAATAATAAGGATTCATCATCATTTGATATAAAAAGTTTAAGTTACAAAGATAGAAACAAAGGAAGAACGATCAAATCTTTAAGTAGAGTGCTCCACGGTCGCCAAAGATCGGTCCTGAAATGATTCCTCTTCTCTAAATGTTGAATCACCTCTTTGAGCTCTCAAAATATGCTTAATATCATCTATCACAAGTGTGGAACATCCTTGACAAATGGGGGAAACAAGGGTTTAAATAGAAGGCTTCAAAATATCTAAAAATAGATATTTTCAACACAGAGAGACCGCCTTGGCGGTGAGTTAAGTCGGTTAGCTTTACCGTTGTGGTAGTGAAATAAAATCTAAACTCTCTGTACTTTCACCACCTAGGCGGTGGATTCCCGCTGCGGTGGTAAAACAAAACCTAGGCTCTCTAGACTTTCACCGCCTCGACGGTGACACTAGCATAGCTCACTGGACTTTCACCGCCTCGTTGGTGAATGACCGCTGGGGCGGTGACTTCTGAACAATTCTCCCTGCATCTCCCCCATCTCGGTGGTGGGTTTGCTATCCTGAAATCTTGATTCTTTTACCGTTTTTCCATCGCTTCTCTTGTTTATCACTTTATTACGTCCCTACACCTAATTTACATAAAACAAACAAAACGCAATAAAATATTACTAAAACACTCGAAAACTACCAAATTCAGCTTAGAAGTAGATAGGTATTTCTAACCTATTAGTAGTGGTATAGTCAGTGATGCCTACCTTGGAAAGAAAGTCAAATGCATATTTAGCCTGAGAGAAAAAGTATCCATTGTAATCAACTGAAACTTTGAGACTAAGAAAATAATTAAGCATTCTAAGGTCTTTCATCTTGAATGGACCACTAAAATAATTTTTGAGTTCAGAGATTCTATGTAGATCATCTCATTTAAGAATTATGTCATCCATTTATAGTAGAAGAAGAATAATGTAGTTGTCAGTTCTGCAAATAAACAATCATGGATGTGAACCCGAATTGGTGGATGGTGGTGCTAAATTTTACAAACCAAGCACGTGCAGTTTATTTGAGACCATATAGGGCAAGACAAAGGTTGCAAACTTTGTGTTGAGGAGCAGCTAGATCAGGAGGAGAATGCATGTAAACATCCTCAAGAAGGTCACCATTGAGAAAAGTATTCTTGACATCTATCTAAAAAAGTGTCCATTTACGAATGGCAGCGACTGCAAGAAAAGTATGGATAGAAATTAGCCTAGCCACTAAAAACAAATGTCTTTTCGTAGTCAATACCATATTCTTAAGCAAATCCCTTAGCAATGAGTCAGCTTTATAGCATTCAATTGAACCATTAGAAAGCGTTTAGATATTGAACACCCACTTACATTCAATAGGAGTTTTCCCTAAAGAAGGTCAACAAGATTCCAAGTGTGAGTTTTGGCTAGGGCCTGAAGTTTCTCGTCTATTACTTTCTGCTAAAGCGGGTTAGTACTGGTCACCTTATAAGATTGAGCCTTATGCTAATTAAGTATGGTAGAAAAATAATGACCGTCATTGAGATAATATTGAGGATGACTTACCCTATTAGAGCAGCGAGAGTGATTTGGATTGTGGGTCTCAAAAGGAGTCGGTGTTGAATCATCGAACATAAGAGGAGCCTCAAGTATAGTTGTTGGAGTTGGATGAGTGAGATCAGTTGGTGGTTCTAGAGTGGGCTCAACTGGTGGTTCTGGAGTGGGCTCAACTGTTGGTTCTGAAGTGGGCTCAGTGGTACTTAGAACTGCATCCTCAGAGAATAACTCAAGAGATGAATTAGCAAATAATCTGGATATAGTAATGGTTGATATATCAAAGAACCGTAAATAAGAAAACATTTGATACTCCTAAAAAAATGACATGACAAGAGATATGAAGAGTTTTAGAGATAAAATCCCCGCACCGACACCCTTTATATACAATTCCATACCCTAAAAAAAACATAGGTAGATCCTTGGTTTTAGCCTGTTGTACTTATGTGAATTGAGAAGAACAAAACAAATACAACCAAAGAATTTGAGTTAAGAGTAAGAGGGAGCGTTACCGAAAAGATGCTCAAATGGAGACTGATGCGGAATTTTAGTGGAACGGACAAAGTTTATTATGTATACTGCGGTTAGGTCCATCTCAACCCAAAATCACTCAAGACAAGATGAAAAAGTGAGGAGAGCATGAACTGTGTTAAGAATGTATCTATGTTTGCATTCGGCTCATCCATTTTATTTGGAACTTACATGACACAAGCGGTAGGAAAGCGTTCCATTTTTGTAAAGTGTGCATGTTGAGAAAAGCACGATCCTTGTATTCTATTGTATTATTTGAGCGAAAAACTTTGGTTCAAGAAAGATGGGTTTCAACTATTGAAGAAAAATCAGAATATATTTGGAATAGTTCGGATCTATTTTTTTACAAGAAATAACCATGTAGATCGAGAATAGTTATCCACAAATATAACAAAATAACGAGAAGCACCCATTATTACTTAAGGAGAAGGCCCCCAAAAAATAGAATGCACTAAATAAAAGGAAGCAAAAGAAATAGACTGACTGTCATTAAAAAGTAAGTTGGTTGTTTTCCAAGTTGACAATTAATACAATTAAAAGACTCATGTTGAACTGAACCTAACAACCGTTAGAAATAAGTGATTTGAGATGGCTAGATGAAATGTGACCTTACTGAGAATGTCAAATATACGATGATGATGATGATGATGACGACGACGACGACGATGATAAGAATGAGGATGATAATAGCGGTAGGGGCGATGGTAGTTGATAGGTGTGATCTACCTATCGATTTCCAAACTGAATTAAGTTAGTTTTTGAGCGTTTATATAGTATTTTATTATATTTTAATTAGTTTACATATTTTTTGTATTAAAACATATGTGTGGGGCAAAAAGATAGGAAACTAGAGCGAAAATGATAAGATCGAACCAAAAACGGTCGAAGAATGGTGGAAAAACAAGCAAGGAGGCAAAATTGTAAAATAAGCCACCGCCGCAGCGTCCAAACCACCGCCGTGGCATGAAAATGCTGAGAAGATCAATATCTTGCTGAACTTCCATCGCCATGGCGCAAGATCTACCGCCGCAGCGCAAGAGATGCAGGATGTTCTTCCTATTCCACCGCCTACTTCACCGCCTAGGCGATCAACCAACCGACCTACCCACCACCGCGACTGTGATCCCATGTCCGCGGCGGTGGCCTCTACATAGCCTAAGATATTTTTTAGATATTTTTGAGATATTTTGCTTATAAATATGCACTCCTCTCTCCTCCTCTTGCACTCCCCGACCATTTGGGAACCTTAGAAGATATCTAAGGGTAGATTTGGGAGTTTCAGAGGGAGAGCTCACATCCCAAAGTAGAGGAAGACAGCGAAGCGATCGTCGAGCGTTCTTAGCGGCGGCTAATCTTCAGACAAGGCTAAGTTCTTCGATTTCTTTGCTTATTTCTTTAACTTAGGAATATGTGAGTATGTTTAGCTCATTCTTTTATTGTAAATGCGGTTATGGATGTAGTTAAACATGGATTGTATAGGGATTAACAATAAATTTATAAATATGTGTTTGGATGATTTTGGTGTTGCGTTTATGTTTGTTCTTTATAGTTTGATTGTGATTATCATATTGTTTGTTTATTATGCTTAGATTTCTAAATAGAGAATACAGGGTTTGATAAACCCTAGATTCGGATTAGCGTAAACAAACGCCACGATCCAATAACCCGGTCGGGGTTAGGATTATGGACAATCGATGACGTTGGGGCAAGACTCATGTGACCTAGGGTCGTTAAGACGTTGAGGGGGAATTCTTCATTGACTCAAAGTCATGTATTCCACTGTATTACACTCGAGAGAGGTGGTGGTAGAGTTTTAGAACTGAGATTGTCAATAGGGTAAACACAACACGACGATCCAATGACCCGGTCGGGAGTTGGATTGTGTGCAATCAATGACGTTGGGCGAGACTCACGTAACTTAGGGTCTTTAAGACATTGAGGGGGACTTCTTCGTTGACTCGAAATCATGTATTCCACTGTCTTACACTCGGGAGAAGTGGCGATGGAGTTTACAAACCAAGATTATCAAATAGGTCGAACACCGTAAACGTGAGTAAATCGAGATCGAACACGTATTTGCAAACACATTAATCCCTAGGCAATTCTTTCCCCTAAAACATATTAATATATTAGTATAGATAATTTAGTTAATTAGTATTACTTTAATTAATTAAATACATTTGTTTTTAACCTAGATAAAGTTAGGTCATGACAAACGCGGTACTCGATAATAATGACACCAATCCCTGTGGATACGATAACCCAATATTTCACGATCACACTACACTAAAACTTTGACCTCATACGCTTGTGAGTAGTCAATACGCGACGATCGAAATCCTCCGTCGTATAGTGGTGATAAAGAGGATAATGGTGATAAAGATGGCGGTGGTAGTGGTGAGGTTACATGACTCGATAACGAGACATAGGGTGGTGGTGATAGGTTTGAGGTAAAAGGTGCAAACTACTAAGCTCAAATAGATGTCCAACTTTACAACCAATACCAAGAGTTTTTCCGATATGAAGATCCTACACACAACAACCACTATTAGAAATTATCACTTCCAGTCTCTATTAAAAGAGTTGCCCAACAGATAAGAGATTTAAAGTAAATTTCAAAATTAAATACATGTTAGTAATAAAATGATGTGAAGTCGAAGTCTTACCGATATAAGTAACACTCATTTAGGAACCATTAGCAGTATGAATAGTAAAAGAATTCATGGTAGATAGTTTGGATTAAAAGATGTTAGGATTAGAAGCCATATAATTACAACAGGCAAAATCAAAGAACCAAGAAGAATTACCTATAGTAAGTGAAAGGGCAGGGGAAACGTTTGTACCGTAATCGAAGATAATTTTTTGTTGGCCCAAAGATATACCCAAGAGGGGGGTGAATTGAGTAGTGACAAAAATTTAAACATAAGTTATCAATTTCTCAAATTAATTATTATCTTATTAAGTAGCGGAAATGTATTTAACTAAGTACACACCCAAATAACATAAATATAATAACGCAACACACAACAATTTATTTTGATTTGGTAAACTACTCTTACCTACGTCTAGTCCCCCGAGCTGTACAGGGATTTCGCAATCCACTAACCTTTTGATTCCTTTCCCAGATAGAAACCAAATCTTTACAATCTTAATTCTTTTTGCATGCTTAGAATCAACCTTTACACACTCACACTATTACACTTATCATTTTCACAAGTTTAGGAAGAATCTTATCTCACTCAAATTTTATTACAAGAAGAACTAAAACCTAATCATTTAAAAGGCTAAAGATTAACCTCATCTTTTTCGCAGGCTTAAGATATGTTCAATTTCTACCACCTCCAAAACAATTATGCTCAATTTATGTTTCAAATACTACGTGATAAAATCTATGTGAGGCACAAATCTAATTTACTCAATTTAAAGCGCAAACAATAAATAATCTAATTTCACAAATAAAAATCTTTTTAAAATATTCCCATGATATAAGATTAGAAAACGATTTTTCTAAAACACTTAACCCAAGTAAATTAACAAATAATATAAGTAAGCAAATTAATTTACTTGGAAAGTTCTCACTGAGATTTCTTGAAAACAATGAAGACACAGACCGATGACCAAATTTTTTCGTCCTTTGATCAAGAACTCTTTCGATAATACTCTATTATAAATTTTTCAACATAAAATTCTCTCTTATAATAGCGAAAGTTGAATGTTCTTGATTGATCCATTTGAAAATCGCAAGTCTTTATATATAGATTTCTAACTAGATCTTCAACAGCTAGTTTTCAAATTACAAGACCTTGAATGACTATTTAATATCTATATCATATTCTATCAAAATATGTGTGTTTCATTTAAAAAGACATTTAGAAAAGCTCGATTTGGTCCCCAAAATTCTTTATAATCAAAAATTTTAATGATAGGAAGTAGTTGTAAAATTCAATTAAAAGAATAATTTAATATATGGACAAAATAAATAGAAAATTAGAAATATATGATATATTATAGTAAAATACCCAAATCCCTTAAAAACCTCCTTGAAAATTGTTCAAAACAAGGTAATTTGGCTCAAAAATCGAAATAGTCAACTATTGATTGTCCAACCCGATTGTTTGACTGACCCAGATGTCGGTCGACCACCCTATCAAGGGTCAACTTTATGACTGTTGCATTGTCTGCGGTCGGTTGACCAATCTCCCAGTTGGTTAACCAAATCGCCTAGTGTGTTTTTCCTTGTTTTTTCTTCGTTTCAGCTATTGGATTCATTAGTCGACCCATCCAAACTGTCAGTTGACCGAACTGACTAGAAAATACACCCTCTTATGTTTTAAAAATAAAACATTTTTATGATTTTAACACTTTATAAAAATTATTTAGGATCTTATACTTATCACTTCTTACCTTGGTACTTATAAGTTTATTCATTTTAAAGTGTCATGCGTGATCCTAATTCAGGTTGCATTAAGAGCATAAAAGTAATGATTTGTTTTACCTAAGAATTAAAAAAATATTCGATGCTTCAAAGAATCTTCAATGTCTTTAATTTGCACCCGTCTTAAATCTCTTTATAAAATCTTCGTCTTGCAAATCTTCAACCATTAATATTTTTTGATTCAATCTTTTTTTTTCATTTAAACATATGGAATTTATAATCTAAAATCACTCAATAAACCCATTAGTTCCATAAAATATCAACGTTTAATTGTCCATCAAAACATTAAGTTCAACAATTGTTTTGAATAATGAATCTATATCCGCAATAGAGATGGTAACAATAGTAGAGGTATGATCAGAATCTTTTTTGGCTATAAGAATTGTCGAGGAAGAACAACTCTTTGACATCTCATTGAATTAGATCAACATTATACAACAAAGTATATTGTATGATATGAATATAGACAAACCGATGTTATAGATGGATTCAAAATGTTAAAATTATCCAGGAACCGATCTATAGTCTTGAAGAACAGATTGATGAACACTTGAACCAGTTAGACCACCGTGATGAACTGAATCAACAATATAAAAGGAAAAATATTGTATAATCCGAATTTGAGTAAATAGAGGCCACAGATAGATCATAACGCCAAAATTAGCCAAGAACCGGTATTAGATCTCCAAGAATCGATCCAAAAATGGGTGAACCAGACAAACAAAGTCCTACCCTGAACCAATTAACAGTAGGCGTTGACCAGGGCTGATATGGCGAATGAGTTGGCAAAAAACCATGATGTGGCCCTTACCTGGTAGGGTTTTCAGCTGATGTAGTGCTGACGTGTCTAGCACATGGCACTAATGTGACGGTAATGTGGCAACCACATGGAGATGATGTAGTAACTGAGAATAAGATTTCACTTGAATGCCACGTAATATGGCAGGTTGGCGTGGCACAGTTACCAACGTGGATGATAAAGTGTCACTAACCTAGCAGTGACGTAGCACAATAGTAGAATTGACGTGGATGTGAGTGGTTCACACACGACGGAGGCACTCGTCTTCAGGTAACGTGTGTGAGCGTGTGAGTGACCCAATGGCAATGGTGTTTGTGTCATTTTTCTTATCTCTTAAAGACAAATGTGATGGTATAGAAGGTGTTGAATTTGGATTGATATTGAAACCTATAGCAGTCAACAAAAGTGACTGCAGCATTGGGAATATTGTTGGCAAATGGACGTGGGTAGAAGCTCTAACGACAGTGATTTTGGTGGCGTTGGAATCATCTTGTCAAGATAAAGGTGATGGTATGATTGTTGTAGATATCAAGGCGACAATTTGGCCTGTAACAGCCAACAAATATGATGGCGACGGTGGTGAGGGCGCACGAGAAGCCCGTTGGCGATAATGTTGGTGTCTTTGAACTAGTTTTGACAAAATGAGTTTGATGGTAGGGTGTTGAATTATAAAAACAGGGTTAGCAGCGACACGATGGAAGACTTGAAAAGATTAGGGAAGAAATTTAGTAGGAATAGGGCCAAGAAGAATTGGCTCTTGATACCATGTTAGAATAACTGATAAGCGAAATATTGGGAGAACATGGAGCGATTATATCGATATATGCGAAAGTTATAATTACAGAGATATAGGGAGTCTATATACTGGAGATGACAAAGGTAACTCTCTTGGGTTAGAGTTTGATTTTTCCAGTGAGACTAGGATTTGACATAGTAGGTCAAGGCCAATATACATATATTAACAAGTTTCAATGGAATAGCTCTTTCGATTTGTATAGTGGTTTAGAAACACTCAAGTGATCGATGTAAGAAAACAATCTAATACTCGCCCTTTAGTGCAACTCTCGTTTTGTATGAATGATTTGATTATAAGAGAATGAATAACGAATTCTCATAACATTGACTTTGATACTATATTAGGAGGTTTCAACTCAAAATCATATGATTTCAAGGGGAGTAATTCTTTTGACCTATATAGTAGTTTGGAAACTCTCAATTGGTTGATATGGGACAGAAATCTGACATATATATATATATATATATATTTAATAAACATATGATTATATATTAATGAGCAGAAGGGTCTCCCTTACTATACGGTAACAATATACCATGTAATCTGCAAGACCCTAACAAATAACAACAAAAGAAGTTCAGTTGAGGCCGCTAACCCCTAACACATGCCCAAATAGGTATCTCGGGGCCCAACCTTACAAAGCAAAAAATAAACACCAAAATATTTATACATCATTGTTATACTTACAAATGGTCAAAAAGACCAATATATATCTTTAGATCTCGACTAGTAAGACTAAAAAAGAGAGTGAATTGTCAATGCTTCATCAACCGAGAAGCTCTAAAGATTATTTGTTTTAAGAAATCAAACATGCAAGCTCTTGACTACATCACCTTGGTAACATCTGGCAGTGTCACACTCGTTCCAATTGTTGCAATAGACTTCCAAGCACAATGACTACCTTGAAGTAAATGATGAAGCTCACACCAAGACCCACCTTACTACCCAAAGATGAACTTAAAAAAAATAAAAAAAATTATACTTCCTATGGATCTGGATTCTCTCTCAAGGGAAGGGAAGAATCCATTCTGATAAAAGTTATACTTTTACCCCACATACAAGAAATAGGACAATGAAAATAGGAAGACTCCCCTTTCAACTATGGGACTATAATCTATGAAACAAAATAAAAAAATAAGAGCAAAAAGAACTTTGCAAAAACAAAAGTTCGTAAATCACCATATCATCACTCGTTCCTTCTCCGCTTTCCTTTATTCGATCTATCTTTAAAGAAGGAAATCATGAGTGATTCATATTGCCAGCAGATATTGAAACTCATAATCATAAGGAATCTTCTCAATAATAGTTGAGAAATTGGCATGGTTGAGGCCTCTAAAGCATTCGACCATTGATTTTCTGAGTGACCCAGATGTGGGAAGCTGGTGGCACAGCCATTCCACCAGTAAGTCCAAGTTGGGAGCAAAATCACCGGTGTTCCGGAGGAGGAGCTCCGGCAATGCTATCTTTTTGCCGGCGGTCACGATGATTGAGGCCATTAGGTACTCCAGCTTTGATTTCTCTAACTCTGATACGACACTTTCTGATGTGTAGATTCTCACCTGCATGCACGTATTAAATTAAGATGAATTTATTCTTGGAAACTTTACCTGACTCTACACAGCTAAACTTACCGCAGGAGAAGAAAATGTTCCACAACAAAGGGCAAATGTGACATTGGGATCTGATGTTTCTAATCCATAAATTTGACGAACAATTCCCTCTCTATCATCCTTCTCTCCTTTCTGCAGGCGGTAGTCCTATCAGTTTCTCTTTCTTTTCTTTTTTTAAATTTCACTTTGCACCCGATTGTTTGAGTGCAATCTTAATGTTTAATGTTTGAATTTTCACAATGCACCCCTTGAAGTTTGATTTTGCCTCTCACGTGCATCATAATTGACGAAAAAACCAGATAAAAAAATCAACACGTGTAGTGTAAGTGTTGTTGTTCTAGTAATTAAGATGATCGAAATATGATGATTGGACCAAGTAAAGGAAAAATTCAAACTTCAGGAGTACATTTCGAAAATTGAAATATCAAAGAGCACATTGAAATTGTACTCAAACATTGGGGGTGCAAAGTGCGAGTTAGCCTTCAGAAAAACACTACTTTGAAAATTATAAGATTTTTTTTAATTAAAAAATATTTTATCCAAAAATACTTTTACTTAAAACTGAAAAGTAAAATGAGAAAATCGAAAGAATCTTTGAGAGTTTCAAGATGAGTTATTGGTGTCATCCCAGGAAAGACCTTTTCATTATGAAGAATTTCATCATTGGTAAAGATAGATCAAGTAGACAGATATATATCCAAGTAGATCGATCTCTTAAACTATGAAAATGGAAGGAAAAATAATTTGTTTGTCTCAAATAGCTTCATGTATTTGTTCCCAGGTAACTGAGAACAGAAAATAGAAACAGAAACCAAAAATATATTCTTTCAGGATTTTAGAATAAATTTCTAGGAAAAGAAAACCAAAAATTTACCTCTTTCGTGAAGGAAGATGTCGGTTTTCTCAAAATATAATGCTCAATGGCTTGAGCATTTATTGTGTTGCCTCCAATATTTAGAGTTGCCTAAAACCATTAGAATTTAGGTCAGGATTAGGATTTTTAAATACATGAGTCGGAAATATTTGGGGAATTAAACATGAAATTCAAATCAAATGTCGTGCATTTGAACTTCGGGGTTCCTAGAGTTGAAGGTTGCCTATGCAGGTTCGAGATAGAGATAGGATTGGAATAATTATTTCATTCTTATTCTTATGTTTGGCACAAAAGATTAAATTTCATTTCCATTACTAAGAATTTCTAATCTTACAAAACATGAGATTAACCAATAGTAAGATAAATTTGGTATTAGTTAATCCCAATTACATGGGATTAGGTTTTAATTATTCATCAGCCAAAAAACGAGATCAAATACTAACCAAATTCGAATGAAATTTAATTAAATTAGTTATTATACCGTTAATTAAATTATTATATTACCCTTTCATGTCATTCCAATACTACGTGTAATTTCTTTTATCTCTAAATATAGGAATGATAATGACCATTTCATTTCATTACCATATTAATTTCAATCCTATTGTCATTTTTTTCCAACGTACTAAATGCAATGGAAGTGTGTTTAATTAAAAGTATTTTGCAACCAATGAGTAAAATGTGTATCAAATTTATTCGATTATTGCACTTTTCCCCCTTGCATTTTGGCTTATTTTTACTCTTAATTTAGAAATAGACACTTTATCTCTTACTAAAATGAGAAGGTATTAGTTGTTAAAAACCTCTCCAAATCCAAAACAGACTCCCAATTGTGGAACACATATTTGCTACTCAAATGAACTCTTATTGGGATTATAGTTTCATCCGATCATACTACAATTTAAAACATAAAAATTCATAAAAACACTAACACTCGACCTTCAAATGTATCACCCCTTTCGAAAAAGTATTAATTTCATATGAAAAATCGAACTTTTAAAACATTAACAAATTATATTATTTTTTTATAAGTTCTTCATAGTCGAAATATGTTTTTCCTATGTCTTAGTGGGGTGTAGAATCCAATTGAAACCAATTTTGAAATGTAAGGTTTCCACTGAAATCATAATCCTGACATTTGATCAGTATCAAAATCAATTCTGGTGAATTTTTTGAAATTAAAAAAAAAAAAAAATGTTTTATAGCCAAAATGGAGTGATTTAGACCAAATTAATTTAAAAGAACTCATTAAAATGCGTGTATGATTCACATATATGAAGATCCAAACCAGTTTTTTGAGTTATCCATGAAATCATGAAAATTATTCAATGTTGTTTATTTCTTACGATATACATATACCTCAAGAGGTAAACTGAAAACAGTCAAAGTATAAAGGGCGAAATTCTTAGGTAGGATAATTTAAAGAGAGATTTCACAATTTTTTTTTTAAATCTCTTGTATGGGTATTACTAAAAGAGATTTGTAAAATCTATTCAATTTTTAAATGGAATTTCGAAGGGAGAAAATAAGATTTTCAAATCCCTTCAAAACAGATATTACTTCCAAATCCCTCTAAAGAGGAATTTCACTTCTCCTAATAAGTATAATAAGAATTATATTTGTAATATTGTGTTGTTAAAATAGGTATAAAAATAGTACAATTGAAATAGTATAATTAAAATGATATTACTAAAAATAGTAAAATTAAAACTATATAATAGGTATCCAGTAGGTATAAAAATGGTATAGTTAAAATGTTATTACTAAATTTTTATTATTAAAATTATATTATTAAATTATTAAAATAAAAATTATATTATTAGGTATATTTTCACATTTTTTATTAATAAAATTTAATGGATTTTAAAATTTTTGTATACAAATTCTTCATTTAAAATAGTTATCAAAATAAAGAATTTATAAATGATGGGATTTTAAACTCTAGAATTTTAAGATCTCATCGTTTGGAATTCCAGAAATTTATGATGTACCTTGTTCATGAGTGTCAGCAATTTCTCAGGGCTAGAAGGGACTCCATATTGAATATACCCCTAAAAATAAAAATTCAATTGTAAATATTAAATAGTGAATATGATAAAAGTATAAACAGAGGAAATTATTAAAAAAAAAAAAAATGGATTTATTCAAAATGTACATGCATGATGCAGGCATTGTACATGTTGATCCAAAAAGCCAATTTCTGGGGGTGACTCAAATATCTCACTTCCACCTTCTCTAGCGTGTTCAATAACATCCTGTGATCCCAAAAGGAAAAAAAGAAATTATCAAATCTAATTGTTTGTATGTTCCAATATTCAATCAACCACAAGGGAAATTATCAATAACATTAGATTCACTTTTTAAGGGCCATATATTTTTTTTTACATACCTGAGCTTTTTCAGCAAAGGAATAGAACTCGAATTGGAGATGAATTTGGGGTCCAACGAGCTAGCCGTGAATCTAACCAAGTTCTTATAAGGCCCTATGTCCCTCGGAATCGATTCTTCAGAATCAAAAATCCCAAACGGGTCTTGCTGCCTTGATTCCTTGTGCAACATGAGCCCGTTTGCCTTCATATTCGAGCTGTTATCAACCCTAAAACTCAACGAAAATAAATTTGGAGACCTCAAAACAGGCCCCGATTTCTCAAGCTCAATGGCCCGCGATGTTCTGAGGAGCCTCACAAATACGAAGATCAAGCATTTCATGATGTTTTCAGATAGCTTGTTGGGAGACCACTTGTTGATGTTCTCTTCTTCGGTTTGAATTGGAGTTGGGATGGGTTTCGGTGGGAGGTCTGAGGGAATCTCAGATGATTTATGTTCTCTCTGAAGAAAGAGAGAAATATTAATTGTCAGTGGCTAAAATTGAGCAAATGTTAGGCACAATATGATATTAGTTTCTTAGCTAAGTAACTAGTATACAAAAAAATAAAATAGAATCAAAGTTACCATTTTCCTCTCATTTAGTTGAATTCCACTAAAACATATCCAACTCGAATGTGCAATATACATGACTTGAGAATTTCTCGTTGGCCAGATATATATGCCTTACTCGATTAGTGGAATTTCACTAAAATAGCTTATTTCATGCACATTATAAATTATTGAAATTCCACCAAGCGCAAAAAATATATAAAAATTTACATAAGTATTATAACAATCATGAATTTATAATATTTTTAAAAAATGAATTTTTTTTTTTGGGGGTGTGTGTTTCGAAGTTGGATCAAAATCCACGCACGAAATACTAATCATAGAAATATTATATATATATATATATATATATATATATTGTCGAAGTTCTAACTTTGAGGATCCTATTATTTGGTTGGAAAAAAATAAAGACTAAAACATAACATGAAAAACATTGATGAAAAAAGAAACCCCTATTCTTCACTTCCTTTAGAGCATATACCTTCGGTGTTGCATGTCGTGGCTCACGCAAGGGAGAAGGCGGTTTCAAAATCCCGCTCCTTCTCACTATAGTCTTCTCTCGAAAAGTTCCAACCTCCTCATGAAAATTATTCTCCTTCTGATCAGGAAGTCCCCTAGGGTTTGTCAATTTTTCGTTCATACGAAAGTCGTCGAGGTTGTAATCTCCTTTTATCGCCTTGCTAATGAAATGTAAGGCCTTAGTTTCAAAGGCTGTCTTTGTTTCGTTAAACCCTTTGTTTGTAGGGATTGGACTCGGTGGAATTGATGAAGATAGGTGACTTTTAATGTTTAGACTACCTTGTTGCCTTTGCTTCAATTTTGAGTTCTTGGTGAGTTCTTTCTCATGATCCAAGTTGGTTTGAAGATGACCGATTTGCCCTTCTAATCGAGTTATTTCTTCCTCCACCATAGCTAATTCTGCTAGGAGCTCCTTCATCTGTCAAATTCATTGACCAAATTTCTATGTTTGACAAATGAATGTTACAAGTTTATTTATGCATGTATCATCAAATTAAGAGAGGAGAGTATAATGTTTAGCTACATAAGTATAATGCCACAAATTTCAATAAATTAATTAATTAAGGATATACAAATATACGAGAAATTAAACTAGACAAGTTCTTTTTATTAATTGGAAAATGCTTCATTTAAAAAAGAAAAAAAAATTGATTGATCTACATATACTACGAAGTACCTTAGGCGGGATGAAGTTTGGGATTTGAAGAGAGGAACGATCTTGTGGTTGATGTGCGCGGTCCAAAATTTCATGAACCTTTTGCTCATGCTCCAGCATTTTGCGAAGCATCGATACCTATATGTATATATGGATGAATGTTGAAATTTCTCACCATAAATTCAATATATATAAATGTACTATGTGAATAAATGAAAATTATTGTCGAAAAAAATCATAATTGATTTTCTTGAATAGTTCTTTGATTAATTTAGAGATTTAAATAACTAGATAATTGATTGTTTGTGTAATAGTAGTAGTAGTATTTTTTATTTTATTTGGGGGAAAAAACCTGATGTAAGGATTCCCCACATGTGGCATGAATTCGCCTCAAATGCGTAGATATTGAAGATAAAATTGTTTAAGAAATTAAAATTAATAAAGTATGTTAACAAATAAGGGTTATGTGACAATTTTTTAATATCTAAAAATAATACACTAAAGCAAACAAAAATATATTTTATGATATAAAAATAATAATAATTCGAGGTTGGATGTCTAGATCAGTTTATGCACACTTTCGTACATCGGTATAGTGCATTCAAGATTTTACTTGCGGAGTGTACTCCAAAAAAATCAAATTTGATTGACAAAGAAATGAGTACTAATTTGTGTGGGATGACTAAGCCTCTAATTGAATGTATTTGTATGATAAGCAAAACGAGTGGACAAAGAAAAACAGAAAGTTATAAATGGACATGTAGATCATTACATTAGTATTCACAACGTTCTCCTACCTCTCTTTCAAGCTCCTGCCTCTTTTGCTGCCCAACAACCTTCTTCTTTCTCTGCTTCACAAAGAAAATCACAAACCCGTTTTCACACACAGGAAAGAGAGAATAGGAAAAGAAGGATTATTTTCTGGATAAAAAAGAAAAAGTAGGAAATGTATGTGTGCAGAAGATAAAATTCAAAATTATGAGATAAAAAAGCAAGAGGTAAATAATTAACGAAGGGAAAATTAAGGAAACATACAATATGCGTGGGGAGATGAACCGCCAGGTCCGCCGGAGACGCCATGAGTGATATAGACGTTCTGAAACTGATGACCTTCTTTAACCTCCAATGCCACCTTAACCTCCTCGATACAACGTCAACAAAACAACATGAAATAAAGAGGAGTTTTTGTTGTCGAAACGAAGAATAATAATAGTAATAATGCTTTGATTGAAAGCAAATATCGCTGTTAGTTATAGTAGTGTATGAGGAGGAAGATAAGAGGGAGCTTTCGGAATTGGTTCGGCAGTGAGAGTTTGGGTAAGCGTCCGCAGCGTGTGTACCCGTTATGGTGGGACATCATATTGAGGCGTTTATCTGCTTTAGCGTAGCTTGCAATTGCAGTCTCTCTCTCTAGAATAGGTGATTAGTAGTCGGAGAGAGAGAGATTGTGCGTGTACATATTTAAGTTTACCTTGTTTAAGGAGGTAATACGTGTTTGTTTATTGTTTTTATTTTCGTAATTTGGCTTTCTTAAAAAATTAAAATAAAATATAAATTTGAGAACAATGATTTTCGGTTGCCATAATTTAATATAGTTTTCATTTTTATATTGGGGCGCGTACCAATAAGTCCCTTTTCACACTTACATGTACCGATTCAACCCAATTGTTACTGTTTGCACCATAAGGTCCTTTGTGAGATATCCTAACCATACTGCCCTTGCACGTGCGGAAAAGGGGAATTCTTTGTGTCCCATTTTTTTGCGGCGCATTTAAGATGCAGCGAGCTGCATCCGTGAAATCTAGACATGGCGCGTGCCCATCTAGTCAAGAAAACCCAAGATGTTTTGTGCTTATCCTGGGGTTGAAAAATGAAATCTAGACACGTTGGCTTATGCTTGCGAATCACCAGATCATTCCCCCCGTACGCCTCTTTCAAATATGTCGTACTTTATGCGACGTCGGGTGTGATTGTTTCGATAATGGCGCCATGTCCATTTATAGACCTTACACCTTCCATTCTTATCCCAAAACCCTAAAAATCTCTCTCTTTCCATATCTCCTCCGATGATTTCCGTTGTTCGATCGTCTCTGAAACCCCTCTAACCTCCAAAAAATGGTGAGTACTCGACGTAAGATGAGGACTGTCAAGCCCAATACTGCTGCTACAGCAGTGAATCTCACGGATTCGGGTAAGTTTTCTCGTTTTGTGAAAGGCTTGGCATTGTGGTCGGCTCTATGTACAATAAAACACTATACGGCATATTTATTGTTGTTTAATCCCAAGAAAATCGACATGCAAGTAATGTGATGCACCAAACACTCAAACACAACGATCTCTGCACCCCTATTGTTTCATTTTGTTTCGTTATAGTTACATATCTTTAGATCCGCTCTTTTTTTTTTTTGATGTGTTGTTTTCGTCGATCTTTGTAAACGCGTGTGTTTTCCCGATTGGGGGTTTTTTCGATTAAACTTTTGACCGTTTGTGATTTATGATTTCTGTGTATTGTTTCTGTGTATGATTTTTGTTGGGCTCTATTTTGTTGTATTTACATGTTTTTAGTGTTGCTCTGTTTTTGTTCCCTGGTTGTGTTCGTTCTTGGTAATTGCCTCTATTATTCGGGTTGGGTTTTCTGTTCATTAAAACTTTTATCATTCGTGGATGATGATTTATAGGTGTTATATGGAAACTGTATGTGATCGGCCCATAATATCCATGATTGGCTTGCAAAAATATGCTATATGTGTTAAGTTGTCAATTTTTTGCGTGTGTTGAATGTAACATGTGTTATTACTATGTTAAATGTAACATGTGTTGAATGTAACACTATCTATTCGCCGGGAAAAATTCTAAATTTTGTATGTTGATGGTAACAGTGTTTAACTCCCCTTGGTTCCAAAGATTCAGAGTGTGTATTGAATGTAACATTCGTGTAAAAATATCCCTGATGTAATACAGCCCATTTATCAAGAAACATTTATAATTTTTGTGTGTTAGATGTGACATTGTTTAGCTTCCTCCTATTCCAATTACTCAAAATCTGTGTTAAATGTAACATTGGTGTAAAATATCATGTGAGGCGTGTGTTCGATTCTTGTTGAATGTAACATTTACTAACATCCTAATTTGTGTTTCCAGATGATTCCGTCCCCGTGGAGCACACGCAGCCCGCTGTATCTACCAGCGGGCCTGAAAATTCCCCCGTACCATTGTGTACGTCGTTCGATGTGGATGCTCCTGGTTCGCCACCATCTAGAGTTGTGCTCACCGGTTGCTAAATACCAGGTAAACCTATCACAATTTTGCTCTCTCGTTTCCAGTCTTCGTCTCCACAATTCACATATTGAACTTCTTGAATGGACGCCCTTTTGGAACACAATCTCTGCGTTTTTCCCTGATAGATCCGTGGATTTATCTTTTAACAAAATCGATAGTTTGTGTGCGAATATCATACTTACATACCGGCCGCATCGGAAAGCATTCAAAATTGGGCCCAAACTAGTGACGTTTACTCCTGATGACGTGCAATTGATATTTGGTTTTACATCCTATGAGAAACAAATACCGGTATGGTACGCCAAGAAAAGTGATTGCTCATTTTTGTGTCGACGATGGGTAAAGACCAACCAGATGAGTATTTCTCAAATCAGAGACATGCTAAGGAGGATTGTGGGGAGTGATGCTGATTGTTGAGAACGTCATCTGATTTCTCTATCTACATCTTATTGCAACGTGTTTTTTTGCAAACAAGAGTCAATCGTGTAGTGTTTCTGATATGAAGATCGTTGAGGATTTAAATGCTCTTTCATCATATAATTGGGTTGAGCGTGTGCATTCAAACCTAATGTCTTCAATAGATGCTGGGTAGCAAACGTCATCATCTGTCGTTGGCTGTGTGATCGCGCTGCAGGTTATATATATATATATATATATATATATATATATATATATATATATATATATATATTTTGTTTAAATGTTACTTAATAAGTATTGTCCACGTCTGTTGCTCTTCTTGATTTCTATTTCTTGTATTCAGTTTTGGCTGTGCGAGCACACTAGCATTCTTCGTGTTGATGATTGTTGCATCCGGACTGCGATTGTCTAACCTTTTTGAAAATTAGGTATGTTTTGTTGAACCCCAAAATACATTTCTTTGTGTGTTGAATGTAACACCCCACTCCCTCCTATTTTGTTAATGAACGACATGCTTTTAGGTCGATAAAGGTAATCTTGTTGAGACAATAGCTGAAATACAAGTCGATGTTGTCATACCAATCCATGGTGATATTGAAGAGTCGAGGACCAAAACTAAAGGCAAGGGGAAAGTGAGCTCGTCAAGTGAATTTCCATCCTTTGATTTAGGTATATCATAACCGTTTAACGAGTCTGCCGCTATGGTGGGTGGCGGTTCAAAGAATTTGAATGCCCTCGTTGCGCAAAATCGTTAGTTGACGTCTAAGCTTGAGGCATTAAGGGAATCTTGAAGGAGCCTAAGATTGAGGAAGGCAACAAAGATTGAAAAATTGCAGGAAAAGGTACGAGACTTGAAGCAAAAAATACAACAATTGCATGGAGATCTTGTGGAGTTAGAGGTTCACATGGTTACGCAGAAAGAGCACCATGAATTTGAAAAAAATATTCTCGAAGAACAATTAGTTGAAGCTGTCGTCCATTCTATAACACAGTCAGTCGAGGAGAAGTAGAAACATGAGGAGAACATTAGGGGTATTTTTTAGTTCTATCAAATGGAACTGGCAGATAGGGATAATGTAATTGTTCGGCAAGCTAATGAGATTGGACGCCATTCTGATTCGTGGTATGTTCCGCCACCGAGCCGAGGTACGTGATCGCAGAGTCGACCGCCAACCCCCAATTCGCTTGCAAAAATGTGAAGAAACGTGTTAGGATGCGGAAAACCAGAGAGGACTCTGTTCATGAATATACTGTCCCTATCAGAAAGCAGTGCCAATTAAAGCGAAGAGAAGATAATCATGTCAGGTACATGGTCGTTTACACATTGGTAAACCTCCCGCGTCTGGTGCAGTTGTTGTTCATCCTCGTGTGTTACCTCCCCGAGATGGTGTTGTGGCCCGTCTGCTGCTCCCCCTGATTGGGAGAAGCCTGAGTTGATTCTGCACACCGAGGGGTCTTCGTAAGTCTTCATTTTGTTTTTGTTATTTTTGTTTATGCAGACAACATATCTGTGTCAATATCTAATGTTTTGAAAAAAAACCTGTAGTGCGTACATATGGAGGGGCGAGTGGCCAGATGCTCAATTATAGGTACGCGACATCCTTGGGCTGTTGTGGGAGGACCAATTATTGAATCTTGTAAGTACCTTTTTTTAGCCTTTTTCTGTTAAAATAATGAATGTTACATTCTACAAGTGTTGAATGTAACTTATTCTGTGCGCTGAAATGTTACATACCACACGTGTTGAATGTAACATGCTCTATATGTTGGAATGTTACATTCCACACGTGTTGAATGTAACATTTTGTTAAAGATCCCTCACATTCCACTTGTTCATTGTTGCGTCTTGTTTGATTTGTGCAGGTTATTAATGCATATATGGAAATTATGTGGACCGAGCAGTCTAAGATTGTCAAACAGCTGCCCGATCTACCTAATTCATTTTTTTTATAAACAATGTGTGTTGGGTGAGTGTTAAATGTGTATTTTTTTTCCTTTTCGTATTTTAACTCGTGAATTTGTACCATCATATATACCCAACTATTGTTTATCTTTTACAACTTTTTGTTCCACGCACCTACCAGACCTAGATCCATCAGGGGGTTTCCGATTATCTCGTTAAAATTCTGGATCTGAGCATAATAGAGGCATCTTCATCCAATGCCCGATATGTGCATTTCTCTATACATATTGAGGGGACGACCATGGATTCCGGTCATTGGATGCTGCTCATGTGTGATAAGCAAAAATCAACCGGGGATCATTATAATACTATTGACTAGAGGCAGCCTGGATGGTTTGACAATTATTATGAAAAAGCCAAAAAAATGGTATGTTTTTGTTCCAAACACCTGCTCCTTGTTGCAGCTCGAACAAACTGTCCTTACATCTGTGACAATTATTATGAAAAAGCCAAAAAAATGGTATGTTTTTGTTCCAAACACCTGCTCCTTGTTGCAGCTCGAACAAACTGTCCTTACATCTGTTTTTTATCTTGATAGATTTCATATGTCAACACGTTGCTTTCAATCAAGGCTAAAAAGTATAAGCTGAAATGTGTGCAAGTTTCCAACGCTGTCGACGTACCTAGTTAGGGGATGTTAGTGTAAGTGTACTTCCCTCTTCAATCATGTTGCCGTCCCATTAATTTATATAATGTATTGTTGACTACTGTATCACATTGGAATGCATGCAATGTTAACTGTTGTGTTGTTATTTACATAATGAAACAACTATTTAATGCACAAAAAATCAACGTCAATTTGGGCCCTCCTGGGTTTCAGATGGAACGAGCTTCCCTAGTGCGTACATTTCTTAATGATCTACCTCGTTCTTGGATGATAGACACGTATTTAGCAAGGAAACTCTTTGATCGTGTATCCCAATGAAAACGCAAGCTATTTTATTGACCAACGACAACCATGGATCACTACTGAAGAAGGGAATGCGTAGATGTAACATTATTTGTCTTTTGCTTTTTTTTTTTTTTTTTTTTTTTTTGTTCTAGCAAACAAATCAGTCTTTTGTTTTGACATATATTAGATCTATTTTTTTGATGCTAGATTGACTGCTGTCAACTGCCATGCTGACAAAATGTACGTTACAAATGTGATTGTCTAGTTGCAGAATTTTGATCGTGATATTTAAGCAACTATTGTTATTTTTTGTTAGTTGATGTTGTTTACAATAAATACTGTAGGAAAACTACATATGTCTGGTGGGTGTAATGTTGTGATTGCTTATAATGTTGAATGTAACAGACACTTGACTGTTGTGTGTAACCGTGTTTTTGTTGAATGTAACATTGATTACATTCAACATTTTCTTTGTGTGTTGAATGTAACATCAACTGAAAACGTAAAATTTTCAACCCCCCCTCCCCCCCCCCCCCCCCCAAACAGGTGTTGTTCTGATGTTTTGGCATTGTTACCTGCTTGTGTTGGTAGTTGGTAGCGGAATATTACGTCCCTACTTTCACCGCAAGTGTACGGGTTAAGTTTTATAGAATAGTGAATGAGAAGGGTTGTCATATATCCATAGGGATTAGATTAAATTGTGGTTAAGTACCGCCATTTTCATAACCGAATTTTATTTAGGCGATTGAAATTAGATTTTTGTTTTTAATATAAACTAAATTAAACTAAACTAATTAAACTATAATACTAATTATACTATATGGGAATAGATTATCCAGGGATTAACTTCGTTTACTTATACGTGTTTCACACAATCTAGTTTACATTAACAGTATTCAAACTATCCGACAATCTAGGTATGAAAAACTCACTCACTACCTCTCCCGAGTATAAAGTGAATGAATATATGACTTCACGTCAACGCCGAAGCCCCCTCTAGCGTCTATATGACACTTGGTCACATGAATCTCGCTCTAACCTCATGGATTGCACACTTTCTAATACCCTCCCGGGTCATTAGATCGTCGCGTTGTGTTCGAACCCTAATCTGAATTTGGGGTTACCTCTCCCGAGTGTCAAACCCTGATTTCTTAATATATCTTAACAAGCATATAAATGAAGTGAAAGAATGGTAAACACAATCGAATAGGCAAAAACAACCGTTAACGAAACACAGATTCAAGCAAACAATGTATATTAGTAAACTACATCAATCACATAGATAATCAACGTTTAGCTCTTGGACATAACTATATATTCAACAATAATCCATATATACATGATCAAACAACCAAAAACAAGTAATGAATAAAGAGAGAAACAAGGGAGAATAGCCGTTATCTAAAGGTGTCGTTCGTAAAAACCGCTCCGATCTTGTTTCCTCTTCTCCAATTGTGTTCTTCCTCTTTGGTTGGTTGAGAGCGCTCAAAAACACTCCCAAATTGTTCTTTAAAAAGTGGGATTGATCAGGGAACAAAAGGGAACAAAAACTAATATCTAGGAAAATATCCTAAAATATTTTCCAGCTACGGGCTTCACCGCTGCAGCGGTAGGGATGTCGGTTGGCTCACTGCTACAGGGATGGGCTTGACCGCTACAGTGGTGGAAAGTCAGTGGCATTCTGCTCTTTCACCGCTGTAGCGGTGGACAGGCAAAATGTTTTCTGCATTTTCACCACTGCAGGGGTGGAAACAGTGCTCTTTTATGCTTTGTTTGGCCTTCTTGCTTATTTTCCCACCGTTTCTCTTATCAATTTGCTCGTTTTCGCTCCTAATCCCTGCTTTAAACAAAAACAAATAAAAACAAATTAAAACATTACAAGAATACTCAAAAACTACCAAATTCGGTTTGGAAATAAATAGATAAATTTCACCTATCAGTAGTCGTGCAAATAAACAATCCATTCACATCACAAATGATCCAGTTCACCTCGTTCACCCCCCTGAGTACCTACATAAAATGATAGCAATTATCACCCACGCAAGATAACTGATGCCTGATCATCGAACCGTCAGGATGAAAATTCGTACACCTGTTAAAATGTGCACCGAGACGACATCTTTTTACGTTGGGGAACGAATCAACACATTCATATGGGGATGGGCGATGATGATGGAACCAAAAAATTTGCATCCCCAACTCCGTTATCCTTTATATATCTGAATCGAACCCATATTTCAAACGCTTGTTCAACATTTTCTAGCTCCCTCACATCGATTAGGGCATTTATTCATGTTTCTATTACTTTTTTGTTCATTTATGCGCGTAAACAATCTCCAAGCCCCCTAACGCATACATCATAATGGTTTTCTTTTTTACTTTCAGGTTATTAATTATGGATATATATTTTTAACTAAGCGATGTTTTAATGTTTTTTAATTCTAATAGGATGGTCGGCCACCAAAACAACAACGATTTTGACAAAGCACTGGTGAAGTGGGACGAAGAATCAAAACTGTTAATGGAGATTGCACGGGGCCTACAATGGAGAATGGGTGATGCGCGGTACACGTACGCTTCAATGGTGAAAGACTATGAGGCCATGAAGTTGGAGATCCAACGTCTTAATATGCTCATCTCTAGTCTGTAAGATGAGATTGAGACGTTGAGGAGCCAGCTTGGTCCTGGTTATGTTGCACTCGTCCCCAGCGAATCCTCTGTCTACATGGAGCAGTAAAAATGGCCCATAGTTGTATTTTTCTTTTTCTTTTCTTTTCTTTTTTTCTTTTTTTCTTTTTATGTGTATGAATTTTTCTTTTTATTTTGATCCAAGTACACTTATTTTGATTTATCCTTTAGTGTCTATACATATGCTGCTACCGTTGTTTTGAATTATTGAAACTTGTATGTTCAGCACATGTTTATTCTAGTTGTGTATTGTTGCAACATGTTACATTCAACATTTTACTTGGATGTTGAATGTAACATGCACACAACATATTGTCTGTGCCTGTTGTATATGTAACATCGGTTACCTGGATGTTGTGTGCAAACGTTGCCTTGTGTGTTGAATGTATCATGCACATCCAAAAAAACATTGTTGCCCTGACGTGTTGAATGTATCATGTGTTGAATGTTGGGTATGGCTACTCCCTTCAATGTTACATTCAACATTCCTTTGAATGTGGAATGTAACATGTGTTTAATGTTAGTATACTATCCCCTTCGATGTTACATTCAACATTTCTTTGATGTGGAATGTAACACATTGTTTTTCATTGATATTACATTCAAAAACATCATTTTCGATTGCTGAATGTAACATGCACATAACAATGCTTAAAAACTATGGCTTTTTTTACTCTGGATAAATCTTGATACAAACTACTAAGATAATTGTTTCGAATCCAACGAAACCAAACTTTTTCTAGCATATGGATTGTGATAATACATCAAAATAATGAAAACATTGACTGCTTTATTAATTTCCATAAAAAATCTACAAGAGATAGATTTTATTGGGTAAAAATGAAAAAATAAAAAATAAAGAATTCAAAATATCAAAATCTCTCTATTTAAAGTGGTGTTGTGCAAGATTTCCTATCGTGTCTCCCCATTTAACTACATCTATTAAAGCGTATTTCTTTTACCTCTCCCTGGGATGCAATTCAAACTTTTCTTGGGCATCCGGGTTGCTTTCTTGTTAAGGAGGGTAAAATCATCGCTTCACTCTCTGTCGATATTGGCTATTACATCATTGGTATTGCATATATACCTCTCAAATATGTCTCCTAATAAAAATAGCTCCAAAAATAATTCTCTATGTACCTGAATGTTAGCAGTCTGCTCTTGTTTATAGCCACAAATACATGCGCACATGGAAAACCTTTTATCTGCCATTGTCGGCATGAGCATGATCGTCCCTCGATATCAACTAATGCAGAATGGACTGAATGAACTTCAAACACTCCATTGCCTGATGAGCTAACGTTCCACGTTCGTCCTCCGTTCATCAATTCACACATCTTATTCTCCCAATATGGCATAATCTCACCTTGTAACTTGTTTTCTTTATCCCTCCTCTCTGACATTAAGTCCATCCACTTTATCCTTATTTTGTCGATTAGCAAAATTGCAAGAAGGTGGCAAAATTCACTTACCCAAAAATTAAAACACTCCGCCAGGTTGGACATCATCTCGCCATAACGTTTTTCTCTGAAAAATGCGTTATTATACTTCATGTCTAACTAGTCATGGATGAATCTCTGCATTTTTGTGCCTCCCTCGTACATTATTTGGTTGTATAGCAATTTGCACATTTCTGGCATGTGCGCATATGCCAACCCATTCAATTTTTGGATCATCATCTCCTTAAATGTTGGGCTTGTGCCGGTCATTGCAACCCTCAAATTCATTTTCAGGTGATGCAAACAATATGCATGGTTGCAATGTGGGAACACGTTCTGTACTCCTTAAAAAATCCCATTGTGTCGGTCAGAAATAAATGTTATCACTGTATCCGGCCCCACAATCTTCTTGAATTTTGATAAAAACCAAAACTAATTATCTTCATTTTCTACATTAACAATGGCGAATGCAACTAGGAACATCCCTTCATAAAAGAGTGCATAAATTAAAATCCATGTTGAATGTAACACTGTTATGTGTAACAAATAATACATTGAATATATCGTTATTGTGTTTGAAAATAGTTTGTATACGTACCTTGGTTTCCATTCTTTACTGTTGCTGCTAGTAGGTTCCCTCTGTACCTACTAGTCAAAAAGGTTCCGTTGAGAAACAACATGGGGCGGTAGAAACGAAATCCGTATATGCACGCTTAGAACGCAATGAATATCATTTTGAAATGCTTTGTGTCCTTGTCGTATTCTAGCATGACGTGACTGCCCGGGTTTGTCTCTCTACATTTTTCAACATACCATCTTAATTGATCGTACGATGATGAGTAATCACCGAATACGCTATTCCTGACTTTCTCTACCCCTATCCATATATTTCAATATGATATATTCTAAAACTGTCAACGACATCTACTGGGCGAGTTTTTGGATTTGCACGCACCTCATCAGCCAAGCACGACAATATAATAGCTAAGCTCAACCATTTATTCTTGGTTGATCGAAATGCAACACCACATGTGTGTTCTTTTATTAGATTGTGAATGTAGAATATGTCGTTTTCACTTCTCACACGCCTGTGCATAAACCATGGACAAATTTTTTCCTCTCACATTGCGCATGCGACCATGACACATATCTTGTGATGTTTAAGATACCAAAAGTTAAATCCGACCTCCACCTCGTATTTCTGCAATGCTATGTGAAATTCGCTTGTCCTTCCCCTAAATGTTTGCCCCTCCTCCTTTATGCCATTAACCCATTTCATAGATAGCAGCGTTTTGTCATTTGGATTCTGCAACATATTACCATAACTGTCTATATAGTCTATTTCAGTTTCGCAGTCGTCACTACTACGATCAGTAACGGGACCTAACACACATGCAGAGGCCCCAGTGGATCCGCTTGAATCATTAACTCGTTTTTTGACACATACTTCAATGAGTTCGATCTTTATAATCCCCTCTAGGAAAAACGTTTCCTCGAAGCCGTTTTGGTCGTCAAGCACACATTTCGGGTACCCCGTGAGTGAATATGACAACTCAAGCTTTAAATTTCCCCATTTGGTTCCAATTTTTTATGCAACTCAGCAATATCACAATCATTCCTCATCCTTAGCACTAATGTCACATTCATAGTTTCACAGTTGTGGGATTGATGACATCATCCTGATCAATAAAAAACAAGCGCATATACCCCCTTCACCAAGTCAGTGCAAAAAAAGTAAAAAATGAACACACACCTTACCGTGTGATGTTGTTGAATGTAACATCCATGCATTGTGTCATGTGTGAAACGTAAACAACCATTGTTTATTTTTCAAAAAAAATCTATCAGTAAACATCCATGTATTTGTGTGTGGTGTTCATGTGGAATGTAATATCAATGTGTTGTCTGCATGTGGAATGTAACATCAATGTATTGTTTGTGTGTGGAATGTAACATCAACGTGTGCATGTTAAAACAAACAATTGGTCATGTTGGCTTTGCCTGTAATATGTATGCGTTCTTCGTGTGTGTGGAATGTAACACTCATTGTTTATTTTTCGAATGCAGTAACGTCCATGGATTTTGTGTCCTGTTCAAGTGGAATGTAACACTCTCTGTTAATTTCCAGAATGCATCAGTAAGTTCTTATTCTCCACAAATAAACAACTCATCATGTACGGCCGTCGAGAAAAAATGTCTAAAAATACTGTGATTACATGACAAACGATAAACCAAAAAAAAAAAAAATTCATACCTGTTTTGATTTGGGGGACTGAATCTCTCAAATATTGACTTTTAAACAACCAAATATTGTTTCGGGAGTTATCGAACTGTTCTTCTTCGATCTATCTTCGCCGAAATGATTTTGAAATTTCACAAAACCCTAATAATGGAATGTTCAATTTTCCTAAATGAATGAGACGTTGCGTTTGGTAATCTTGATCTATAAATGGAAAACTCTGTTGCGTGAATACCGGGGGGGTAAATCAGTAAACCGTCCCTGACGATTATCGGGGTTCGGGACTTATTGGTGCAAATAAGTTTATAGACAGGATTTATCGGTCTAATTCAAACAGTTGGGTTTGATCGGTGCCCGAAAAGTCAAAACGGGAGTTATCAGTCATTTTTCTTTATATATTTTTGTTTTGTTCTTATTTTTTCAAAAATATAAATGGAAATGTGGGAACAAAAATAATAAATAAATAAAATTTTGAGAACAAAAAATAAAACGGGTCTCTATTATATAGTAGGTAGTAGATTCTATAAATATGTTTATGGTGTAGAAAACATAAGTATTTAGTTCAAAAAAAATATTTATTAAATAGTCCTTGAGTTTTCTTAAATCATTGTCCCAGTATATCTTCTAATTTACAACTAATATCGCTCTCTATAAAAATCATCAAACGTCATCAATAACCAACATACATATAAACACCAATAAAAAATTTATTTTTGTGAACCTTCACAGTGAATTAAATTCATGAAAATTATGACATTTTAATCTACATTTGATCATTTTTATTTTGATACCTGTATTGATTATTTTTTAGCAAAAAATAATTCAAAAGTGAATGTTCGCTAAAAATGGTCAAACGTTATTAATAACGCATCAATTATGGAAGTTTTTTTTTTTTTTTTTTTACTGTAAAGTGTGTCCAAACCAGTTTACGTGCATCTCAACTAATCACCTCACTAGATTATCTTAAGGGTGCTGGTAGCAGAATATTATGTCGCTACTTTCACTGCAAGTGTACGGGTCAAGTTTTAGTAGAGTGAGAAGAGTAGGGGCTGTCGTATCCACAGGGATTGGATTAGATGGTCGTTGAGTACCGCGATTGTCATAATCTAACTTTATCTAGGCAACTCAATTTATATTTTTGTTTTATAAATAATATACTACTCTAATTAACTAATTAACCTAATATATTAATATTGACGTTTAAGGGAGTAACTTGTCTAGGGATTAACTTCGTTTGCTTAAACATGTTTGGTTCAATCTAGTTTACATTAACGGCATTCAAATGAATCTCACAATCTAGGTATCGAAATCTCACTCACTACCTCTCTCGAGTGTAAAGTGAATGAATATGTAACTTCGCGTCAATGCCGAAGTCCCCCTTGAGCGTCTATACGACACTTGGTCACATAAGTCTTACCCCAACCTCATGAATTGCATACTTTCTATTGCCCTCGCGGGTCATTAGATCATCACATTGTGTTTAAACCCTAGTCCGATTCTGGGGTTACCTTTCCCGAGTGTTAAACTCCGTATTCTCAAAATCAACCCTAATACTATAACAAGCATATCAAGATTGTAATAAAACAGTAAACACAATCGGATAAAGATAAACAACCAACAACGAAACAAAGATTCAACCAAACAATGTTTTTATAAACAAATCGCTCCGTAGACAATATATGTTTAGTGTCTCATGGCCATAACCACATATATAACAAGATACAAGCTAAACATATACAAAACTATCAACCAAAACTAAGGGGGAAAAAAAAAAAAAAAAACAAGGAGACTAGCCGTTATCTGAATAACCGACGTTAAAATCGCTCCAAGAACGTTTCCTCATCTTGGCTTTGTGATCTTCTCTTGGTTGATAGGTTTTGGAGCTCTCAAAACCTCCCAAAAAAACGATCTAAGTGTTGTAGGCAAAGAGGGGATATAATAAGATTCAAAATATCTTAGAAAATATCCTAAAATATCTATTCCCGGTGGAGCATGACCCCTGCAGCGGTGGGGAAGCCAGTAGGCTTTCTGGTGGGTGTCTGCTGTAGCGGTGGTTTCACCACTGCAGCAGTAGTCAAGCAAAAAGTTTAGCAACTCTCTGCATTTTGACCATTGCAGTGGTGAAGAATTCAACAACTCTCTGCATTTTGACCGCTGCAGCAGTGGTTTCACCGCTGCAGCAGTGGATGCATACTCTGAATATTGATCTTTTTGCTCTTTTTCTCCACCGTTCTTCCACCGACTTGCTCGATTATAACCCATTTTCACCCATTTTTATCCCAAACACCTGATTTATAACAAAACAAATAAAAAAGTATTAAAACACTATAAAAATACTCAAAAACTACCAAAATCAGCTTGGGAATAAATAAATAAATTACACCTATAAAATACCCCCAAACTTAGAATTTTGCTAGTTCTCGAGCAAAACACTCACACTAAAATAAAAAACACAACTAAATTAACTAACACAAAAACTAAACACGAATAAAAACACAAACTACATAAACATAACGATATACGAGTTTTGAATTCAACTATCGACCAAAACATTTTTCCCTCAACAACTCCCAATCATATCAAGTTTAGGAGTAAAACGCACCATGTGATGTTCTAGAATTTCGACATTCAATAATAGTAAACGCTATTCTAGATCATTTCAAAGTGTGTGTGCGAAACTCAATAATATAACTATCCAACAACTGGATTGGATTATCCTCCAACGAAGCTCATGACTTAAACCGATAAAGGATTAGGATATCTATATGCCTGACTGGGTTTCACTCTCCACTAATCTAGGCTTAGAAGTTCAAAAAGATCAATAGGACTTGATTCGGTTTGAAACATTTGGCCAAGGGTATATCGGGAATATAAAATAGGTTAACGTTATTAACTTAACGATACCCATGGCACAACGCTTGGCACACAATCACTCTCAAACCCCCACAGATAAATTTAAAACAACTCTGAACATCTATTTAAGAATGTCGTACTCGCTTGTCAAAAGAAATGGAAATTTAACTATATTTACATATGATTTTTTTTTTTCAACAACAACCACACCCCCAAACTTATTCAATTATTACAATTTCATGGGTGTGGTTAAAACGGAAGAAAAATAACAAGTGAGTACTTAAATATCGAACCAATCAAAAGTTTGCCCTAAACCCAACCGCTCACTTCAAGTAGCATACACGAATGCTAACTTGATTCACTCAAATTGTGCCTTTAGTTTAGCGATATAGATTTAGAAAAAGTTCAATTGGCCAGGGTATTTGTTACATGTTCAAAATTGAAACGGCTAATTGGTTTGGATAGGGTAACGAGGGATAAACATATAGCAAAGTAAGCTTCAAAGGCTTAAGCGATCAAATGAATGGCTAAATCATATCTCTTGAACTACCTCGCCTAGGATTTCGCCTCAAGTTTTCCCCAATCAGGTTCTAGAATTCTTAAAATTATCATGAGTTTGGCTAATGGATAATCGGCCTCAAATTAATTAAATAGCTATACATTGAGTCTACGTACTCGTGCAAATTAGGATCCACAATAACTTTTACCAAAATAACATGTCAAGCACACATAACACACATGAATGGGCATTACCCTTGACCTTGAAAAACAACTAGGGGATAATATCATCATCGGGTAATGGCCCAGATGAACACAAAACTCAGCACAAAACAACACAACAAACATAAACATACTACACTAACAAACAAACATGCATAATTAAACTAAACTAACACAACTAACAATAATTAAACATACTAAAATACTAGACATCACCCCCAAATGTAAAATGGGCAATGTCCACAACGACCCAATCATCGTTCTCAATAATAGAAATAAAGCATGCCGACGAAGAGGGTTTAGAACACATACCTGGGAAAGAAGACAATCTCGCCTCCGAGTAAAGTAGATGGTGATGGATCTAATTTATTATTTAAACTTGAATTACTTCCCAAGAAGCACTTGGTTTATTGTCCTCGGCCTGACAGAGAGAAGGGCTAGTCAAAAAGCGGCTTCCGCCCATAGTAAGTGTCATACAACACTACGTGCGGGTCTTGATTCAAAACGCCCTCAAGACTGACGAGATTTGGCATTATATGGCCCATGCTCTCAACTTGACTCTTTACTGTCTCATGTACTTGGTGGGCATGAAAGAACATTACAAAAGGCGGTGGAGGACAATTGAACCACATCGGATCCTCGTAAACGTGATCATTTTTTATCGGAGGTGGCATCAATATTTGGATTTCAAGAGGTGAGGAATCACAATTGTTAACAATTCTTCATTACTAATCCACACTTAGGTTTTTTCCTCAGTAGGATAATCATCGTTGAACGCACCCAAGTTCGTCCGCTTGTTTTCAGTTCCTCACGGTGGCTTTCAATGCATGTGGCATTTGTGTCTCTCAGTGCCACCATTTCTGACTCGGCCTCAATGAAGTTACCAAGCTAACCAATTTAAGTCTCAAGAGACTTTATGGTCTCATCAATTTTAGCATAGATCGTCTCAATATTGTCAAGATGGTCCTTATGCTCATTGAGTCTGTCATTCGTTTCCCTCCAGAACACTTGAGTCTCTCTCATAAATTTAGCAAACATGGTTTCCAAGGCAGGGGAAGACTCCATGTGTTGGTCTGGGGTGTCAATCCATGGCGTCGAAATGGTGGAATTACTCCCCAAGCTTTGGTAGCTTGTTAAATAATTCCAACTATAAAAATCAAACTCCGCCATGTCTTCCAGTAACCAATAGGCTTTGTCCGCGATTAGTGGATCGAACGAGGTGGTACTGTTTCCTCCTTCTACCCAATTTCTTATTGTGGCTAGTAACCCATCGAGGAAGTTCAGTAGTTGACACTCCCTCGGGAAATTATGGTTTGGAAATCGAATAAGCAACTCCTTGTATCAATCCCAAGCACAATAAAATAGCTCGGAATCTCGTTGAAAGAAATGAAACAGTACTTGTTGATCAAACATCTTCAAGTACCTTGCAAGAAAAAGAAAACTACAAACAAAATTAAAAACAAAATAAATGCCTAAATTAAAATCAAGTTATTTACTCACAATATCAACAACAATCTAAAAATCAATCCCCGGCAATGGCGCCAAAAACTTGGTAGCGGAATATTACGTTGCTATTTTCACTACAAGTGTACGGATCAAGTTTTAATAGAGTGGGAAGAGTAGGGGTTGTCGTATCCACAGGGATTGGATTATACGGTCATTGAGTACCGTGATTGTCATAACCTAACTTTATCTAGGCGACCCAATTTATATTTTTGTTTTATAAATAATATACTAATCTAATTAACTAATTAAACTAATTAACCTAATGTACTAATATTGATGTTTAATGGAGTAAATTGTCTAGGGATTAATTTCGTTTACTTAAACATGTTCGTTCCAATATAGTTTACATTAACGGCATTCAAATCAATCCAACAATCTAGATATCGAAATCTTACTCACTACCTCTCCCGAGTGTAAAGTGAATGAATATGTGACTTCGCGTCAACGCCAAAGTCCCCCTCGAGCATCTATACAATACTTGGTCACATGAGTCTTACCCCAACCTCACGTATTGCATACTTTCTAATGCTCTCTCGGATCATTAGATCATCACGTTATGTTTAAACCCTAGTTTAAATCTGGGGTTACCTCTCCTGAGTGTCAAACCCCATATTCTCAAAATCAACCCTAATACCAAAACAAGCATATCAAGATTGTAATAAAATGGTAAACACAATCGGATAAAGATAAACAACCAATAACGAAACAAAGATTCAACCAAACAACGTTTTTATAAAGAAATTTCTCCCTAAACAATATATGTTTAGTTTCTCATGGCCATAACCACATATATACAACAAGATACAAGTTAAACATATACAAAACTATCAACCAAAACTAAGAAGAAAAGAGAAAAACAAGGAGACTAGCTGTTATCCGAAGAATCGACGCTAAAACCACTCCAAGAACGTTTCCTCCTCTTGGCTTTGTGATCTTCTCTTGGTTGATAGGTTTTGGAGCTCTCAAAATCTCCCAAAAAAATGTTTTAAGTGTTGTGGGCAAAGAGGGGATATAATAGGATTCAAAATATCCTAGAAAATATCCTAAAATATCTATTCTAGGTGTAGCATGACCGTTGTAGTTGTAGTTTCACCGCTGCAGCGGTAGTCAAGCAGAAAATTTAGCAACTCTCTGCATTTTGATCATGGTAACGGTGGAGAATTCACCAACTCTCTACATTTTCACCACTGCAACAGTGGATGCAGGCTCTGAATATTGATTTTTTTGCTTTTTTTCTCCACTGTTCTTCCATAGACTTACTCGATTATAACTCGTTTTCATCACTTTTCATCCCAAACACCTATTTATAATAAAACAAATAAAAATGAATTAAAATATATTAAAACGCTATAAAAATACTCGAAAACTACCAAAACCGACTTGGGAATAAATAGATAAATTACACCTATCAGGCGCACTCCCCCATATCAGCCTCATGCATTCAGGGTGAAATTTAATATTTAATTTTCGGAGTGCTTCTCATGAGAGTTGAACTCTGGTTGATAAGGAAAGGGGGCACCCCCTTGCCAATCGGATTAACACTTTTTGTGTAATTATGGCAGTAAACACCAACAGAAAAACTCATTTTGTAAACCTTCACAATGGAATAGTTACATAAAAATTATACAATTTTAATGTTCCTTTCATACTCCTCATTTTGATATTTAAATTGAATATTTTTTAGTAAAAAAAATACAAAATCAAAAATGAACGTTCACTGAAAATTGTTAAATGCCAGTAATAGCCCAAATATTATGAAAATAAATAACAACAAAAAAATTGTGAACATTCACAATAAATTAAATTCATAAAAATTATATTTTTTTAATCTACATTTTATCATTTTTATTTTGATATCCATGTTGATTAATTAAAAATGAACGTTCACTAAAAATAGTCAACCACACTTCCTTATTAACCCACCAATTATAAAAATAAACACCAATAAACAAACTTATTTGTAAACGTTAACAATGGATTAAATTCATGAAACATATATGGTTTTAATATGTATTTTGTCATCTTTCTTTTGATATCCATATTGATTATTTTGAGTGAAAAAAAAAATCCAAAAGTGAAATTTCACTAAAAATGGCCATACGTCAATTCTTTAATAACCCCACTAATTATGAAAATAAACACAAACAAACAAACTCATTACTTAACGGTCACTAACAATTAGAATGTGTATATTTTAATTGAATATTTAACTAATCATTCGATTTAGAATTAGTAAATATTCACATTAGATATAATAAATACAATAAACTCAAAAATAGCAATTCAGTATTAGTGAACATTCACTAGATCCGATTAGATATTTCAGAAAATAGTATTGTGTTCAGTCTTTTTGCATGGTAAAACGCAGTGTATGTTTATTGCTACAAAAAATCACTATCACAATGTGTTAGTGAATGTTCAATATGAATGGAATCTATCCGATTTCAAATCTAGTAAACATTTTCAGAAATCGACATAAGTTTTAGTTGACAGAAAAATCAGTTTTTTTTTGCCTCCTGATTTGATCTAATGCACCACCTCAATCCGACCAGTGATACCCCAAAAATTATTGATGGCACCAAAAACTGGATCATCAGATTTGATTAACTTATGATAAGATTCGGTTTCTAGAAAATTATGGTGTTAACCCAAAAAGATATTTGACAGTTTTGACGACACAATTAACTTAAATATTTTATTGGACTAATGATTTTATTGAAGATGTGATTACAAATATTAGTCAGGATGATCAAGTGATTGATGAAAAAAAAATTAGAAATCAATGTAAATGCTTCAAGATGGTATCAATGAAAGATGATGAAAACTCATTTACAAAAGAATTTTTGTATTCCTAGGTAAAAAGCATTAACCTTTATAAACTCTTGATATAACCCGACTAGGATCACTTACTGCACTTAAAATGGTCTTATGCTCTTATATGTTTTATTATGTGTTTAGAGGTGGTCTAATGATTTAAAAGAGTTTTTTTAAATAAAGTTAGAATCGGTCAACTGATATGAAATATCAGTCAACTGATTGTAATTGAGTTTTGAAAAGTTGGTTAAAGGCTAAAAATTGCTCAAATGGTTGACTAGCAAGGGAATTGGTCAACTGAAAGTTAATGATTCCCAAAAAACTTGAAAAATTTGGGAATCAGTCAATTAACTAGGTTGCTAATAGAGACATGTTCCAGAAACTAAAATGGATCAACTGACACATGGGTGTCAAGTCAACCAAAACATCTTGAATTCTAAGAATTTTTTGAACGTTAGACTTCAGACGGTCGACTAATGGTGGGAACGGTCGACCGATGATTAAAAAAAAATCAAACATTCTAAACATTATTATATGATATTTTTACCTCGATATCTATGTTTAAATATTTCTAAATTATATTTAAATGGTCTAAAACATTTTTAAATAGTTACAAATATTTTTTTCACGAGGAGTTTAGTGAAAACGAATGTTGGTCCCCTATCTCTTCGATTTCGTGATCTTTTCGATAAAAGAACTTTCCATATATTTTGGGGTCAATATCTGAGCTATTTTGAGACTGAATTTGGACTTTTTACATGATGGATACATGGTCAAAGTAGCCATTATTGGATGAATCAAAATTTAAAGGGTTAAGGGAGAGATTTTAGGCAAAATATTTGAAAAATAGTCGTTGCAATGTATCTTTAAAAATCCAATATATTGAACTGCGTTTTTCAGACTTCTATCATCCAAAAAATTAGAATTTTGAGAGAGAAAAGAAAATATTTTATAAAATATTATCAGAGACAAAATATTTATGAAAATCTAGATCAAGATATCGCAAATTTGATCAAGAAAATTATGTTGAAGGCATTCTAATTATTTTGTAAAACTGAGAGTATTGCATTCATTTTCAAATAATTCACTAAAGGAATTCTCAATGAGATTGTTTTAATTATTGTTATTAATCCATTTGTGTGCTCAAATTTTAAACTATAACTTTACTTGGTTATCTATCGTTTTTGAGTCTGGGATATTAATTGAAAACCTCTATGGAAAAAAAAAAATCATTTTTGAAAATCTTTCTTTATTGAAAATATTTTAAAAAAAAAAAAAAAAAAAAGATAAAAGCATTTGTGATATCTAGCATTACCTTATTCTTTGTTTATTTAATAAAAATCCAGATTATTGTACTCACATACTTTAATTGATATATTTTGAGAAAAATACTTCTATCACATAGATCAAAATACCAATTGAGTTTATATTTGTTAGCATTGGTAGAATCTCTTGTGATAAAATTTTGAACATTTTTTTTTTTTTGTATTTGTGAGATTGTAGCTCAAACCTAAGTGAAATTAGTCTAAGTGAGAGTGTGATTAGAAATAACGAGTACTTACCTAATCAGTGTTCATAAGGATTTGATTCTTACATGTGAAAAGGATAAGTGTGGGTTTGATTCTTACCTAGGAAAATAATCAGGTGTGATTTTACTGGATTGAATTTCTTGCGAGAGCTCTAGAGAGTAGATATAGGAAAGAGTAAATTACCGAATAACTATAAAATATTGTGTGTCAATATCTCTATCCCTTACTCTTTGTGTGTGCATTAATTATCACGTTTCCCCATTAAAACAAGATAAAACCAACTACGGTAAATTAATTAATTTAAATTTTTAACTATCCAATTCACCCCCCTTAGATAGAACTTTGGGTCAACAAATGCAAACACAAGTGGGCCTATCGCATTTCACCGCAGTATGAGAATCAGTAGAGTTTTTGGTGGAAATTTAGCAAAGTAATGACTAGAAGAAATTGTTGCCTCAATGAGCTACCCAAGAAGAGGGGTGAATGGGTAGTTACTAAAATGTAACCAAATAAATCTTTAACACTTAATTATGAAATAATCAATTTTTCTAAATTGGTTATTGTCTTTGTTATGCAACAGATAAGCGTTTAATTCTAGATGCACACCCAAACACAATATGATAAAAATAAAGAATGCAGGATACCAAGATATATCCAGATTTAGCAAGCTAACCTTATATAATCTAGTCCCCCGAGCTCCATGGAGATTCGCAACCTCTAAACCCCTGATTCCTTTATCAGGTAGGAACTAAACTTTTACAATGATTCTTTGACTAGACTCAGAATTAACCTTTACAATTATCATTTTCCTAGGTTAAGGAAGAACCATATCTTTTTACCAGACTAAAAACTAATCTAATTCTATTATAGGAAGAATCAAAACCTAATCCTTTTAACTAGCTAAAAATCAAACCTCACCACACTCTCAAGTATCCTTTTTTCAGGTATGGATGGAACATTTACAATGCACTCAAATCAATTCAATTGCAGGGAGAATCATGACCTAATTCTTTTCAAGGGAAAAAAATAACCTAACCTTTTTACTTAGGACAAAGATCAAACCCTACTCTTTTTCATAGAAAAAATATTGAAACCTAGCTACCTTGACTAGACACTGGCCCAATCGTGTCCAATCTACTCAAATTCAAAAATACAAAAAATTATGAGTTTCTTCTCACAAGGAGCTTCTACCACCTCAATATAGATATACTCAATTAATGTCCCAAAATTTACTACTTGATAGATACAATATGAGGAAAATTAATATCTTATTAATAATCAATATGGGTAGCACAAGTTAAAGCACGTAATTAGATAAACATACAAAATCGTTATAAAAAGGATTTTCAGGATTTTAAGTTCGAAAACAATTTTCTAACGATCTTGCAACCAAGCAAATAATAATATGAAATCAAAATAGAGAACAATAGCTTAAAAAGATCTCACCGGAAAGACACCAAATATTGAAAACATAATCGCAATATAGCACAAGACAGTGACATCAAATCAACAGCGCTTCAGATTAAGAACGTATATATAATCTCTCACAAAAATCTCAACATAAATATCACTCTTACAATAGCTCAAAGCTGATGTTCTTGATGTGTTTTATCTCAATCCCACAGGTCTATACATATAGACTGATAACAACCCCTCCAATGGCTATTTTCAAAAGATATACCTCTAAAAAGCACTCTTAGACCCCATATAATATAATAATTCAATTCTGGTGTAATTCACTAAAAACATATCTTTTAAAACTCTTAAATAAGTCCATAAAATATTTCTCAATTATCAATCATAAAGATAGAAAGTATTTAAAGAGAATATTAAATTATGTGGATCAAATCAAGAGGAATAATTAAATACATGTACCATATCTTCAATAGGTTCAAATCCCCCAAATTTCTCCCTCGGAATCATAAAACATTGCTAGTTTCAACCTAGATACCAAGATCCTTGAGATTACAACCGAAACAGTCGGTTGACCAACCTCCAAAATTCGGTTAACTGATTTTGGTTACAGGTGTAGCAACTTCATACCCAATTTTGTCACGATGCAATCTGATTTTGGAAAAATGCAAAACATAAAAATTGTAGATCTCTTTCTAAGATTTCTAGATCATCTTGAATCACCTCAATCAGATTTTGGACAAGAAAGTTATGGCCAAAATACGAATAGGTGAACAAGCCCAATCGGTTGACCAAATTGTCCATTCGGTTAACCAATCAGAATAGCTCCGAAACTAAGCCAAAACTCAATTCCATTTGGTTGACCGATTTCTACCAATTGGTTGACCGATTGCTTCAGAGCGTCACCCTGCCAAAACCTCAAACCCAATCAGTTGATCGATTTTTCCCAATCGGTTGACCGACTGTTACAGGGTGATCCAATTTAGCTCCGAAAAACTCACTGATTCAAACGGTTGACTGATTTCTTCTAATAAGTTAACCAATTGCATTAAGACGGATCTTTTCTTTCTCCAATTCTACTCCAAAACCCACTGTTTGATCAGTTAACCGATTTCTTTTCTCTGATGATTGAATTGACCCTAAAATTCAACTTTTTATACTTTAAACCTTATTTTCGATTAGGTCAATTATCATTTTCAATTTCACATATAGAGCACATATGAAATCTTTAATTAGGATCTTAACTTCTATCATGTCAATATTAAAACACACAAAAAGGATAACTCATTTAACAGTGTCATGTGTGATCCTAATTCGGGTTGTATTAAGAGTATAAAAGTATAGAGTTGTTTTCACCTAATTTCTTCAAGGTCTTCGCAACTTTTTATTTCTTTAATGCGCCCATCTTTGCACCCTTTACATTTTCTTTTGATGTCTTCAACTTTAAATAACTTATATGGAAGTCTTTTCTGAAACACTCAACAAACACATTAATTCCACAAAAAATATCAACACTAAATTGTTTATCAAAACCTTGGGATCAACAGAAATTATCCGTAATTTTTCCTTTCAACCCCTTTTAATATTTATAGGCGTGGTAATACTTGTTTGGAAACTCTTCCCTAAATCTCAACTAATGTCCTTTAATTCTCATGCAATTCGCAGGATTGAGTTATGGGCCTCTACCTTGAATATCTTATTCATTTTTTTTTATAACGTGATTCAGTAATCGTTTCTGATTTGGTTAGTAACCATTTTCGAATTTGGGATGTTGCAGGATTCATCCTCTATTATCCTGACAATGATTTGTCTCATGATACTCGAGATTAATGTTCGTAAGACTTACTACTATACTTGGTACTAGCGTCATCCTTAGTTTTGTCCATGAGGTCCCAGGTGAAATCCTCAGCTCTTAGTGTTGAGTTCAGTACCCAAATCCCAAGGAGTTATGTCTGGGGTCCATGTGCATTTCACGTGGAATTCTTCTCAAATGTGGTAGTATTTTGGACTTTCTAAAATACCCCTCATCAGATGTCCTATATTCTCGAGGCCTAAGGATAAAGGAGTCAAGAATATTTGATTGGGGAGGAATAAAATCCTAATGTCTGAAGTCAAATGGAATTCAGGTTGTCACGTTTCTTTAGTTTTCTCGCCCAATCAAAAAATTTAAAAAGTTGTGTCCCTTATATTTTTGTGCATAAACCTGTCATGCATTTAATACATGACTTATTGGACATGTGGTGTCTTTCAGCTCCAAGGTTATGGCTGATATCCCTCTATTGTAAGATCTTCAATATAAAAGCAGAGACTCCCCTTCATTGAGACCTTTCTTCATTATTTTCTTCCTCTATAATCAATCTCTCAAACTCTTACTATGTTTTGGAGACTAAACTTCCCTGTTCTGGTGACCTTTGCCTTCCATCTTCATGTTTTTGCATTTGTAATCCTTCAATTCTTCATCGTTTTCAACTTCCTTTGTTTCTATCCATTTATATTTTTATTTCATCTCGTTTTTCTTTGCTTCTGGTTTTTTTCCATTTTTATTGTATCTCTATATTTAATTACTGTTTTCTATTACAATCATCTTATCTAGTGATGCCTAGTGGTTCTGGTACTTCAGATTTCACTCGTTGGTTTGGTGATGCCATAAATAACTATATTGGGCCTTCGGGCACCTCTAACTCGACTAATCAAGCAGAGGAAAAGGTCAAGCCTTCTGTCACACCCGACCCCAAAGATGTTTTCAATGTTAGAATAATTGAGAGGCAAGATATTGAGAGAACATGAAAGAATGATATACAAAGGGTCTATACATAAGAGGTGACTAGAGAAACCCTGTTGGGGTTAGGGTTTGGTTTTCCTAATAATACTACGATTTAGCCTAATGGGCGAAGCCCATACACGTATATTAACATTCCCCTCAAACTCAAGGCGGTAAATTAGACATGAACTTGAGTTTGGAAACTAGAGTATGAAAGTGTCCGGGTGGATGAATTTTGTTGAAAATATCTGTTGTCAGATCGGCTGCACGGAAGGATTGTAGACGAATAATATTCTGAAAAATATAGTGACAAAAGAAGTGGCAATCAGTCTCGATGTATTTCGTACGCTCGTGGAAAACATTATCATGTGCGATCTTAATAACATTCCTATTGTCACAATATAGTACAGTGTTTGTAAGGGAGGAGACTCCCATGTCAGTGAAGAGCCATAGAATCCAAAGTAATTCTTATGTTGCATCAGTTATGGCACAGTATTTACCTTCCGTGATCGAGCGGGCAACCCCAGTTTATTTTTTACTACGCTAGGAAATGAGAGAGCTACCCAACAAGTAACAATAACCAATGATTGAACGTCTACCAGTAGGATCTTTGGCCCAGTCGGCGTCAGAAAAAGCATGTAAGGTGGGAGTGGACTAAGCAGAGAAATGAAGTCTGTGAGATAAGTGCCCTTGCTATCCCCAAGAATAGTCGAGTAATGAGTGATCCGAGAAGGAGATAAGAACTAGCTGACTGATGAACGGCATAGGCGATGTCCAGGCGGGTAACTGTGAGATATACCAAGCTTCCAACTAGTTGGTGATAGAGAGTGACGTCTGGAAGAGGAGAGTCATCTAGTGGAGTAAGCCTCATATTCGGCTCTAAAGGAGTGTTGGTGGTGGAGTCACAAATGTCTGCCTTGGAAAAAAGGTTAAATGCATATTTGGCTAGAGAAAGTATCCGTCCAAACCAGTTGAAACTTCAAGACCAAAAAAATAAGTGAGCACGCCAAGGCCTTTCATCTCGAATTGTCTACTTTGAAATTTTTTGAGTTCAAAGATTCCGCGTAGATCATTTCCTGTAATGATCATGTTGTCCACTAATAGGTGTGAAAAACCTATCTATTTCTAAACCGAATTTATTACTTTTCAAGCGTTTTAGTTATATTTAATTGTGTTTTAGTTTGTTTTAGTGTAAAACAGGTGAAGGGACGTTAAAGGGCAATAAACAAGTGAAAACGGTGGAGAAACGGTGAACAAAATGTGAAAAATAGGGTTTCGGTGAATGAAGACCACCGCCTAAGCGGAAAAGAGGCAGAATGTTGGAGTGCTGAAGGGCTGAATAATCGCCTAAGCGAGAAAACGACAAATTATTATGCTAGCAGCCACCGCCTAGGCGAAGATCCGACAGAAACTTCAACCAACTTAAGCCACCGCCTAAGCAGTGACACTCTGCACAGAAATATCTATTTTTAGATATTTTGAAGATATTTTCCAAATCCCTCTTTTTAACCCCTTTCTCCACCAAACCTCAAAAAAGGAGAAGACGTGAGAGGAGGCTCCGATTGACATTTGGAGAGCTCCCTTCCACCTTAGCTAGGTTTAGATAATTTAGTAAGTAGATTAGATTAGTTTAGGAGGTGTTCTTGGCCAATCCTTGAAAAGCTAGAAGAGGAAGTTCATCAATGGAGAAGAGGAAGCTCGGGAGGATTGTTCTTTGGCGAAAGTGGACTACTCCACTTTGAGATTTGGATTTTCTTCCCTTCTTTCCATCTTTGTATTTAATGTTTATTGTTTATATTGATTATATCCTCTTGATTTAATGTTGTATTGGCTAAGAACATGTTAGTGTAATTAGAGATTAGTTAGGGAAAGGTGTAGTTATATAAATACTCGTTTAGTTTAATATACGTTTCTTTAAAAGATGTTGCTTTTATGTCTGATTGTGTTTATCATTTGATGATGATCTTAGTATGCTTGTAATGGTATTAGGGTTGGATTTGAGAATCTAGGGTTTGACAGTCGAGAGAGGTAACCCTGGATTCAGACCAAGGTAAACACATCGTTACGACCTAACGACCTGGGAGGGCGTTAGTTAGTGTGCAATCGATGACGTTGGGTCAAGACTTATGCGGCCTAGAGTTGTTAAGACATTGAGGGGGACATCTTCGTCGACACGAAGTCGCGTATTCCCCCGTCTTACACTCGAAAGAGGTGGCGGAGGAGTTTACGAACCGAGATTGTCGGATACCTAAACTCCGTTATTGTTAACTGAACGAAATCAAATATGTATTAAGTGAACAAAATCAATCCCTAATTAATCAACTTAGTTAGGATTAACCCACTAATTGTAGTTTAGATTAGTTTAATTTTAAATCGTGTCTTTCGTCGTCAGGATAACATGAGACTACGTCAATTGCGGTATTCAATTATTCATACTTTTCTCTATGGGAATTATATCCGATCTTCAAGATCCACTATATTAAAACTTAGACCTCGTATACTTTCGAGAGTAAATAGCGGCGTGTTTTCGCGCGCTACCAAGTTTTTGGTGACGTTGTCGGGGATTAGTGTGAATTTTAAGTTGATATTGCGACTAAATGGTCGATTGTTAATCCTGACATTTATTTTATTTTGTTTTTAATTTTTATTTTTGTTTTATTGTGTTAATGAGATCAAGCGGTGCGAGAAAACGATGAAGAAGATTGGAATTCTTAATTCTCAATCCTGAGATTGAGCATATTGCAAATGATAAGGACTGAGAGGAGAAACCGACTTCAAAGCCATGATCTTGATCCGACTGAGCATTTGAGCCCAAATTCCTTATCTATGGGGAATTTTGGTGAAAAATACTTAGCAACACGAAAGTCTAGCTAGGGACGGTAACTCAAGCCCTATTTTTTTTGAAATGAAACTCAGGGTATCAAATTACCCGATTTTTTGTTACTATTTATTTGATTATTTATTCTTTTTGGAAGCCGGCATGGCTTCGGAATGTGTTTGGAAGTGAATTTAGGAGTGTGGACGCTTGGGGAAGTGTTTCACATTTAAACACGTTGAACAAGCGAAGTGAAAACATACGGGATAGAGCTGTATTTTGAAAATTTGAGAAAAACATGAAAGTAGAAGCTGCAACCCACCGCCTAAGCGGTGAACTACTGCTTAGGCGGTAAAAATATAGGTTGTGTGTTTTTCAGCAAAAACGGCCCACCGCCTAAGCGGTAAACCACCGCTTAGGCGGTAAAAATACAGGATGCAACAAATTTTGAAAATACGCTCCACCGCCTAGGAAGATTAGCAGCAGAATAAAATATTTTCACACTGGTGTAATTTCGCTTAGGCGAAAAAACCACCGCCTAGGTGGAATTTCGTCAGAAGGTTTAATTTTAAAAAAAAGGGCTCCACCGCCTAAGCGGTGAATCCACCGCCTAAGCGATGGACCTTCTGCAGTTAAAACAGCCCGCTCGTTCAAAAATTGAAATCGCAAGCCTTCTTCCCCAAATCCCTCCACCTTCTCTTTAAAACCTCACTTCCAAACCGTTCCAATACTCAAAAATCATCCTTCCATTAGCAAAAGTAGTCATTTCCATCATGATTCAACCTCCAAGAATTGGATCTCCACCCCTATTTCCGAAAATTTAGGGTTTTGCGTGAACGGTGCGATTTCTTCATTCTCTTTCGATTGGACCATTAATTCTCAACAAGTAAGTTTCTTTTACTTTACATTTAGGCTAGTTGTTGAAATTATTGGTTGGCTTGCATGATTATATCAAAGAAATCATTGGATTTTTAAATTTTGCCCAAAACCCCTTAACCCTATTTTCGCGATTCCGAAGTTCCATGGGTTTTTGGTTTGATTCTTGGTGATGAGCATGTTTAATTGGATTGGTTGAGTATGTGAACTAATATAGGATGTCACATTTGTGAAATTTGTTTGAAAAATTCAAATGGGTGTTCGTTTTGGGATGTATGTGTTCTTGACAAAATAATTAGGAAGGTTTATGGTTTTCAATTGTTCATATATGATGAGGTTGTATTGGTTTTTTGTGATTGTGATTGTTAGGAAATGCCGAAGAGGGTAGCAAAAAAGAGGGCGAGATGAGAAGGGTCGAGTTCACACCCTGGGGTGTCGACCGACATTGACTATGATGCCACCCGGTTTGTGTCAAAACAAGCGGAGGAGCACTTCAAAGAACACAAAAAACATCGTGCCTGCATACGTCAACAGGGTTTCGATCCGATTGAGGATCTCCCGGTGGAATTTCAAAATGAAATCCGAAGCCGCCACTGGGAGCAATTCTGTAAATCGCCACTACCGGGTGAGGTTGCTTTGGTCAAAGAATTTTACGCTAATCCTACAAAGGCTATAGACGACCAAGCAAGGGTTCAAAATTAGCCTATCATCTTCAGCCCAGATTTTATCAATCATCTATTTGGACTTTTGGCACCGGAGTCCCTTGAAAGTCAAGAACCTACTTTGCATAGGGTCATTGAAAAGATCACATCTGGCGAAGTAAAGTGGAAACACCAGGGGCCGAATGTCGCTACCTTCTCGGTGAAATGCCTAAAGCCAATTCCAAAAATCTGGCACCACTTCATTTGTGGAAGCCTCCTACCAACGTCACATCTTTCAGACGTCTCAAAGGACAGGGCCTTTTTGATCTACAAAATTCAAACCGGGCAATCAATCAACGTTGGATTCCGGATCTATTCATCGATCATACATGCTACGAAGACGATGAAGTATGGGCTCTCGTTTCCGTCACTATTGACCCATATTTTCCGACTAACTAAAGTGACAGTATCCGGGGGAAGCCTGTGCGACCCTATCGTTCCACTTGATCTGTCAAAGATAAACTGGTTGTGGAAGACTGGGGCACAAGAGGCAGCCAATCCCGAGCCTGAGGAAGGAAAAGAGCCAGCAGACGAGATGGCGGGACCTTCTGGAGCCTGAGATGAAAACTCCCAAGAGAGGTTAAATAACAAGCTTTAGACCGTCCTCCAAAATCAATATGAGATCACGTCTTTCCTGGACCAATTTTTGAGGCAGCAAGATCGAGTCCAACGGAAGATTTGGGATGGCCTTGGCCTTGAGATGGATGATTACCCTCCGATACCATCTGTGCTGCCACATCTGCTCCAGAGACCACACTCTCCTTTCCAACGTGATGACGGTAATGATTCCTCTTCAGGTGAACAATAGGGAATAAGTCTTATTCCCTAGGTATGTGTTCAACCCATTTTGTTTGCAAGCATGTTATATGTTTATTGGGTTCGCTGATGTTGGAACACTGCCATGTTCAGGCCTGGATGGTATTGTATGGATGATAGTTTAGTGGATATTCATCCATTTTGATTTTTTGTAGAAAATGATGAACAATTATTAAATTTTTGAATAGAATGCAAAATTCTTGATGTACAAATCTATGTTTATGTATGTATTTTATTATGAATGTTTTAGTTTTTAAATTTTTAGTTTAGTTTAGTTTAATTTATTTTTTTTTGCATGAGTGGTGTTAGATTAATTAATGTATGTTAGTATTAGATTTAGTTTAGTATTGTGTATGTATAAAGTTGTATTAGCATGTTTAGATGTTGAGTTCATTTGGGCCAAGACCCGATGATGAGAATTATCCCCTAATTGCATATTGAGGTTGGGGGTAATACCTTCCTTGTGTGTTTTGTGTGCTTAATATGTCAATTGGGTAAAAATTATCTCGATCCTAAAATCGCACGACCTTTGAACTCAATGTATAATTATCTGAACGATTAGACGCTGATTATTCAATATTAAGCTCATGATTGAAAATGAGGACACTAAAACTTGATTTGGGGAAAACTTGAGACGGAATCCTAGGTAAGGTAATTCTGGAGACGTGATTTAGGCCATCAATTTTTCACTTGATCCGTTGTAGCTAACCTGAAAATTTTCGTTCCCTATTTCCCCTGTCGAAGCCGATAACGTAATCAAATTCTAAAAACGTTCAAATACTCCTTTCAATTAAATTTTTCCTAACCCAATGTCGCTAAGCCTAATTTTTAAAATTGAGTGAAATCAAGTGAGCGGTCGGGTTTCTGATAAATATTTATTGATTCGGTATTAGTGTATTCACTTGTCACTTTCGTATTTCTTTTTTGCACACTCCTAAAATAAGTTTGGGGGTGTGTTTCTATCACTTCTTTTTACATATTCCTAAAATTTTATTAATTCGAATAAGTTTGGGGGAGTGTTTCTCTAACTTCTTTTTGCACTCTCCAAAAACCGTAAATATTCAAATTAATTTAGGAATATGTTGTTAAAAAAAACAAGGTTATAATTTTCATTTTCATCTCTTTCGACAAGTGAATATAGGGATCTTCTTATCTTATTCAGAGTTGTATTCTAAGAATGTAGGGGTCATGAGAGAAGATAGCGACAAGCGATTTTACCTCGGGTATCGTTCAATTAAACTGATTTGCTATTTTCAATTCCAATGATACCCGTGGTCGTTCTCCAAAGCCAAACCAAGCCCTATTGATCTCTGTGAATATCCGAGCCTATATTAGTGGATAGTAGACTCCAATCAAGCATATGGTTTTCCTGAATCCTTCAACGGTTTAAGTTATGAGCTTAACGATTAAATAATTGAATCCGGTATTTGACTAGTTATACATTTGAGTTCTCACACACACACTTCAAATGGATCTAGAATGGTTTTTATTGATATTGATCTTTGAAATTCTAGAACACCACTTGGTGTGGGTTACTTCCCGAACTTGATCCGATTTAAGGATGTTGAGGGAGGAACAAATTGGTTATTTTGATTGAACTTTATATTTACATGCATATACTTCTTTCATGTTAGTTTAATTTTTCATTTTTAGTTGATTATTTCATTAGTTCGTTTAGTTTAGTTTAGTGTTAGTGTTTTGCTCGAGGACTAGCAAAATTCTAAGTTTGGGGGTATTGATAGGTATGAAAAACCTATCTATTTCTAAACCAAATTTGTTACTTTTCAATTATTTTAGTTATATTTAATTGTGTTTTAGTTTGTTTTAGTGTAAAACAGGTGAAGGGACGTTAAAGGGCAATAAACAAGTAAAAACGGTGGAGAAACGGTGAACAAAATGTGAAAAATAGGGTTTCGGTGAATGAAGACCACCGCCTAGGCGGAAAAGAGGCAGAATGTTGGAGTGCTGAAGGGATGAAACACCACCTAGGCGAGAAAACCACCGCCTAGGTAAGAAAACAACAGATTGTTATGCAAGCAGCCACCGCCTAGGTAAAGATCCGACAGAAACTTAAAGCGACTTAAGCCACCGCCTAAGCGGTGAACCACCGCTTAGGCGGTGACACTCTGTACAGAAATATCTATTTTTAGATATTTTGAAGATATTTTCCAAATCCCTCTTTTTAACCCCCTTTCTCCACCAAACCTCAAAAAATGAGAAGACGTGAGAGGAGGTTCCGGTTGACATTTGGAGAGCTCCCTTTTACCTTAGTTAGGTTTAGATAATTTAGGAAGTAGATTAGATTAGTTTAGGAGGTGTTCTTGGCCAATCCTTGAAGAGCTAGAAGAGGAAGTTCATCAATGGAGAAGAAGAAGCTCGGGAGGATTGTTCTTTGGCGAAAGTGGACTACTCTACTTTGGGATTTGGCTTTTCTTCCATTGTTTCCATCTTTGTATTTAATGTTTATTTTTTATATTTATGATATCCTCTTGATTTAATGTTGTATTGTCTAAGAACATGTTAGTGTAATTAGAGATTAGTTAGGGAAAGGTGTAGTTATGTAAATACTCGTTTGGTTTAATATATGTTTCTTTAACGGTTGTTGCTTTTAAGTCCGATTGTATTTATCATTTTATGATGATCTTAGTATGCTTGTAATGGTATTAGGGTTGGATTTTAGAATCTAGGGTTTGACACTTAGGAAAGGTAACCCTGGATGCGGACCAGGGTAAACACATCGTTACAACCTAACGACCCGAGAGGGCATTAGTTAGTGTGCAATCGATGACGTTAGGTTAAGACTCACACGGCCTAGAGTCGTTAAGACATTGAGGAGGACGTCTTCGTCGACACAAAGTCGCGTATTCCCCCGTCTTACACTCGAAAGAGGTGGCGGAGGAGTTTACGATCCGAGATTGTCGGATATCTAAACTCCGTTATTGTTAACTGAACGAAATCAAACATGTATTAAGTGAACGAAATCAATCCCTAATTAATCAACTTAGTTAGGATTAACCCACTAATTGTAGTTTAGATTAGTTTAATTTTAAATCATGTCTTTCGTCGTCAGGATAACATGAGACTACGTCAATTGCGGTATTCAATTATTCATACTTTTCTCTGTGGGAACGATATCCGATCTTCAAGATCCACTATATTAAAACTTAGACCTCGTATACTTGCGAGAGTAAGTAGCGGTGTGTTTTCGCGCGCTACCATCCACATAGAGTAAAAAAAGGATAATATTATTGTTAGTTTAGTGAATAAAACAAGACAGAATCATAAACAGTAGATGTGAACTTGAACTGGTGGATAGTGGTGCTTAATTCTACAACCAAGCACACATAGCTTGTTTGAGAACATATAGGGCATAAGGAAGGCGATAAACATTGTGTTGAGGAGCAGCTAGACCAGGAGGGGTATGCATATAAACTTTCTCAAGAAAGTCGTCATTGAAAAAGGCATTCTTAACATCCATCTGAAAAATGGTTCATTTAAGAATGGCAACGACGGCAAGAAGAGTATGGACCGATGTAAGCCTAGCCATTGTAGCAAATGTCTCTTCGTAGTCAATGTCATATTCCTTAACATATCCCTTAGTAACAAGTTAGGCTTTATAGCTCTCAACAGAACCATCAGAAAGTGTTCTGATTTTAAACAACCACTTGTATCCAATAGGAGATATCCCAGGGAGGAGGTCAACAAAATCCCATGGGTGAGTTTTGGCAAGGGTCTGAAGTTCTTCGTCTATTGATTTCTACCAAAGAGGGCTAGTGCGCATCTTTTTATAGGATTGAGGCTCATGAAGATCAAGTATGGTAGAAAAGCAATAATAGTCTTTGAGATAAGTAGGAGGATGAGTTACCCTATTAGAATGGAAGGAGTGGTCTAGAAAGTGGGTCTCAAAAGAAGTTGATGCATAATCATTCGACATATGAGGAGCCTCAGGAATTGTCAAGGGAATTGGAGGGAAGATATCAACTTATGGTTCTGGAATGGGTTCAGGTAGTGAATTTGGAGTGGGTTCAGCTGGTGCCTCTCGACCGAACTCAGCTGGTGGTATTAGAGTGAGCTCAACAATACCTAGAATTGTATCCTCAGGGAATATGTAAGACCCCAATCTTCGTTATACGTATAATTTAAGTCGCGTTTTAAAATGTTTCAAAAATAACGGCGTAGATGGCGTAATTTATTGTTTGATTTAAAAAATTTAGGGGTCAAATTTGCAAATGTAGAAAATATTCAAGCAAAAATTGGCATTTGACTTATGAATTAAAACGTTTTGGGTGGAACCACTATTTAAGAAATTCATAAAGGTGGAAATTGAACTAAAAAAAAGACTTAAAGAAATTTTAGGAGAGGATACTGTAATTTGGGAAAACTTTAAAATATATATATATATACACACACACACACATATAATCGTGTGTGTGTGGTGCCGTTGTCCGATTGGTCCGACGGTGGTGGTTTGGTTGTGTGGGTGTCGCCGGATGTTCGTCGGTGGTAAGTTTAGAGAGAGAGAGCAGTGCATGTGTGTGTGTATGTGTGTGCTTGCTGTGTGTGGGTATGTATGTGTTTAGTTGTGGGTACGTGAACAGTGATGTGTATGTGTGTGATCAGTGTGTGTTGGGTGTGCATGGTGGTGTGGGGTGTCGCTGGAGTGAGAGAAAAATAAACGTCGGTGTGTGTGTGTGTGTGTGTGTAGGTGTGTGGTTGTCTCTGTTTCATCGCTGGTGTATGTGTGTTGTGTGTGTGTTGCTCAGACGACTGCATCTGTGTGTGTGTGATCGGGTGTGGCGTCGCCGGCAGTAAAGGCCGGTGGTGGCGTCGGCGGGATGAGCAAAACAGGAAACAGAAATCAGATGAAGGAAAAGAAAGAAGAAGAAAAAAGAAAATTACATGAACCACCCCACTAAAAGGCCAAAATCTAATCTCGCAACCGGTGAAAAATCCAGGAGAGGTAGAATTCTGAACTTCTTTAATATATGCATTTAATTGTCTCAATGTGAAATACGTGTTATCATTATCGGTGAATTTAGCGTTATTTGTTTGCATGAAATATATTGATTATTGTTTGGTGTATTGTGTGAAGTGTTACCTGTGGAAATTATATTAAATGATCTGGACGATGCGGAATTTATGTGACTATCCTGTTTACGTGGTTTACGTGTTATATAAATTAAATGTACGTATTAGAAGGGTTAGAGTTTTATTGAGCGTTGGCTCACAACCCCCACAGTGTTTGGATTGCAGGGTCGGCTGGGAGAAAACGAGAGAGATAATAATTTAGTTGAAATTCGAGTTGTAATAATTGTAATTATTATTTATTGTTGTAATCGGAGAAAATGGTAATATTAATTATCATAGTTGTAAAATATTTCGGTGAATATATTCGGTTGATGAAATGTTGGAAATATCGATTGAAACTATGATTACGGAAATTAATGATAAATTACTCAATTATTAGTTTTCTTGCCATGAATTATTTTAAATGAGAAAGATTTTCAACAATATATTGGATTTTATAAATGTTAAATTCAATCATTTGGTTATCCAAAAATCTCTAAATTTTGGGAATTAATAAATATCCGGATTTCAGATTATAATTAACTAAATTAGTAGTATTGTCGTCACTATCTAGATAATCCACGGATTAATATTAAAAAATAGATGATTGGTCCTTTGGTGGTACTTAAATGGTGAATATTATATTTAATGATTTTCGTCGTTAAATGGGCAATATAAAGTATCGCCTTTATTATACAATTTATCAAATTGGATAGATTGGGAAGTCGAGTGAGTTGGATTTTAGATTTAGGATTTCTCTATAGGAGAAACCATAGTCAGGCCCTAGAAAATCGGGTCGTGACACTCACTCAAGAGATGGATCAGTAAAGAATCTTCAGTTAGTAATGGTTGATATATCAAATTACCGTAAGGAAGATTAAATTTTATGTTCCCAAAAAATGACATGACGAGAAATACGAAGAGTTTTAGATATGAGATCTCAACACCGATACCCTTTATTTTTAATGACATACTCTAGAAAACAATATAGGTGGGCACTTGATTCCAACTTGTTGTGTTCATGTGGCTTGAGAATAACAAAGCAAGTGTAACTAGAGACAAGACTTTGAGTTCCGAGTAATCGGGAGGTTTACCAAAAAGACGCTCAAATAGAGATTGATGTTAAATTTTAGCAGATAGGACACAATTTATTGTGTATACTTCGGTTAGGACTGCCTCATCCCAAAAAACGCTTAGGACATGATGAAGAAATGAGAAAGGCATAAACTGTGTCAAGAATGTGTCGATGTTTACGTTCAGCCCGTCCATTTTGTTAGGAGGTTCCAGGACATGAGCGGTGGGAGAGTGTGCCATTTTGTGAAACAGGTTGAGAAAAAAACAATCTTTTTTTTCTATTGCATTATTTGAGTGAAAAACTTTGATATTTCGAGAAAATTGAATTTGAATCGAAAACTTATAATATATTTAGAATAGTTTAGATAAAATTTTCATAAGAAATAACCATGTATATCAAGAGTAGTCGTCCATGAAGATAACAAATGAGGAGAAGGCCCCCAAAAATCAGAATGCACTAGATCAAATGGTGCAAGAGAAATAGACTGAGTCTTATAAAAAGGTAAGGCTAGTTGTTTTGCAAGTTGGCAATAGATAAAATTAAAGGACTCATGTTGAACTAAACCTAACTGACCGCTAAAAATACTTGATTTGAGTCGATTAGATGAAGTGTGACCTAACCAAGAATGTCAAATATAGGATTGTGATGAAGAAGATGAGGATGGTAATAGTGGCAGCGGCAGTGGTGGTGATGAGAATGATGGTGGTGATGAGAATGGTGGTGGTGGTGAGGTTGCACAAGTTGATAAAGGAACAAAGGGTGGGGGTTGAGATAGAAGATGCAAACTGTTAAGCTCAAATAGTCATCCAACCTTATAACCAGTCCCCAGGGTTTCTCCTATCTGAGGATCCTCCACACGATAACCACTATTAAAAAATATTGCTTCAAGTTTCAATTCACGGAGTTGCCCAACTTATAAGAGATTTAAAGTGAGTTTTAGATTTAAATACATGTCAGAAATAGAAAGATGTGAAGTAGAAATCTAACCGGTATGAATAACATCTATTTAAGAACCATCAACAGTGTAAATGCTAGGAACATTTGTTGGCCAAGTACAATACCCAAGAGGAGGGATGAATTGGGTAATCAAAAAATAATCAAAATATAACTTGAATAAATCAACTAATTAATTTTATTCCTAAATTAATTATTATCTTTATATCACAGCGCAATAAATCAATTAACTAGGTGCACACCCAAACAGCAAAAATAACAAAATAAATATTGCAGCACACAAAGATATATCCTGATTCACCAAGCTACTCTTGGCAAGCCTAGTCCTCTGAGCCCCACGGAGATTCGCACCCACTAATTCTCAAGATCCCTTTAAAGGTAGGAATGAAACCCACACAACGATTCTTTTACAAGCTTAGAATCAACCTTTACAATTTCTTTTTCAAATGCTAAGGAATAACCTCTACTTTTTATAGGCTAAAGAATAACCTAATTCTTTTTAACACTTAGGCTCAAGAATCAAAACCTCACACAACACTCCAAGTATCATTTTCACAGGTAAGGATGGAACCTTTACAATTCACTCACAACGCAATTTTTATCCAGGAAGAATTACTACCTCAATCTTTTTACAAGAAGGGACCGAAACTTGGTTACCCTTAATTAAATATCCCCAACTATATTTAACCCATCACACTACTTACCAATACAAAATGATAAGTAGGAAATTTCACTCGGAGCTTCTACCACCCCAGATAAATAATAACTCAATTAATATACTAACTAGTAATAGAAAATCATGAGATACAAAATCTGATTTTAACAAGATATGGGTAGCAAATTAGAGCACGTAATCAGATTCAAAAAATTGTTTATAAAAATATTTTCTTAAAAAATCAGAAATAATTTCTAAGATCAATTTCCAAACAATAATCAAATAATTCAAAAAAAAGAATATAATTGGAAAGATCTCACCCGGAATCCACAGAAAGAATAGATAAAACAATGTAACTTCAGATCCGGTAGCAGCGCAAATTAATAGTAGTTGATCTGTAAGATCGTCTCTCAGAAAAGCTCACAATATTTCAGATGGATAACTCTTATAAAAACTCTTAATATGATATGATATGATTTCTCTTTTTTTTTACTGCTTGATTAAAACATAAATTCACAGGTCTATATATAGGGATATGTAATCACTCTTCCAACGGTTAGTTTACAAGTGTCATAACAATTAAACGCTCCCCCTTATATTATAAGGACTTCATTTAGATTTAATTTTACTTAAAAAATAAATTTTGAAATCTTTCGATTAAATCCCCAAAGTATTTCTCAATCTCAATTAATAAGAATAGAAACTATTTCAAGTACCAAATTCAGAAACATTAATATTTAGTGTACCAAATCAATAGGATTTAATTAATATGTAAGACCCCAATTTTTATATACGAACAATTTCAGTCGTATTTTATAATATTTCAAAAATATCGGGATGAATTGCGATATTAATTGTGTGATTTCAAATTTTAGGGGGTCGAATTGTAATTTTCACAACATTTACAATTTTAATTGGGTTTAATAACTATCCTAACCTAATTAGAGGGGAGGTAAGTGCAAAATATATATCATATATTTTAATTATAGAGAGAGAGAGGAGAGTTGGTGAAATAGTAGGAAGATGGGATGGCCACTTGATTTGGCCATTGGATCACGCACACATATACACATATATACATATGTATACATACATATATGGATACATATCCATACACCTCGGGAAAGAGGAAGGAAAACGGACGAGAAAGAGAGAGAATCGAAGGTGGGTTCGCCAGTGAGGGTCGGTGATTGTTGCGGTCGTCGACGGGGCGTGTGGCGTCGTTGATCGGTGATCATTGCGGTCGTCGATGGGGTGTGTGGCGTTGTTAAATTTAAAGAGAGAGAGAGAGGGCGGTTAGCTCCGGCGGGTGTGGGATCGCCGTTCGTCCGGTGGCGACGGTGATCGAGTGTGTGTGTTTCGTGTGCGTGTGCTCCGTTTTATGTTTTAGGTTTTGTGTTAACAGTGTGCGTGTGTGTTTTTTGTATGTTTGGCGTGTGTGTGTGGCAAGGGAGATGTTGGTTGTGTGGGTGATCGGAGTGTGCCGCCGGTAAGTTAGAGAGAGAGAGTAGTGGGTATGTGTGTTTTGCGTTTGTTGCGGTGTGGGTGTGTCGATTAGTTGTCCGGTGGTTAGTGTTTCGTGTGGTGTGTGTGTGTTCGGAGCGGTGACTGAAGGTGGTGGTTCGGTCGGTTCGGTCGGTTCGGTGGTGGTGGCGTGAGTTGGGTCCGGCAGTGGAGGAGGTGATCGTGAGTGGTTGGGTGTGTTTGGCGTCGTCGAAGGTGTGGGTAGCTGCGGGTGTGTGCGTTTGGACGTCCAGTTGGTGCAAGAGAGATCGTCGAAGTTGGGAGGAGTTTCGGCTGAACCAGCGGCGCAAAACGGAAGCAGAAAAAAGGAAGAAGAAAGAAGAAAAGGAAAAAAAAAAAAAAAAAAAGGAGAAATTACACGAACTACCCCAAATAAATTTAAAACTCATGTCGCGGACCGGTGGAAAATCCGGAAAAGGTAGAATTCTTTACTCTTTCCATATATGCATTTAATTGTCATATTTTGTAGAATTTTACCTGTTGAAATTATCTGATATATGCGGGACGATGCGAAATTTACGTGACGAGCATATTTACATGGTTTTTGTGTTAAATTGGGACCATGCGGAATTTATGTGATGAACATGCTTACGTGGTTTGTGTTATATAAATTAAATGCACGTATTAGAGGGGTTGGAGTTCTACTGAGCGTTGGCTCACAACCCCCACAGTGTTTGGATTGTAGGATCGGCTGGGAGAAATGCAAGAGAAGAGATAAATACTCTATTTGAATTTCGTGCTGTAAATAAATTGTAATGAAATTATTTATTGTTATAATTGAAGGAAACGGTATTATAAAAATACTGTGGTAATTGTAAAATATTTATTTCCAATTTGAATATATATATTAAAAATATATTGTTAATATAATTGGTTTGATTGATTTTTATATTGGAAAATTTGGGAACTTCAATTATAACTGGAAATCGGATATTTAAAATATGATTTAGAAAGTACTAGTTCCTACTGGATTTTTAAATGGGAAATATTCTTCTAATTTGAACTATTAATTAACCGTCGTCGGCTTAGTTAAAAATATATTGAATTTTATAGATATGAAAAATCGGTGTCGGTTATTCGAAATCTGTAAATACTGGAATTTATTAAATATCCGGTTTTTAAATAACAAATTACTAAATTGGAAGTTTTGGCGCCGTTTTGCGAAAGTGAAAGTTAACTATTATAAAACAAATCGGGTCGCCATGTTTTGAACAAATCCGCGAATTAACTCGAAATGCAACGTTGGATTAATTGGTGATAATTAAATGGTGATTATTATATGAAATGCATTCCCGTCATAAAATCGGCAATTAAAATTATCGCTATGATTTATAAAAAAAAAACTTACCGAATTTTGTAGTGTCAAAGAAGTTGACTAGTCGGATAGCTGCTTTTAGGCTTAGGATTTTCTCTATAGGAGAAACCTTGGTCCCGTCCCTGGGAAACCGGGACGGGGCGTCACATAATATATGAACCATATCTTAAATATCACCAAATCCCTTAAATCTCTCTCAAATCCTAACAAAAACGGCTACTTTTAGATATAATTTCGGAATCCACATGAACCTAAAACAAAGCCACCAGTCGACTGCCCAATCGACTCAGAGATTCAGGATGTAGCCAATGCAGTTCATTAGTCGACTGCTCGGTCGACTTCTTGATTCAGAGAGTTTCATTTAATCTCACCGGTCGACCTATCAGTCGACTCGTCGATTCAGAGAGTTCAGCCACCATTGGACGGTCGACTCCTCAATCGACTGCTACCTTCTGCATCTATTCTCTTATCACATTTTAAACTCTTTCTCATTTATATTTTCTCCCCTTTAACTAATTTCTTTTCTCAATTAGCCTCACTAAGTTTCTCAAATTCCATTTTAACCATTTATAAATATTCTTTTCAAATCACATATTGGAGCAAATAATTTCACTTAATTAAAACATACATAAATAATAAAAACATTTTGTGCCGTGTGTGTTCCTAAATGGGATATTAAGAGTTGAAATTTACTTGGGTCGTTTTCCCTAATTTCTTCAAACTCTTAAATCTTCTTCATCATCTTGACATCTTCATTTAGCATCCATTTAATTTAATCTTCAATATCTTCAACTTCATCATTTAGCATCTATTTAATTTGATCTTCAATATCTTCAACTTCATCATTTAGCATCCATTTAATTTGACATCTTTATCACTGGAACTTTATATCACTGAAACACTCAATTAAAACATTAGTTCTACCAAAACATCAATACTTAATTGTTCATTAAAATCTTAAGATCAACAACATTCATAGTGGATAGTTTGGATGAGAAGAGCTTGGGATCAAAAATTATATGATTACAACAGGTAGAATCAAAAAACCAAGAAGAATTATCTGAAGTAAGTGAAAAGACAGAAAAAATGTTTGTACCATACTCGGATATAATTTTGTGGAAGAGTGAATCCATATCTGCAATAGAGATAGTAATAATAGTAGAGGTAGGATCAAAATCCTCTTAGGTATTAAGAACGATCGAGGAAGAGCAACCCTTAGACATCATTATTGAATCGGATCAACAATATACAACAAAGTAGACTGTATGATATGAATCTAGAGAAACCGATACCACAGATGAATTTAGAATGTTAAAATTGTCCAAGAACCGATCTATAATCATGAAGAACCAATTGATGAACCCTTGAACTGGTCAAACCACCGTGGTGAACCGAATCAACAATATAAAAAGAACTATATTGTATTATCCGAATTTGGGTAAACGAAGGCCACATATGGATTTGAAATGTCAAAATTAGGTAAGAAACGGTCTATAATCATGAAGGACCAATTGATGAACCTTTGAACCAATCAAACCACCGTGTTGGACCGAATCAACAATATAAAAGGAACTATACTGTATGATGTGAACTTGAGTAAACAGAGGCCACCGATAGATGCAAAGCACCGAAATTAGCCAAGAACTAGGTCCAAAAATAGAAGTACCAGTTAATAGAAAACTCTGAACCGGTCTGGCGATGCTTGGTCTAGCAATGACGGAGTAGCAAAAGCTTTGGAAGGTGCTTGCAGACTCTTCTTGGGGTGATTTTGGTGGCGTTAGAATCATCTCAACGAGACCTTTCTGATCGTATATTGTATGATGAATTTGAGTTGATATTGAATCCCGTAAGAGTCAATGAAAGTGACGGCTGTAGTAGGACTATTGGAGGCTCGTGGAGGTGCATTGAATCTCTAATTGCGGTAATTTTGGCGGCGTTGGAATCGTCTCTTCAATACGAAGTTGATGGTGTGATGAATGTTGATATCGGAGCGACGATGAAGCTTGTAATAGTCAATGGATGCCGCAAACTTGTGCTAGTTTGAGGTAGTGTATGGAGGTGCGTGTGACCCCCCCCCCCCCCCCTAGCAATGGCGGTGATTTTGGTGTCGTTAAACTCATTTTGACGAAACAAGTCTGGTGGTGATGATGAATACGTTGTTGGGGTGTTGAATGATGAAAACGAGATTGGTGGTGACACCGCAGAAGACTTGAAAATATTAGGGTTGAAAAAAATTTAATAAGAACAGGGTCAAGAAGAATTGACTCTTGATATCATATTGAAATAATTGAGAAGCAGGATATTGAGAGATCATGAAAAAATTATTTTGATATATGATAAAAGTACATTTACAGAGATATACAAACGATCTATATATAGGAGGTGATTAGAAAAAACTTGTTGGGATTAAGATTTGATTTTTCTACTGATGTTAAAATTTAACCTAATGAATCAATTACATATAATGATATACATGTATTAATATTCAAGCTGCCTCAATAAAGGAGTAGACAACATAAGACTCAAGTCTCACCACCCACCATGCCACCAACAAAGCCCAATAAGCATAGCTAAGTGGTACTGATAAAAGTAATAATGTGAAACTCATAATTATTAAATCCCTCTAGTGCCACTTACTGATAAAAGTTACTGTGTGAAACTCATAATTATTAAATCCCTCTAGTGGTTAGACAGATGATGTAGCAACCAATTGCAAATTATTGAAGTTTTCACAAATTAAACCAGCTTGAGTGAGTTTTAATTTTGACTCTTTAATCATATCATGAATTTATTTATTTTCACTTTGGTCCCTGAATTGTGAATGTTTAGCAATTTGGCCTTTCGACTAAAAGCATTTGTATTTATACCTCGGTCCTCTAGAGAAGTCCATCCTTTATACACCTGTAGGCTGTAGGCTGTAGGCATACATCATATTAACAACTGGACCAGATAAGGAAAATTTCATAATTTAAGGAGTAGATAATGAAATTGATATTGTTAATTTAGCGACAATATTTTGTGTGATTAATTTTGAAGTGCCAACTTTATTAGGCAAATTATGACGTACCCTATGAGAGAACATAAACACAAGTACATATTTTGTAATAATTGAAATGTGGAGAATCAAAGGCTTGGATACGTGATTAATAATGTCATATTTAACTAACAAGTATTAAGACTCACATTTGTTTAAAGATCTCTATAAAGTCAGAGGTTCAAATTTGTGAAAAAATATTTGTTGGGAGAAATAATCGCGCATTTCGACCGAGATTAATTTCACACCCTGTGTGAGTGTGGGAATACTCGTGAATATACCAAAAAAATAATGTCAAATTTAGCATTGATTTAAGAATATTAAATCTATATTACAATTAAGATGAAAAGAAATTTGGGTTGTTATTATATACATCTTTATTTTATTTTATTTTATTTTTCTAGAACAATTTATTCTTTTGAATCCTAATTGATATTAACTATAAGATTTTTAATAATTAATTAATTCTAACTAAAAAAATAAATAACTAATTAATATTAAATTAACGACTTAAAACTTATTCGCCCGGGCTAAAAAAAATAAGAGAAATAAAGATAAAAATTTGATAAGTGACTTATTTTAAAAATAAGTGGACTGAATACAGTACTTGAAGCAATTGAAAAAAAAAAAAAAAATTAATATTTTTACACTGTATTAATCAGTAAAATGTCATTTTTTTACGATATGCTAATCATATTTTTTGGATGTATGAATCGTATTATGCGTAGATGTTATATAAAATATCCAAATGCAATGTTGAATGTAACATCCAAGGGAACAGTCAGTTGTACTTTTTTATCTAATATTGTTATACATCTGATTATGCCCCTTATGCCGCCTCTTTCAATGTGTGTGTTAAATGGAACACTGTTTAAATATTGTCAAAATACAAATTTCAATATATGTGTTAAATATAATACTGTCTAATCTTGCCAAAATTCAAAAATAATATTTGTGTTGAATGTAACATTGTCTAATATTCTTAAAATCAACTTTTAGAATACTTGTTGAATGTAATGTGATTAAACCCAGTTATTTCAAAATATTATCAAACATACATGTTGAATGTAACCTTATCTAATAAATTGCAGTCATTGTAAAAATTGTACGTGCTAAATGTAACATTATCTAACTACTAACAATCAAACAAACATGCGTGTTGAATATAACATTATCTAATAATCGCAACTGTTGAAAATTCGTGTGTGTTGAATGTAACATTCAAGATCAGATTTAAGCAAACATTTAAGAAAATCGTTGAAATTGACCAAAATCATATCTAAAGCAAACAATTCTTCGATTTTCAAAAAATTGTTAAATCTAAGTAACAACAATCCACTGAAAATCATTGAAATCAACCAAAAACAATCATATCTAAGCTAGATCTAATCTCGCACAAGATAAGATGCAGATGAGCTAGATCAGCCAATAGCAAGCTAAAACTCAAAATAAATCAAACAAAATTCAACAATTTGAAGATTTGGCACCCTAATCGATCTAAAGAAGAAAATCAATTAATGCACCAAACAAAACACAAAAATATCATAGATTAAAAGCAGAAAATGACCCACAACAAACTTCGAACCATTAAGAACAAATCAAATAAGTTCGTATTCACCTGTAAAATTATTGTGCTTTGATTCGAAACAGCTCTGCACTTCAATTGCTCCGCAAAGTTGAATCAAAACTCCAACAAAACCAAATAAAATCGAAAAAAAATGAAATAAAACAACACTATATACGTTTATACAAATACGTGTATCTATACTCAACCTCAATCTGCGAAATGAATCGACGATCTGCGAAATTAACGATTGACTACGACAAATCAAGAATCGAGAATTGAATCGAAACTAACAATTTTTTAGTAGATCCTTGATGAAGGAAACCAAAAATCAGATCTAATCAAACGATTAGATCTAATTGATGAAGGAGACGACAGCAACGATCGGCAAGGGCCGCGACGGAGATGGCCTAGATGACGGCGATGCTCGAAGACGATGACGGCGATGCTTGAAGACGACAACAACAATGAAGGCGACGAACGACGATGAAGGCGATGGACAAATGACGGAGAGAACAGCAGTTGAACGGCGATGGACGAAGACGAAAGAGTTTGGCGAGAAAGAGAGTCTGTTGATGGCGAGGTAGAGAAGAGGATGGAAGAGTACGATGAGGCAGAGAAGAAAAATTAGGGTTAAAATCAATCAGGGACAAATCGGTAATCTGACATTTGGAGTTTTTAAATTTTGGGATTAATCGGTTCATGAGATAATTAGGATAGGAATTTTCGGTTTATTATAAAGTAATTGGCATTGGAAATTAATTTTAGGCTTATTAGGTAATTTATCCTTAATAATATTGCATGTATACATTCAATATTTTTCCTTAGGTACTTAAGTTGTTTGAGGCAAATACCAAAATGACACGTGTACAAAAAAAAAGATAAAAATATACTTTTATATTTTGTTTTTTTATACACTTTGAATTGCTTGTCTAAACGTGAATATTAAACCAATAACAACATCCGAAACGACAACAACAGAACGGAGGAGGTGGGGGGAGGTTATGGAGAAAATCCTTGAGAATATTACAGCACCGATGCTGTTTTAGTGAATATTCTCTACATTTTAAATAGTGTTGCATTTGTTCCAATCAGATTTAATAAATCCTTAAAAGGTAAATGTAACAAATGTGTAACTTAAACAACGTTAGTACTAATCATAACCTATTGGTCAAAACAAAAATACTAACAAATTTCTCCCAAAAAAAAAAAACACCTTGGCCTTGTTATGGCTTTCTCCGCAGATGGCAACATACAGAACTGAATAACAAACCCCATGTTCATATTCTTCTGAACTTTTCTTTTTCTTTTTTTTTTTTCAATTTTTTTTTTTTAAATCTGTACAGAAAATTATCTTTCCAGTAAGAAAATTCAGATGAGGGCAAGTTTCCTAATATACATCACTCTTTTCACAGACAGGTGAATATACATCGGATAAAAAGCACCTTTGTTTGTTCCTAAAAAAGTGTTCTCATGAGACCCTAAATCATCGTGAACTGTATATTCTTCTGTATTTGGGTATAAAGAACAGAAAAGGGAATGAAATACTTAAGCGTGGAATCATTTTTTATGGAAAGTTACCAAACAGAAGAAGGCTGCAGCACGGCTAATAACACCAGTGAGGAGGAGGTATCCTATATTAGGATACCAATGTTTGATTTTATAACCACTTTTTAGCAGTGAACCACATCTTGTAATCAGCCAAACACCGGAATACCTGCAAATTCAATTTGAAAATAAAAATTGAGAACTGAACCAAAATATGTTCTTGATCTTTCCACAACTTTCACATTAAGATATTATAAACCTCCATGATTTTAGAATCTTATTAATTGTAAAATAAACCACTCAATGAATTATTAATTTAAGAATAAATTGAGGCAATAGTTTATGCTGAAATACCATTAATACATTATTCATTATTTACTTGAACGCCAACGGACCAACGGCGACAACTAGAACGTCGGGCGAGCAAAGGTGACAACTAGAATGCCGAGGCAACCAATGGCGACAACTAGAAAGTCGGGAAGACCAACTGTGACAACTGGGATGCCGGGAAGACTAACGGTAACAATTACAACACTGGGAAGACCAATGCCGACAACTAAATTGCCGAGAAGACTGAGGGTGAAACAACGGCGGGACAAACGGTGTTGCAGACAACGGTGGTTCAGCGCTGTGGAAGGCAGAGAAGGTGGTTCGGCGCTACAAGACGATAGATGAAATGTGGTGAGGCGCGGGGGGGCTAGGGTTTTCCTCCTCCCCCACGCCACCCATTATTTTTCTCTTTTACGCTCTGATACCAAAAAAGATTTTGGAGAGAAAAAGAATATTTCATTATGATGTAATATATTATTTACAATTACGCTACACTTCATATTATATAGCCATAATAATGGGCTAAATTAAGAAGAATACTGCCCTAATAAATGAATTAATTAATAGAATAAAAAAAAAATTACCAAATAGGTCAACATGACCTAAATGAGAAATACTAAATAATAAATAATGTATTAATGGAAATATCAAACATTTCGATAGGAGCAATTTCCATAATCACTCGTTTGTATATTATATATAAATTGGAGACTTCTCAAAGAAGATATATACATAATTTCTTTTACTTAAATGGTACCAACCTATCGATCCTCTTTTTTCCTCCGCGAACCCTAATTTGCAAACTCCAACCCTAATTTGCAAACTCCTCTATTGCAGCCATCTTAACTCCGGCCTCCACGAAGTCTGCAGGGCTTGCAACTCTCTCTCTATGCTTGCAATACCCTTTGAGTGACCATTCTTCCCTTGGCGAAATGCTTCCTCTGATATCCTATCCCATTGGCTCTCCTAACTCAACTTACATTTCCTACTGATGAGCTGACCTACTAAACCTAGGTTGTTTGTGTCCCTAAATGGCGTCATTCCATTACTAATGAGTTTAATGCCTTATTAAAGAACAACACTTACGGCATGTTTGGTTGGATGGAATCGAGGGTGGAATGGAATCGTATTCCGCCCTTGATTCCTATTCCATTGTTTGGTTCTCCAATGGAATCACTTTTTCTATTGGAATGAGATTGGATGGAATGTGATTCTATTTGAGATGGGGTGAAATGAGATTCCAACCCAATGGAATCAATATCTTAAATTACATGATAGCCCTTGTAATTAAACCCTTGAAAATTGAGAACGAAAACTGAAAATTGAGAACAAAAACATAAAATTAGAGAATAGAAACAGAAAATTGAGAACAAAAATATAAAATTAGATAATAGAAAATTGAGAACGAAAACCGAAAATTGAGAATAAAAACAGAAAATTGAGAACAAAAACAAAAAATTGAAAACATAAACTTAAAATTAAGAACAAAAAATAGAAAATTAGAGAACGGAAAATTGAAAAAGGAAACTGAAAATTGAGAACAAAAATAGAAATTAAAGAATAGAAACTGAAAATTGAGAACAAAAATAGAAATTAGAGAACGAAAATTTAAAATTGAGTTGAATAGTGAAATATAATAAAATGAGGAAGAGAATAGAATAGTGAAATATAATAAAATTTTATTATAATCAACCAAGAAAAGAATGGAATAATAATTTTATAAGGGCAAAATAGAAATTTTACTATATTTCACTATTCCATTCTTTCTTTAATTCCATACCAACCAAACAAGAGAATGGAATAGTGATTCCATTCACATTTCCATTCCATTCATTCTCTCATTCTATTACTTCTTCCATTCCATTCCACCCTCATTCCATTCCGTCCAACCAAATATGCCGTTAAGCTCTTGTACCTTCATCCCCACATGAACATGTTGTGGATTGTAATTAGATCTTTACACTTAATTGCAAAGTAGACGATTCCATTGAACGGTACAAAATTCAAATAGGCTTTCATCAATAAGTGTTGACTTTGATGATACATTCAATACTACAATCAAACCCATTACTGCTCATATTGCGCTTGGTCTTGTCATAACCTTTGGGTTGACAAAGCATCAACTTGATGTGAAAAATGCATTTCTTCACGATATTTTGGGTGAAACTGTTGATATGACTCAACTACCTAGATTCACTAATCATATTGGTTCTCATCAATATTTGTCATCTACAAAATGCTATTTATGGCCTCAAACGAGCGGCCCGAGCTTGGTCCAACGTTTTAGCACCTTTCTTTTATAATATGGTTTTACTCAGTGTCGTGTTGATCACACTCTATTTATCTATCGCTCTGACTCAGCATTGATACTTCTTCTTTTATATGCTGATGACATTATTATCACTGAAGATCAACCATCTCTAGTTTCATCCTTCATCACCTTTCTTGGCATAGAGCTTAAGCTTAGTGACCTTATCTTTTTTTTTTTGGGGTAGGCAGGGGGAGCTTGAAGTAACTCTTTCCCCTACTAGTTCACACCTCTCAACTCAAATATATTGCCAATCTTCTCGAATGCTTCTATTTGACAGATTGCAACCCCTATAAGACTCTAATATGTGCTAAGATTCAGTTGTCATCTCATAGCGGAGATCTCCTATCAGATACCACTAAGCATCACCAACTAGTTGGCTCTTTGCAGTATCTCACCTTTACCAAACGAGACAATGCCTATGGTGTTCTTCTTGTTGCTCAGTTCATGAGTCAACTTCAATCGCACCACCATATATTTGAGAAAAACAGATCCTTCGCTACCTAAAAGGGACACTGGACATTGGTCTTATTTTCCAACGCAATGTTGCCCCCTTGACCTTAAGGCTTCTTCAAATGCTGATTGGGCAAGTCACCTTAACTCTCATTGCTCTAGCATTATTTTTTTTATTTTTTGTGTGTGTGTGTGTGTTTTCTTAGGCTCCAATCTGATCTCTTGGACCGCCAAGAAACAACTCACAGTTTCTCACTCAAGCACCGAAGTTGAATACTGATCTCTTGCTTATGTTTGTGCTAAATCCACGTGGATACTTCAACTCCCATAGAAGTTGCAGTTTCTCATCTCCGCTCCCATCATCTTACCATGTGATAATCTTAGTACCACCTACATGGCTTCAAATATGTGCTCCACACTCATACAAAAAACATTGAATTGGATTATCAATTTATACGGGAAAGTATTCTTACTGGCAGACATCAAGTCCATTTCGTCCATTCTACTGATCAACTTGCAAACATATTCACCAAGGTATTTCACAAGATCTACTTTCATCTTCTACGGTCTAACCTCATCTCTCTAGGATAAACGAGTTTGAGGGAGAGTGTTACACCTTCATAACTTTAGCATTTTACTAATTGTAAAATGAATCAATCAATTACAATTTTGAAATGAATTGAGGAAATAGTTTAGGAGCAATTTCAATAATCACTCATGTGCATGTAATATAAATTGGAGCCTTCTTAGAGAAGATATATACACAATTTCTTTTAATTATATCGTATGTGTGAGAATCAAGAACTCTGACCAACTCTGTAGGCCCGAGTTAGTTGTTTCTTCGTAAAATGCACCTATTAAATATTTTGTAATGCTAAATTTTCTTAGGTAGTGTTTGTTTGCACATATGGAGCACCAAAATTCAAATTAGCGACGAAACAATGTAAAAATCTAAAAATTTACTTGTGCTTGATTGAATTTCAATTCAATGGCTTCAATTGTATACTCCCAAATACTACCTTAAAAATCATAAAATGACAAACAACTCGAAAATGACATGATAGAAATGCATGATTTCACTCTAGAACTTCTTGTGCAATGCAGTTAATTTGCCTTTATTTATAAGGAAAGCCAATGCATGTATAGAAAGCAACAACAGAGTTCATTGATGAAGTCTATAAGAGATGTCTCACCTTTCGGCATTTGCTATCACAAATGCTTCCAACGCCCACTTAGTATAGCATAAATTTTCTACCATCTTCAAAAATTTATCATCGTTACTTTGAGTTGCAATGAGAGCCAAAACAACAGGAAGCAGCACTGACCACTGCATGAACCAATAGGTTTTTTGTCATTTATGATCATTGTATGAAAGCTAGGTGCCCGTATGCAGAACCCAACCCAACTGAAGGTTTAAAATCCAAAACCAATTTATTTGGGGTAACCAAATCGGTCCTAAGTTAAACAAGAAAAAAGAGAAAAGAAAAACGCGCACACACCCATACATACCAGTTGGGCAGGACCAGGTTCAAGGTAGATTGCTAGTATATAAGCTATGCCGGTCACACAGTACACCAAACACACCAAAACGAAGTAATTATCCCAAAACGTTGATCTTGGATTGTTGAAGAAATAGAACATTGAGAGATAAACCAATGGCTTTATAAGCGTACTGAAATGATCAACTGTATCCTTTGAGAGGAAATAAGCCAAGCTGCTCATGCCAGATGCACTCTCTCTCCAGTAGTGTAATTTATCCAGAGAAAATGATCTTAAAGCTGTAATTTTGCTAAGTAGAGCTGAAAGCCAATAACAAATCTTTTATCAGGAGAGTTACCATGAAATGTAGCACAATATCGTATCAAGGATAAAAGCAAAAATGATGACAATGATAAAGAAGTTCAACAAAAGAGATTAAATTTTGGGACATTTCCACTTTACATCCCTTGACTTTGGAAATAGGCACTTCTCCTACCCATACTTCAACTGAAGTGCAAAACTTACATTCTCCAGTATCGGACATGTAAAAAATGCCTGAATAATACTTTTATTGCCAAGAATTTATTTTTGTGATCCAAATACCCTTAAATAATTCCAACATATTAAAGTATTAGGGGAGTAAATTTTCCTCCCTTTAAAAAATAAAAAGAGAAAGATAAAGGACCATCAATATTGTCCCCTGAAAACGAAGTTGTAACAGAAAATTAGTTTTGCATTCAGGTCCAAAATACAGGTGAAGTGCCTATTCCCAAACTCCAAAGTTGAGGGAGTAAAATGAGAAAGTGTCAAAGTAAAGGGAGTTAGAGTATAATTATCCCTCAACTTTTATGTCATCTACTTGATCATATAGAAACTCAGCAGAAAACTGCAGATTTAAATGTTCTTTGTTCATGAAATTGCTTGTGGAAATATGGTGAAAATGAGATCAAGGTTTGAACTTACAAACAGCAATAACGGTGTAAGTATATCCCATTTCCCCGAAGGTCTCATCGCTTACTTTTGCAAGCGTTCCCAAGCATATTCCAGCTAATGCTAGAATCAAAAAGTCTACAGCTTGTATCCTGGCTTCTCGTAACCGCTGCTTTCCGATCCTAAAACGGCGTTTATTAAAACATGTGTTAGATAGAAATGTTAAGAATAAATAAATTCCTTTGATTCTCATGTAGAGCAGAATATTAGAATCATCAAATATCACATAACATATTTCCTCAACATTTTGACAATTTCTAGAGACTTGGGTTAATCAAACACAAATTAATGTAAAGCCAAAGCCTTTTTAACTAATACCTCAACCTTTATTCGGAAATTGGAATTTATGCATGTAGAAGACAGATTTATATGCATATCCAAAGGAATTGTTGCAGTACGAATCCGTACTTTTTGTTTCTTAAAAAAATCAAGTACTTCTGTTATTACATCATATTTAAAAAAAAAAAAAAAAAAAAAAAAAAAAATTCACAATTTCCAATTAATCACATTACTAATTTTTTATGTTTATTATTTCAAATAACTTTTCTTTTCTTTTCTTTTTTCTCTATTTTCTCAAATTTCTATTTATTTTCCCTCCCCTCACATTTCTCTCACACACACATTTTCAATCAACCACATCGAACAGTTCTAATTTTAATTTTCAAAGCACAATATTAATAAAGATTATGTTTTAAAAAAAATTCCGAAAATGAAACCAAACAGTTTTCTCAATATTTCAAAAACCGTTTTCGGAGCAAATCCATAGAATTTTGTTGCTCACAAGCAATAGCTATTTTCTTGAACAACTAAGTCATTATTTGAACTTTATGAATTACCTGCCAAGAAAATATCTATATTGCTGGAACACTCCGGGTGTTGTTCGGTTAGACAAGTCCTTCGACTTCAAGAAATTATGTTGAATGTGATCTTTCTTTATTTCAACATTACACTTCACATCCTTCCACAAGTCTCCGGCAAAAGATTGCTCATCGGATTCACCGGCAGCTGGATTTGCTCCATGAGTCGAATTTTCTCCGGCTGACGATACGGAAGAATCTAACATATCCGGAGGTACAGGATAACCGTTGTGAAGCATCCATCTTAGGGGAAGTTCCTTAAAGTTCACACCTGAGGTCGGTTTCACAATTCCTTCTAGAATGTCAATGAAGTGATCAGGCGGATTAACACGTTCCGGAACATTGATCCCGAGGCCGGCAAAGTATTCCTCCACTTTCTTTACTGGTCCATGATATACAGTGAGACCGCCCTTCGCTAGAAGTATTAAATCATCGAACATCTTGAACAAAGTGTAGCTGAAACAGAAAATTGTTTATTAGTTAGATAGGAAGGTTAAAACATGGTTTGATTTTAGCATTTTACAATTAGTCAAATTTATGAATTGTTATATTTTGTTGTTTGGCTGCAAATTTCAAGAACAATCAAATTAGCAAGCCAGCCATTTTGGTTTCATTTTCTTGTGCAATTGGAGCAAGATATAACTAAAAATTTAAAAGAATTGTCAGAATATGTAATTGTAGAAATACAATGGGCCTAACTCACTCTCAAAAGACGCCTTGAGAAAGGAGGATTGCTCTAAGCTTCATATATAACTCGGGATCAGGTAACACAAGCAATGTAGGATACAACACGCCCTCTCACAAGCAGGGTGAACTTTGCCAAACTACTATGAGCAGATATCGGGGGACCCAACATCAATGTGGGATTCAACACTGTTGAAATATTATATTTATGCGTTAATTTATATTTTTTGTATCTTTATTGTAGGGCTTTATTAAACCCATTTATTTCAATAATATTCTTCCTAATTTAGCCTACTCCTGCGGCTATATAATTAGGGGAATAAGACTCATTCTGAATGTACAAAATTATCAATATAATTTTCTTCTTCCCCTATATCCTTTTTAGTATCTAGAGCCAATATTTTTTTTTTCCAAACCCTAAAAGCCGTTGACTGTTTACCACCACCAAGCCACTACTGCCGCCACCAATCACGAAACCCTAGCCTGCAAAACCAGCCACCACCGCAACCCTAACCCTTCGAACTGATCGCAACCAATCCACCGAAACCCTAGCTTGCTGTCGCTGGACAAACCACCACCGAAACCCTAACTCGCCGTCACCAGCCGTGAACCCTCACCCTACGCATCTCAGCCTCGCCACCGAAACCCTAGCTTCGCCACCAACTTCGCCTGAAGCCAAATTAGTTCGCCACCAGCCTCGCCAAAACGCCAGCTGCGATTTCGTGAACCACCCATCTCTGTACACCATCTCGCTTCTGCCCCTGCTACCAATTGCGGATTGTTCTCCAGTTGTTGGTATTCCGGCTGTTCTAAATACATGGCTGCCTCTTCGATTTTCTAAATGATTGGGTAACTCTGTCTCAAGTTCGCTTCTCAAATTGTGCCTTCTTTCTCTGGAGCCAGATCAGTCTTCCGTAGCATTTTGTCTGTGTATTTCATTGCTACGAACTCATCACATCTGTATTCATGGCATCCGGAAGAGAAGGTGACGTTCCATCTCAAACCGTTCCTGCTCCACAGCTATCCTCCCGCTTGGATTCTACTCGTGCCCCTGAGGCCATGGTCCAACGTGTTACCAGCGTCTTACTCAATGGAGCGAATTTCCCTGCCTGGTCCCGCTCTCTCCGTCTCTACCTTGGTGGAAAACGTAAGACCAGATGGCTCAACAGCACTGAGCCAAAGCCAGATATCAACGATCCCAAGTTTGCTCAGTGGGACGCTGATAATTGTACCATCCTCGGGTTGATTTTCAACTCTATGGAGGAACGGATCTATAACATCTTCATGTTTCACGAGACATTCAGTGGATTATGGTCTGCTCTTACGAAAATGTATGCTCATTCTCGCAATGAATCACAGATCTTTGAGCTCTACCGTGAGATTTCCCATGCCTCCCAGGCATCCTCGGGACTTTCAGTTGCAGATTACTTTGGTTATCTTCAATCTCGGTGGGAAGAACTTGCGCAGTATGAACCTCTGAGTGAATTCCCTGAAGATGCTGCTAAGATCGAAGCCAAGCGCCAGGATCGTCGACACACATACTATTTCTTGATGGGTTTAAATCCAGAGTACGAGAATCTTCGCACTTAGATTTTGAACACATCACCGATGCCGGATCTATACAATGCATTCTCTACTATTGACAATGATTCCAAAAGTCGGCTCCTTCTCCCACCTGAAGTCATTCCTTCAATCCCTGAGCAGATGGCTTTTCCGGCTCCCTCTGGTCTGCAGATAGCCTTTCCGACCCCCTCGGGTCCTCGCCCATCAGGCACGAGGCCATACTGTCAGCACTACCAAAAGCCTGGTCACACCATTGATCGTTGTTACAATCTTCATCCTGAATTGAAACCTCGAAACCTAGGAGGGCGGAAAGGAAGAGGAGGACCACGTACTAGTGTTATTGCTGATATTGTCCCTGGTTCAGCAACTCCTCCATCAGCTTCGCTGGATATTTCCCACGTCCAAGCCCAACTTGCTCAACTTCAGGCTCAGTTAACCATTTTGGCATCGTCTTCCGGCCCCACGGCTACTCTTGCCTCCGGTACTCCTACTGCGCTTCATGGTAAGTCTGGTCGCCCTACTTGAATTCTGGATTCTGGGGCTAACAATCACATGGCTGGTGAGATTTCTACCTTCACCTCCCCTGTGTCACCGATTAACAAGTCCGTATACATTGTCGATGGTACCTCTATCCCTATTTGTTGTCAGGGAAATGCCTATTTGTCCCCTGATATCACTCTTCACTCGGTTTACTATGTTCCTAAATTTGCCTATAACCTTCTATCCGTTAGTTGTCTTGCAAAAAATCTCAATTGTGCCGTTGTTTTCTTACCTGATCGTTGCCTCTTGCAGGACCTGACTACGAGGAAGATTTTTGGTAGGGGATATGAATGCGATGGCCTCTACTACTTTGGCAGCCCTTCACCTCCACCTGTTCCACCTTTTAGTATGCAAGTTTCTGTACTACCTGTTTTTGATTCCTCTATGTGTTCTTTCAAAAATTTAAACTTGTGACATGCTCGTTTAGGACATGCAAACTTTCAGTATTTGTGTTGGTTGTTTCCGTCTCTTAATAAAGCTTGCAAAGACTTTAAATTTCAATGTGTGGTTTGTGAATTATCTAAACACACACGTACCTCTTATATTCCTCGCATGCACCATGCCCCCCAAGCATTTGATCTTACCTATTCTGATATTTGGGGACCCTCTCCTATTACAGCCATTTCCAAACACTGTTACTATGTCACCTTCATAGATGATTATAGTCGGTGTACTTGGGTTTATTTGATGAAGCACAAATCCGAGGTTTACACTCACTTTACCCACTTTCTTCAAATGATAAAAACCCAATATAAAACCATTGTGTGCAATATCAGGTCTGATAATGGCCGAAAATACTTATCCGATGAATTTCGAGCTGAGCTTAATAAGCAAGGTATCCTTCAGCAACTTACCTGCCCCTATACCCCTGAGCAAAATGGTGTGGCGGAACGTAAGAACCGTCATATCATGTCTGTCGTCCGTTGTCTTTTGTGTGGAATGAATGTTCCCAAATCTTTTTGGCACACGGCTGTTCTTACTGCTGCCTATCTCATTAATCGCACCCCGAGCCTTGTCCTTACTAGCAAAACCCCCCTTCATTTATTGCAACCCACTAGCACCCTTTTTCCTATCTTACCCTGTGTCTTTGGTTGTACTTGTTTTGTCCAGAATCGGAGCCCTACTCGCACTAAGCTAGATGATAAATCTATCCGGGGTGTTTTCCTCGGCTAGTCTTCCATGTCGAAAGGATATAGGTGCTACGATCAAGTTACCTACCGTACTTACCACTCTCTCGATGTTACGTTCCTCGAGACTGTACCCTATTTTTCTGGTATTGTACCTTCTCCACCTATTTAGGCACCCACTACTGGAGATCATACTCCATTTCTACGTTTTATTCCTGTCTTAGATATATCTTCCCCGCCCATATCACATCCACCACCAGATACCTCACCCACCCCCTTATGAGTCTACTCTCGTCGTCCACGTGTCTCATATCCCCTGCCGACATCTTCTCCGCACTTAGGTATATCTTCCTCTCCCATTATTTTTTACCCTGTTCCCCGCCGTTACCCAACTTGGGAACGTCGTCCACCATCCCGCTACCTTCTTTCATGTTCTACTAATCATCTGATTTCCAAGTATTTGTCTTTTCAGGATCTCTCAGATCAATATAAATCTTTCATTGGACAAATTGATTCGGTTGTCATTCCTCGCTCTGTTCATGAGGCCCTCCAGAATCCACAGTGGGTTATCGCTATGCAAGCAGAGATGGATGCCCTACAGCGGAATCAAACATGGGACTTGGTTGATTTGCCGGCTGGTGAACGGCCGGTTGGTTGTAAGTGGGTCTTCAATGTCAAATATCTAGCTGATGGTTCGATTGATCGGTACAAAGCCCGACTTGTTGCTAAGGGCTACACACAAATCCCGGGCAAAGACTTCGGTGCTACCTTTGCCCCAGTTGCTAAGTTGACTACTGTCAGGCTCCTTGTATCGTTGGTTGCATCCCATTCTTGGCCTCTGCACCAGTTGAATGTCAAGAATGCCTTTCTTAATGGTATCCTTACTGAGACTATCTATATGACACCTCCACCGGGATTTCGGACTCAGGGGGAGTATTCGGGCAAAGTCTGTCAACTCCGAAAATCCCTCTATGGACTTAAGCAGTCTCCTCGTGCATAGTCTCCTCGTGCATGGTTCAGTCGATTCAGTGCAGCCATCCTCAAGATGGGGTTTACCCAGTGTCACTCAGATCATACTTGCTTCATTCGTCGCCAACACCAGGGACAATGCATCATTATCTCAGTCTATGTGGATGACATTATTATCACAGGAGACGACGCACCTGGCATTCACCAGGTAAAAAAGGATCTCGAACAGATTTTTGACATCAAGGATTTGGGTCATCTCCGCTACTTTCTCGGTATTGAGGTTACCCGATCTCGGAAAGGGATCTCTCTATCCCAGCGAAAATACGCCCTTAATCTTTTTCAGGACACTGGGATGCTTGGTTGTAGACCCGCCTCTACGCCCATGGATCCGAACCTTAAATTAACAGCAGACTCGGGAGAATTATTATCAGATCCGTCAGTATATCAACGACTTGTGGGTCGCCTCATCTATTTGACTAATACAAGGCCAGATATTACGTATGCTGTCAGTGTTGTGAGCCAGTTTATGCACTCACCACGTACATCACACCTGGATGCTGTCTACCATATCCTTCGATACCTCAAAACATGCCCTGGTCTTGGGCTCTTCTATATGACAGGGGCAAATGAAGGACTCTCCTGCCTTACAGATGCTGACTATGCAGGATCTAGGGACAATAGACATTCGACATCTGGCCTATGCACCTTTAATGGAAGACACCTAATCTCATGGAAGAGTAAGAAGCAATCCGTTGTTTCCCGATCTTCTGCTGAAGCTGAGTATCGCGCTATGGCTCAAGGAACGTGTGAACTCCTCTGGCTTCGTTCTTTTTTGACCGAGTTGGGTTTTCCTGTGAGAAACTCATCTAAATTGTTCTGTGATAATAAGTCTGCAATAATGTTATCCTCAGACTCAATCTTTCATGAGAGAACGAAACACATTGAGGTGGATATCCACTACATTCGTGAAAAAGTCCGATCGGGAATCATCACACCAGCCTTCGTCCCATCTTCAGAACAGGCCGCTGATATGTTCACCAAGTCTACAGGACCATCTCTCCTTCAGTCAGCTATTAGCAAGCTAGGGCTCATCAACATTTTTGTCCCAACTTGAGGGGGAATGTTGAAATATTATATTTATGCGTTAATTTATATTTTTGGTATCTTTATTGTAGGGCTTTATTAAGCCCATTTATTTCAATAATATTCTTCCTAATTTAGCCTGCTCCTGCGGCTATATAATTAGGGGAATAAGACTCATTCTGAATGTACAAAATTATCAATATAATTTTCTTCTTCCCCTATATCCTTTTAACACGCCCCATTACATGCAGGGTGGACTTTGACAAACCACTGCAAATGGATATCTGGGGGCCCAACATTGATATGAGATTTAACACACCCAACATCAAACAAAAGGTCTGCCTCTAATACCAACCCAATGGGCCTCACTCACTCTCAAAAGACGCCTTGGGAAAAGAGGATTGTCCTAGATTTTATATATAGCTTAGAATCAGGTAACACAATTGATCTAGGATTCAACAGTAATAAATTCATTTGTAAATGGAGAAATACAAATCAATTGATCCAAAATAAGATAATTCCTAAAGTGGGATAATTTAGATAACCAAACCAGAACGAAATGGCTTAGTTTTTAAAATATCCCTTTGTGGCAACAAGAGTATATCAGATGAAATCTTAAAAATAAAGTACTAAAAGTAAAATCAGAAGAAACTATGAGTCTCCCACAATAACTATGAGCCTATCAATACAAGCAAAACAAATGCCCTATAGAAACAGATTCCCGCCATTGAAGTGGTTCGAACTGTTTTCTGGATATTGATTCTGATTTAGCATACTGTATACATGTAATCAAAAAAATAAAAATTCATTTAGAAACGGGCAGTGAGGCAGTATTCTTACCCAGAAATTTAGGTGGCATTCGGTTAGTCCTTCTATTTCTGTTTTTGGGTTATGTTCTTAGATTTTTAGAACAAATACCCAGATCAGGACAGAAACAATTTTTCTTTTTCAGTTTTCTGGAGAAAAAAAAATATATAGAAACAATAAGCAAACACCACCTATTCTGACATTCCCCATGAGGCTTCAAAACTTTGCAGGACAACAAGGAGGGAAGAGTTGATAGTCAAATTCCAAATGTCAAATTTTCACGCAGATCCCAATAGATGCTAAGATCCATTTTTCGAAATAATAATGAAATCCTAATCATAGAACAACTTTTTTCCTAAAACTTAACAATTTATTTTCAACTTATTTTTTAGTCCTTACTCCTTACTAATATATTAGTTAATATTAATAATGATATCAAATATAAATTTCGTATGTAATTAACATTAACTTGACATAATCAAATCGAATGACTAAAAACTTACGTGAACGACTAAAAAGTAAAAGAAAAAAACTGAGCATAAAATTTTTTAAGTGGCTTGTTTCAAGGACAATCTACTATTTTCCGATTACTCAATTAACAAATTGTTATAGTTTAGTGTTCGGTTGCAAAAATCAAAAACACAAATTACCTACCTAACCATTTTAATTCCAGTTCAGATGTTATATACGAATTAATCCATCAAAAATAATATAATTTATAAAATAGGATGATTTAGACAACCAAATGGACCCTTAATTATTACCTGGGTTGGTGAACAACCATGCAAACGTTTACTCCTTCAAGTGCTTCACGACGCAGTGCTCTAAGTAGTAACTGGGAAGAAGAGCTGTCCAAACCAGAAGTTGGTTCATCTAAAATTAATAAAGAAGGTTCCATTACCATTTCAAGACAAACATTTACTCGCTTCCTTTGACCCCCAGAGATTCCTCGCTTTTCAACTGTCCCAACCAGAGAATCTCTTACAGCCTGCAGCCCCAATGACTCTATCACTCTTTCAACAACTAGAACCTTTTCTGGTTTCGGCAGTTCAGCCGGTAGTCTACAATAGAAAAAGGCATAAGAATTAGGAAAATTATAGTCAATGTTCGCATGGATAACTAATTCCCCAAATAAAAGGCAAATACTAGGCAATAAACCATGTAGTTATTCTAACATTAATAACAGAATGATGCGCTTTAGTACCAGTTGCTGGCTCTTAGGGAAAAAAAAAATGTTAGTTATAAGAAAACACGGAGTTATGATTGAAAGCATGGGTTCCAGAACATAGATTCTGGTTGCTAATGAAAGCTGTTGAGATAGTGCATCTAAGTTTCACAAATGAATTTAAGTTGTTACAGGCCGGTTTAGAACTCAAAAAACAGTTTCTGATAGTTTAAAAAAAATCTAAAATAATTTTTGAAAGTTAGCAGAACTCGTTTGGTTTGTTTTAAGAATTTTTTTAATATAAAATCTTCATTAAACAAACGCGAGAACTAGAAGTGATGTGATTGATTTGAAAACTTTTAAAATGTGAGAAGAGAGTGGTGATGTTGTATATGTGTGAGCGAGAGAATTGAAAGAGAAAGACATGAGGAAAGAGAAATTGCAGTTAAAAGAAGTGAGGTGAAAAAGTTCGAAAAGTAATTTTCATAAATTATAAAATATTGAGAATTGTGAAAATGGTTTTTGTAGAACAGTTTTTGAGTTGTTTTATGAAAAGAAAAGTACGTGAATCTTTTTTCTTTTGGGAAAACAAAGACTGTGTAGTAGTGTTTGTTAACCAAACAACACCTGCCGGACTCAGTTCAATGAACTCAAGTATAGATACCTGCACCTAGCACTGAACCATAGATTCTCCTCCACAGTCAAGTTTCCATGTACAATATCATCTTGCGGTACAAAGCCAATAATTTTCTTATACGAGTTCATAGAATCAACCTTCCCATTTATAAGAATCATACCACTCATAGTACATCCAGTAACTTTCCCAGCCAAAGCAGAAAGAAAAGTTGTTTTCCCAGCCCCAGAAGGACCCATCACAGCCGAAACACGGCCAGGCATAAGCTTCCCTGTTACACACCTCATCAAATGCTTCTTCTTACCCTTCAAAGTAAGTGTTAAGTCGTTAAAAGCCACCTCAATCGTTGGCCTACTCCCAATTTCGATATCTTTAGCCATTGAAATCACGCCGGAGAATGTCAAATTCTTGTTCTGCTCCTGAAGAGCTTTTTCCTTCTCAATTTGCCCGTACGCATACTTGAAAATCTGGCTTCTAGTGTGTAACTGCTTACCCTTCGGCATATGTTTTTTCAAGTTTTTATCTCCAATTTCTACATTAAACCCCTCATGACTATCAGGATCTTCTTCGAGCTCGTGCATCATTTTTGTGAGATCACTTTGCTCTTTTTGCTTTCCTTTGGGTTGGGCTACGCTCATAGGCAATGGCGGCACAGCTGCATCAGTTCCCGGCTTGGCTTGTCCTAAGCCTCGCAGCTGATCCGATTGTCTGGCAGATTTTTTGCGAGAAAATGTTCGTGATAACTGGCTTTGCAATCCAGTAGCGTGTTTTTTGGCTATGTCTTTTGCAGACTTCCATCTTTCTCGTGCTTGTGCTGTTTCCCTTGCACTTCTCGCAGCTCTCTCTCTTGATTTTGCTTCTCTTTTCTCTCTTGAAGTGAGGACTTGGCCGGAACAGTTGTACATAATGAGAAGTATAAGTGTCAATCCACCCTACAACAAAAATATGAAACAAGTGTTTTTGGATCAGCTACACGTTGATTGGTAGATTAAACACTGAAAAAGGGTGTGGAAATGTATGAATAAAACCAAGATATTAGTTAAGGGTGCGTTTAGGTAAGGTATTTGGAGAAGGTATCTTGATTTCGATAAGAGATCTGTAAATTTTTATTAACAAATTTCTTAAAGCACCATCTGGATAGATGGATTTGAAATCAAGGATTTAAGTATTTTCATTGCTTCATTGCTAGAATCATATTGTTCATCAAAGTAAATAGTATCAAATGGGACTCCTAAATTTAGTTTTGAGACATCTCTCATAGATATTCTTGATTTAAGTTATAATTTTAAGAGCTTTTTGCACCTTGCACGCCTATAGTTTTAGAGAAATCCCATTCTAGTCTCTGTCCTTTCAATTTGAACATATTGAACCCTAAAGTATCCAAAACGTGTCAAGTCAATCATTTCATCATTTTTTATGATGGAATTCATCTACGTAGGTGATCTATGTTTGACACGTGGCTGATTTTCGTCATAAAAAATGACAGAAGAACTGACTTAACACGATTTGAATACTTTAGAATTTAATGTATTCAAATTAAAAAAGACCAGGGTTAAAGTGAAACTTCTCTGAAACTTCAGGGGTGCAAAGTACAAAAACCTCTAATTTTAAATTCTAAAATCTAATCCTTCCATCCAAATGCAACCTAAGAAAATTAACAAATCTCTTCTCGAAATCAAATACCTCACCCACATATTTCTATGGACTTACTCACAAGGGGTAGAAAAAGTTCAGCTACGCTCATTGTTCTTTTGCATAAATCTCGTTAATTTATAGAACTTTGAAGCAAAGAATGAAATAAATAAAAGAATAATCCACTAAATGCACATAATAAGATTCATAACTATTTTAGCAAGTAAAATAAAAATTAACGTCCAACATGGAAATAATAATCAATAGATTCTATACAATATCTAAGAAGTGAGAAGAACACTTACAAAAAGAAGGATGCCATGTACAGTAATATTCTGTGTATTTGATTTTGCATCACATTTTGCCATCCATAAGCAGCCTGTGGACTCATCCATATTAGTTATATCCTTTCCAAAACCATGGTTACAAGTAAACTAAAAACACCATCAAGAACGTACAAGTATAATAACCTAAAAGCACCATTTGTGGTTTCGCTTTCTCAATGATATTTTCAAATCATGGGAAAAATTAAAAGACAAGAAATGCTGATAAATATCAATGGAACTTACGTGTTTGATTTTGTGAGCCTATCCTGCAGTAGTGCCTGTACAGGAAATAGAAACAATTATGTGAGTAAATTAACGGAGTGCATAAAAGCTTAAGGCATCATTTAGTAACGCCTTTTTTAATTACTTTTTTCCTTTTAAGCAAACAAAAAAAATACTTAATTTTAAAAGCAACATTTGTTTTGCACTTAAAAGTACTTTAGAAAGACAAAAAAGTAAAAAAACTTGACTTTTAATACTTTTTTTAAAAAGCAAAAAGTAATTACGTTTTGTTTTCTCGATTTTTACATTATAAGAGATGGATGGACTAAGACCCCTCTGCCCACTTTTTTTCAATTATCTATAAGTTTCTTTGGATTAAGAGATCATTTATAAGGTTAATACTAAGTCATTATCTCTACGTTATTAAACACTTTAAATTTTTTTTGCTTTCACATTTAACTAAGATTACTTTTTTGTCCAATAGAATCTTTTTTTAATTATTTCATAAATACTTCGAAAGAGCGTCACTGACGGTGCCTAAGTTTATGTAAAATTAAGGAAAGAGAAAATGATAATAATTATAACTAAAAACAAGAAGAAGACAAAATTGGAATACTAAAAATTATTAAGTGCTGCAAGATTCTGAGAGAATATTAATACCCCTCACTACAAGGATATTTTTCGGTAGTAGTTGGACAATATGATCCTGCTGAGCAGAATACCTCACCACCACTCAAAACATCTGCCCAAATATCCGCTCCCCCACAGGTGTGGTTTGGCTGTCCCGGAGGTAGTAGATAATGATATCTGCATTTAATTAAGAGGGAAGATCATCTTTAATTAACTTAAGCAAAAGCAAGAATATTAAAATAAAATAAAAGTTTATTCAATGCAGGAAACAATGTCAAAAAAAGGAAAAAAATCTAACTTACGGATCACACACACCGGTAGTTTTGTTGAGTTTTGCGGTAGGGCAGTAAGCACCTAATGGGCAAGCTTCACATGTCGAGGGTAAATGTTAAAAACATGAGCAAGAACAGGCATACCATAAAAGAGATATGTGTTTTCAAATATTCAACTAACTATGTACGACATAACCGGAACATTGAATCCTTGATCTAATAAGGTTATAGCAGCAATCTTGGTGAAATGTAGAGGGACCATTTACAATCTATATTTTAAATCAGAACGCTATGAGCTCCACACACTATTTTTTATCTATAGAATGCTTGAGATCTATTAGAGGAGATGTGGAATAGATCACACCCATTTAATTGAAGAGATATTTTCATCCCTTGAATTATTTATTTGGAGAGATCATAACCTCTATATTCATGACCTTAACTACTTTGTGGAGCCCACGTTGTTTATGAATATAGATTACATCATTTAAGATTATTAATTAATTATGTTTTTAAATTACATAAATTAATTTTTATTAGAATAATTTTTAATTATAAAATTAATTTTTATTAGAATAATATTAAATCCTGCCTTTAGGCATGGGTGTTACTAGCTGTCAAAAATGAATGCGTTGTGCATATGTAATTTGAAGAAAATAAGTAAGAAGCCTTATGGTACCACTTCTTTTAAGTTTTTTTTTTCTTCTAAAGTAAAAATGGAAACAATATTAAAAGTAATATTTGTTTTGCAATAAAAAGTAATTTTGAAAATCAAAAAAGTAAAAACATACTTTATTAGAAAGCAAAAACTAGTTACTTTTCTTTAGTTGGATTTTAATATTTTAAGAGATCGACCTACTATGACCACTTTAATCTCAACCTAAATTCTCTCTACTATCTATTAAATTCTTTCGGGTGAAGAGATATTGGCGATACAATAAAGATATTCTTACTAAACCACCATACTTCTGATTTTTTGCTTCCTGCTTTTTAAGTAAAAATACTTTTTTGACAAATTAACTTTTTAATATAATAAATGCTTAAGAAAGCATTCCTACGCGGTGCCCAAATGATCTACTAAGGTTATAGCAGCAAAGTTCTCACAAGTTTCCAAACACTTACGTATCATGCAGGTGATACCGTGAGGGCAGAAGAACCCTTCACAGCAAGGCTGACAATCAAGAGTTCTTTGAGGCATGTTCTTTGCATCCTTAAAGTCGACATGCTTTCCTTTTCCAACACTACAAGCCCATCCGGGCTCACACCCAGAAACCCATGATGATAAATTGCAGTTCTTGTTAGGTCTCAAGTAATTAGTAGACTTAGTAGTAGTCTGCGTCTCCATTTGCATGAGACCATTGAAGTAAAATTTTATATCTGCTGCTGTGCATAGCCGTGGTGTAAGATCTCCTAGTAAACCACAACCAAAAAAAAAAAAAAAAAGGGAAAAAGTTGAAGTTAACCAATTTGGTTTTCGATTGAGCTAACGTAAAGTGAATCACTACTAGGAATAGATATGAAGGCCATAGAGTTCACTGATTAAGCTGACTTCAAATCAAATCACGGTTAAACTTGCAGCTTAGATCATCTCCAAGCGAAGTAGCAAAAATTTGCATTATAAATTATTGATTTTTTACTATATAAATTAGTAATTTTTAGCATTTGCTACCTCTATCAGAGATGTTTCCCAATTTCCCAATTTCTCGGTACCTAAGATCAAGTTGTTCAAGCCCAAAAATCCACACCCTTTATTCTTCCTAAATGAAAGAAATCTCAACCATTTTACACCATACAAGATTACTTGAAAGAGCTACTAGGGTTTCTGTCACATAACAATTCATACCTTTAGTCTTTTTCAGGCAATTGGACAAGAACATTGTATTTTTGGAGAAATTGAATGCCGCATTCCATTCAGCATCCCTACAAACCAAATTACAAACATCAAGTAGAAATTCAGGAAATGCCTAATTCAGCCTATATGAATCACACACACACATTAATGGCGAATGTCTTACACGTCCGTGATGCAATAACCGTATTCCCGGAGGATATCATCTTTGAAAACTGAAGTGACATTACTCAGACGATTGAAGATGGTTTGAGTGAAGAGGTCGAGGGTAGCAGGACCCTCGTAGGTGTCGCCGACGCAAGTTACGATCTCCGGCAAAAATAATGCAAAAATTATTGCGGCAAAAAATGTCAGAGAGAGAAATTTAAGGACGCGATTGACATCCTTGTCTCTGATCATTGCTATCACGAGCAATTACCAACGCTTAATTCGATTTCTCGACAGGTTTCCGTACGATTTCCAAGATAAAAAATGGAGGAAAAATTAGGGTTTTGGGCGGGAGGAGGAGAACAGCGGGGTGATTTTTTCGGGGAAAAGAAATGGCGTGGAGGTGAAGTAGGAGGAAACGAAGAGAGAGGTGAACAGAGCTCCATGACAGTTAGGACAGATTGCTTTGAACCGTTGGATTTAATTCGAAATTTGCGGGAACAATAGTCCGTCCTGGAACAAACGGTCAGACTGTCAGAAAATCGATATTTCAAAATTTGTTAGCCTTTATGAATTGAATTACAAATTTAAGTGTATATAGTTGTAATTTTGAGAGAAATTTGCGGGTATTATGGAAATGTCAATGAAAGTAGTTGCAATTCTTTAGAATTTTTTTGGCACAAATGCTTCAACTTGTGTTTCATATATCCCACGTTGGTGGAAGGAAGTTAAGAGTGAGAGAGAAAATCTCGTCTCATAAGTTATTTTTTGGAATTGAGAGAGAGTCAACACTACCGTATGTTGGCATTAAAGTGCATATTACAACATCTCTAGTCCCATAGTCATAGAGAGAGAAAGAGACTGATATAGGGTTAGCCGACCAAATGCCCAATATGTGAAGGGTAGGTTGTTGGGTTTATCCCACTTTAGATGTGGAAGAGGCTGGTGATTAAATTATAACTGTGAGAGAAAATTTCACCCATTAGTTAATTTTGGGGGTTGAGAGAGGCACAAGACCACTGTACAACTTGTAACGGTTATGGGTGTGCAAATACATGCAAACCCAACCCATAACCACCCGAAATGACTTGACCCAAAAGAGTACTAAAGAAAAACGGCTTAAATTGTTGGGCAAACTAGCAGACCCGACCAAAGTAGATTGGGGCCTGGATTATAAGATTATAAATCGGGTATCCACGATTCGATCTTAAATCTAAGACCAAAACGGCGTCGTTTTGGTCTTAGATTTCTCAAATCCTAGCGGCCTATATATATCTTTTCACATTCACAACCTATTTTACAATTATTCTCTCTTTTCACTTTTAGGGTTTTTTTGTTTCACTCATCAGTCGCTAGCAGTCAAATCATTTTGTGATCATTCTATTGAAATTGAAATTGTTTTTAATTTGGTTTCCTTCTATTTGTTTAAGTTTCTTGTTTCTCTTCGGCCATCATCGTTCAAGTTTTTGGACAACGATTAGGATCTCTCTCTCTCTCTCTCTCTCTCTCTCTCCCTCTCCATATATGTTTAGTTTATGTTCTGATATGTGTCGGCAACCTAAGTAAGGGATTTAGGGTTTTTTGTTTCACTCTTCTTCACTCTTGAAACTTGAAATCGTTTGTGTTTGTTGTATGAACTAAGTTTGTTTTTAAGTTGTCCTTCTATTTATTAATTTTTTTGCTCCAGATCCACTGTATTTACTATCCAGTCGGAGCAACCCTCTCTATTCTAGACCCAAATCCGACCAAAAATCTGATCCAAAACCTTTACGGGCAGCCCAATGATTCCACCCACTTGGAAATTTCCTTAACAAATTATTCCCTCCTACCCCGATTTATTTCTGATCGCCCCACTTTTTTCACCCTAAACCCAATGGACACAACCTGTGCATACCCCCAGTAACGATGCGTTTGGTTGGATGGAATAATAGTGAAATGGAATCACAATTTCACATTGTATTCCTTTGTTTGGTTATCTAATAGAATCAAGAATTTGATTCCATTGGAATAAAAATGGATGGAATTGGATTCATATTTTATGGGACATAATTAGATTCCATATTTCATAGTAGGATTTTTTTAGGGGTTACACTTAACATACTTCACCTCATTTTGTCATATAGTTATCAACTTGATAACAACTTTGGCTTGTCCTATAAATTAATATTATCAATTTAGGCCTATATTAGTTTGAATAAAAAATAAAAAGTAAAAAAAAAAATATTATTCATTAAATAATGTAAACAAAATATTTTGTTCTCAATTTTATATTTTTATTTTGCAAAAGGAAATAAATTTTTTCAAATATTTTGTTTTTGTTTCAAGAATATAAATGGATTTTTGTCTGTTCTTGTTTTTTTTTTTTATTTTGGAATAGAAACATGTTTTTTGTTTCTGTTTATGTTTTCTAAAAAAAACATATTTTCTTGTTCACAAATTTATATTTCAAACAAAAATAAAAATTTGGAAGCAAAATAAAAAAAATAAAAAAATGGCTCATGTCCCCAAAATGGAAAAAAAAAATTGAGAACAAAAAGTATGTTACTGTTCCCAAAACAAAAACAAAAATTTGGGAACAAAACGTCTGTTTGTTTTCTTGAATCAGAAATATAAATTTGAGAACAAAAAAATCTATATAGGAAATGGAAGTGAAAATCTGAAAACAAAAAATGTGCTTCTATTCCTAAACAAAAATAAATATTTGAGAAAAAATCTATAAATGCTCCTAAAGCGAAAACAAAAAATTAAGAACAAAATGATTTTAATCGTTGGTAAATTTTGAATATTTTACATATGGGATATTACTCATATTCTATTGTCATTTTCTTAAATAATCTATTATTATGTATATATTGTGAATGAATTTGATCTCAAAATTGATATGTAAAAGTGTATTTTTTTTTTTTATTTGTTTAAGCATATAACAACCAACCAAACAAGATAATTAAATAGTGATTTGATAGGTAAATCCATTACATTCGTTCTCTCATTCCATTATTTCTCCCATTTTATTCCAACCTAATTCTATTCTACCTAAACAAACGAGCATTTTTAAAATTTTAAATATTAAAAAGAAAATGTAAATTTTTTAATGAATAAGAGAAATTACTAATGGCACCCCCTGTCTTTGAGACAATAACATCTAAATGTGCAAATGTTGTAGCAGGAGCAGGATCAGTCAAATTGTTTACAGGTACATAAACTGCTTGAATAGAAGTTATAGACCCTTTTTTTTATTGTAGAAGTAATTCTTTCTTGTAAACAACTCATTTGGGTATTAAGGGTAGGTTAATAACCCACAGCGGAAGGCATTCTACCCAATAAGGAAACAACAACTCTAGTTGCAATTTTTCTATCTGGTTTACTTGTAAGTTTTAATGGGTATGTGATAGTTGTAAATTACCCTTATATTTTCAAACCGAATTTGTTAGTTTTCGAGTACATTTATAGTTATTTTTATATGTTTTAATATTTATTCTTTTTGTATTAAAATAGGTGCGTGGGGTGAAAAAGTATGAAATCGGAGTATAAACGATCAATTTGTATTGAGAACGGTCGGAGAACGGTAGAAAAATTAGCACGGAGGCTAAATTCTGAAGGAAGCCCACCGCCTAGGCGTCCAAACCTCCGCTTAGGTGGTGAAGATGCAGAGAAAACATATTTTGTTACTGACAGACCACCGTCTAGGCGAAATTTCCTCCGCCTAGGCGGAAAATAGGCAAAATATTGGAAGCAATCCCTCCGCCTAGGCGGAAATCCAGCAGAATGTGTTCCTCATCCACCGTTGACTCCGCCGCCAAGGCGAAACCCTTAATCAACATACCTCTGCCTAGGCGGAAATTCCACCGCCTAGGCGGAAACCTCTACGCAGATATATATATTTTTAGATATTTTGTCTATAAATACCTCATCCCCTCTCATTTTCTGAGCACTCTCCAGCCATTAGGGTCTTCCTAGGGGTAGATAGAATAGAGAGAGAGTTTTGGAAAGTGCTCATTCAATCCCGAGGAGGAAGATGAAGGAGGATCAATCGGATTACGGTTTTAGCGCTAAATCTTCGGATATCGGCTAAGTTTTTCCGCTTTTCTCTTTATTTTCTTTATTTTTGTAGATTGTTAAGCATGTTTAGCTCGGTTTTTGTTGTTTATATGATTAGGTCCATGAGTTAAACATAGATTGTAAATGGGGATTAACATTTTATTTATGAAAATGTAGTTTTGGTTAAGTTTATGTTTCGTTCTTGGTTGTTCTTTGTATGTTGATTGTGTATGCCTTATTGTTTGTTTATCATGCTTAGATTTACATATCGAGAATACAGGGTTTGACTCTCACAAGAGGTAACCCCGGATTCGGATTAGAATAAACAAACGCCACAATCCTATAACCCAGTCGGGGTTTGGGTTGTGGACAATCAATAACGTTGGGGAAAGACTCACGTGATCTAGAGTCGTTAAGACGTTGAGGGGGACTTCGACATTGACGCGAAGTCACGTATTCCCTCATCTTACACTCGGGAGAAGTGACAAGGGAGTTTTAGAACGGAGATTGTCGTAGGGTAAACACAACGTAACGATCCAATAACCCGGGAGAGAGTTGGATTGTGTGCAATCAATGACGTTGGGGCGAGACTCACGCAGCCTAGAGTTAAGACGTTGAGGGGGACTTCGACGTTGATTCAAAGTTGCGTATTCCCCCGCCTTACACTCGGGAGAAGTGGCGAGGGAGTTTACGAACCGAGATTGTCGGAAACACCGTACGCCGTTAATGTTAACTAAAACTAAACTAAACGCATTTAAGTAAATAGAGTTAATCCCTAGGCAATCTACTCCCCTAAACAATCTCAAATTAGTATTTATAGTATAGTTAACTTAATTAGTATTTTAGTTTAGTATTAGTATCAATTAAATTACATTTTTGGTCGCCTAGATAAAGTCAGGTTATGAGAATCGCAGTACTCGATAGTAACAATACCAATCCCTTTGGATACGATACCCGATCGAAAAGTCCATTATACTAAAACTTGATCCGTACGCTTATGGTGAAAGTAGCAGCGCTAATTTAGCGGCCACCAGTATGCCTTATATATTGCTTTTGGGCAACTTTCTCAATAACTAAAGGCATGTTTGGTAACGTTCCCATCCCATTCCACTGAGGATAGGATGAGAATTTTGTTTCTTAATAGGAGCAGAATCATGTTTGATAACAATATATTATCCTAGAAATAAAAAACACTAATTATGAGAAATCATCAAGTAATCGAACCCTAAACCCAAATCGAAATCAAAATCCTAAACCCAAATCAATACTGAAATCAAATTCCGAATCGAAATCCTAATCCTAAACCCCAATTGAAATTGAAATCTTAAACCCCAGGCGAAATCGATATTGAAAATCAAAACCCTAATCAAAATCGAAACCCAAAATTGAAGTCGAAATCGACATCGAAATCGACATCGAAATCAAAACCCTAAATCACGACGAAATAGATTGGCGAAATTGAAAAGTTAGAGTAGAATCGTGTTGAAATCGAAACCCTAATCGACAAATAAATCGATTGGATATGGCAAAATTGAAATCTAGGACGAAATTGAAATTGACAACAAAATCAAAATCGCAATCGACAACGAAATCGAAATCGCAAAGACGACAGCGATGAGGAACACGACGGCAACGAGAGCAGCGAAGATGACGAGGAACACAACGGCGAAGAGTAGCAGGATGGACGAGGAGGAGGAGGAGCAGGTCCAAATTTATGCCAACACAAAGAACATGTTGAAGAAGAAGAAAAAAAATGAAGAAAAAAAAAATGAAATAAAAAAGAGACTTACAGAAATCGAAACCCAAGCCTCATTAACAATTTCAAAAATACCGGCCACATTCTTTGTTTTTTTTGGGATGGGAATAGGTGGAAACAACCTTTTTTTGTTTATCACTTGTTAAGGAAAAGTGAGAACAATTCTTTGTTTTAGGATAAGAATGGAAACATAAATAGATTTACTAAACGCTATGCCCAAACAGAAATCCTAAAAATCTGAGAATGAGATGGAAATTTTTGAATTGGGAATGGTTACCAAACACGGCCTAAGAGATCCATTTGAAGAGCACGGAGACCAATTAAAGTAATGAGCCTCCCAAATCATGATAATTCTCTATTTTTTAACAAATACTGCTAGTACTCCCCATCTTTTTCCATCGGAGCAGTCAACCTTCCAAATCAGGGTTCCCTGATAATGTAAACATTTAAATTCCAATTTTACCCTTACAATATAAATTTTATTTTTAAAGTTACCAAATTTCCCTTTATCTTATAATGACAAAATTATCCTTTATTAATTTTTTTCTTTGTTTTTTCTTCTATCTTTCTTTTCTTTTTCTTTATTTTCTCCCTCCTTATTCATCCTCCCATCCTCGATTCCCACCCCCAAGCCCACCCCGTCTTTTCTTATTTTTCTATCTCTCTCTCTCCTAAATTAGATCCGATGTATCCTCGCCGGATCTATGCAGATCTGACAAGGAGATGTCGAATATGGTTAGGAGAGAGATAGAGAAGGAGGAGGAAGAGATGGTGGTAGGAGGTGGCGGCGGTGACGAGGAGTTAGCTGAGGTGTGGTGGTGGTCGTAATGGTTGCTCAAGTAGGTTTGAGAGAGAGAGAGGGTTGCTCAAGTAGGTTTGAGAGAGAGAGAGAGAGAGAGAGAGAGAGAGGAGAAAGAGAAATAAAAGAAAAAATAGAAAAAACTTAATTATGCATAAGTGTAAAATAGTAATTGTCTTTATTTTATTTTTTGTTAAAAGATAAGGACAATAAGATAATTGATCATTATTACTTTTTTCGGTAAGGGGTCTCCATGGTATTTGAAAACTCTTGAGTTGTACTCTCGCTTTTTTGAATTATCACTCTTAATTGAAACCTAAATTGTTTGGGAGATTCCTGGATGTTCAAAAACCATGCTCATTATCTTGCATATCTAATCTAATCTAATACTAATACTTAAAAATGAAATGAGATAGAATGTTTTAATGAAGTTAGAGAATGTCTATTTTAAGTTTTTTTTGTGAATTCTTATATATATACTAGGTGGACAACACGTATTTCACAGTACCTATCATCTCATGTTCCAATATATTTTATAAAATTAGAAGGATAAATTCCCTATATTTAAGTACAAATCACGGAATGTAAATTGTTCAAATTTTTGTATGTTACGATATTTTAATTCTTGTATAATTACTTGCATCAAATAATAAAATGCCTGAATTAATGTCGTTCACTATGAACAAACATTCATTCAATATTTTATGAATTATTATATCAAATGTCATTGAATCCACACTAACCGGAATTAAATTATGCACAAAAAATAGTAATTTAATGCATTTAAGAGTATAAATATTTTAGTAAGGATGGTTTCGTGAAGAAGAAATGGTGACAAATTAGTTGATAACTGTACTCAGTATTATATAATTCTCATTTTCGACGTGATAGTCAAGAAAAATGAAATCTTTGATTGATAATAAGTATAAAGAGTTTGTAAATATGCCCGAACTATTTTATTTGGTGTTTTAATATTAAAATAACAATAAAAAAGATTTGAAAATATATCACGACGATAATTTAAACAAAAGTCTATTTATGTATTCAGTGACAAAAGATAACATGTATGTAATATACTTTGAATACATAATATTTTTAAAACTTTTTTTTTTTTTTTAATAAAAGTAGAGATATCAAAATATGTACAATTTTTTTATCAAAGTTATTTCAATTGAAAAGTCAAAATCTAAATCTAGCGGCAAAAAAAAATTACTTTAAATTGAATACATGTATTTTATATTTATGATGTTACACATTTTTAATAATTTTTTATACTTTTTACTTTTATACACATAGTTGGAGTATTTGTTTTTTACACCCAATGAGACTATTTAGGTTTTTTTTTTTTTTTTTTCCTTTCTTTTCAAAAAGTAAAATTTAGAAGTATATTTTCTTATAAAAGTATTAAAAAAATTTTTTGCTTATGCATATATTTAATTATTTATAATATATAGATATGTTAAATGATTTTTCTCTCAAAATTTGAAAAAATGTACCTTAAATGAAATGTTAATTTTGTTTAAAATTTTGAGCACTTCGATAATTTTACTCGTACAAATGAATAATAAACTAAACTTTTCCTTATATAAGGGTATAAATATAGAGGTTAAATTATTTTTCTTTAAAAATTTAAAAAATTATGCGTTAATGACAAGTTGATTTTGTTTTTAATTTTTTTATAATAATATAGAGATAAAAATATTAATCTTTTTTCCTAATTGAATGTACTTAAAAAACCCTAATTCTAATAAAATTACTTAAATTAAATATCTATATTTATTTTTTTTGGTTACATATTTATTTAATTATTTTCATATTTTATTTTTTCTTAAATAGTTCGAGTATTTTCTTTTACATCAAATAATATTTTTTTAAGTAAACAATACAAAATTTGGTATATTATTTTTTTAATCACTTAAATGCAATTTGTAAATTTACTCTGTGTAGATTTTTTTTTACAAAAAAAAAGATATATTTATATTACACATATATCTATGTAATAAAATAGGTCATCATCTATTTTTCAAATATATATTTTCAAATTTATTAGGAAAAATATAAAAGAAAGAATATGTCATTGCACATAAATCTCTCTCAATTCATTCAATCTTTTTTCCTAGAATTTTCCTTTATCTTTCAATCCTTAAATATGAAAATCTCCTCTATGAAAATCCACGTTTGCTCGCTCTCTCAATTCTTTACTTGTTGTCTCACTCTCAAACCCAATAACCAACCCATTACACACCTTTATCAACACCATCACAGAATAATCATTCTTCGCCCTACCATTTGATTTATTAAAATCTAAAATTTGTGAATTTTATTATCCTTTTTTTAATTTTTTAGGGTTATTGCACTCAACATCCTTGTGGCTAGACAGAAATGCACTTTGTACCCTTATGACATTTTCATCACCACCTACACCCCTTATGCTTAAGACTTAAGTGCAACGGTTAAGTTTTTCGTTAATTTCAATGGTCAGCAGGTAAAAGTCAACTAAAATCTATTAATTAATGTTAAATGACATATATACCCTTCAATTTTTTTAATATATACTGTTTTTATACACAATTCAAAAATTTAGGGGCTATTGTGTATTTTATAATAATAGATTTATAATTTTTCTTATACAAATGATTAGGAAAAAAAGGTTTGACTTTTATCAAAACTAATAGGTGTAGCATAATTATAAATAATGGCTAATAGTTATAGATATAGGAAAACAATAGTAGGTGAAAAGTGGATTTTTAGTTTTCAAAATTTTTTAGGGCAATTACGTAATTCTACATATGCAAATGAATAGTAAGTCAAAGCTTGCTTTTTATAATATGTACAAGGTGGAGAGCACGTGCCTTTTATTTATTTTATTTGATAAATTTATAACTTTTTACATTATTTGGTCATTAAAGATTAGAATAAAAACAAGCATATTAATTTATTTATTTTAAATCAATGAAGAAATATGGTATATATAAATTTCTTATAATATTAAATGTTGAAACTTGTTTAAAACCATTAATGGAAGTCACTTTATGTAAATAAAAGATAAAGTTATAGTTAGTTAAAAAATTAAAATTAATTAAATACAAACATTATACTCTAGATTAAATGATGATAAGAAACAAAAAACACATAAATATAAAACGAGTGAAATTTATCATGTCTACTAATTAGGATTGTAATTGTTATCCGAAAACCCGATCCAACCCGCCCTATTCGATGGTGGATCGATCTGTTATGAGTAATTTTTTTTTCTTCTATTCGAACCTGACTCGTCCGAACCCAGAAACACTTTGGCTCAGGTACTTCCATCTACCCATACCCGATGCACCCAAACCCTAAACCCTAATAATATATATACCAAATACCCCCCTAAAATATGACATATTACGAAAAAAACCCCATATATAATTATAACCCTAAGCAAATTCAGATCATTCCATTTCTAAATTTCAACCATAGTGTTGCTTTCTTCCTCTCTCTCTCTCTCTCTCAATCCCAGAGCCGTCGTCATCTATCAAACCCTAATAGATGATCCCTCAATGATTCTTGCAATGATGATTCTTACATTGTCTAATAATCTCGTCGTCGATGAATCTTGTAACATTACTATTAGTCGTCGTCGATGGCTTCTACTCATTCTCTATCTTCTGCTCTGATCTAACGATCTATAAGTTTTTTTTAATTCTTTAATATGTTTATTGATTGTTTCTCCATCTCCGTCTCAAATCTACAAATTCTTTCATATTTGCAAATTTTTAGCATTTTATCTTTGTTTTTTTGTTCTTGTTACCCGACAATCGACTGACCCGGCCGACCTGAATTAGGTTGGGGTAATAAGGCCACATAGTCGACTTCGATTGGGAGAGCTGCCAAATTTTTTTTTCCTAGTCGATTGACTGAAATCCTTCAACCCCGATTCAACTAACTGATTTACACCCCTACTACTAATAATAAGCATATACACATGATATGATCAAAAGATGAAAGTTACTTCCATAGAAAATAACTATAATTTTGAAGATGTTTACGACGCATGCTCATAAAAAATAAAATAAATGATGAAATAAATTTAGCAACAAAGTATTGAGATTGTAAGATTCAAAAAAACAACACATTTGAAAATGTCACAATTAAGATGACCGAATAAGCCATATAATAGTAATAGTGGCATGAATTTCAATTGTTGTTAGGTAACATCGTTAATTTATTTTATATGTTATAATTAAAAAAAAAATGATTGATGATAATAATTCCACAAAATATATGAAAGTACAAAAAATAAAATTTATAATTATTATGAAAGTAAAAAAATAAAATTTATAACTATTATGAAATAATGAAAATAAAATCTATAACTATCAAAAGTATTAAATTAACATAAATTTTGTTCTAAATAGAGTGAAAAATATCATCTATTATTTTCAACATGAGTTTTAAAACTACTTAAAAAATCTTAAATTAAATATCCAAATTTATGTTTGTGGTTAAATATTTTTTTAAATTTATTTTTTCATTTTATATTTCGATTAAATAGTTTGAGTTTTTCTTTATACCAAAGAGTATTATTTTTAAGTATGTAATACAAAAATGGGTAAACTAATTTTTGTTTTTAAATTTTTAATTGTAATTTGTAAATCTACTTTGTTTATAAAATTGTTATACAAATACTTTGTCTATGTTAACATATATATTACTAGCGTATAACCCGTGCCTGAAGGCACGGGTGTAGAATAACTAAACAAAAAAAAATGATATAATTTTATCTATTATACAACATTCTACATCTATTACATTTGAATATTAATAATAAAATAATAAAGACTAACATAATACACCTATTCATTTGAATATCGATAATAATTAACAATGGAACATCAATTGTAATTAGCAATCGAGACTAAAACTTGTACTAATATAAAAAAGTTCAACAATATAAAAAATCCAATGATATTCTACAGGTTTATATATAATTTAATCTTCAAAGTAAGTTACAAACCAATAAAAATAAAAATAATGACAATTATGAAATTATCCAATCAAAATAATGGTACCGAACAATTAGTGCATAACGCGTGCCTAAAAGTACTATTATGCTTCATTAAGAAAGCCCAAAAGTACTATTATACTTCATTACAAAACAATCTTATTACAAATATAAACACTTAAAAAACATTTTTAAGAAAAATCCTAGTCAAATAAAAAAAAACCATAAAACGCATTCAAAAACCAATTTCTTACGACAATAATTGATTTCGTAAAATGAATCTCAAATGAACATACACACTGTAAGGGAAATCAATAATAATATGACCTTATCTTCTATTCGGATAGAATCAAGGTATAACTTAAAAAAATAAAGAATAACGTGTAAACTTGACAAACTATTTACGCTGGAATTAAAATAAAATAAGCTCACAAAAAAAATCACATTTTCCTGAAACCTTAATATATATTATCTTATATATGTGTGTGTGGATGTATGCGCACTTGCGTGCACGCATGTATATGTGTGTAGTGCACGGACCTTCAAGCAATGACCAAAAATGATGACAAAATAACGCATTTAAAGAGATTTTCTTTATTCTTTGTGCTAAAAATGATAAATAATTCGATGAACATGCGATTATGATTTTTAAATATGATAGGTTTAATTAATACTTTAAAATATGATTTTAAAAGTTAACTGACAATCACATGAAATGAATATTTCGGGTCTGATAAACACATAACGAACTAAAATTTAGCAAAATAAAGAGGTAGTGACAAAATATTTCAAAGTCAGCATAAATTACAAAATATGGACATTTTTAACAGTAAATAGTTGATCACGTGCTCACAAATAGGATGTGTTCTTTAATTACTTGAAGGGTGAGTAATTGCAGAAAAGAGAGAAGAGCGCACTGCAATTGGAGAGAGAGAGAGCTGAAAGAAGGGTTAATAAATTGAATCCTAATTAATAGTTTAATTAAGAAAAATTAGATGAATCAATGTCTAAATTAATTAATTAATTAGTAATTTAATTAGAGAAAAATGGATAAATCGTTACCTAAAATAATATTAATGGCTAAACTTTTGGCTCTAAACTTAATATGTTAATTTTGACCCTAAAATTAATTAATTAGAAAATTTAATGTGATTAAGACAAAAAATTTAGGCATTAATGTTATTTTAGCATTATTTTTACTAATTAATGTTAATTTAGGGTCATATATGTATCCCAACATTTTTTGTCCCAAATTAAATTTCAATTTCCTTTTATGGTCCTAAACTTATATCTCGAAAATATCCTAGTCAACAAATTTGTTTGTCCTAGTCAGCATTTGTCTAATTAATTAATCAATACTATATTAATCTGATTTCCATTTACATTAATCCGATTTCCTGTTTGACAAATCTAGTTTCCTTACACGTTCTCAATTTATGTCTTAAAATGTCTTAGTCAGCATTTAGTTTCTCCTAGTCAGCAATTTTATTTGTCCTAATCATAAATTTATCCTAGTCAACCAAAAAACCGTCCTGTTTTATATAATAGATTTTAATATATAGAAATATTAAATGTCTGTTTTTTTTTTAAAATAAAAAGTGAAATTTTTAATATATATAAAATAGCCACATATATAATATATATATAATAGGTCAAAAAATTGACCCTTTAGTTTTTACAAAATTTGAGGATAAATATGTAATTTTACCTATGCAAATAAATAGTAAAGCAAATCTTGATTTATATAATACTAGCATATAATACACGGGCGTCAAATAATAACAACAAAAAATTGACATAATGTTCTCTATATATACAATATTTTACACCTATTTCATCAACTGAACATCAACAATAACTAATATTGAACATCAACAATAACTAACAATTAAGACTAACAATTAAGAGAGTTTCCAATCGATTTTTTTTTTTTATGTTTCATAGTTCATACACCCTAAAAAAAAATTAAAATACAAAAAAAAAAAAAATGAAAATTACACAAAACAAAAAATTAAAATGATTACAATACAATTTTGTTTGAAGAAATATTTAAAAATTAAAAATATATATATTAAGAGACAATGACATTTTTGATCCCTGATAAATGAAATTGGTGTTCAATAGGACCACATTTGAAAATAGACACATGGACCCCTCACATCTCAATTTTGTTTCAATTTTGCTCTAATTACTATTCAGTTAAGGTCAATTGTTACCGTCAAAGGACATTTTGGTCATTTCGTGTTCAAATCCGCTTTTTACTACTTAACTTATATAGATTAATTAAACTTTGAAACCTCATTATTTTTTAAATTATATTTTTTATCTTTAACTTTTTAAATAAATATATTTATTTTTCATCCTATTCCACCCTTATAGTTGCCTGCCGCCGCCACCAACCACCCCTACCAACCACCACCGCCACATAAATAATATTAATAATTACACTACTTTGTTGGAGAAATAGTTTTTATTATTAGAACTTGCAATTAAAAAAAATTGAAATTATCTCAATAGTAACAAACAAAAAAAAAATGTTTATCTTTAACTCAATCAAAAAGAACAACATAAAATAATTAAACTCCAATATGAAATTCTCAATAAACAAACCAAATACCAAAATCTCAATAGAAATAGAAATAGAACCTACTTATGGATCTCTCAACCAAACAAGTTTCTCTCATACTTCCTAATATCAAGAAGTAGATATCCAACAGATTTTTTATTTTTATTTTTTATTTTTACATAATCTCTTCTGTTTATAAGACATCCTTCAATGTTAAAAAATAATTTTCAAATGAATACAACCAATACTTAAAGTACAAAAAAATAGACATAATCCCATTTATTTATGACATTCCAAAATTGCATTCAAATTTTAAAACAACACAACATTAACAAACACGAACAAATAAAGCAAAAACATAAAACTATGAACATAGTAGATTTATGTGAACAAAAATACATAAATATGGGAACAAAAAATTGAAAACAGAAAAATCTTGGAAAAGAACAGAAACTTGGCTTGGAACAAAAGCACTAAAGAATCACCACCTATTCAATTATGTTATTGGTTTTTGAAATTCTTGGAACTGAAACACTAAGCAAACAACACCTAAAAAAAATATAAAGGACAATATCATGACACAGAATCCCCCATACTTGTCCACAAAAAAAAAAAAAAAAATGGCAAAAAATTTGTTCCCTTAAAATTAGTTACCAAATAGATGGGAACATATCATAAAACAAAAGAAGATAAAACCTAAAAAAAGATCCCATATTATAAGAATCACAACTCATTCATAAATTCAAAAACAGTTTTAAGAAAATTGTTCTCAAAATGTGAAAAACTTGCTTGTTATCAAACTTGCTTGCATTTTCTTTTTAAATATTTAAGACAATGCTTTACAACTTGAAAACTATTTTGTAAATTTTCACGGAAATAATTTTCAAAATTTATATAAATACTTAAACTAATTCTTGATTGTCATTTAGGATATGTTTCATTTACGGCACAATTTTGAAATTTTTTAGAACAGTTTTGGAAACTGGGGAAAAAAAATTGAATTAAAACAGACAGCAATTCCATTACCTTGAATTTATGCAATGGGTTTCCTCATATGATTTACATGCTCTTCTTGACTTGGGAACTTCCAGCCTAAGCGAACAGTTTTCTTAAGCACCATTCAACTTTTCAACCTACTTAGCCTCAACTCCTAACTGAGAAAAAACAACCATCATCAATCACCGTACCAATTCTGTTATATTCCAAATGAATTATTCGAAAAAATAATTCACACATATTGAGTTTTGTTCAAGTCATGAACAAAGGTGTTTTGCTTGAGTGATTTTGACATCAAAGAGAAGGAAGAATTATTGTAAACTGTAAACCGAATTAAAACCAATTCAACAAATTAAGCAGAGCCCTCAATAATCAACGAAGATAAACTCAAACGAATATATAATGGATTGCACATACATGAGACTATAATTTACGCAATAAAAATAGAATATCTACAGATGAAGGAAGATGAAAGTGTGGATAGTTGAGGATAGGAATCGAACCTGAAGATGAAAGTGTGGATGATTGGAGTCACCGATCAACACCATCTTCAATAATAATTTAAATAAAAGAACAGAAGAAATAAAAAAAAATAGAGATAATTGCTAGTGTTAAAGTCCCCAAATATACGACCCCCAATTAGATGGACAGAGAAAGTCCTCCCAAAACCACCTCAACAAACAAAGAAATAACCCAAAAAGCGAAGAGAAAGCATTTGACCTTCAACACATATATATATGTAATAATGCAGAGTCCTAGGCTATATTATTATGGTGGAACAAACTTGAGGTACAAACATCGGTTATACAAAAATTTCAAAGAAGAATAGGATATGATAGGGAAGTGTTGTCATTGGTTTTAAGTGGGAACACCAGCCTCCTTCACTGATTCCGATTCCGATTCCAGTTGTGATTCCTCAGGTGCAAACGTACCCAAATTTTTCATCTTTCTCTTAGGACTATATATCCGCACCACCACAAATCTCATTATTATTACCAATACAAACAAAGAATATATATATATATATATATATATATATATATATATATATATATATATATATATATATATATATATATGGAAATGGTAGTTACTTTGTCGACGATACCGAATTCTATAGCTGCTTCCACATCCATATAGTATGGTCCATGTTTAATGGAATTTCTAATTCTCTCCTTTGACTGATTACAATAAACAAAAACATATGCAAAATTTCCTAAATCCGTAAAATAATAACGGCATGCTTGGTTACAAGTAAAGGAATCGCATTCCGATAGAATAGAATTGAATTTTGAATGAACGTCTATTTAAATTTTAATTCTACTCTATCAAAATTCGATTCCATTACCTCCAACCAAACATGTCGTAAATGAAAATAAAGGTACACAACTCGTTTTTATCTATTACTCACGTTTCTAGTGTGCAGGGCTAGAATTTCAATAAGTTGATCCCTACGATCTAGTATCTGTACAAAGTACAAACAACTCCTCACCATCATTTAAATAAGCACTCAAATTCTAGAAAAAAAAAATCGAAAAAGGAAACAAACAAACCTCCTTGGAATTAGCAAGGATGTCCGTAGCACACATTTCTCCTGTGTCTGCAGTTGTGGTATCTTGAATCATAGCTGGAACACAACTCCGGTCAGTCTTGAAAAACACTTTCTTTACACAGAAATAAATAAAAGAAGCAAAATCAATGCAACAACATACCTTGGCAACGTGGGAACATGAACCTCTTACCCTTAGTTCCAGCAGCCAGCAAAAGACATGCCTCATTTGTAGCAAACCCAATTCCAACTGTATAAATCTGCGCATATTAATCAAACAAACAGTGGGAACACTAAAATTAAATCATATTTTTCAGAATAAAAATCAAGAAATGTTGATTTAGATTAAAAAGAGAGCGTACATTTAGGGCATCCGTAAAAATGTCGCAATAGTAATGCATAATATATATTATATTTGGAATTTCAATGATTGAACTCTTCTTTTATTTTCTTTTTTCATTATATATATATATATATATATATATATATATATTGGCCTGAAATAAGATCAAGCGATTCTATTTTCTGTCTCTTGAATGTTCATTCATATATTTTTCATTAATTTCAACAAAACAATATCATCACATCTACTCACCTCTTTAAACTATTTTTTGGTAAACAACAATAAAGGTATTTAATGGGATACAAAACAGTAAAGGTATTCAAGGGGAAGGATGAATAACAAATTGCCTTTAGGCATGGGTTTATTCTAGTAAATAAAAACAAATGTAAACCAACAGGAATCCCCCCTCCACCCCAACTCAGCACAAGAAGAATAGGAATCAACAAAACACAAACAACCATAAATAGATAAAAATCTACCTTTAGGTAAGATTCCAGTAATCAATTGTATAACAGATTCCATAAATTCCATAAAATCGGGAACATGAACAGAAAGAGAGGATATGAGGCATACCTGCGTGTACTACTTGTAACAATAAATCAACCCTAACCCCAAATTGAGAGAGATGGAGAGATGGTTATCTAATTTCAACCCTAACCCCAAATCAGATGAGCAAGAGCAAGAGAGAGGAGAGTACCTATGATTAGGGGTGAATAGATGAATGGAGATGATGAAGCTTTGGGCGGCTAACTACCATCCAAATGAGACCATCGGTGACCTTCACCGTCCTCGTCGAACACCGACGACCACTGGTAGGGGCATATTTTGCGCACGCCTACTTACGCTCGCAAGTATACGAGGTCTAAGTTTTAATATAGTGGATCTTTGAAGATCGGATATCGTTCCCACAGAGAAAAGTGTGAATAATTGAATTGAATACCGCAATTGACATAGTCTCGTGTTATCCTGATGACGGAAAGCGTGAATTGAAATTAAACTAAGCTAAACTACAATTAGTGGGTTAATTCTAAGTAAGTTGATTAATTAGGGATTGATTTTGTTCACTTAATACACGTTTGATTTCGTTAGGTTAACAATAACGGAGTTTAGGTATCCGACAATCTCGGTTTGTAAACTCCTCCGCCACCTCTTCCGAGTGTAAGACGAGAGAATACGTGACTTCGAGTCGACGCCGAGGTCCCCCTCGATGTCTTAACAACTCTAGGCCGCGTGAGTCTTAACCCAACGTCATCGATTGCATACTAACTAACGCCCTCTCGGGTCGTTAGGTCGTAACGATGTATTTACCCTAGTCCGAATCTAGGGTTACCTTTCCCGAGTGTCAAACCCTAGATTCTCAAGTCCAACCCTAATACCGTTACAAGCATATTAAGATCGTCATCAAATGATAAACACAATCGGACTTAAAACAACAACCGTTAAAGAAACGTATATTAAACCAAACGAGTATTTACACAATTACATCCTTCCCTAACTAATCTATAAATTACACTAACATGTTCTTAGCCAATACAACATAAATCAAGAGGAGATCATCATTACCAACTATTAATATTAAATACAAAGATGAAAATAAGGGAAGAAAAGCCAAATCTCAAAGTGGAGTATTCCACTTTCGCCAAAGAACGATCTTCCCGAGCTTTCTCTTTTCCGTTGATGAACTTCCTCTTTTGGCTCTTCAAGGATTGGCCAAGAACACTCTTTACAACTAATCTAATCTACTTCCTAAACTAATATAATCTAACTAAGGTGGAAGAGAGCTCCTAAGAACAACCAAGCCCTCTCCCACGTCTATAGAGTGTCTAAGGTGTAAAGTCTCTTTCTTGGTTTGGTGGAGAAAAGGGTTAAAAAGAGGGTTTTGGAAAATATCTTCAAAATATCTAAAAATAGATATTTCTGTGCAGAGTATCACCGCCTAAGCGGTGGTTCACCGCTTAGGCGATGGACTTAAGTCGATTAAGTTCTATCGGTTACTTCGCCTAAGCGGTGGTTTTTACGCTTAGGCGGTGGCTGCTGGGAAGATATTCTGTTGTTTTCTCGCCTAGGCGGTGGTTTTCTCGCCTAGGCGGTAGTTCAGCCTTTCAGCACTCCAACATTCTGCCTCTTTTCCACCAAGCGGTGGAACTTTCACTTAGGCGGTGGTCTTCATTCACCGAAACCCTGTTTTGCACATTTTGCTCACCATTTTTCCACCGTTTTCACTTATTTCTCACCCTTTGACATCCTTTCACCTGTTCTACATTAAAACACACTAAAACACAATTAAATATAACTAAAATGCTTAAGAACTAACAAATCCGGTTTAGAAATAGATAGGTTTTTCACACCTATCAATACCCCCAAACTTAAAATTTTGCTAGTCCTCGAGCAAAACACTAACGCTAAACTAAACTAACTAACAAACTAATCAACTAAAAATGAAAAATTAAACTAACACAAAAGAAGTATATGCATGTAAATATAAAGTTCAATCGAAATGACCAATTTATTCCTCCCTTAACATCCTGAAATCGGATCAAGTTCGGGAAGCATCCCACACCAAGTGGTGTTCTAGAATTTCAACTATCAATATCAATAAAAATCATTTTAGATCCATTTGAAGTGTGTGTGTGAGAACTCAAATGCATAACTAGTCAAACACCGAATTCGATTATTCAATTGTTAAGCTCATAATTTAAAACCATTGAAGGATTCAGGAAAACCATACGCTTGATTGGTGTCTACTATCCACTAATGTAGGCTCGGATATTCACGGAAATCAATAGGACTTGGTTTGGCTTTGGAGAACGACCACGGGTATCATTGGAATAAAAATAGAAAATTGGTTTAATTGATTGATACCCGAGGTAAAATCACTTGTCGCTATCCTCTCTCATGACCCTACATTTAAAGTACAACTCTGAATAAGAAATGAAGATCCTGGTATTCACTTATCGAAAGAGAAGAAAATGAAAAACTAATTTAGTCATTTTTATTTATTTATTTTTATTATTATTTTTTTAAATCATATTCCTAAATTAAGTCGAATAATTACAGTTTTAGGAGAGTGCAAAAAGAAGTTAAAGAAACATACCCCCAAACTTATTCGAATTTGTAAAATTTTAGGAATATGTAAAAAGAAATGATAGAAACACACCCCCAAACTTACTTTAGGAGCGTGCAAAAAAGAAATACAAAAGTGACAAGTGAATACACTAATACCGAATCAATAAAAATTCGTCCGAAACCCTACCGCTCACTTGATATCACTCAATTTTGAAAATTAGGCTTAGCGGCTTTGGTTTAGGAAAAATTTAAATGAAAAGAGTATTTGAACGTTTTCAGAATTGATTACGTTCTCGGCTTCGACAGGAGAAATAAGGAATGAAAATTTTCAGGTTAGCTACAACGGATCAAGCGAGAAATTAACGGCCTAAATCATGTCTCCGGAATCACCTTACCTAGGATTCTGCCTCAAGTTTTCCCCAAATCAAGTTCTAGTTTCCTCATTTTATATGATTAACTTAATATCGAATAATCAACGTCTAATCGTTTAGATAATTATTCATTGAGTTCAAATGTCGTGCAATTTTCGGATCGAGATAATTTTTACACAATTGACATGTTAAGCACACAAAACACACTAGGAAGGTATTACCCCCGACCTCAATATGCAATTTGGGGATAATTCTCATCATCGGGTTTTGGCCCAAATGAACTTACATCTAATCATGCAAACACAACTTTATACATACACAATATTAAACTAATTCTAATACTAACATACATACTAATCCAACCACTAAACATTCAAAAACAAAAATTAAACTAACTAAACTAAAAATTTAAAATTTAAGACATTCATAATACATAAATAAATAAAGGTCTGTACAACAAAAATTTTCATTTTGTTCAAAAATAATAATAACTGTTCATCATTTTCTACAAAAAGTCAAAATGGATGAACATCCACTAAGCTATTATCCTATCCATACCATTCAGGCCTGAACATGGCAGTGTTCCAATAGCAGCGAACCCAATAAACATATAGCATGCTTGCACAAAAAAAACAAAAAAAAAAAAAAATGGGTTGAACACATACCTAGGGAATAAGATTTATTCCCTACTGTTCACCTGAAGACGAGTCATCACCATCATCACTCTGAGAAGGAGAATGTGGTCTCTGGAGTAGATGTGGTAGCACAGATGGCATCGGTGGGAAATCGTCCATCTCAAGGCCAAGGCCCTCCCAAATCTTCTGTTGGACCCGATCTTGTTGCCTCAAAAATTGGTCCTGGAAAGAGGCAATCTCGTATTGATTCTGGAGGACCATATGAAGTTTCCTCTCTTGGGAGTTTTCAGCTCGGGCTCCAGAAGGTCCAACCGTATCGTCTGGTTGCTCTTCCCCTTCCGTCGGCTCAGGCTCGGGTGCCTATTGCGCCCCATTTCTCCACAACCGATTTATCTCTGACAGCGTAAGTAGAGAGATAGGTTCACACTGGCTTTCCCCAGATACAGTCACATCAGCTAATCTGAATATATGGGTCAATAGTGACGAAAACAGGAGCCTACCCTTTACCGATTTCAAAGCATGAAGAATTGATGAATAGATCAGAAATCCAACGTTTATGGGTTGTCCGGTCTGGATTTTATAGATCAAATAGGCCCTTTCCTTCGAGACGTCTGACAAATGTGATGTCGGCAGGAGGCTTCCGCAGATAAAGTTGTGCCAGATTTTTGAAACCGGCTTGAGGCATCTCACTGAAAATGTAGCGACGTTCGGCCCCTGATGTTTCCACTTTACTGGGCCAGATGTGATATATTGGATGACCCGTTATAAAGAAGGTTCCTGGCTTTCAATTAACTCTGGTGCCGAAAGTCCGAAGAGATAATTTATGAAGTCGGGGCTGAAGATAATGGGTTGGTTCTGAACCCTTACTAGATCGTCAATGGCCTTAGTAGCATTTGCATAGAACTCTTTGACCAAAGCGATTTCGCCTGGGGGTGGCGATTTGCAGAGTTTCTCCTAGTGGCGGCTTAGGATTTCATTCCGAAATTCCTCCAGGAGCTCTTCGATTAGACCGAATCCCCGTTGACGTATGCAAGCACGATGTTTTTCGTGTTGTTCGAAGTGGTCCGCCGCTTGTTTTGACACAAAGCGGGTAGCATCAAAGTCAACGTCGGTCGGCACCCTAGGGTTTGAACTTGACCCTTCGCCTCTAGCCCTCTTCTTAGCTGCTCTTTTCGGCATTTCCTACAATCACAATCACAAAAACCCAATACAACCTCATCATATATGAGCATTTGAAAAACATAAACTTCCCTAATCACATTGTCATGAACAAATTCATCCCAAAACGAATACCCATTTGAATTTTTCAAACAATTTTTCACAAATGTGACATCCTATATTAATTGACACACTCAACCAATCCAATTTAATATGTGTATCATCAAGAATCAAACCAAAAACCCATTGAACTTCGTAATCGCAAAACTAGGGTTTTAGGTTTTTGGGCAAAATCTCAAAATCCATTGATTTCTGTGATAGAATCATGAAAACCAACCAATAATTTCAACAACTAAACTAAATGTAATGTAAAAGAAACTTACTTGTTGAAAAATAATGGTCTAATCAAAAGAAATGGAAGAAATCGCACCTTTCACGCGAAACCCTTGATTTTCGGAAATGGGGGTTGAAATCCGATTCCTGGAGGTTGAATCGTGATGGAAATGACCACGTTTTGTAATGGATGGATGATTTTAGAGATTTGGAACGGTTTGGGAGTGAAGTTGTAGAGAGAAGGTGAAGGATTTGGGGAGGGAACTTGCGTTTTTAATTTTTAGGCGACGGGCTGTTTTTAACAGCAGAAGGTCCACTGCTTAAGCGGTGGATTCACCACTTGAGCGGTGGAACTCTTTTCTTTAAAATCAAACATTCTGATGAAATTCCGCTTAGGCGGTGGTTTTTACGCCTTAGCAAAATTACACCAGTGTGCAAACGTTTTGTTCTGCTGTTAATCCACCTAGGCGGTGGTTTTTTCCGCCTAAGCGGTGGAGCATATTTTGAAAATTTGGTGCATCCTGTATTTTTACCTCCTAAGCGGTGGGCCTTTTTTGCTGAAAAACACATTCTCTGTATTTTTACCGCCTAAACGGTGGTTTACCACTTGGGCGGTGGGCCTTTAGCTCCCACTTTTGTGTTTTTCTCAAATTTTCAAAATACGACTCCACCCTGTATATTTTCACTTCGCTTGTTCAACGTGTTTAAACTTGAAATACTTTCCTAAACTTCCACATTCCTAAATTCACTGCCGAACATGTTCTGAAGCCATGCCGGCTTCCAAAAAGAATAAATAATCAAATAAATAGTAACAAAAATCGGGTAATTTGATACCCTAAGTTTCATTTCAAAAGAATAGCACTTGAGTTACCGTCCCAAGCTGGACTTTTGTGTCACTAAGTATTTTTCACCAAAATTCCCCATAGACAAGGAATTTGGGCTCAAATGCTTAGTCGGATCAAGATCATGGCTTTGAAATCGGCTTCTTCTCTCAGTCCTTATCATTTGCAATAAGCTCCATCTCGGGATTGAGAATTAAGAGTTCCAATCTTCATCATTTCTTGCACCGCTTGATCTCATTAACACAATGAAATAAAAATTAAAAACAAAACAAAAATAAATGTCAGGATTAACATTCGACCACTTAGTCGCAATATCAACTTAGAATTCACAATAATCTCACGTCTACAACACCAAAGACTTGGTGTGTTAACGGACTAGGAAACGATCAATTTGATTTTCCTATATAAAACTTAAGTTCTGAGCCGATACCGCGTTTCTTTTGCAATATTCAAACAATATTCAAATAACATTCACATTAATCCCCGGCAACGGCGCCAAAAACTTGGTAGGGGCATATTTTGCGCACGCCTACTTACGCTCGCAAGTATACGAGATCTATGTTTTAATATAGTGGATCTTTGAAGATCAGATATCGTTCCCACAGAGAAAAGTGTGAATAATTGAATTGAATACCGCAATTGACGTAGTCTCGTGTTATCCTGAAGACGAAAAGCGTGAATTGAAATTAAACTAAGCTAAACTACAATTAGTGGGTTAATTCTAAGTAAGTTGATTAATTAGGGATTGATTTTGTTCACTTAATACACGTTTGATTTCGTTAGGTTAACAATAACGGAGTTTAGGTATCCGACAATCTCGGTTCGTAAACTCCTCCGCCACCTCTTCCGAGTGTAAGGCGAGGGAATACGTGACTTCGAGTTGACGCCGAGGTTCCCCTCGATGTCTTAACAACTCTAGGCCGCGTGAGTCTTAACCCAACGTCATCGATTGCATACTAACTAACGCCCTCCCGGGTCGTTAGGTCGTAACGATGTGTTTACCCTAGTCCGAATCTAGGGTTACCTCTCCCGAGTGTCAAACCCTAGATTCTCAAGTCCAACCCTAATACCGTTACAAGCATATTAAGATCGTCATCAAATGATAAACACAATCGGACTTAAAACAACAACCGTTAAAGAAACGTATATTAAACCAAACGAGTATTTACACAATTACACCCTTCCCTAACTAATCTATAAATTACACTAACATGTTCTTAGCCAATACAACATAAATCAAGAGGAGATCATCATTACCAACTATAAATATTAAATACAAAGATGAAAACAAGGGAAGAAAATCCAAATCTCAAAGTGGAGTATTCCACTTTCGCCAAAGAACGATCCTCTCGAGCTTTCTCTTTTCCGTTGATGAACTTCCTCTTTTGGCTCTTCAAGGATTGGCCAATAACACTCTTTACAACTAATATAATCTACTTCCTAAACTAATCTAATCTAACTAAGGTGGAAGAGATCTCCTAAGAACAACCAAGCCCTCTCCCACGTCTATGGAGTGTCTAAGGTGTAAAGTCTCTTTCTTGGTTTGGTGGAGAAAAGGGTTAAAAAGAGGGTTTTGGAAAATATCTTCAAAATATCTAAAAATAGATATTTCTGTGCAGAGTGTCACCACCTAAGCGGTGGTTCACCGCTTAGGCAGTGGACTTAAGTCGGTTAAGTTTTGTCGGTTACTTCACCTAAGCGGTGGTTTTTACGCTTAGGCGGTGGCTGCTGGCAAGATATTCTGTTGTTTTCTCGCCTAGGCAGTGGTTTTCTTGCCTAGGCGGTAGTTCAGCGTTTCAGCACTCCATTATTCTGCCTCTTTTCCACCTAAGTGGTGGAACTTCCGCTTAGGCGGTGGTCTTCATTCACCGAAACCCTGTTTTGCACATTTTGCTCACAATTTCTCCACCGTTTTCACTTGTTTCTCTCCCTTTGACGTCCTTTCACCTGTTCTACACTAAAACACACGAAAACACAATTAAATATAACTAAAATGCTTGAGAACTAACAAATTCGGTTTAAAAATATATAGGTTTTTCACACCTATCAACCACCTATGCACTGTCATCATAAAGGGAGAGAGAATGGTTTTGAAATAGAAATTGATGAAATGTTTCAATTTTAAGGGTTTCAAAATAGAAAAATTTGATGCTAACAGAAGACGGCCATGGGGCAATCGGTCTCCTGGTCGCGAGTGATCGTTGCCGTCGTCTTCGCAAGGGAGGGAGGGAGGTCGCCGTCATCGAACAAATTGCCTTTAGGCATGGGTTTATTTTAGTAAATAAAAACAAATGTAAACCAACAAGAATCCCCCCTCCACCCCAACTCAGCACAGGAAGAACAGGAATCAACAAAACACAAACAACCACAAATTGATAAAAATCTACCTTTAGGCAAGATTCCAGCAATCAATTGTATAACAGATTCCATAAATTCTATAAAATCGAGAACATGAACAGAAAGAGAGGATAGGAGGCATACCTGCGTGTACTGCTTGTAACAATAAATCAACCCTAACCCCAAATTGAGAGAGATGGAGAGATGGTTATCTAATTTCAACCCTAACCCCAAATCAGATGAGCAAGAGCAAGAGAGAGGAGAGTACCTATGATTAGGAGTGAATAGATGAATGGAGATGATGAATCTTTGGGCAGCTAACGACCATCCAAATGCAACCATCGGTGACCTTCACCGTTCTCGCCGAACACCGACGACCACCTATGCACCGTTATCATAAAGGGAGGGAGAATGGTTTTGAAATAGAAATTGATGAAATATTTCAATTTTAAGGGTTTCAAAATAGAAAAATTTGATGCTAACGGAAGACGGCCATGGGGCAATTGGTCTCCCGGTCGCGAGTGATCGTCGCCGTCGTCTTCGCAAGGGAGGGAGGGAGGTCGCCGTCGTCGTTTTCGCAAGGGAGGGTGAGATCGGCTTCTGATGGAGAGGGTGAGAGAGATGGCTCAGAGGGATTGTGGGGGCCAAACCCTAATTTTAATATTTATATCTAGGTTTATTTTGATCTAACGGCTACCAATATCAAGAGACATCCAACGACCCTAGATGTAAGTAAGCAGATTTATTATATAGATGTATAGATCTTGCTTTATATAATATGTATAGAATAGATATAGATATAGATAATAGATAGAAAAGAAAAAAAAATTAACTTTGATATCTATTGATAATAAACTAATAGTTCATTTAAATACGTTCAATTCAATTTAGTTTACATTAACGGCATTCACATTATTCGACAATCTAGATATCGAAATCTCACTCACTACCTCTCCCGAGTGTAAAGTGAATGAATATGTGACTTCGCATCAATGCTGAAGTCCCCCTCGAGAGTCTATACGACACTTGGTCTCATGAGTCTTACCCCAATCTCACAGATTTCATACTTTCTAATGCCTTTTCGGGTCATTAGATCGTCATGTTGTGTTTGAACCCTAGTCCAAATCCGGGGTTACTTCTCCCGAGTGTCAAACCCCGTATTCTCAAAATCAACCCTAATACCATAACAAGAATATTAATATTGTAATAAAATGGTAAACATAATCGGATAAAGATAAACAACCAATAACGAAATAAAGATTCAACCAAACAACGTTTTTATAAACGAATCGCTCCCTAGACAATATATGTTTAGCTTATACATGGCCATAACCAAATATACAACAAAATACAAGCTAAACATATAAAAAAACAATCAACCAAAGTAAGAAATAAAGAGAGAAACGAGGAGACTAGCCGTTATCTGAAGAATTGACGCTAAAACTGCTCCGAGATCGTTTTCTTCTTCTTGGAATTGTGATACTCTCTTGGTTGAACGGCCTTGGAGCTCTCAAGACCTCCCTAAAAACATTTCTAAGTGTTTGGGAGAGAATAGAGGATATTTATAGGATCCAAAATATCATTAAAATATTTTAAAATATCTAAATTGTCTGGTGCCTGATCGCTGCAGCGGTGGGATTACCGCTGCAGCGATGGAGAAGTTGGTAGCTTTCTTCCGGATGACCGCTACAGCGATGGAAATGCAGCAACTCTCTGTACTTTGACCACTGCATCAGTGGGCTACAGGTTCCGAACTTTTATCTTTTTGCTTGTTTTCCCACCGTTCTTCTACCGACTTACTCGTTTATGGACTGTTTTCGTCCCTTTTCGCCCCCAATACCTAATTTATACATAAAAAATTAAAAAAATATTAAAACGCTATAAAAATACTTGAAAACTATCAAAATATATAGACAAATTACACCTATCAACTGTGATGGAAAGGGAAAACTCTCTGAACCAATCGGTCAATCGATTGACCGAAGAGTGATCGATCAACCAACTGGCTGTCCTATTTGGCCTGACTTACATGTTGTATCAATCGATCAACCGATAGGCTTGGGATTGGTCAACCGACTGTTTCGGTTGAGATTTCGAGGATCTTGGTCTGCTGGTAGAAAAACTAGCTATGATTTCAAGGGAGAAATTTAGGGAATCTAATCTTGTTGAAGATATGGTCCATATGTTTTGAATTTATCTTGATTTGGTTCACATATTAAATTATTCTCTCAATTTAGTTAGTTAAATACTTTTTATCTTTATGATTGATAATTGAGAAATATTTTATGGACTTATTTAAGAGTTCTAAAAGTTATTTTAAGTGAAATATACCAGAATTGAATGAATATATTATATGGGGTCTAAAGGTACCTTTTAGAGGCATATCTTTTGAAAAGTAGTCGTTGGAAGGCTTGATCTCAATTTATATATATAGACCTATGAAAATTAGGCAAAACACATCAAGAACTATCAGGTTCTATGTTTTTTTAAGAGTTATCATTCTGCTGAGATTATTTGAGAGATATTTTGTGTTAAAGTTTTTGAGTTAAAGCGTTGTTGAATTAGCGTCATCGATTTGTGATGTCTGGCAATCTTGTTTTTATTCTTCGGTGTTTTCCTGATGAAATCTTTTTCAAGTTATCATTCTTAATTTAGATTTCATATTATTATTGATTGTTTGGATTTAAGATCGTTAGAAAATTATTTTCAAATTTAAGAGCATAAAAATATTTTTAAAATAATTTTGTGTGTTTATCTGATTACGTGTTATAATTTGTGCTACCTACATTTATTTATAATCATATATTAATTTGTCTCACATTATATCTATCATGTAGTAAATTGAGTATATTTGTTTTGAGGTGGTAGAAACTCCTTGTGGGAAGAAATTCAAATTTTTGTGTATTTGTGAGTTTGAGCAGATTAGACATGGTTAGGCTGGTATCTGGTCAGGATAGTTAGGTTTCAATATTTTTCGGTAAAAAGATTAGGGTTTGATATTTTTCTTAGTATAAAAAAGTTAGATTATTCTTTTCCCTTGAAAAGAATTAGGTTGTGATTCTTCCTGAATTGAATTGAGTGAATTGTGTAGGTTCCATTTTTACCTGTGAAAACGATACTTGTGAGAGTTGTAAGGTCTGATCTTTAGACTGTAAAAGAATTAGGATTGATCTTTAGCCTGTAAAAGGATTATGTGATGATTTTTCCCGTAATAGAATTAGCTTAATCTTGAGTCTGATAAAAATATAGAATAGAGAGGAGTAAGGGTTGTCGTATCCACAGGAATTGGATTAAATTGTTGTTGAGTACCGCAATTATCATAATCGAACTTTATTTAGGCGGTAAAAATTGGATTTTTGTTTTTATAATTAATATACTAAATTAACTATTAATTAAACTATAATACTAAATATATTATATGGGAATAGATTATCTAGGGATTAACTTCGTTTACGTATATGTGTTTGATCCAATCTAGTTTACATTAACGGTGTTCAAACTATCTGATAATCTAGGTATCGAAAACTTATTCACTACCTCTCCCGAGTGCAAAATGAATGAATATGTGACTTCGCGTCAATGCTGAAATCCCTCTCGAGCGTCTATACGACACTTAGTTACATGAGTCTTGCCCCAACCTCACGGATCACATACTTTTTAATGCTCTCCCGGGTCATTAGATTGTCACATTGTGTTTAAACCCTAGTCCAAATTCGAGATTACCTCTCTCGAGTGTCAAACCCCGATTTCTCAATATATCTAAACAAGTCTATAAATGAAGAAGAATGGTAAACACAATCGAATAGGCAAGAACAACCGATAACGAAACAAAAATTAAACCAACAACGTATATTAGTAAACTACATCAATCCAATAGACAATTAGTGTTCAGTTCTTGGCCATAACCATATATTCAATGATAAACACTATATACATGTTCAAACAACCAAAAACGAGTTAAAAATAAAGAGAGAAACAAGGGAGAATAACCGTTATCTGAAGGTGGCGTCCGTAATAACCGCTCTTATCTTGTTTCCTCTTCTCCAATTGAATTCCTCCTCTTGGTTAGTTGAGAGCTCCTTTAGAACACTCCAAAAACACTCCCTAAGTTTTCTTAGAATAATGGGAACTAATGGGAACAAAACAAAATATTTAGAAAAATATCTAAAATAGGTGGCCATTAACTGCTGCAGCGGTGGGTATGTTGGTAGGCTTTCTGTTTTTTCATCGCTGCAGCGGTGAACGATTAGAACTTAAGGAACTCTCTGTTGTTTCACTGCTGTAGCGGTGGGTTAACTGCTGTACTGGTGAAACTGCTGCTTTGAATATTTGATCATCTAGATCGTTTTTACACCACTTCCCTTTGTTTTTCGACTGTTTTCGCTCCTAACTCCTGTTTTGAACAAAAATAAATAAAAACAAATTAAAACTTAATAAAAATATTCGAAAACTACCAAATTCACTTTGGAAATAGATAGATAAATTTCACCTATCACCTAGTAAAAAGATAAGATTCTTCCTTAGTTTGGGAAAAGAGAAATCGTAAGGGTTTGGTTCCTACCTAGTAAAGGGATCAAGGGGCGAATCTCCGTGGAACTCGGGGGACTAGATTATGTAAGGTTAGCTTGTTAAACTAGGATATATCTTAGTGTATTACTTTATTATTATTTTTATCATATTCTGTTTGGGTGTGCACTTAGAATATAAACACTTATCCACTGTGTAACGAAGATAATAATTAATTTAGAATAAATTGATTATTTGATAAATTAAGAGTTAAAAGATTTAATTATTTAAATTTTTATAACTACCCAATTCACCCACCTCTTGGGTAGTTCACCCGGCCAACAATATATATATATATATATATATATATATATATATATATATATATATATATATATATATATATATATATATATATATATATATTTGTTTTTTATATATCAAATAATGGGTGAGCCCACTCAATTTTGTCTTCTTTTTTTTTTCATTTTAGTTAATTTTATTTTTTTTACAATTAATGCACAAATAGTTTATTAATTTTTCTGGTTCACATTTTAAATTACATGAAAAAAATAACTGTGATTCAAAAAATATTTCTACAAAAAAGTAGAAACGATATAAATTAATTAAATTAGAATTTGTTGACTTTCAAAAATTGATAAAATTAATCCTAATTCATGGTTATTTGTTTGTTATTTTATATTATATTAGTAAAAGTTAATTTATAGAAATATTATTTCATTTTTATGATTATTTATGTAATTTTTAATATTATATTTATATTCGATATTTATAAAACCTTCATGCCTCACTAAAATTATGCATTTGCTTCTTGATATTGCTAGCAAAATAACCAAATAATATCTATATGTTTCATACTTTAATGTTAAAAATGTATTATAATTTTATTTATGCCCGCACAATGCGTGGGTCTAAAACTAGTTTTGGAATGGAATTAAAAACCACTCACATGGAACTAGCCACGTGGCCTAAAACTAGGGCCCATACTTGCCACGTCACGACTCACAACCAGGCCCAGGGCAAGGCAACCAAGGCACGCCTAGGGCCATCAAATTTTGGGCCCCCTTCTTGCTTACAATTTTATTTTATTTTTAATTTAAAATATTTTTTATTAGTGTCATGTTGAATAAAGTTTGAATCTTGATTTAATCACTGTACCAATAAATTTTTTAAATGGCACAAGTTTTTATTGTTTAGTCATTTAAAAATTAGTTAAGTAAAGAAATCTTTTAAATAGTCATTTTTTTTTTATAACATTGTCAGTATATAGTCATTGACAATTAAGAAAAAAGTTGTGAATGAATATTTATACCCTTGTGTAAATAATGGAGAAACCTTACTGTTCTACTTCATTTTTTAGGTGCTTTTTTTCTCTCCATTTTTCAGCCGCTTTTTCTCTCTCTTTCTACATTTTTCAGCGGCAACCTCACCATCACCACCTTCGAAAATGATCCACCGCAAACCATTTGCTCCCATGATCACCACCGCCGAAATAATCCGCCGCGAACCATCACCACTCCCAAAGTCTGTCTGCCTCCTTCTTGGCAGACATAGGGCTGGCATCTTGGATTGTCTAGCTCAACATTTGAATCTGTTCAGATTGATACTCCACCACCAGCAATGGTTTTGAAGCCCAGATTTTTGGCGATGCTTCGACGCAATATGACCTGCTAGCAGTATAGTGTATTTATTCACCTTTCGGTAGTCGATGAAGAAGGATTTGGACCGAGACAGAGTCGTCGGAGATGGCTGGAGGTTGTAGATCTAACATCGAAGGCTGTAGTGGCATCGCAGACGATAGAGGCCTCGGATATGGACAACGACGGTGCTAGAAACTTTAAATCTGAAAAGCATCGGCGTTCATGACATTGGAGCCACAATCTCTCTCTATTAGATTTGGAAAATTCCAAATCTAGATTTTTGCTGCTGTTGAATTTGTCTCCACCATCGCCGCTGCTTCGTCGTTTGTTGTTCACCGTTGCCTTTTGATGTTCACCACTGTCGTTCGCCATGAGTTTTATTTTTTGTAAATGTTTATACCACTGTGTGTTTTGATGAATATTCATGTAGTTTGATGAAATGTTCACACTAGTTTGTTTTTTGTTAATCTTACTTTTTTTTCAATGTTTTCGATTTGTTCTTGGTTGTGTCTCTGAAATTTTTTAGATCTAAAAGAATTCGGATTGAAAAACACACTTCGTCGTTTTAGATCTGTTTTGATTTGTTGGTCTTTGTTGATTTTGGTTGTGTTTTTGTTTATTCATTGTGAGTAGGTAGTTATGTTAACATCCACATAGTAAATTTAAAACACAACATATTAATATTGATTCCTACTAAAAATTCGAGAATGTTTACACACTCAAATAACAAGAATGTTCATAAATTTTCATCCTCAATTTCACGTTATAAAGTGGACGAACATCACACCGGACAAATATATTATATCCACATTTACACACAAATAATACGCGAACATTCACTCAAATCATATGAACACTAAAATTCACGTATACACATCATAAAATGTGAATATTCAAGTACTACTATATTTTCAAGAATGACATTTTATATATATTAGGAAAAAACGATGATCAAATGACGGTGACTATTTTTTTAAAAATCTTTAGGGACTGAAAATTTAAATTAAAGTAGTTGAAAGTCTATTTTATAATTTCTATATCACTAAATAATAAATTTTTTAAAAATTAATGAGTACATATATGAAAGATTTTATTTTTGAAATTTATCTAGGGACTCCAATTTCTCAAGGGCGAGTGCGACCATATTTTGCCTCGAAAATAATTGACAACTGGGCAAGAGAATGCGACTTGATCTAGTTTTAGTAATGGCAAATTGCAAACTATATTTTGACGTCAAATATCACTACATTTTAAAATTTAGTCAGAGAGAGGAATATGGTAGGGTAGCGTTCAATTCCCAAATTTCTGTTTTTGTTGCAAGGTTTCTGGAAATAAAAACACTATAAGGTCCCATTTATTTGGTGTTCCTACTCCTTAAGGGTAGATTTATATATTTTTTTAGATAATCAATTTTTTTCTATAACTAATTTATTTAATTATATTTAATATTTTTATTTGGTTATAATTTGTAAAAAAAAAAAAAATAAGTCTACCCTTTACCTCTAAAGTAAAATTAATATATATACGAGAAGTAATATGATAAATAGACAGCCTTCCTTGATTTTGTTTAAATTATAAATCAATTTAAGAACAATTGTTGTTACTACAAATATTTCTATTCTCAGAACGATTGTTGTTACTAAACACATTTTTGTTTCCATAATTATTAAGTGCAGTAATATAATTCTTGTTAGGATAATTGAGAAACAAAATATTTGAAGAAAAATATGAGACCATAAATTGATATTTGTGAATGCTACAAAATACTGAGATTGTATAAGGATGTCTATGTATAGACAAGCACTTGGAGTATTGATTGTATAAAGATGTCTATATATAGACAAGCATTTGGAGTATTGACCTCTACCCTAACCTAATAGAACAAGACCCAATATATACATACTTTAACAATTCTCATCTCTTTTTTTAGAGTAGAAATAGAAAAACAGAAATGCTGACCAAACGCCACCTATGGAACCGCAAAAGAGAGGAAAAAGTCAAATTTTGACATTTTGAGATGAAGCAATCTTGCATAAAGGAAGGCGTTATATAACATAAAGATTGTTAGATTATGGAATGGGTCAGGTCGATCTGTGAAGCGTCCATATGGACCCCAAGTTTCTTGAATAGTCACAATGTGAATAGGTACATCTCTTGGTCTCAAAAATCACATCTATTCAGTAGACACCTATTGGAAATACACACCCTTTGAGATTTTCTCTATAAATAGTCATTGATGCATTTAAAATTTCTAATCCCATAAATTTATAGAAAATTTGAATGGTCTTAGTTAGTGAATGTGTGAATATTATTGAAAAATTTCTTGCTAATGAGAGAAGAAATAAAAAACGAGTTGTGAACGGGTCTTTCGAATTGGTCTTCCAAATTCAAAAGGTATGCTTTTAATTTACAAAGATAATACTCAAAACAAACTTTATTCACCCTTGATTGACAAAGTCGGTAAAATTGCTGTAGCCTCACCATCAATTACCAGTACCCCATCATCTTTGAAGCACTTCGTTGAGAATTTAGCACTGGAACAAACAGACGCAGAAATGTCAATAGAATCGGTTATGAGAAAGAAGTGAAGAAGAGTGTTTATGAAGCCTACACGTATTTGTTTTTCAATTCTCTGATATTAGTTGCCACCACTTCACCAGCGATCTCTTCTCCAATATAGACAGGCAGTTTGAACTGCAATGATTGGGAAACATATACTGCTCCAGGCTGCAAAATCCCCAGGTAATACCATAATAAGCATTAAATTCCCAGATTTCTACTTCCCTTTCCAGAAAACTAGGAACAGAAACAGAAATCTAGGAAGAATTCTATTCCGTCCCAAAAATTTTGTTCAAAAAATATAGGAACAGAAACACTTAACGAACAGAAATTAGGGTGGTGTTTGATTAACGTTTCTTCTTTTTTGTTTCTACTTCAAATAAAATGGGATGAGAATTTTGTTTCCATTTTGGAATATTCTGACTAAAAAGGCGTTTGTTAACGATAATTATTCTTAAAAGTTTTTATAATTCTCAGAATAAAGACGAAAAAACGTGTTTGGTAGCAACAAAGCTTGGATAGTTTGTATGTATGCGTGTGTGCGCGTGTGATAGAGAGAGAGAGAGGAGATGAGAGAAGAAGATGAAGATGTGCGGTAATAGTTGTGAATCGGCGTGGGTGGTTTGAGAATAGCTTTGTGGGAGTGAATACGAATCAAGATTTTTATGTTTCTCAAATTCTTAAGTAATTCGGGAATTACTCTAAAAGTTTGGGAACAAAAACATGTTTACCAAACACATTTCTGTACATTACTCTCAAAATTTTGGGAGCAAGAACAGAAATTAGGGAGTGGAAACACTAAACAAACGGGGCCTACAGTTTCAGCTCCCATAATTCTGTTCCTGTTCTGTTCAAGTTTTCTGGGAACAGAAATACTAAACAAACGCCACTTCACAGAACGGTTAAAATTAGTTCTGAAGTTCCACTACAGAAAATCGGGAAATATTAAGTGGTACAAGTTAAGCATGATTTATTTGAAGAAAATTCTTGGCAAGTGAAGCCAATAAAAGCAGTAAAGATTGATTTCTATGAAGACTAGACATAATATAGAAAGGGGACTTACATAGTTGGATGCAATGATCCTAGGAAATAAGGAAGCCACAAGCATCCCAGGAACAAGTATATCTCTAAATCCAGCATCCTTGGCAATCTCAGAATCGAAGTGCAGAGGATTCATATCATAGCTCAGCTTCGAATATTCCACAACATCATCACTCGAAAATATCCTTCCTTGCTTTAAAATGTCGCCACTATTTAGGATACGAGGAGCTACTCCCGAGGTACAAAATCCAAAGGAGGGAACAAAGTTTGATAAGAGGCCTTTCATTAACATCGTTTTGGAGATTTCTAAGAGGGAATCTCATACCAAATACTTCAAAAAACAAAGGAAATAAAGCCTGGTAGGAAGCTATAAACTAGACCATTATCACCACAAATGTTCAATCACGAGAAACAGACGGTCCCAATTACTGAGAAACTTCGCACCTGTAATACCGACAATAGCTAAAATGAATCACAAACCGGGTAACTCAAAGCCTAATGGTAGACTAAAGACGCTAAACATTATGGGGTTATTTTTTTTAGAACTGTTTTCTGTTTTTGAAAACAAAAAATTCAACTACTCTTTTTTTTTTTGTCTATTGTTTACAGCCTTACCTTGTTTTTTTTTTTTTTTTTTGCAAGAGATTGTTTCCACAACTCAAACCCATAACCTTCAGGTCACATGGAGGTCACGTTTATAAATTTCATTTTAACTTTTTCTCTATATCACGTTTTTTTATTTCTTTACAAATTCTTTCTACCACAAGTTCACCCAACAAACATCCTTATTATTTGTCTTTTTAAACGTACATTTCAATCAATCACATCACTTTTACTATTTATTCTCTTTATCATAACTTTTTTCAAAAATAAACCAAACAACCTGCGGCCTAAGTAAGAAAATCACGCGGGCCGGGGCACCAAAATGCTGGAAAAAAAATTAAGGCTAAAGTAGTTATATAGTTCTAAACTAAGCTTCAAGTTCATTCACATTTATTTCAACACAACATTGTTTTGGATGATCCTCTATTTGTACCACAAGATTCTAACTTCGACTTTTTTTTTTTTAACAAGAACTTTTGCTTAATTTAGATTTCATAATTTCACTTAAATTGGTTACAAATTCCTAAATCAATGACAAAGTCTAGAAGAACATTAAAAAAATAATAAAGATTTCTAACAAAACAAATGATTATTCTGGTCCAATAGACAATATAATACCAAAAAAGAAAAAAAAATCCAAGAAACAGAGAACGAATATATATATATATATATATATATGGAGAGAGAGTTACCTGAATTTCAAAAATTCCAATTTCCCTGCCGTCTTGCCGTTGCCCAATGCAATTGCAGCCTTGCAGTTCGCCGGAGCCCCGTTGTGTTAAATAAGTCAGATATAACAGCTTCTTAATTTAGATTATGTAATAGCGTGATTCTAGGGATACCCTAGAATCACGCTCTATATACCCTTATAATTCAAGAGAATGAAATATGAGAAACTTGAGATACTTTTTCAAGATGGCATCAGAGCCAAATTGAACGATCCAAATCTTGGGAAAAAAAAAAAAAAAAACTCACCATCTTCGTCCTCTTCACCCTAAATCCAGCAGAAACCCTAAATCCAAAAAATCAGCCGCCTTGCACCCTAAATCTCAAACTCAAAAAAAAAAAAAAAATACAAAAAAACCCTAAACCCAATACCTCAGATCAATCGCCGTCGCCGGCGTTGACAAAGCCGTCCTTCGCACCGGAGATTCTGTGCAAATAAATAGAACACCGTCGCCGGCGGTCAATTACAGCCCAATCGTCGCCACCGCTGCTCGTACACATCCGCTGCCGCCGCCCTCCGTCAAGCCAAATCTCGGATTTGAGATCAGAGGAGGGGTCACGAAGTCGCGAATCACGTTCGCCGATCCACCCGTCGAACAATCGGAAATCAGAGAAAAAAAAACGTCAAATCCGGCTGTGAGCCTTGAACCACCGCGTCGTGCCGGACCTAGAAATCTCGACGAATTTGCAAATCGGGAACACAGAGGAGGGAGAGGCGGCAAGAAAGCTTCTCAATCGGGGGAAGGTTTTTTTGGAGTGTGAGTAGCGCCTTGATGTTCTGTGTGGTAATGCTCCCTCACTCCACTTCAATTTGTTTGGAATTTTTGATACTGCCTTGGTATTCGTGTAATGCCTTGGAATTTTTTATACTGCCTGGGTCTTAGTTTGTTTGAAATTTTGATATTTAAAAAAAAAAAAAGTCCATTAAAATATATATATATATATATATATATATATATATATATAAAACAAGACGACTTTTTGGCTGATTAGGACAAACTTATGATTAGGACAAAAAAATATGATTAAGACAAACAAAATTGTTGAGTAAGATAAACAAATTTATTGAGTAGGACATTTTGCAATCTTAAGTTAAGTAATATATAAGGAAATTAAATTTGTCTAAAAGAAAATAAAGTTATATTAATATTATTTTTGGCTTATAAAAATATATATAATGATAAAAATATACATAATTTCTTAATTGCTTAATTTCCTCTCTCTATCTCTTAATTATCTCTCTCATGGCCTTAAATAGAGACACCAAAATTAATTAAAAAAATTAGTCATTTTTTAATTTATTATATTATAGTATATTATATAAAACATGACGGTTTTTATTGATTAGGATAAACTTATGATTTGGACAAATAAAACATGACGATTTTTATTGAGTAGGACATTTTGCGGTCTTAAGTTAAAAAATATATAAGGAAATTAAAGTTGTCTAAAAGGAAATAAAGTTATATTAATATTATTTTTGGCTTATAAAAATATATATATAATGATAAAAAGATATATAATTTCTTAATTACTTAATTTTCTCTCTCTATCTCTTAATTCTCTCTCTCATGACCTTAAATATAGACACCAAAATTAATTAAAAAATTTAGTTATTTTTTAATTTATTATATTATAGTATCTCTTATATAAAACATGACTGTTTTAGTTGACTAGGACAAATAAAAATATGATTAAGACTAGGGGTGTTCAAAAAAACCGACGAACTGAAAAACTGAACCAAACCGACTTAAAAAAACCGAAAAAAAAACCAAACCTGGAAAAAACCGACCGGCACGTTTTTTTTTGCGCCGAAAACCGCTACCCTGGTTCGGCTCACGGTTTTAGAATCGTGAACCGCGGTTTAAACCGCGCCGAACCGCACATATAAAACGACGTCGTTTTACATATACATATATATATATATATACATACAGCAAACCCTAGCCTTCATTCCTCAATTTTTCGCCGCCTCCAATTTCGGAACTCTCCACAGGAAATGGAGAAAGGACTTCCGTTCTCTCCTCTCTCCAGGCCTTCGTTCTCTCCTCTCTCTGCAAGCATGATCCAAACGATCATTCGTTCGTTGCTGTTCAAACGATCGAAACGATCCGTCGTTCTCTCATCTCTCTACTAGCAAGATCCAAACGATCCTTCGTTCGCTGCTGTTCAAACGATCGAAACGATCTTTCATTCTCTCCTCTCTCTGCTGTTCAAACGATTGCAACCGGAGCTGAGATCTCCCTCCTCAATCAGATCGAAACCCTAGCCGCAACAGATCGAAAGGTCAGATCTCAACAGATCGAAGCCCTAGCTGGAAGTGGGAGTTCCTCAAATTTCTTTTTTGGTGAGTATCACTCTCTATGCGCACATATTTGATAGTTGTCATAATATTTTATCAAAACCCTGGTGCTCTATTTGATTATTACTTCTTTTTTTTTTACTTGATCTTGTTGATGTTGGATTTGGATGTGTAAAGCAATAGTATATGCCTATATTTTTGTTTTTGTAATCTGAATTGTTAGAAAATTGATGGATATGCCTATATTTAACTGTCTGTCTGATCATAATTGATAATTTCTTCTTCTTCTGATCATATTTGATATATTTCTGTTTTGATAATAGGATATGCAAAGTAGGATGGAGAAAGCTTTGATAAATGTTACGGTATTAGTACGCATACGATCTAATTTTTGTTGAAATGCCTGACAGGATGTTTATTGAAACGTGCAAAAGAATGAGAATCATGAAGAGTTCTGATGCTATCGGCCTAGGTGAGTGAGCACACTTTCATTAGCGATTATGTTTGATTAACTAAGCTAGGTAAGGTAGCGTTTGGTTTCATGGAATTGGAGCTTCGGAACTGGAATTAGAAATGAATGCATGTAAAAATCTAGAAATTTACATGAGTTTATTTCCAATTCCAAGCCTTCAGTTCCACGCAACCAAACGCTACCTTATGATCGATTTGGATGGATGGAAGAAAGTGGAGGTGAGGGGAAGAACAATTGTCTTCCCTTCGGAATTAACTTTATTTATGTAATAAAATAAATTAAATATGAGTAAAATAATGAAATTAGGAAAATATTTCAAGGAAAGAGTGAATCCTTCCCATTTGGAAATATTCATTTTCCTTCCAAATCTTCCCTCCTAATTCCCCCTTCCTTCCCCCTTCTGCATCCAAACCAAGAAAATCGTTCCAACCCCTCTCCTACCCCGCCCTCTCTCTCTGGTAATGTTCATCAAGAGGGTCATTTTCTAATTATTTTTTGCAGCTCCAAGGGCGGTTGAGAAAGGTCAGAGCAAGAACTAAACTCCGAGTGAAGAATTACTATGATTACCGTGGTGTTTGGCTGAGAACAAATAAACCGTGGTTCGGTGTTAACTGCTATTCTGCTTTTGTTTCCCTGTATGAATCTGGTGATTTCTAAGACCTTTTTCTGGGATGTCATAAAATGTATGTAAAGTGCATCATTAATTTGTTGAATTCTTAATCTCTATTAAACCCAAAAAACCAATCCTCAAACCGAAAAGGGATTTAGTGTTATTTCCAAGAACGATAGCACATTTCATCTGTTACAACATTATACCTCAATTGTATTTTTACAAAGCCGAACGATGATTGAACACAATATTAGACAGACAATTCATGGATTCTTAACAACAATAAATGAATTGGAAGACACGTCTTGTTTATCTATTCCAATGAAGAATGTACAGACAGTGAGAAATTTTCCTCTTATTGAAAAACATTTTTTTCTTTCAAGGAAGTGAAAAATTTCAACTGTTCTGATTCTGCTCCACCTTTGCTCTGATCTTCTGTTCCAACACCGAGATCTCAGTCTCGAGACTGAACATCCTATTGAATGGATTACGCAGAGCCCAAAGTGGATGCAAACTTTGGTGCGTTGAGAGGGCCTTATTTGCTCTTTGCCAAAAAATTACAGGTATTTCTTTGTTATCTCAATGTTAAGGTAATGGTTTGGGATAGATTTATTTATTTTTTATTCTTTTTTTAAGTTTTGGGTTTTTAAGTTATTTTTAATTTGTGTTGTATTGTGTTGGTGAATTTTGTTATGTGCTATGGTTGGATTGTAAGTTATTGTGTTGTATTTGTTGAAATTTTGCTATGTGCAATGGTTGCCATGTGTTGTATTGTGTTGTTTTGGTGAATTTTGTTGAACTGTCAAGCCAGTGGTTGGGATTGTAAGTTATTGATGAATTGTAATTTTTGGACTATTACTTAGTGAATTGTATTTTATGGACTATTAAGAATTGTGTTGGTTAATTGGGCTTAAATTGAATTTGGAATAACTCAAGGAATTGGGCTCTGGATCAAAACTTAAAAAGGAATTGGGCTGTGGGCTATGGAAAACAAAAAAAAAAAAAAAAAAAAGGCCCAAAACCGAAAACCGAACCGAAACCGAAAAAAACCGAAGGGGCGGTTTACTCCACTTGCGAAAATCGAACTGTCAGGGAGCGGTTTTTACTTTATGAAAATCGAATTTTCGGTTCAGGGAGCAATATTTGGCAAAAACCGAACCATGCACACCCCTAATTAAGACAATCAAATGCTGACTAGGACATTTTGGCGACATTAGTTAAGGATCATGAAAGAAATTGAGTTTGCCGAAATGGAAATAATGGTATATTATTATATATAAAATGGTTTATAAAGATATGCATATTAATTAGTTATATATTTTAGAAAATTAAATTAATATAATATTGATTACTTATATATTTTAGTTAAGAATTTGGTGGTATTGGTATTTATAATATAAATTAGATAATTTAAAGGAAATTGAGTTTTTCAAAATGGAAATAAGGTTATATATATTAATTAGTTATATATGATATAATAGGAAATGATATTATAATTCGGTCAATTTTACAATTGTCTTTAATCTATTTTTTTAATCAAATTAATTAAACACTAATTCACTCTCTCACTCTCACAAATTATTAACCCTTTTTTTCCACTGATTATTCCGTCTATTTCTGTCAATTACTACTCACGCCTCTCCCCGCAAACCTAGCTCTCACTTTTTCTCTGTCTCTCCTCTACTGCTCCTCTTCTGACCATCGTTGCTACCATTACCGGCCACAACCGTTTCTCTGTCGGGTGTGGCTTTGACTTGGCAGGTTAGCTCTGTGGGTGTTTGGGGTCTAATTTATTGGTTGTCTTTGTTGTTTTCTAATGTTATCAGTATGTTGAGTTTGCCGTTAGCTCTTGTTGCTATTGTTGTTTTATATGGTGAGGAGATCAATAAGGTCAAAGTTGTGGCCATGTTAATGGCAATTTGGGGATTCGTCTCTTATTTGTACCAGAATTATCTTGATGATCACGGAGATGATCATAAGGTTACAAAAATTGATTTGGGTGTATGACGGATTGAATCACCCACCTAAATCAACTGTATGTTTTGTTTGTATGGTAAGGATTTTAACCTAAAGTTAATTTGAAAATTATTAAAGTTACAATTTTAATTGTATAAAATTAGTTTAGGTTATGCATGTGAAACTGAATAAGTAGCTGTATAGAATTATTGGTTTTATCTTGAATAAAAGGTATTCAATTATATCTCAATGTTTTTTTTTTTTGTTATTTCCGATGTGATTAGTTTAGCACACTTTTTTTAGTCTTCTACTTTTAGGTGTAATGACTTTGATTTGATTTTGTTTGGGTTTCTTTATATTCATAAAGATGTTCTTGAGTAATTGGGTGTAATGACTTTGATTTGATTTTGTTTGGGTTTCTTTATATTCATAAAGATGTTCTTGAGTAATTGGGCTATTTGTGCCCAAGTGTAACTAAGAGTTTTTTTTTTTTTTTTTTGTTACTAATTTATGGATTGAGTTTATTTGTCATGTTATTTTTTAATTATTGACAAGATTATATAGATTTAATATTTATTTTTAATTTGGTTTAATTTTTAGTTTGACTACGTGATATGATTATACATAAAAAAATTAATTTTATTTTACATCAATATAATTATATTTAGGGACGCTTACCACCAATTTCCGAATTGATGTGGAAACTACCAAATGAACGCAATTGATTTATTTTTTTTTGCACCGATTACTCCTACTGACATTTCGTGGACTAATTTGCTACTATTAATGAATTGTTATCTTCTATAAATGTTGTAACCCCTAAAAACTTTGAAAGTTAAGTGCTATGTGGATTGTGGACAATAAGTATATGTCAACCATTTTTATTTTAGGATATGAAATAGTGATTATTATCTATTTAACCCATATTTTCTATTTTATGATTCTTTTTTTGGATTGCTTGCTATATATTTAATTAGTTTTTTGTTTTATATTCTTTTGTTTTCCAATTGTTTATTTTCTATATACCCAATAAATTTTTATATTTTTTTATTTTTACAGGTTTAAATCAAAGAAGTTAAGGTAAACTTTTGCTAGTGAAGACTAAAGTGGGATCATAGAGAAAGTAATGCAAGTTTCTTTCCCATTTTAAATTACAAAGTTCTTTTTCTATTTTTATTTTTATTTTTTTAATTTTAATCATTTCCCATGAAACTATGTTTTGATTTTTGACTTATTAATGTTAGGAGGTTCCATCTTAAAACCATATGGTGCCAAGAGGAGTAACTCTTTTATCATATATAGCACTTTGGGAAGTCTTATTTGTCCGATGTGGGATTCTAACACTCACCCTCACGTGCAACCCTGCTTGCACGTAAAGCAATGCAATCAGAGGATTCTAACACCTACCACGCGCAACCTCGCCTTGCACGTGATGCAAATAATCGGGGACAAGTAGATGAGACTTCCCAAACTTGACTCTGATACCATGTTAGGAGGTTCCATCTTAAAACCATATGGTGCCAAGAGGAGTAACTCGTTTATCATATATAGCACTTTGGGAAGTTTCATTTGTCCGATGTGGGATTCTAACAATTAATTATTTAGTTGTGTAGGCGAAATATAGTATTGAAATACTGAGATTTGAATAAGTAGTAAGTATTTTTCGCTTTGATTTGTTTTGGTTGAACTTATGCATAATTATGGTATTATTTGATAGCTGAACATGTAAGTTATTGGATATTAATTATGTTGTATTTGTAATGTTTGTTGTTAGTCGATGATGATATCTAAATATTAATTTTTGTTGATGTTTTAATAAAATAGGTGTAAAATGTTGTACAAATAGAAAAATTATGACAATTTTTTTTTTAAGTTTAATATTTTTTACTCCCGTACTTTCAAGGCACGTGTTATACGCTAGTATATATATAAAACATGACGGTTTTTTAGATGATTAGGACAGAATGACTAGGATAAACAAAATTGTTGACTAGGATAAATAAATTTATTGAGTATGATATTTTGCGGTCTTAAGTAAAAAAATATATAAGGAAATTAAATTTGTCTAAAAGGAAATAAAGTTATATTAATATTATTTTTGGCTTATAAAAATATATATAATGATAAAAAGATATATAATTTCTTAATTACTTAATTTCTTCTCTCTATCTCTTAACTCTCTCTCTCATGATCTTAAATAGAGACACCAAAATTCATTAAAAAAAATTAGTCATTTTTTAATTTATTATAATAAAGTATATTATATAAAACATGACGGGTTTTAATGACTAGGATAAATTTATGATTAGGACAAATAAAAATATGATTAGAATAAACAAATTTGTTGACTAGGAAAAACAAATGTTGACTAAGACATTTTGACGACATTAGTTAAGGATCATGAAAGGAAATTGGGATTACAGAAAAGGAAATAAGGTTAAATATATTTGGACATTTTGGTTTAAAAATTAAAAACATAATTTTTAAACATTCCCTAAACATTCAATTTTATTTGGGACAAAAATTCACCTTAATTATTCTTAATTACCAATTTGTTTCTATTTTACAATAATTATTTACTTTCTTATTTGTTTTCCCTTTAAGTTTTTTTCCTTATTTTTCTCTCCTTCACATTCTCTCTTCCAATCATTCCCCAATTATCGCTCGGATTAAACGGTTTATATATATGGACACGAGGTTATATATATATATATATATATATATATATAGAGAGAGAGAGAGAGAGAGAGAAATTTTAGATTACAAAGACATTTTACCTTCTTTCTTAGTTCTCTCTTCGAGTCAAACATTTTGCCCTCTCTTGGATTCCTAATTACCTAATCCGAGTATATAATCAAGTTTTTTCTTAATTCACTCTGTCCTTCATAGCCTCAATCCGAAACCTAATCCCCTAATCCCCTCCATTAATCTCAGCGACTCAGTCGCTTGACCTCTTTACCTAATTATCTTGGTTCTCTCTCGTTCTCTCTCGATCTGTCTATATGTAGTCCTCACAACAAGAACACTACTCACATAGCTATACGTCCGCCGTCGCATGTCAGCCATCAAGCACATCATTCTCTGTCGTCGCATAAAGGTAAGTCACCATCGCACACAACCCTCCATCCTCTATTTACTGACTTTTTTGTTGTTGTTTGCTTCTACCGATTGTATGTTTGTGCTGCTAATTCGTCATTCTTTCGAAGGTTATGTGTTGATTGATTTGATTTTTTTGTAAGTATACTTGCTTAATTACTCTCCATGTGTGTTAGTCCAGGGTTAGGTAATTGTCAGTGCAATCGCCATTATCAATCCTCTGCTCTTTGTTTCTGTTCCCATTTAACTTTTTGTTTGGTGTTTCTGTTCCTATTTGTTCTAAAAGGCAAACAAACAAATATTAAGAATAGAATAGAAAACTCCAATAGGTAATCAAACAACTTTTTTTCTTCTATTATGACTATTTTTAATATTTTTTTGCCTTAGCTGATCACCTCGCGGTCAGAAAAAATCTCTTGATTTCTAGGAGTATTTTTCTAAAGACCTTCCACTATTGACAAAGTTTGTGTAATTTATTGAGTTGGAACTTTTACAAAGAAGAATGACTAAAATAGGTGGGCTAATGGTAACTACAATTCTTTTTATTTTGTTCAAATGGCAGGCTTCATTGAAGTAGCTTCATTATTTCTTTATTTTTGTAGCATGATGGTAGATAAAGAACATGAAACCCTTCCGCTCTTGTCTAATGTGAGTAAAGTACTTAATTAATTATTGTCGGATTTTGTATCATGTTGTATTGATCCCCAGATTTTAATGAACAATTAAGCATTGATATTTTGGTGGAACTAATGTTTGATCAAGTGTAGTGATTTAAAGTTCCAGTAATGAAGATGTCAAATTGAATGGATGCTTAATGAAGATATCAAGATGATGAAGAAGTATTAAGAGTTTGAACAAATTAGAAAAAACAACTCAAAAAAATATTAACTCTTAATATCCCATTTAGGAACATACACATGACACAAAATGAATCTTATCTTTTATGTGTGTTTTTGTTAAGTATATTTATTTACTCATATGTGAATTAAAAAGAAATATTTTTGAATGACTAAAATGAAATATAAGAGTATTAGTGGAGCTTATTTAAATATAAAAATGGATAAAGGGGCAAAATCGTAAAAGAAAGTAGGTTAAAAACGAGATCAGAGAAGTGATTCAGAAGAAAGCAGTTGATTGAGGAGTCGACTGGAGAAAGAAGATGAAACATCTTGAATTGAAGAGTCGACCGACCGATCGACCTGTGAAAACATCTGAACTCTCTGAATCTGTGAGTCGACCGAGCGGTCGATCGGTGGAAGCATGACAAACTCTCTAAATCTATGAGTCGATCGGGCGGTCGACCTATGCTCGCTGCAGCGATGGTTTGGCTGCAAGCTGAGTTGGGCAGTCGACTGAATGTGCTATTTTAGGATATTGTTTGATCCTATTTTAAATCCAAAAGTAGCCATTTTTTGTTAGGATTTGAGAGAGATTTCGGGGATATTCTTAATATTTAAGATATGGTTCATATACTAATTAAATCATTTCAATATGGTTCATTAAATATTAATGTTTCTCAATTTGGTAATTAAAATGGATTCTATACTTATTTATTTTGATTGAGAAATATTTTGAGGATTTAATTGAGAGTTTTAAAAGTCCTTATATTATAAGGGGTCTATAAGAGTATTTTATTGTCATGACACTTGTAAACTAACCGTTAGGAGGCTGATTACATGTGCCTTTATATAGACCTACGAATTTTCTAAGAAAAGCTAATCATTCTAAGAGAGAAAATCAGTTTGTATCATTTTAGAGAGCTTTTATAAGAGTTATCATTCTACGATACTGTGAGCCATTTTAAGAGTGATTCTGATAATCAACTGCGATCTATTCTTGCTGATACCGGATTTGAAGCTATACTGTTCTAATCATTATTTCTGTGAATTTCGGGTGAGATCTTTACATATTATTTATTGTTTATTATTTTATTTTGAAAATTGATCTTAGAAATTGTTTTTGATTTTTGAAGAAAATATTATTTCAAACAATTTCTTGAATCTGATTACGTGCTCCAATTTGCTACCTATATTTTTGTTAAAATCAGATATCTGTATCTCACGTATTTCTATCACTAGTTGGGATATTAATTGAGTTTTTATTTATCCAGGGTGGTAGAAGTTTCGAGTGAGATTTACTTATCATTTTTTGTATTGGTGAGTTATGACGAATTAAATATCATTGGGGGATATTTAATCAAGGGTAGTAGGGTTTTAGTCTCTTCCTGTAAAGAGATTGAGGTAGTGATTCTTCCTGGATAAGAATTGCGTTTTTTGAGTGATTTTGTAACGGTTTAATCCTTACTGGGTAAAAGGATATTTGGAGTGTTTTGGTGAGATTTTGATTCTTGAGCCTTAGTGTTAAAAAGAATTAGGTTATTCTTTAACCTATAAAAAGTAGAGGTTCTTTTTTAGCTTGAGAAAATGAAATTGTAAAGGTTGATTCTGAGCCTGTAAAAGAATCAGTGTGCGGGTTTGGTTCCTACCTTTAAAGGGATCTTAGTTTTAGTGGGTATGACCTCTGTGGAGCTCAGGGGACTGGATTAGCCAAGAGTAACTTGGTGAACCAGTATAAATCTCTGGTGTGCTACTTTCTTAATTTGTTTAATTTTATTGTTTGGGTGTGCACTTAGATTTATTTTAATTCCGCTGTGGTATAAAGATAATGATTAATTTAGGTATAAAATTAATTATTTGATTTATTCAAGTATATTATGATAATATTTTTTAATTATCCAATTCACCCCCCTCTTGGGTTTTCTACTGGGCCAACATGTTGGTTTTGCAAAAAATTGGAAACTTGAGTTGTTTTTTTGTTTTCTATTTCCAGAACAAAACATCTAGCGTTGAGTGAATATGAGCTTGAGTTCATACTGGTTTGGTATTGGGTACTATGTTTCATTTTTTGGCGTGATTTAAGTGAAATTTCTATTAAATTGCAGTGGAGGAGGTAGAGTTTATTTATTTATTTTTTATTTTATGATTTTACGTCCTAATGTTTTCGATCCAGCATCGATGTTTTCTTAAAAATTAAGGGGAAAACGTGCTATCTAGAAAAATTGTGGGATGGGGTTTAAATAGCCTTTGCTTAGATTTTAGTTTTACTTTTACTTGCAGGATTCGGTTATTGTAATTATGTTTGCATTATATGTATGTTTGAATTTGAAGGACATGGACATAAATATGATTTATAAGGAAATATCATTTATCATTATAGAAAATTTCTTTGAATTTGAAAGGTAGGACAGAGTGTACATAAAGAACAACCGATACATTTTTCCTTTCATGGTATAAATAGAGTTGTGCCTTCATGGTATATTCCTTTTAGGGAGGATTGAGGAGTGTGCCTTAAACTCTAGTGTCGGTCTTATATAGACATGTGCCTTAATTAAGGGGTTATAAAAGGAACCCTTAATTAAGGGGTCAGTCCAATTGGTAGAATGCTTATATTATCTTTTGGTTGAGTTTAAATATCTATTCTGAATTATCCATATACATAGGAAACATTTGTTCTACATCCTTTTTAGATGGGCCAATCCCAATAACTTTTGACAATCTCAGATTTTTGTTTCTGTTCTGGGAATGGATATAATATTATGTGAAATTGTTTTTATTCTAGGAATCGAAATAATTTTGAAGAATAAAAAAATTATGTTCTGAGAACAGAAAATATTGTTTTGTTCTCAATCTATATTTCCGTTGTTTTTTTGAATGTTCTAAAAAAATTATTTCTGTTCCAGGAATAAAAACAGAAATTCGAGGAATTAATTTGACCCTATTTATTTATTTATTTTTTAAAATTTTTCGTCTGCATCGATAACAATTTTTTTTGAAAGTGGAAACATATTATTTTTATTTTTTCTTTTAGTTTGTTTTTGTATTATTTCACTAATAATAGGTGATGTAGTAGAGGATGTTTCAATCCTCTATTATTCTTACTATAGAGTGGCTAGAACAATGAGCATCCTCATTATTCAAAGGAACTATACATTCTCTTTATTCTTAAATCATTCATTATTCATTTCGATACATCCTATGGTTTAATCATTCATTGTTCTTATTGTTAAGAAGAGTTTTGAAAAAAACAATAATAAAGTTCTATATGTGGTGTTTGTTTAGTGTTTTTGTTCTAAGCGAAAATTCTATTTCTGTTCTCTGTCTGTTCCCAAGCTTTTGTTACTTGATTTCTGTGTGTGACTTCCCATATTTTTGTATTTTTGCTCCCAAATTTCTATTCTATGATTCTTTTTTTTTTTGGTTGCTTGCTATAGATTTAATTAGTTTTTTGTTTTATAATTTTTTTTTTCTGATTGCTTATTTTCTACGTAAATTTTATTTTTATTGAACCATATACCCAATAAGTTTTTATATGTTTTGTTTTCACAGGTTTAAATTAAAGAAGTTAAAGTTGACTTTTGTTGGTGAAGAACAAAATTGGAGTTATTGTGAAAATAATGCAAATTTCTTTCACATTTGAAATTGCAAAGTTTTTTTTTTTCTATCTCTATTTGTTTGATTTTTTTAATTTTAATCATTTCCCATGTAACTGTGTTTTTTGATTTTTAAATTATTAATTATTTAGTTGTATTTGTAAAATTTGGCATTGAAGTAATAAGATTTGGATATGTAATTGTAATTTTTGCTTTGATTTGTTTCGGTTTGACACATGCTCAATTTTGGTATTTTTTTTAATAGCAGACTATCTATGCTATTTGATATTAATTGTGTTGTATTTGTAATATACATTAGTTGATGATTGTATTTAAATATTAATCTTTTATTGATGTTTTAATATAACATGTGTAGAATATTGTATAAACAAAAAACATTACGCCGAATTATTTTAGATTCAATATTTTTTTACAAGGCACGGGTTATACGCTAGTATATATATATGAGTGAAATTTTTTCATGCAAATGTACCCATTTCTATGAGACTGGTCATACTAAAAATTGTTATTTTAAACTGGTGGGCTATCCAGAATGGTGGGATTCTAGTTGCGCAAAGAAAAAACACCAAATGCGCCTCCACTGCAGTAGTTGTCCAAATAAAAACGAAAGATGAAATTACTGATAATGTCTCGACATTGGTAATAACTGCAGACAATGGTGGTAAAATTTTAAACATTTCAATACCTGTTTTGAATAATGCATGGATAATTGATTTTGGTGCAATAGATCACATGACATATGATTCTAGACAAATCTCACCACACAATCACTCTACCTAAAAATTTGTCGCTACTGCAAATAGAACTTTGACCCCAGTTATTGGGGAAGGATCTTTGACTCTTACCAAAATATTAAATTTAGAGTCTGTCTTAGTTATTCCATCTTTAAATTATAACATTTTATCAGTTTCTCAAATAACCATTACTTTATCTTGTGTTGTCATTTTTTGGCCTGATTTTTGTGTGTTTAAGGACATCAAAACTAGGAAAACGATTGGTCGTGGTACTAGACAGGGGAAGCTGTGTTACTTGGACTTAGAATAAAAAAATACCGAAAGCCTACAACAAGCTTTGGCAGTGGTTGGTTCTGAAGATAAAAAAAGGAAAGAAATATGGTTACAATATTGCCGATTTGGACATGCTTCTTTTGGATATCTCAAAAGGTTATTTCCCAATTTATTTATAGGAGTCGATATTTTTAGTTTTCACTATGATACTTGTGAACTTGCAAAGAGCCATCGTGCTTCGTTTCCATTATGGTTAAACCAAAGTCCGCTTCCATTTATGATTATTCATTCTGACGTCTGGGGTCAATTGAAGGTTAATACTTTGGGAGGGGCACGTTGGTTTGTAATGTTTATTGATGATTGTACCAAGATGACACGGTTTTACTTGATGAAGTCCTAAAGTGAAGTGAACTCAATATTCCAAAAGTTTCATAAAATAATTGAAACTCAATACAATAGAAGGATTCAAGTTATTCGTAGTGACAATGGTGGGGAATATCAGAGTACTGAATTTCAACATTATTTAGAAGTACAAGGAATGATCCATCACACAACTTACTCCACCACACCTCAAAAACACGGGGTGGCTGAGTGAAAAAATAGGCATTTGTTGGCAGTTGTTCGAGCTTTGCTAATTGAAGCCCATATACCTTTGTCTTATTAGGGAGAAGCTTTAATTTCAGCAATTTATTTAACTAATCGAGTACTTTCTAGCATCCTCAATTTCAAAATACCGTTCCAAACTCTAAATGATGGGATTGTGGCTCCAACTATCTCAAGTTTACCTCTTCATGTCTTTAGATGTGGGGTGTTCGTACATCTACACAAGCATCAACGCACCAAGTTAACTCCTCAAGCAATGTTTTTGTTGGGTATGCCACTCATAAAAAATGATATCGGTATTATCATCCTCCAACATGTCGGTTATTTATCACGGTGGATGTTATTTTCCATAAAGACACAATGTACTTCTCCGAACCTGAATTTTAGGGGGGAGTACCAAAAGGAAATTCAAAGTCTAAATTACGATAACCAAGATGTGGATAACTTGGAGGTAACTGATATAACATTGGATTCCAATGGTAATGATTCATAGACTGGAGTACATGAAGAAATCGATGAATTAGAGATACGTGGTATAATAGATCAAAAGAGTGATGAGCAACAAATAACTAAAGAGGTGGATCATTCTCCAACCCATTTAGAAACCGAGGTTCTAGAAAATATAGCTCCATCCCTGGTTAACATATCATGCCAATCATTTATTGAAGATATTCTTGAGCTACACAGAATACAGTTACCACAACGCCACATGAGAGGTATTCCTAAATCCACATATGAACTTGAACTCTCTAGTATAGTAAAATATCCCTTGAGTCATTATGTGTCTAACCATCGTTTGTCAGAATCAAATATGTCATTTGTGAATCAATCATCTGTTGTATCTATTCCTAACACTATGCATGAAGCCTTATATGATCCTAGATAGAAAGCAGCTATGAATGAGGAGATAAAATCTCTAGAAAAAAATGAAACATGGGAACTAGTTGATCCTCTATCAGGAAAGAAACCAGCTGGATGTTTTGTGAATTTACACCGTGAAGTATAAGGCTGATGGCATATTTGAATTCTTTAAAGCGAGATTGGTAGCAAATGGATGCACTCAAACCTACGGGATTGATTACACAGAAACATTTGCACCTGTAACCATAATCAACACAGTTCGTGTTTTGCTGTCTTTAGCTTCCAACTTGGATTGACCCTTACAATAATTTGATGTGAAGAATGCTTTTTTGCATGGTGAATTATCTGAAGAAGTCTACATGGATCTCTCACTGGGATGCATGATACCCAAAAGACGCAGCCAAAAGGTTTGCAGACCAAAGAAATCATTGTATGGGCTAAAGTAGTCTCCTAGAACATGGTTTGGAAGGTTTACAAAATCTATGATAGCCTTTGGCTATCATCAAAGCAACTCCGATCATACTATTTTCTTCAAAACTGAGTAAGGTAAGATAACTGCACTCATTGTATATGTGGATGATATGGTGGTTACAGGGAATGATCCTAATGAAAAGAAAACCTTGCAAAATTACTTGTCCAAAGAATTTGAAATAAAAGATCTAGGTCCTTTGAAATATTTTCTTGGGATTGAAGTATCCCTATTTAACAAAAGGATAGTTCTATCTCAAAGAAAATATGCATTAGATTTATTGCGAGAGACTGGTATGTCAGCATGTCAACTAGTTGATACACCAGTAGAAAAAATTCTAAAGCTATGTGTTGAGCCCAACTAGATACCAGTTGACAAAAGAAGATACCAAAGACTTATAGGGAGACTATTGTACTTATCTCATACCAGACCAGATCTAACGTATGCCTTGAGTATTGTCAGCAAGTTTATGTAAAATCCTGGAGAACAACATATGAATGCAGTTATTCGCATTTTGAGTTACCTAAAGTCTGCTTTTGGAAAAAGAGTATTATTCACTAAAAACACAGACCATCAAAGCATATAAGCCTATACTGATGCTGATTGGGCTGGTGATGTGGGTGACAGACGATCTACTTCTGGATATTTTACCTTTTTAGGAGGTAACCTTGTGACATGGAAAAGTAAGAAACAAAATGTTGTAGCTCGTTCAAGTGTAGAAGCTAAATTCAGAGGTTTGGCAAATGTACTGTGTAAGACATTATGGCTAAGACTCCTTTTATAAAATCTGGGTTATCTATCTGAGCAACCTATCCAATTATTTTATGACAATAAAATAGTATATGACACCGTGCATAATCTTGTTCAATATGACTGTACAAAGCACGTCGAGGTTGACAAGTTTTTCATTAAGGAAAAGTTAGATGGAAAGATTGTAGAATTGCCCAAGATTTATCAAAGGACCAGTTGGCTGACATCCTCACCAAAGCAGTTTCAAATCGAGTATTCTTAAAATTTCTAGACAAGTTGGGCATGTGGGACATTCATGCACCGACTTGAGAGGGAGTGTTAAATAAGGCAGATATTATACTTTCCTAAATTACGTAATAGCTTCTTAATATAGATTATGTAATAGCGTAATTTAAGGGATACCCTAGAATCATGCTTTATCTATACCCTTGTAATTCAAGAGAATGAAATATGAGAAACTTGAGATCTTTTTTCAAGACGTTGTTCATTCGGCAGTCCTCCAGTTCGTCTTCTTTTGAACTTCTTCCATTCTTCGTTCGTTGCCCTACAGCTTTAAGTTTTCTTGCGGTTTGAGGGGGCAAGGGCAAATCATCAAGGGTATTTGGGTTTCAATAAAAAAAAATTGCTTCGACTTTGGCTATAATTTTGGGATGATTATGATTAGTCTCAAATTGGGGGTGTAATTTGTTATTAGTCTCATTTAAAAGATAAGTTTTGATTTAATCCTTTAAATTAATTTTTACTTGTGTATTAATCTCATATGTGCTCATGTCTATATAATATTAGTTACATGTAATTGTGTAATATTAGTTAATATTTGGTATATCTAACAAATATTTTACACACAAATTAGATACATGTAACTGCAAGAGTGCGTGCAACGCATATATTAAGCCTTTTTTTTTTTTTTTTTTTAATAATCAAGACTAAAACACAAGTTGCAAGTGCGTATGGGACGTTTTTAAAATTAAAAGTAAAATAAGGGATTTGTCACATAAACACCCTTTAATTTTTTTCCCCACACTTTGTAGTGTGATTTTTTTTAATAGAAAATAAAAATAGAACTTTAATTTTATTTTATAAAATGTTGATAAAATAATTATTTAATTTTTTTTTCCAATTATAAAAACTTTTAATTAAAATTAAGATAAAATTGATGAGGAAAAATTTGACAAAGCCTAGAAGGGCGACACGTGTTCTAACCACGTGACAAGTTGATGCACCTAGGATTTTGGAAAAGAGAAAGAAAGTGAGAAAAGAAGAAAACAAGTTTTGGTTTCCTCCCTCTCGAAATCCTAAAAAATTCGTTCATTTTGGAAAATACAGTTTCAGGGGCTTTTCTAGGCGTCAGTTTTGAAAAATTTCTTCGGGCCGAGATTTATTTAAAAAATGGAGTCACCTCCTAGAATTGAGTTAAATAGTGTGCTAGGTCATTGGAATTTTGAAAATCATTTTTATTTTAAGAAAAGGCAAAAGTTCTAAATCGAAAAAATACTAAGTATTTACTAGAGATTTCTTTTAAGTTCGAGAGTTCGTTATACTTGAGGAAGGTGTTAGGCACCCCAAGACACCCATCCGAAGATGGGACCTAAGTTTAAATGTATACTTACGTTCAAACAAGTTCAAGTAATTTCCTTCAGTTTTGATTAACACACAATTTTTCATTTTTTATATTTTTTGTCTTTTTATAGTATCAAAATGTAATCTAAGGCAGAAATTTGCTCTCTTTAAACCTCAGTTTAAAATTTATCTAAATTTGTACTTTAGACCTGATACTTTTAAAAATTTAAATGAGTGTGACAAAATACAATGTCTGCAGCTACCTCTCTTTGTAATGCGAGTTTACTCGTAATGACAAAGATAGGAGACACAAACATTTTGTTCTGCGAGACATAGAAAGTAAAGGAATCTAATGCTAAAACAGAAAATTTAAACCAAATAAGCAAAGTTAGAAACGTTCTTGAACATTTCTGCATCTAAACTAGGAAAACAGTAAAGCGAAGGCCAGAGATGTTCTTGGAAATCGCCGCATCTACCTAGGAAAGCACTAAAGTGAAGGTCCAGGATGTTCTTGGGAATCGCTGCATCTACATTACAAAAATAGTAAATTCCTAGGAAAGCAAATGCTAGGAACGTTTGATTTAGAGGTTATTTACCAACAAAACAAGTACTTTTGAGTTCAAATATTTGTGAGTTTTCAAGAATTTTTGTTAGTTTGAATTAATTTTGTGTTGTTTTGTTGGAATTACAAATAATTGGGTGAAAAGGTGAAAATGTGGTAAAATGAGGTGAATTGGGTTGTAACAGTTCGTCAGTAGTATAGGAGCAACAACTTTAAGCCCAATTTTGAACATGATGTAATCCAATTTTGGAAAAAATCAAAACATGGAAGTTGTAAATCAAAATGCGGCCCAAAAGCTCACTGGAACACACTTTCGTAAGTGTTCTATGGCCCAAAAGCGCGTTGCATCATGCTGCAGCGCACTAAACCCCGCTGCAGCACCTTCTACATCGTGTTCAACCTAAAAAACCCTATTTTTGACCCCTTTAAATATCACCTTAAGCTCAAACCATAGGGGTGGCGAGACTTAGGAGGAAAGCACCATTTGGTGGCGATTTTGGGAGAGACAACCGGGATTTGTGGTGATTGTGGGCGAGAAAACACTCCATGGTGTGGTGATTTAAGGTGAAATTGAAGAAGAAAATACCATTGGAGGTACTTGGATGTGAAGATTTGAAGCTCATACCCATAATAAAAAATTTCTCTTCCTTTCTCTTACCCTAATCTTGATTGAATTTTGTATTTGTGATACTGTGTTGAACATGTTTACATTTATGAATTTCTTGAAAATATTAGTTATGAATTTTGTTATGTTGAGTTAAAATTCATAACTAGGGCTTGATGTAGTCTCAATTGAACCATGTTTAGAATATTATGTTAATTGTTAGTTTTAATTCTATTTTATGCCTCTCCATGTTTAATGCCTTTGATTCATGTGGCCAAGGAATTAGATGATTTTAGGTTGTCAATTTTATACTCGAGAGAGATCTAGTTCGTGACAGGAATTGAGAGTATATAGTTTTAGGTTGTTGTGAAACCAAGATGAGATCGACACCTAGAATCTCCATTCAATTGTGTTTTCCTTATTAATGCTTCCAATTTATGCTCCCATATGATATTTTGGTTGATTTGAGAACTTGGGATTTGACATTCGGGAGAGGTAATTTTGGTTTCAGACTTAGGTTAAGCACAATGTAAGTTTTAATAGATAGAAAGATATTTAAAACTTGGGTAATCTATAAGGTCGGGTATAACGAATGTTTTCACCTAAATACTAGATAGGGATATCAGTATTGAAGTGTTTTCATATTCTCTTACTTGACTCTCGGTAGAAGTAGTGAGAGATAATATGGGAATAACGAGATGAAATCAAGCCCCTAGAACAATTGTGTATAGGAAATCCATATTTTATTTTGCTTTTGCTTTTATATTTGTTTTAGATTTATATTATTTTTATAAACCTTAAATTTGGATGCCTAAATAAAGTTAGGTTATGGTAATCGCAGTACTTAGCAATAATCTAAGCCAATCCCTGTGGATACGACACTCTACTCACCCTATACTATTAAAACTTGACCTATACACTTGTGGTGTGTAGAAAACAAATCGTTACCAAGTTTTTGGCGCCGTTGCTGGGGATTAGCATTTTAGATTGTTGTGAATATTGTAAATAAGTAACTTGATTTTAATTTAAGTATTTATTTTTATTTCTAATTTTTGTTTTTAAGTTTTGTTTATTTTGTGAGGTACTTGAAGATGGCTCATCGATAAGTCCTCTTGAGATTTTCTCAATGAGATTTCGAGCTGTTCTATTATGATTGGGATAGATACAAGGAGTTTCGTATTCGGTTCCCCAATCATAGTTTCCCGAAAGAGTGTCAACTACTAAACTACCTCGACGGGTTACAAGCCATAACAAGAACTTGGGTGGAAAGAGGAAATGGTACCACCTATTTTTACCAACTGACCATGGACGAAGCCTATTTGTTGTTCTAAGATATGGTCGATTTTGATTATCAGAGTTGGAATTATTCAACAAGTTTCCAAAGCTTGGAGGATGGTTTTAATATTTCGGTGCCATGGTTTGACACCCTACACCAACTTGTGGAGTTTTCTCCCACCCTGGAAGACACGTTCAATGCATTCATGATGGAAAGTAAGAACATCATGAGGGAAATAAGAGACACACAAGCCACGTTCATAAGTAAAAACGACCATGAGGAACTGAATACAAGTGGGAGGACCTTGGAGGTGTCTTATAAAGATGATTCGAAAGAGAACGAGACTCAAGAATTGTTCATTAATAATAAATCACAAGATGACTTCAAGTCCTCACCACTTGAAATCCAATTGGTGTTGCCACCGCCGATCATTGAAAGCCACTGTGAGGAACCGCTCACAAGTGGGAGAAACTTGAGTTTGTTTAATGATGATGATTCTAATGAGGAAGAGACCTAAGAATTGATTGACGATGAAGAATCACAAAACGACACTTATGAGTTTTTATCTTTAGAGATCTTTGTTGTGATGCCACCACCAATCCAGGACGACTATATCTATAAGGATCCGATGTGGCTCACTTGTGCTCCACCACCTCTAGAAACGTTCATTCACGCCCACCAAACACATGTGCTGGAGTTGAGTCAAGTTGAGAGTACATGTCAAACATTTTCACATCTTGCCAAGCTTGAGGGCGTTCAAAATCAAAACCCATTTATTGTGTTGTATGACACATACTATTGGGAGAAGTCGCTATTTGATGAGACCTTATCTATTGTCAAGCCGAGGATGTTAAAACCAAGCACTTCTTTGGAGGAAACTCAAGTTTTCAAATAATTGAGCCTAAGGATGCAAGCTATGGAAGGAAGCCCCACACCAGTCACCTTACAAGGAGCTTTACCGCCGACCACACTAGGAGACGAGATTTTCTAGCCTTCCTGGTACGTGTTCTTATTCCCTTATGCTAAATTTGAATGTAATTTGACTTTGAGTTCAGAGGTGAGACACATGTTGGTTTATGTTTGTTGGGTTTAGGAAAGGCTTATGTGATTTTTCGTCTTATAACTTGTGTTTTGTTGGCCATGTTGTCAGTTTGTTTTTCTTTTTAAATTTGTTTGAATAAATTAAGGGTTTTGTTGAGATAAAATAACGTGATATCAATGATGAGTATAGACACTTGATGTTCTCTTAGGTCTTTTGAAATGTAGTGCATTGAGATTTTTGTGTGCTGGACTTGTGTTGATTGAAGTTCACTTTTGACTCTTTACATTGAGCACCATGAATTATGATCACTTGTCCTTTTGAGTACTTGGAGAATATTTATGTGCTTTAGGTAGGCTTTGACATCTTGTAAACACTAGAACCCATTTGAGTGAAACTTGAGGCAAAATTCTAGGTTACGTGTTGTTGGAAAGATAATTTAGGCATTTATTTAGTCATTTGAGCCTTTAAATCTAACCTTTGAAAATTGTTTATCATTCATTACCCCTGTTGAGGCTTATTGCCTAATTCTTTCATTACCCACATTTGTACATCTAACCCACTACATGTTTTTTCACTTCCTAAACCCATCACTAATCGACATGTTTGTATGGATCATTGAGCGTAAGGACTAACATGAGTTATTTTTGGACAGTCATTGGTGGAATGAGTTGTGTGTTTTATTTATGTATAATTCAAAAAAAAAAAAAAAAAAAAAAAAAAGACAATTGGGTGATGAGTTGAGTCACTTCTTTGTGTTGTCATGCAACATTGAGGACAATGTTGATTTTGAGTTTGGGGGGGTGGTTTATATTTCATACCTAATTGTTCTTTTTGTAAAAAAAAAGTGTGATTTTGTTTGTTTTGTTAATAATACCTTGTGGGATAGATTGAAAGAATACATTTGATGAAAATGGGAGTTAGTGATTTGTTTTCTTGGAAATCGTGCAAGATCCATGAGTTGTGATACATACCTAGGGTTATTTGAGCCTACATATGACATTCTCATCTACTTTCTACCCTAGCTATACATTACAACCCTCAAAGTCCTTTTGATCTCCAATGACATATGTACCTACACATAATTAGTGGAGAGTGACACGAAAAATGAGCTTATGGTTGTTCTTACATTTACTATGGAGAGATCATTTATTGTCTTCTTAGCACATAAATATATTTGAAGCTCATTTGGTTGGGTGAAAGTGATTGTGCACACACTTATACATCAAGAGTCTTGAGTGGGTTGAAATTGATACTTAAAGTTAAAATTCTAGATAATCTCAATGTGTGCATTTCTTTTGAACTTGGAGCATTTTGTGGCTTCGGAGATTCTTGCACAATTGTTGAGGCGATATGAAACTCACATTTCTCATTCATTTCTTAGTAATTGATTTGTGTTGTCTTTTATTTTATTTCTTTTTGCTTGAGGACAAGGATTCCATATTTGAGTTTGGAGGTATTTGATGAGTAGGTTATTTACCAAAAAATCAAGTTCTTTTGAGTTCAAATATTTGTGAGTTTTCAAGAATTTTTGTTTGTTTAATGTATTTTTGTGTTGTTTTGTAAGAATTACAAATAATTGGGTGAAAATGTGATAAAATAAGGTGAATTGGGATGTAACGGTTCGTCAATAGTGTAGGAGCAGCAACTTCAAGCCCAATTTTGAACATGATGCAATCCAATTTTGGAAAAAATCAAAACATGGAAGTTATAAATAAAAACATGGTCCAAAAGCGTGCTTCAGCACGCTAAACCCTGTTGCAGCACCTCCAACATTGTTTTCAACTCGAAAAACCCTATTGTTGACCCCTTTAAATACCACCTCAAGCTCAAACCATGGGGGTGGCGAGACTTGGGAGGCAAACACCTTTTGGGGGTGATTTTGGGAGAGACAACATGGATTTATGGTGATTTTGGGCGAGAAAACACCCCATGGTATGATGATTTAAGGCAAAATTGAGGAAGAAAACACCATTGGAGGCACTTGGAAGTGAAGATTTGAAGCTCATACCCACAATAAGAATTTTCTTTTTTTTTTTTCTTTTCTCACCCTAATCTTGATTGAATTTTGAATTTGTGATATTGTATTGAATATGTTTACATTTATGAATTTATTGAAAATATTAATTATGGATTTCGTTATGTTGAGTTAAAATTTATATCTAGGGCCTAATGTAGTCTCAATTGAACCATGTTTAGAATATTTTGTTAATTGTTAGTTTTAATTCCATTTTATGCCTCTCCATGTTTAATGCATTTGATTCATGTGATCAATGAATTAGATGATTTTAGGTGTTGAATTTTATACTCGAGAGAGATCTCTAGTTCGTGACTAGAATTGAGAGTACATAGTTTTAAGTTGTTATGAAACCGAGAGGAGATCAACACCTAGAATCTTCATTCAATTGTTTTTGCCTTATTAATTCTTCTAATTTATGCTCACATATGATATTTTGGTTGATTTGAGAACTTGGGATTTGACACTCAAGAGAGGTAATTTTTGGCTCAGACTTAGGTTAAGCACAACATAAGTTTTAATAGATTGGGAGATATTTAAAACTTAAGTAATCTATAAGGTCAGGGTATAATGAATGTTTTCACCTAAATACTAGATAGAGATATCAATATTGAAGTATTTGCATATTCTCTCACTTGACACTCGGAGAGTTAGTGAGGAAGCACGAGTGACCTTGATTATTGAATGAATGGAAATGACTAATAATTTCTTAATAGGATAACATGAGAATAACGAGATGAAATCAAGCCCCTAGAACAATTGTGCATAGGAAATCCATATTTTATTTTTATTTTGATTTTATATTTGTTTTAGTTTTATATTATTTTTATAAACCCTAAATTTGGATGCTTAAATAAAGTTAGATTACGATAATCGCGGTATTTAACGACGATCTAAACCAATCCCTATGGATACAACACTCTACTCACCCTATATTATTAAAACTTGACTCGTACACTTGCGGTGTGTAGCAAATAAATTGCTACCAATGTTCTTGGGAATCACTGTCTCTATGCTAGGAATACTACCACTGGAATGTGAAGACTAAGGGATGTTCCTGGAAATCACTACATCTACACTAAGAATTTTTTTTTTCTAGGAAAACGAAGACCATGAAGGTTCTTGGGAATCGCTGTCTCTAGACTAGGAATACTACAATTGGAAATCAAAGACCAGGCATGTTCTTGGAAATTACTGTATCTACACTACGAAAAATAAAATTCCTAAGAAAGTGAATGCCAGAAGCGTTCCTGAGAATGGCTGCCTCTACATTAGGAATACTACAACTAGAAAGCAAAGACTAGTGATGTTCTTAGAAATCAAGGCATCTATACTACAAAAAATTAAATTAATAGGAAAGCAAAGGCCAAGAACATTTTTGAAAATCGCTGCCTCTACACTTGGAATACTACAACTGGAAATCGAACACAAGGAATGTTCCTGGAAATCATTGCATCTGTACTATAAAAAATAAAATTCCTAGGAATCTAGAAATCGCTGCCTCTACACTAGGAATATTAAATTCCTACCCAGAAGATAAGGAATCTACTCAAACGATGGTTAGTTAACTAGTCCTAGAGGAAGACGCTGCACCATTTGGAGAATGTCGACTAATTTCCATCTCCTAGTTTTAATCGAACCCAACCAATAGTTTTCCTTCATATTTTAGGATAGCTAAGATTTAAGTCAAATGTTGTTCTAACAAGTCCTACTAAGGAGGGTCAATCGACCAGTCCTAGAGTGGACACATCGTAGCATTTGGAGAATGCCAACTCATTGCCATCTCTTGGTTATGACTGAACCCAACCAGGCTTCATATCTTAGGATAACTAAGATTTAGGTTAAATATAGTTCTAACAATGGTGTTTTGCGGTTAGCGCAGTAAGCACCGAAAGTAAATGATCTACAAATGATGGTACATAACGATGTTCCGGGATAGCCTAGAGTGCAGTACAAAGGGGTAGAGAATATTGATCATCAATATCTCGTATTTTTGGCCAAACCTACCTGGGAGTTTCCTACATATTTTAGGATAGCTAAGAATCAGGCTAAATGTAGTTCGATAATTGTTTTGACCGAACCCAATCGAGGCTTTCCTACATATCTTAGGATAGCTAAGAATTAGATCAAATATAGTTCTAACAAGTAAAGTAAATCAAGATTGGGTGGAAAGGTTCTGGGTTAGAGAAACTGATTCCAGGGGTGTCTTCTCAGTCTGAGACTGAAGCCAATAAACGACGATTCTCACAAAGTTTTTCATGAAGATCCATTTATTTATTTTTGTAAACAGAAAACTAAACATTTATTTATTTATTTAAACGTTAATTAATTGAACCTATTCAGGATTTTTCTATATATCTTAGGATAGCTAAGAATCAGGTTAGATATAGTTCTAACAAGTAAAGTAAATTAATATTGGGTGAAAAAGGTTCTTGGTTAAAGAAACTGATTCTGGGGTTGTTATCTCAACGTAAAATTGAAGATGACTAAGTGGATTCTCAGTTGAGAAATCCTCAGAGAAACTCGACACTCAGTGAAGTTTCAATACAACGTACCTATTGATCCCAAGATTTTGATGGACAATTAAATATTGATGTTTTTGGTGGAACTAATGAGTTTATTGAGTGTTTCGATATAAAAGTTCTATTATTGATATTATCATGAAGAAATTGTTAAGGATGCTGTTGGCGATATTTTAATCACTTTGAATTACTCGCAAGTGCATGAGGTCAAGTTTTAATAGTATAGGAAGAGTAGGGTTGTCGTATCCATAGGGATTAGTTTGAATTATCGTTAAGTACCGCAATTGTCGCAACCTAACTTTATTTAGGCGATTCAATTTTAGGTTTTTATTATAGAAATATAAAACTAAACTAATTATACTAAAATACTAAGAATAACGTCTATGAGAATAAATTATCTAGGGATTAACGTCGTTAACTTAAACGTGTTTGATTTAGTCTAGTTTATGTTAACGATCATTAATCTATCCAACAATCTAGGTGTCTAAAACTCACTTACTACCTCTCTCGAGTGTAAAGTGAAGGAATATGCAATTCGTGTCAACACCGATATCCCTATCTAGCGTCTAAATGATTACACGAGTCTTGCCCCAACCTCACGGATTGCACATGTTCTAATAATCTCCTGAAACATTAGAACGTCGCAATGTGCTTAAACCCTAGTCCAAATCTGGGGTTACATCTCCCGACTATCAAACCCCGTATTCTCAAATCAACCAAAATATCATAACAAACATATAATGAAAGTAAAAGAATGGTAAACACAATCGAATAGGGATGAACAACCGATAACGAAATAACGAATTACTCAAACATGTATATTCATGAACTATATCAATCCCTAAATAATAAACATTTAGCTCATGGTTATAACCAAATATTCAACTAAAAATGATATATACATGATCAAACAACAAAAGTTTAGAAATAAAGAGAGAAACAAAGGAGAATAGCCGATATCTGAAGAATGGATGGTTCCACATCTATAAAATCCTCTCTAATCTTGTTTTCTTTTCTCTAATTGATGAACTTTCATGCTTGGTATGATCTTGATCTCTCAAAATACTCCCAAAAACGTTTTAGGTATTGTGGGAATGAGTGGATACAAGTAGAGGTGCAAAATATCCAAAAAATATCTTGCCAGCTGGTGCTGGGTTGCTGCAGCAATCAGGAGGTCAGAAACACATTAATGGACCACCGCTGCAGCGACCAAATCATCACTACAGTGATCTATTTCGATGCAGTGATATAAGGACAATGTCTGGCTCCTAATTTGTATTTTTACCATAACTTTCGCGTTAGAACTCTGATTGAGGTAATTCAAAAACCTATGGAAAGATAAGATATAGATATAAAACTTCAATGTTTTGATATTTTCCAAAATCGAATTACATCATTGTAAAAAATGGCCTTAAAGTTATTGTTCCTGAACCAATTTTGCATCTTATTTCCCATTTATTTATAAACCTATAAAACAACCCAAAAACATATTAAACTAACAAAAATGCTTGAAAACACACAAATTTTTGAACCTAAAAATACTTGATTTGTTGGTAAATAAACCATTCATTAGATGCTAATGATGCAAAGAGACAGACAAAGAAGTGGATATTAAGAGATTGAAGATTTTAAAGAATCTAGGTGAAAACAACTTAGACTAATTTTTACTCTTTATGTATCCCAATTAGGATCACACATGACACAAAAATGGATTTATATTTATGTGTGTTTTTATTAGGATCCTAATTAGTTCACATATTTTCTCCAATGTGAAATTGAAGAAGAAATATTGACTTAAGAAAGATTATTGTTTAAAATTGATTAATAATGTCAATTTAGTTAACCAAGAAAATAAATCGGTTAAAAGGTTGAAAACGTTGAAGATTGGAGTTGAAATGAACTAAGGTAAAGATGTTCCAGCACTGATCGGTTAACCGACCAAGTAGGATTGGTCAACCGATGGGCGTAGACTGGAAAATAGAATAGTCTCTGAATTGATCGGTCAACCGACCAAGAGAGATCGGTCAACCGGTGACCGAGAAGTGAACTATTTGAATCGATCGGTCAACCGACAATCGATGATCGGTTAACTGACTTGGGCAAAAAAATAGCCTAGGGAGCATTCTGAATCAACCGGTCAACTTACCCTTGGGGGATCAGTCAACTGACCTTGTTTGAGAAATGGCTTGGGCTACAGCCCAAATCGATCGGTCAACCGATGAGTCTTTGGTCAGTTAACCGACCTGGCAGTTTCAAGATTGGAGGATTTCGAGGATTTGATCTAAAAGTAGCTGTTAACTAGCCATTTTTCCTGATTTTTCGGAGATATCTTAGGGATTTGAACTTATGATAGATATATCTTCCTTATTTGATTATCCCTATAGATATGGTACACTTATCTTAAGTGTTTCTCAAATTGGTACATTAAATACTTCCTATCTTATTTTATTTGAGATTGGGAAATATTTGGAGGACTAAATTGAATATTTTAAAGGCTAAAATTAAGTGAATTGAACCAGGATTAAGTTATATTAATATATGGGGTCTATATGATCATTTGAATATCAGATTTTGTGGAAACTAGCCGTTAGAGGGCTTGTTTCAAATCTATTTAAATAGACCTGTGTTTTTTTACTTTTGGAGATATCAATTTATCAAGAACAAATCAGTTCCTAAGCTTTCTTAGAGTTATTATTCTGAAAATATACTGAGAGTTTATTGTAAGATTATTCTTGAGAAAAGTGCTGAGAATTTTGCGATCATCGATCTAAGTTTTACTTGCAATTTAGTTTTCATTCTTTCGGTGGTATTCCGGTGAGATCTTTCCAAGCTACTGTTTATATTATTATTATTATTATTATTATTTTTTTTTTTAATTTTATTATTATTATTATTATTATTATTATTATTATTATTATTATTATTATTATTATTATTATTATTATTATTATTATTATTAACAACTTGGATTTAAGATTTGTGTGAAATCATTTTCAAACTTTAAAGTGCATAAAATTATTTTTAAAAACAATTTATGTGTTAATTTGATGACGTGCTTATTTGTGTGCTACCCATATGTTTTATAATTAGATTTTAATTTTCTCATGTAAAATTATATCACTAGTAAATTTGGGACATTAATTGAAATTAAATTAATTTGAGGGGGTAGAAGCTCCGAGTGAGAAAAGACTTATCAATTTATTGTAATTTATGAGTTGTGTGCGGATTAGATATTGTTGTGAATATCTAATCAGGGGTAGCTTGGTTTTAATCTCTTCTGGTAAAGAGAGTGAGGTTTGATCTTTACATAAGGTATGAAAATGTTAGGTTACTCTTTTCCGTGAAAAGAGATAGGTGTTAATTCTTCCTCAATAGAATTAGTTTGTGTGAATTTGTAACGGTTCTATCCTTATCGGTGAAAAAGATACTTAGAGTGGTTTTTTGTGATGTTTGATTCTTAGCCTACGTATAAAAGAATTAGGTTAATCTTTAACCTATTAAAAAGATAGAGGTTCTTCCTTAGCCTATGAAAAGAGAATTGTGAACGTTGATTCTGAACTTGTAAAAAGAATTATTGTGTAAAAGTTTGGTTCCTACCTGGTTAAAAGAATCTTAGCGATTTCATGGGTACAACTCTTCGTTGGCTCGAAGGACTAGATTAACCAAGAGTAGCTTGGTGAAACAATATACATCGTGGTATGCTGCATTTTTACTTTATTTATTTTCTGTTGTTTGGGAGTGTACCTAGAGGTAATTACACTCATCCGCTGCTATATAAAGAGATAATAATTAATTTAGGATTAAATTAATTGTTTGAATTTAAGTGTTGAAAAGATAATTATTTGTTTTAATTTTATAACTACTCAATTCACCCCCTTCTTGGGTAGATCACTGGACCAACAATTGGTATCAGAGCTGGTTTAGCTCGATACACTAGTTAACAAAGATTACATGGCGCACTCGGTAGGCATACTAGGTGAGGGACAGTCTGTGCACTGACCATCTTTATTTGCAGGTGAAAATTATGCATTCTAGAAGGATATATTGATTGCATTTCTTAAGGCCACAAATTATAATGTGTGGCTAGCGATTGAGAATGATCCATTTGTTCCTAAGGAAAATGGAGTTGCCAAGAAGAAAGAGCATCTGATCGCTTCTGATAAACAGAAGCTTTCTATTAATTCTCAGGTAATTAATATTTTGTTTTGCTCTTTAGATGCTAATGAATATTCCAGGGTCTTAGGTTGCAGATCGGCGAAAGAAATGTGGGACAAATTGCAGGTTACCCACGAGGGACTAGTCAAGTGAAGAAGTCGAAAATCAACGACTTAATCCGTTAATTTGAATTATTCAGGACGGGAGAAACAGAATCGATTCAAGAGACGTACACACGATTCAATAATATCTTCAACTATTTTTGTTAACTCGGAAATCTATATTCCATGGAGGATAAAGTTCGAAAGATCTTGAGATCTTTAACTAAAGTATGGGAGCCAAAGGTGACTGTGATTGTTGAAGCTAAAGATCTTGCAAAATATGAAATTGATAACTTCATTGGCAACCTAATGACTCATGAGATGGAAATTCGAGGATATGAGGACAATACTAGGAATATAAAAACGAAGTCCTTGGAATTGAAGGTTTAGAAAACTAAAGAAGAGGATGGCAGTGATGATGTGAGTCTTGACGGTGAGCAAGAAAAAGATGTGGCGCTTATAACGAAGAATTTTAGAAGGATGACTCGACGAACATTCCTTGGAAGAAAGAAGAATTTCAACATAAGCAATGTGGAATGTTACAACTGTCATAAGACTGGCTATTCCGAATTGAATGCCCTGAGCTGAAGAAAGATAAGAAAAAAGAGAAGAAAAGAAAGGAGAAGAAGAAAGTGAAAAAGAATACGAAGAAGTCAACAAAAGTCACATGGGATGACTCGGAGTCAAGTAGCTCGGACAAATCGAGCAGTAATGATTCGTCCATGCTTACGTTAATGGCCACTGGAGTTGAGGTACCTAAATGTTCAAGTTATTGTCCTTTCAATTCTGATGATTCATTTTCTGTTTATCAAGAACTTACTCATGATTATAAAATCCAGTGTTTAAAAATTAATGCCCTTCAAAGTATAATTAACACATTAAACAAGAAAGTGATGGATTATGAATCTGAAAACGTTGAATTAAAATCCAAGATGTCAGATTTACATTCAATAGTTCTCAAATTCACTGACGTTGAGCATAATTTGAAAATGCTTTTGTGAAGTTCATGCGGTATCTTTGATAAAGCTGGTATTGGATTTCAGAAAAATCTTAAACTAAAATTCTTTCAAAAATTCTTTTTTGAAACCAGGGATCTTGTTAGATGTTTTAAATGTAATGTTGTGGGACATACTATTTGTAAATATTTTTCCAAAGTATCTAACTGCAGACAAGTTTGGGTTCCTAAAGGAATTAAAATTGTTCAGACTAACAAGATCGGACCCACTTAGATTGGGTACACCTAGGAATTATTTGAGGTGCTTCTTACAGATTATCAAATAAACATCTATTTGCGAGGATAAATTGTTCATAGGAAATGACTGTTCTTAACACGTGATAGGGAATAAAGAAAACTTTACGTCTTTGACACCTAAATACGAAAGTCATGTGATTTCTGGAGACTATGCCATGAGTTAGAAATTAAGTTTAAATAAGCTGGTAATAATTTCTCAGATCTATGTTGGTTTACATATTCTTATGTTGTCTTAGAATTATTTCATGTCAATCAGAAAAGCACATATTTTTATGTGATATTTTTATGCTATGTTATATGAGATATTCCAAAAAGGTAATGTTTAAAATATGCGAAATATCTTGTATCAATCCATGACTTGTTTATCATTGAGTTATTTGTTAATCTGTACGATTTCTAAATATATAGTATGATACTGTTGTACATGGATACCCTTATAATCATTAGGTGTCTAACTTGTTGGCCCAGTGAGCTACCCAAGAGGGGGGAGGGGGAGGGTAAATTGGGTTGATAAAAATTAATTCAAATAAAATACTTTAAAAAATCAAATAATTAATTTTTACCCTAAATTAATTATTATCTATATAGCAGTGGAAATTAGGTATCAACTAGGTGCACACTAAAAAAAAAAAAAAAAAAAAAAAAATATAAAAAATAAAAAAAATGCAACACTAGAAATTTATACTGGTTCACCAAGTTATTATTGGCTAATCCAGTCCCCAGAGTTTCGTGGAGAGTCGCACCCACTAATCACTATGATCCCTTTAACCAGGTAGGAACCAAACCCTTACAAAACGATTATTTTCGCAGGTTCATAATCAACCTTTACAATTCATTTTCACAAGCTCAGGAATAACCCTATTTTTTTCACAGGCTAAAGATTAACCTAATTCTTTTATGCTTAGGCTAAGAATCAAACCTCACAAAAACACTCCAAATATCCTTTTACCCGGTAAGGATTGAACCGTTACAAATCACTCAAATTAATTATATCAAGGAAGAATTAACACCTAATCTTTTTATACTCTAGGTAAAGATCAAAACTTTAATCTCTTTACTGGAAGAGATTGAAACCAACTACCATTGATTAAACACTCCGAATAGTATCTAATCCGATACTCAACTCACCAATTACAAAATTGATAAGTGATTTTTTCACTCAGAGCTTTTACTACCCCAAAATAAATTTGAACTCGATTAATGTCCCGATATTAGTGATAGAAATACAATGAGAATTTCAAAATCTGATTTTAAACAAAAAATGGGTAGCAAGCAATTTAGCACATAATCAGATTTTCTTAAGAAATTGTTTCAAAAATAATTTTCAACTTAAAAACAGGAAAACGATTTCAAAGATCAAATTACAAGTAAAATATGATAATAGTAAACAATCAACTAATAGTAATCAACTTAGAACAATCTCACTAGAAATCCACCAATAAATATGATAAGCAATGAAACCTCAAGTCGGCAATCAACAATAATCCACTTAAAAATACCTCAAGAATGATTCTTAAGAAAATTCTCACAATACTCTCAGTATGATAACTCTTAGAAAGCACAAGAACTGAATATCTAGTCAAAATTAAAAAATGAATGGGATTTTTTTTAAACCTAAAAAACGCAGGTTTATTTATAGGAGATTAGAACATGCCTTTTATCAGCTATTCTCACATTTCATAACAAATAGTTACTCCAATAGCCCCCTTATATTATTAAGACTCATTCCTGGTATAATTCACTTAATTATATCTTTTAGAACATTTAATGTAATCCCTCAAACTTATACTCAATCTCAATTAGATAAGATGGAAAGAATTTCATGAACCAAATTGAGAGATATCCAAAATACTTGAACCACATCTATAGGGATATTAAAATATTAACTAAATAGCTAAAAAACTATCAAATCTCTAAGATATCTTGCGTATCTGTACCATAAAATGGCTAGTACCAGCTACTTTTTGGATCAAAACTATAAAAATCTCAAATCCTGAAATTGGCCATCGGTCGACCACCCAATTTAGGACGTAGCCCAAGCCAAAATTCCTTCGCCATAAGTCGACCACTCATTTTGTATCTGTTGACCGAACGATTCAGAGAGTTTAATAAGTCTACTTACCTATCCATCTAACGATTCAGATAGTTCACCTTTTAACCATAAGTCGACTTACCTGTCGACCAGAAGATTTAGAGAGTTTATCTTATTTCCATAAGTCGACCTAACTGTCATTTGATCAATTCAGGGACTGAATCTTCTTCCCTGCTCCATTCCATCGGATGACTGATCAATTTGTGTAGGTCGACCGATTGAGCTGGAACACCTCTCCTTAATTAATTTTCTACTAAATTTCTTCGATGTTTTTGCCCTTTTAATTTTTTTTTCTCGGTTAACTTCACTAAATCCTTAAATTAAATTTTAATTATTTATCTTTCTTAAATCAATTGTTTCTTCTTTAATTACACATAGGAGCAAATATGTTTGCTAATTAGGATCCTATAAAAAACACACATAATTGTAAAAACATTTTGTGTCGTGTGTGATACTAATCGGGATACATTAAGAGCAAAAATTTAACGTGAGTTGTTTTCCCTAAATTCTTCAAATTCTTTGATCTCTTAACATGCATCATCTTTGTCAATGTCTTTATCATCCATTTAGCATTTTTCTCAATATCTTCATGATAATCTGTTCACTGGAACTAATAAACTAAAATACTTAATAAAATTGTTAGTTCCACTAAAAACATCAACATTTAATTGTCCATTAAAATCCTAGGATCAACAATAACTTTCAACTAATGTCTCTTGTTTTTATTAATGATTATTGTTAAAAAAGAGAGTTGAATTTGTTTTAAGATAAATATGCATTTATCCATGTTTAAAGCATGCATTAGATTTATGTTGATTGATCATAAGTTATCATTGAGATATGCTTCCTAACCTAGTGCATTAACGATCGCATGTTTCTAGATTCTATCTATATCATTCTACATTGTTGAAATGTTTTGATTGACTAAGGTTTATTCTCCTAAGCACGAATTAGCTTGTTTACACTTATATAGGGGGAGACTGCATGCATAGAACGATATGTGGGTCTCCTCCCCCGCTTTTTGAGATGACAAAGGGGAAGAATATGTTGATATTTTATTGAATATCTAATGAATTGAATTTGATTTAAGGGGAAGATATAAAAAGGGAAACCATAGTTGTGCTTAAAACGAGTTAGTTAATGTTTAGGATTTGTTCGCCTAAACATTGCATTAATATCAGGGGAGAACAATGTTGATCACACTTTTTATGTTATTGGTAGCGCGTAAATACGTCGCTACTTTCACCGCAAGTGTACGGGTCAAGTTTTAGTATAGTTTGGAAGAGTTAGGGTTGTCGTATCCACAGGGATTGGTTGAGATTATCGTTGAGTAACACAATTATCATAACATAACTTTATTTAGGTGATAAAAATATGTTTTGTTTATATTATAAATACAAAACTAAAATACTAATTAATCTAATTACACTATTTATACTATATTGAGATGTTTAGGGGAATGAATTATCTAGGGATTAACTTCATTTACTTAAACGAGTTTGGTTTCATTTAGTTAACAATAACGGTATTCGACCTATCCCACCATCTCAGTATCATAAACTTATTCACTCCCTCTCCCAAGTGTAAAGTGAATGAATATGTGACTTTGCGTTAAGACCGAAGTATCCCTCTAGCATTTTTTAGAATACATAGTCACATGAGTCTTGCCCTAACGTCATGGATTACAAACTTTCTAACTCTCTCCCGGTTTATTAGATCATCGCGTTGTGTTTAAACCCTAGTCCGAATTCGGGGTTACCTCTCCCAAATGTCAAACCCCGTTTTGTCAATATATCTCAACAATCATATAATAAAAATACAAGAATGGTAAACACAATCGAATAGCGAAGAATAACCGTTAAATAAACACAATTCAAACAAACGACATTTTCATAAATTATATTAATCCCATAGATAATCCATGTTTAGCTAATGACCATAACCGTATATGTCACACCCCACCCCAGACACCCGTCATGTTGGACCGGCGTGACATAGACATGACACCGCCCAACTGACTAGCCAACCTCAATACATCAATAAACAAAATTGTAAATCTATACAACACATATAATAATCCCATCTGATAGGGATACACTGTCCCGAATATAAAAACAATCAAACAAATCCCCTGAACCTCACTTAGATTTCATCTCTAATATCACGTCTCAAAATTTCTCTCAAATGACTCCTTTGCGTGACCCGCATAACTCTATCTAGCGCGAGTAGGGGACCAATCAACTTCTAGTTATTTCACCTGCGAGTGTACTGCCTTCTTAGTAAAAATATTTTTAAAATAATAATTTATTCTACAATATATAAATGGATTAAGCGGAAGTATATAAACATCACATAGCTAGTAAATATAAGCAGTGAAAATAAAGCAATAAGTATAAGTTCCATTCAAACCCATCTAGTATAAAATAATACCAATCACCATAATAAATAATAAATCACCCAGTATAAGTTAAAACACCACATCTCAAAATACCCCTCCATCACAACACACACTAGCTAGCCATAGTGATCGTTTAACCTCACGATCGGGAGTTGCAACGGTACCGTAACATCCGCAGGAATGCCTTCTTACGAAAGATCCACACCCCTTTTGGGGAGAAATATAATCCACACCCCTTACGGGGAGAAACATCTACATCCCATGGGAAGAATCCACACCCCTTATGGGGAAAATATAATCCACACCCCTTGCGGGAAGAACAACTATGGCATCGTCAAAATCATCAGTATAGTTAAAAATCCACATCCCTTACGAGAATAAATACATTTTCACACCACATCGTCAAAAGTCTACACCCTTTATGAGGAGAATATAAACCACACCCTTTTCGGGGAGAATTTCCAAAATCACGTTTTTCACTCTCCTTTTTAAAAGTACCCCCAATTTTAGTAAAACCCATTTTTCCACCTTTGTACTATCGATTTCAATAAAAACCATTTCTCTCACCTTTGTTTATAGAAAACCAAACATTTTTAGAAAACCAGATATATTCCACTCTCTTTTAAAACCACCAAATCCAACGAAACTCATTTTCCAACTTTCTTTTTAGAAACCAACACAATACCCTGAAAATTCATTTTACACTCACCCAAATACCTGCTTCATCCATATCATTTGTAAAATCGTACAGTTTAAGTAAACCCATATTTCATCACATATATATATATATAAAAAAATAGTTTGGCAAGAAGACAATACACTCACCTCGATTCCCGCGCTGCAAAACTATCACCGTTCAAATCCTACCGGGACGCTGGCGCTTGCAAACTTAATAACGATAGGACATAAATTAATATTTTATTTTAAATAACCTAACATGCAATGCAGATCCTAAATTTCATAATTCCCTATTTCCCAGATTTCATTAAGAAAAATTATTATTTTGTCCGTTTCGTTACGTTGATATTCACCGCACCAATTTATTTAGATTGGCGATTAACAAAATATTACTATGATTTTGAAATTTCTTTCATGATTACAAAATTTTTAATACTAACAATTTAATTTAACAAAAATAATACCCAATTAAAATTTTACCTGATTCCGAATCTCCCGCCAGCCACGAATTGGGTTTTTAGATTCTACTGGGGTGGTTCGTGTATTTTTTCTTTTTCTTCTTTTCTCTTCTACTTTCTTTTTTGCTTGCATTTACTATTTCTGTTTTCGGTTTAGTCGCCACCGGCCACCCCTATCTCTTTCTACTATTACCATCCACTGGAGGCCTCCCACGCCTTGCCGCTCTCACCGCCGGCCCTACTCTATCCCCCACTACCGATCACCAACCACCACCGGCCACCCTATCATCAATCACACCTACCCACAAAATTACTGCCACCACCGTTGACAACCGAACTCACGCTGCTCCTACACACCGACACGGTCACACACGACAATCGGAACATACACACACACACATCAAAACAAACATAACACTCACAGTCACACACACCCTCGCCAGACGACCCCCACTGTCTGCACACATATAGCAGACACATACACGCACGCACAACTTTCTCTCTCTAACTCACTGCCGGCGAACTCCGACGACAGCGGCGACCATACCAACACCCCCATCTGATCGAACGGAACACACCCACAACCTGATCTCATACCGACACACAACCTACATGCACATACATACACACATACACACAGTCGGTACAAAAACATAGTACCTACACACAACGATGGAATGGAACAGAACACACACACCTTAGGCTGAATGATGGTCTAAACGACGGATAAACCACACACACGTACATATTCGGCCGAACGGAGGGCCACCACCCATGCCGGACTGTACCCCATCGCCGGTGAACCTCTCTCTTTCTCTTCTCCGTTTCTGTTTGGAATCCACCAGCCCACACATACCCTTAGCTGATCGCCCACACACAACGAAACACCCTTACACACACTGTCGATCGTCGGTTGATCGACAACGATGACACACACACAACACCCACGAATAGCACGCGGAATACGCCGCTACTTACTCTCACAAGTATACGAGGTCTAAAGTTTTAATATAGTGGATCTTTGAAGATCGGATATCGTTCCCACAGAGAAAAGTATGAATAATTGAATTGAATACCGCAATTGACATAGTCTCGTGTTATCCTGACGACGTAAGACGTGAATTAAAATTAAACTAAGCTAAACTACAATTAGTGGGTTAATTCTAACTAGGTTGATTAATTAGGGATTGATTTCGTTCACTTACTACACGTTTGATTTCATTCGGTTAACAATAACGGAGTTTAGGTATCCGACAATCTCGGTTCGTAAACTCCTCCGCGACCTCTTTCGAGTATAAGACGAGGGAATACGTGACTTCGTGTCGACGAAGAGGTCCCCCTCAATGTCATAACGAGTCTAGTCCGCGTGAGTCTTGACCCAATGTCATCGATTGCACACTAACTAACGCCCTCCCAGGTCGTTAGGTCGTAACGATGTGTTTATCCTAGTCCGAATCTAGGGTTACCTCTCCCGAGTGTCAAACCCTAGATTCTCAAATCCAACCCTAATACCGTTACAAGCATATTAAGGTCGTCATCAAATGATAAACACAATCGGGCTTAAAACAACAACCGTTAAGGAAACGTATATTGAACCAAACGAGTATTTATACAACTACACCTTTCCCTAACTAATCTCTAAATTACACTAACATGTTCTTAGCCAATACAACATTAAATCAAGAGGAGATCATTATCATCAATAATAAACATTAAATACAAAGATGGAAACAAGGGAAGAAAAGCCAAATCTCAAAGTGGAGTAGTCCACTTTCACCAAATAACAGTCCTCCCGAGCTTCCTCTTCTCCGTTGATGAACTTCCTCTTCTAGCTCTTCAAGGATTGGCCAAGAACACCTCCTAAACTAATCTAATCTACTTCCTAAATTACCTAAACCTAACTAAGGTGTAAGGAGAGCTCTCAAAATGTCAACTGGAGCCTCCTCTCATGTCTCTCTCTCTTTTTAAGGTTTGGTGGAGAAAAGGGTTAAATAGGTAAGGTTTGGAAATATCTTCAAAATATCTGAAAATAGATATTTCTGTGGAGAGTGTCACCGCCTAAGCGGTGGTTCACCACTTAGGCGGTGGACTTAAGTTGGTTGAGTTCCGTCGGTAACTTCGCCTAAGCGGTGGTTTCTCCACTTAGGCGGTGCATGCTGGCATATCATTCTGATATTTTCTCGCCTAGGCGGTGGTTCAGCCCTTCAGCACTCCAACATTCTACTTCTTTTTCGCCTAGGCAGTGGAACTTCTGCCTAGGCGGTGATCTTCATTCACCGAAACCCTGTTTTTCACATTTACTTTACCGTTTCTCTACCGTTTTCATTTGCTTCTCGCCCTTTGACATCCTTTCACCTGTTCTATACTAAAACACACTAAAACACAATTAAATATAACTAAAATGCTTGAAAATGAACAAATCTGGTTTAGAAATAGATAGGTTTTTCACACCTATCAATACTCCCAAACTTAGAATTTTGCTAGTCCTCGAACAAAACACTAAGGCTAAACTAAACTAACTAACGAACTAATCAACTAAAAATGAAAAATTAAACTAACACGAAAGAAGTATATGCATGTAAATATAAAGTTCAATCGAAATGACCAATTTGTTCCTCCCTCAACATCCCTAAATCGGATCAAGTTCGGGAAGTAACCCACACCAAGTGATGTTCTAGAATTTCAATGATTAATATCAATAAAAACCATTCTAGATCCATTTGAAGTGTGTGTGTGAGAACTCAAATGTATAACTAGTCAAATACCGGATTCGATTATTCAATCGTTAAGCTCATAATTTAAACCATTGAAGAATTCAGGAAAACCATACGCTTAATTGGAGTCTACTATCCACTAATGTAGGCTCGGATATTCACAGAAATCAATAGGGCTTGGTTTGGCTTTGGAGAATGACCACGGGTATCACTGGAATAAAAATAGTAATTCGGTTTAATCGATCGATACCCGAGGTAAAATCGCTTGTCGCTATCCTCTCTCATGACCCCACATTTAAAGTACAATTCTGAATAAGAAATGAAAATCCTGGTATTCACTTGCCGAAAGAGAAGAAAATGAAAAAACTATATTTATTCATCATTTCATTTTTTTTTATTTTTTTTATTTTTTTTTAAATATTCCTAATTTAATTCGAATGATTACAGTTTTAGGAGAGTGCAAAAAGAAGTTAGAGAAACACACTTCCAAACTTATTCGAATTTATAAAATTTTAGGAATATGTAAAAAGAAATGATAGAAACACACCCCCAAACTTATTTAGGAGTGTGTAAAAAGAAATACTAAAATGACAAGTGAATATACTAATACCGAATCAATAAAAATTTATCAAAAACCCGACCGCTCACTTGATTTCACTCAATTTTTAAAATTAGGCTTAGCGACATTGGGTTAGGAAAAAATTAATTGAAAGGAGTATTTGAACATTTTCAGAAATTGATTACGTTATCGGCTTCGACAGGAGAAATAAGGAATGAAAATTTTCAGGTTAGCTACAACGGTTCAAGCAAAATATTGACGGCTTAAATCATGTCTCCGGAATTACCTTACCTAGGATTCCGCCTCAAGTTTTCCCCAAATCAAGTTCTAGTTTCCTCATTTTCTATCATGAGCCTAATATCGAATAATCAATGTCTAATAATTCAGATAATTTATACATTGAGTTTAAATGTCGTGCAATTTTCGGATCGAAATAATTTTTACCCAATCGACATGTTAAGCACACAAAACTTACATGGAAGGTATTACCCCCGACCTTAATATGCAATTTGGGGATAATTCTCATCATCGGGTCTTGGCCCAAATGAACTCACATCTAACATGCAAATACAACTTTATACATACACAAATCTAAACTAATTCTAACACTAACATACATAATTTAATCTAACACTAAACATGCAAAAACAAAAATTAAACTAACTAAACTAAAAATTTAAAACTAAAGCATTCATAATAAAATACATACATAAACTTAAATTTGTACATCAAAATTTTTTCATTCTGTTAAAAAAAATAGTAATTGTTCATCATTTTCTACGAAAAGTCAAAATGGATGAACATCCACTAAACTATCATCTAATCCATACAATCCAGGCCTGAACATGGTAGTGTTCCAACATCAGTGAACCCAATAAACATATAGCATGCTTGCACACAAAATGGGTTGAACACATACCTAGGGAATAAGACTTATTCCCTACTGTTCACCTGAAAACGAATCATCAACATCATCACTTTGAGAAGGAGAGTGTGGTCTCTGGAGTAGATGTGGCGGCACAGATGACATCGGAGGGTAATTGTCCATCTCAAGGCCAAGGCCCTCCCAAATCTTCCGTTAGACTCGATCTTGTTGCCTCGAAAATTGGTCCAGGAAAGAAGCTATCTCATATTGGTTCTGGAGAACGGTCTGAAGCTTGTTATTAATCCTCTCTTGGGAGGTTTCATCTCGACTTCCAAAAGGTCCAGCCGTCTCGTCTGCTTGCTCTTCCCCTTCCTCAGGCTCAGGCTCGGGTGCCTCTTGCGCCCCAGTATTCTACAACCGGTTTATCGGTGATAGAGTAAGTGGAGTGATAGGGTTACACTGGCTTCCCCCAGATACAGTCACATCAGCTAATCTAAAAATATGGGTCAATAGTGAAGAAAACGGGAGCCCACCTTTTACCGTCTTCATAGCATGAATGATCGATGAATAGATCAGAAATCCAACGTTGATTGGTTATCCGGTCTGAATTTTATAGATAAAAAAGGCCCTGTCATTTGAGACGTCTGACAGATGTGATGTCGGTAGGAGGCTTCCACAGATGAAGTGGTGCCAGATTTTTGAAACTGGCTTGAGGCAACTCACCGAAAAGGTAGCGACGTTCGGCCCTTGGTGTTTCCACTTTACTTTTCCAGATGTGGTCTTTTGGATGACCCTATGTAAAGTAGGGTCTTGGCTTTTAAGGGACTCTAGTGCCGATAGTCCAAAGAGATGGTTGATGAAGTCGGGGCTGAAGATGATTGGTTGATTCTAAACCCTTGCTAGGTCATCAATGGCCTCTGTAGCAATAACATAAAACTCTTTGACCAAAGCAATCTCGCCTGGGGGTGGCGATTTGCAGAATTGCTCCCAGTGGCGGCTTCGAATTTCATTTTGAAATTCCACCGGGAGATCTTCAGTCGGACCGAAACCTCGTTGACGTATGCAGGCATGATATTTTTCGTGTTCTTTAAAGTGCTCCGCCACTTGTTTTGACACAAAGCGGGTGGCATCGTAGTCAACATCGGTCGGCACCCTAGGGTTTGAACTCGACCCTTCTCCTCTGGCTCTCTTCTTTGCTGCTCTTTTCGGCATTTCCTACAACCAAAATCACAAAAACCCAATACAACCTCATCATATATGAACAATTGAAAAACATAAACCTCCCTTATCACTTTTTCAAGAACACATACATCCTAAAATGAACACCCATTTGAATTTTTCAAACAAATTTCACAAATGTGACATCCTATATTAGTTCACACACTCAACCAATCCAAGTAAACATGTTTATCACCAAGAATCAAACCAAAAACCCATTGAACTTTGAAATCATAAGGGGTTTTGGGCAAAATTTCAAAATCCATTGATTTCTTTGATATAATCATGTAAACCAACCAATAATTTCAACAACTAGACTAAATGTAATGAAAAAGAAACTTACTTGTTGAGAATTAATTGTCAAATCAAAAGAGAATGAAGAAATCGCACCTTTCACGCAAAACCCTAAATTTTTGGAAATAGGGGTGGAGATCCGATTCTTGGAGGTTGAATCGTGATGGAAATGACTACTTTCTGTAATGGACGGATGATTGTTGAGGATTAAAACGGTTTGGGAGTGAGGTTTTAGAGAGAAGGTGGAGGATTTGGGGAGGGAACCTTGCGTTTTTAATTTTTGAACGAACGGGCTGTTTTTAATAGCAGAAGGTCCACCGCTTAGGCGGTGGATTCACCGCTTAAGTGGTGGAACTCTTTTCTTTAAAACTAAACCTTCTGACGAAATTCCGCTTAGGCGGTGGTTTTTCCGCCTAAGCGAAATTACGCCAATGTGAAAATATTTTGTTTTGCTGCTAATCTGCCTAGGCGGTAGTTTATCCGCCTAAGCGGTGGAGCTTATTTTGAAAATTTGGTACATCCTGTATTTTTACCGCTTAAGCGGTGGGCTATTTTCACCCACTTCTGTATTTTTACCGCCTAAGCGGTGGGTGATAGGTGTGAAAAATCTATCTATTTCTAAACCGGATTTGTTAGTTCTCAAGCATTTTAGTTATATTTAATTTTGTTTTAGTGTGTTTCAGTGTAGAACAGGGAAAGGACCTAAAAGGGCGAGAAACGAGTGAAAACGGTAGAGAAACGGTGAACAAAATGTGCAAAACAGGGTTTCGGTGAATGAAGACCACCGCCTAAGCTGAAATTCCACTGCTTAGGCGGAAAAGAGGCAGAATGTTGGAGTACTGAAGGGTTGAACCACCGCCTAGGCGAGAAAACCACCGCCTTGGCGAGAAAACAACATAATATCTTGCCAGCAGCCACCGCCTAAGCGTAAAAATCACCGCTTAGGCGGTGACACTCTGCACAGAAATATTTTTTTTCAGATATTTTGAAGATATTTCCAAACCCTTGCCTATAAAACCCTTTTCTCCACCAAACCAAAAGACTCTCTTGGAGGTTAGAACCCCTTAGACATGAGAGGAGGCTCCGGTTGATAACTAGAGAGTTCTCCTTCCAACTTAGTTAGGATTAGGAAGTAGATTAGATTAGTTTAGGAAGTGTTCTTGGCCAATCCTTGAAGAGCGAAAAGAGGAAGCTCGGGAGGATCGTTCTTTGGCGAAAGTGAAATACTCCACTTTGAGATTTGGCTTTTCTTCTCTTGTTTTCTTCTTTGTATTTAATATTTATAGTTGGTAATGATGATCTCCTCTTGATTTATGTTGTATTGGCTAAGAACATGTTAGTGTAATTTAGAGATTAGTTAGGGAAAGGTAAAGTTGTGTAAATACTTGTTTGGTTTAATATGCGTTTCTTTAATGGTTGTTGTTTTAAGTCCGATTGTGTTTATCATTTGATGACTATCTCAATATTCTTGTAACGGTATTAGGATTGGACTTGAGAATCTAGGGTTTGACACTCGGGAGAGGTAACCCTGAATTCGGACTAGGGTAAGCACATCGTTACGACCTAACGACCCGGGAGGGCGTTAGTTAGTATGCAATCGATGATGTTGGGTCAAGACTCACGCGACCTAGAGTCGTTAAGACATTGAGGGGGACCTCGGCGTCGACTCGAAGTCATGTATTCTCTCGTCTTACACTGAGAAGAGGTGGCAGAGGAGCTTACGAACCGATATTGTAGGATACCTAAACTCTGTTATTGTTAACCGAACTAAATCCAATGTGTATTAAGTGAACAAAATAAATCCCTAATTAATCAACCTAGTTAGAATTAACCCACTAATTGTAGTTTAGCTTAGTTTAATTTCAATTCACGCTTTCCGTCGTCAGGATAACACGAGACTACGTCAATTGCGGTATTCAATTCAATTATTCACACTTTTCTCTGTGGGAATGATATCCAATCTTCAAAGATCTACTATATTAAAACTTTAGACCTCGTATACTTGTGAGCGTAAGTAGGCGTGCACGAAAAATGCCCCAACCAAGTTTTTGGCGCCGTTGCCGGGGATTAGAGTGAATTTTACTTGATTATTGTCAAATTTTGTTCCCGTCAACATATACTAAGTCTTTGGCATTGTTGACGTGGGATGAGTTTGAATTTAATTGAATATTGCAAAAGAAACGCAGTATCAGCTCAGAACTTAAGTTTTATATAGGAAAAGCAAAATTGATCGTTTCCTAGTCTGTCAACATACCAAGTCTTTGGCGTTGTAGACGTGAGATCAATGTGAATTCTAAGTTGATATTGCGACTAAGTGGTCAAGTGTTAATCCTGACATTTATTTTTGTTTTGTTTTTAATTTTTATTTTTGTTTCATTGTGTTAATGAGATCAAGCGGTGCGAGAAACGATGAAGATTGGAACTCTTAAATCTCAATCCCAAGATGGAGCTTGTTGAAAATGATAAGGACTGAGAGGAGACGCCGACTTCAAATCCATGATCTTGATCCGATTAAGCATTTGAGCCCAAATTCCTTGTCTATGGGGAATTTTGGTGAAAAATACTTAGTGACACAAAAGTCCAGCTGGGGACGGTAACTCAAGCTCTATTCTTTTGAAATGAAACTTAGAGTATCAAATTACCCGATTTTTGTTACTATTTATTTGATTATTTATTCTTTTTGGAAGCCGTCATGGCTTTGAAACGTGTTCGGCAGTGAATTTAGGAGTGTGGACGCTTGGGGAAGTATTCTAAATTTAAACACGTTGAACAAGCAAAGCGAAAACATAAAGGGTGGAGTCGTCTTTTGAAAATTTGAGAAAAACATTAAAGTGGGAGCTAAAGGCCCACCGCCCAAGCGGTTAACCACCGCTCAGGCGGTAAAAATATAGAGAAGGTGTTTTTCAGCAAAAAAGGCCCACTGCCCAAGCGGTAAACCACCGCTCAGGCGCTAAAAATACAGAGTAGGTGAAAACGGCCCACCGCCCAAGCAGCTAACCACCGCTCAGGCGGTAAAAATACAGGATGCACCAAATTTTCAAAATATGCTCCACCGCTTAGGTGAAAAAACCACCGCCTAGGCGGATTAACAACAGAACAAAACGTTTGCACACTGGTGTAATTTCGCTAAGGCGTAAAAACCACGGCCTAAGAGGAATTTCATTAGAAGGTTTGATTTTAAAGAAAAGAGTTCCACCGCTCAAGCGGTGAATCCACCGCCTAAGTGGTGGACCGTCTGCTGTTAAAAACAAGCCGTCGCCTAAAAATTAAAAACGCAAGTTCCCTCCCCAAATCCTCCACCTTCTCTCTACAACTTCACTCCCAAACCGTTCCAAATCTCTAAAATCATCCATCCATTACAAAACGTGGTCATTTCCATCACGATTCAACCTCCAAGAATCAGATTTCAACCCCCATTTCCGAGAATCAAGGGTTTCGCGTGAAAGGTGCGATTTCTTCCATTTCTTTTGATTTGACCATTATTTTTCAACAAGTAAGTTTCTTTTAAATTACATTTAGTTTAGTTGTTGAAATTATTGGTTTGTTTTCATGATTCTATCAAAGAAATCAATGGATTTTGAGATTTTGCCCAAAAACCTAAAACCCTAGTTTCGCGATTTCGATGTTTAATGGGTTTTTGGTTTGATTCTTGATGAAACGCATATTTAATTGGATTGGTTGAGTGTGTGGATTAATATAGCATCTCACATTTGTGAAAAATTGTTTGAATTTTTTTTTTCAAATAAGTATTCGTTTTGGGATGAATTTGTTCATGACAATGTGATTAGGGAAGTTTATCACGAAAAACACCGTGCTTGCATACGTCAACGGGGATTCAGTTCGATCGAGGAGCTCCCAGAGGAATTTCGGAATGAAATCCTAAGCCGCCACTGGGAGAAACTCTGCAAATCGCCACCCCCAGGAGAAATCGCTTTGGTCAAAGAGTTCTATGCAAATGCTACCGAGGCCATCGACGATCTAGCATGGGTTCGGAACCAACCTATTATCTTCAGCCCTGACTTCATAAATCATCTCTTCGAATTTTCGGCATCAGAGTTAATTGAAAGCCAGGAACCTTCTTTACAACGGGTCATCTAATATATCACATCTGGCCCGGTAAAGTGGAAACATCAGGGGCCGAACGTCGCTACATTTTCAGTGAGATGCCTCAAGCCGGTTTAAAAAATCTGGCACAACTTCATCTGTGGAAGCCTCCTGCCGACATCACATTTGTCAGACGTCTCGAAGGACAGGGCCTATTTGATCTATAAAATCCAGACTGGATAACCCATTAACGTTGGATTTCTGATCTATTCATCAATTCTTCATGCTTTGAAATCGATAAAGGGTGGGCTCCCGTTTCCGTCACTGTTGACCCATATATTAAGATTAGCTGATGTGACTGTATCCGGGGGAAACCAGTGTGAACCTATCTCTCCACTCACGCTGTCAGCGATAAATCGGTTGTGGAGGAATGGGGCACAAGAGGCACCCGAGCCTGAGCCGGAGGAAGGGGAAGAGCACCCAGACGATACGGCTGGACCCTCTGGAGCCCGAGCTGAAAACTCCCAAGAGAGGAAGCTTCAGATGGTCCTCCAGAATTAATACGAGATTACCTCTTTCCTGGACCAATTTTTGAGGCAACAAGATCGGGTCCAACGGAGGATTTGGGAGGGCCTTGGCCTTGAAATGAACGACTTCCCACCGATGCCATCTGTGCCACCACATCTACTCCAGAGACCACATTCTCCTTCTAAGAGTGATGATGTTGATGACTCGTCTTCAGGTGAACAGTAGGGAATAAATCTTATTCCCTAGGTATGTGTTCAACCCATTTTTTTGTGCAAGCATGCTATATGTTTATTGGGTTCGCTGCTATTGGAGCACTACCGTGTTCAGGCCTGAGTGGTATGGATCGGATGATAGCTTAGTGGATGTTCATCCATTTTGACTTTTTGTAGAAAAGGATGAATAGTTATTACTATTTTTGAACAAAATGAAAATTTTTGTTGTACAGACCTTTATTTATTTATGTATTATGAATGTTTTAAATTTTTAAATTTTTAGTTTAGTTTAGTTTAATGTTTGTTTTTGAATGTTTAGTGGTTAGATTAGTATGCATGTTAGCATTAGAATTAGTTTAATATTGTGTATGTATAAAGTTGTGTTTGTATGATTAGATGTAAGTTCATTTGGGCCAAAACCCGATGATGAGAATTATCCCCAAATTGCATATTGAGGTTGGGGGTAATACCTTCCTAGTGTGTTTTGTGTGCTTAACATGTCAATTGTGTAAAAATTATCTCGATCCGAAAATTGCACGACATTTGAACTCAATGAATAATTATCTAAACGATTAGACGTCGATCATTTGATATTAAGTTCATAATAGAAAAAGAGGAAACTAGAATTTGATTTGGGGAAAACTTGAGGCAGAATCATAGGTAAGGTAATTCCAGAGACATGATTTAGGCCGTCAATTTCTCGCTTGATCCGTTGTAGCTAACCTAAAAATATTCATTCCTTATTTCCCCTGTCGAAACCGATAACGTAATCAATTCTGAAAACGTTTCAAATACTCTTTTCATTTAGATTTTTCCTAAACCAAAGTCACTAAGCCTAATTTTCAAAATTGAGTGAAATCAAGTGAGCGGTAGGGTTTCGGACGAATTTTTATTGATTTGGTATTAGTATATTCACTTGTCACTTTTGTATTTCTTTTTGCACGCTCCTAAAATAAGTTTGGGGGTGTGTTTCTATCATTTCTTTTTACATATTCCTAAATTTTACAAGTTCGAATAAGTTTTGGAGTGTGTTTCTTTAACTTCTTTTTGCACTCTCCTAAAACTGTAATAATTCGAATTAATTTAGGGGTATGTTAAAAAAAAAAGAAAAAAAAAGTGAATATTATTTTCATTTTCTTCTCTTTCGACAAGTGAATACTAGGATCTTCGTTTCTTATTCAGAGTTGTATTCTAAGAATATGTAGGGTCATGAGAGAGGATAGCGACAGGCGATTTTACCTCGGGTATCAATCAATTAAGCCAATTTGCTATTTTTATTCCAATAATACCCATGGTTGTTCTCCAAAGCCAAACCAAGTCCTATTGATTTACGTGAATATCCGAGCCTACATTAGTAGATAGTAGACTCCAATCAAGCGTATGGTTTTCCTGAATCTTTCAACGGTTTAGATTATGAGCTTAACAATTGAATAATCGAATCCGGTATTTGACTAGTTATGCATTTGAGTTCTCACACACACACTGCAAATGGATCTAGAATAGTTTTTATTGATATTGATAGTTGAAATTCTAGAACACCACTTGGTGTGGGTTACTTCCCGAACTTGATCAGATTTAGGAATGTTGAGGGAGGAACAAATTGGTCATTTCGATTGAACTCTATATTTACGTGCATATACTTCTTTTATGTTAGTGTAATTTTTCATTTTTTTTGTTAGTTAGTTCGTTAGTTAGTTTAGTTTAGTGTTAGTGTTTGGCTCGAGGACTAGCCAAATTCTAAGTTTGGGGGTATTGATAGGTGTGAAAAACCTATCTATTTCTAAACTGGATTTGTTAGTTCTCAAGAATTTTAGTTATATTTAATTTTGTTTTAGTGTGTTTTAGTGTAGAACAGGGAAAGGACCTAAAAGGGCGAGAAACGAGTGAAAACGGTAGAGAAACGGTGAACAAAATTTGCAAAACAGGGTTTCGGTGAATGAAGACCACCGCCTAAGCGGAAGTTCCACCGCTTAGGCAGAAAAGAGGCAGAATGTTGGAGTGCTGAAGGGCTGAACCACCGCCTAGGCGAGAAAACCACCGCCTTGGCGAGAAAACAACATAATATCTTGCCAGCAGCTACCGCCTAAGCATAAAAACCACCGTTTAGGCGAAGTAACCGACAGAACTTAACCGACTTAAGTCCACCGCCTAAGCGGTGAACCACCGCTTAGGCGGTGACACTCTGCACAAAAATATCTGTTTTTAGATATTTTGAAGATATTTCCAAACCCTTGCCTTTAAAACCCTTTTCTCCACCAAACCAAAAGACTCTCTTGGAGGTTAGAACCCCTTAGACGTGAGAGGAGGCTCCGGTTGACAACTAGAGAGTTCTCCTTTCACCTTAGTTATGATTAGGAAGTAGATTAGATTATTTTAGGAAGTGTTCTTGGCCAATCCTTGAAGAGCCAAAAGAGGAAGCTCGGGAGAATAGTTCTTTGGCGAAAGTAGAATACTCCACTTTGAGATTTGGCTTTTCTTCCCTTGTTTTCATCTTTGTATTTAATATTTATAGTTGGTAATGATGATCTCCTTTTGATTTATGTTGTATTGGCTAAGAACATGTTGTGTAATTTAGAGATTAGTTAGGGAAATGTGAAGTTGTGTAAATACTCGTTTGGTTTAATATGCGTTTCTTTAACGGTTGTTGTTTTAAGTCCGATTGTGTTTATCATTTGATGACCATCTCAATATGCTTGTAACGGTATTAGGATTGGACTTGAGAATCTAGGGTTTGACACTCGGGAGAGGTAACCCTAGATTCGGACTAGGGTAAGCACATCGTTACGACCTAACGACCCGGGAGGGCATTAGTTAGTATGCAATCGATGATGTTGGGTCAAGACTCACGCGGCCTAGATTCGTTAAGACATTGAGGGGGACCTCGGCGTCGACTCGAAGTCATGTATTTCCTCGTCTTATACTCAGAAGAGGTGGCAGAGGAGCTTACGAACCGATATTGTCGAATACCTAAACTCTATTATTGTTAACCGAACTAAATCAAATGTGTATTAAGTAAACGAAATAAATCCCTAATTAATCAACCTAGTTAGAATTAACCCACTAATTGTAGTTTAGCTTAGTTTAATTTCAATTCACGCTTTCCGTCGTCAGGATAACACGAGACTACGTTAATTGAGGTATTCAATTCAATTATTCACACTTTTCTCTGTGGGAACGATATCCGATCTTCAAAGATCCACTATATTAAAACTTTAGACCTCGTATACTTGTGAGCGTAAGTAGGCGTGCACAAAAAACGCCCCTACCAGTGGGCATTTGTTTGCTGAAAAACACCATCTCTATATTTTTACCGCCTAAACGGTGGTTCACCGCTTGGGTGGTGGGCCTGAAGCTCCCACTTTCATGTTTTTCTCAAATTTTCAAAATACGGCTCCACCCCGTACATTTTTACTTCGCTTGTTCAACGTGTTTAAACTTAAAATACTTCTCCAAGTGTCCATACTCCTAAATCCACTTCCGAACACGTTCCGAAGCCATGCCGGTTGCCAAAAAGAATAAATAATCAAATAAATAGTAACAAAAATCGGGTAACTTGATACCCTAAGTTTCATTTCAAAAAAAAAAAAAATAGCGCTTGAGTTACCGTCCCCAGCTAGACTATCGTGTCACTAATTATTTTTCACCAAAATTCCCTACAGACAAGGAATTTGGGCTTAAATGCTTAGTCGGATCAAGATCATGGCTTGAAGTCAGTTTCTCCTCTCATTCCTTATCATTTGCAATAAGCTCAATCTCGGGATTGAGAATTAAGAATTCCAATCTTCTTCATCTTTTCTTGCACAGCTTAATCTCATGAACACAATAAAACAAAAATAAAAATTAAAAACAAAGCAAAAATAAATGTCAAGATTAATACTCGACTACTTAGTCGCAATATCAACTTAGAATTCACACTAATCCCACGTCAACAATGCCAAAAACTTGGTGTGTTGACGGAACTAGAATACGATACATTTGCTTTTCTTATTTAAAACTTAATTTTTGAGCCGATACCGCATTTATTTTGCAATATTCAAATAAAGTTCAAACTATTCCCCGACAACGGCGCCAAAAACTTGGAAGCACGCGGAATACGCCGCTACTTACTCTCGCAAGTATACGAGGTCTAAAGTTTTAATATAGTGGATATTTGAAGATCGGATATCGTTCCCACAGAGAAAAGTGTGAATAATTGAATTGAATACAGCAATTGACGTAGTCTCGTGTTATCGTGACGACGGAAGACGTGAATTGAAATTAAACTAAGCTAAACTACAATTAGTGGGTTAATTCTAACTAGGTTGATTAATTAGGGATTGATTTTGTTCACTTAATACCCGTTTGATTTCATTCGGTTAACAATAACGGAGTTTAGGAATCCGACAATCTCGGTTCGTAAACTCCTCCGCCACTTCTTCTAAGTGTAAGACGAGAGAATACACTACTTCGTGTCGACGAAGAGGTACCCCTCAATGTCGTAATGAGTCTAGGCCACGTGAGTCTTGACCCAACGTCATCGATTGCACACTAACTAACGCCCTCCCGGGTCGTTAGGTCATAACGATGTGTTTACCCTAGTCCGAATCTAGGGTTACCTCTCTCGAGTGTCAAACCATAGATTCTAAAATCCAACCCTAATACCGTTACAAGAATATTAAGGTCGTCATCAAATGATAAACACAATCAGACTTAAAACAACAACCGTTAAAGAAATGTATATTGAACCAAACGAGTATTTACACAACTACACCTTTTCCTAACTAATCTCTAAATTACACTAATATGTTCTTAGCCAATAAAACATTAAATCAAGAGGAGATCATCATCATCAATAATAAACATTAAATACAAAGATAGAAACAAGGGAAGAAAAGCCAAATCTCAAAGTGGAGTAGTCCACTTTCGCCAAATAACAGTCCTCCCGAGCTTTCTCTTCTCCGTTGATGAACTTCCTCTTCTAGCTCTTCAAGGATTGGCCAAGAACACATCCTAAACTAATATAATCTACTTCCTAAATTACCTAAACCTAACTAAGGTGTAAGGAGAGCTCTCAAAATGTCAACCGGAGCCTCCTCTCACGTCTCTCTCTATTTTTAAGGTTTGGTGGAGAAAAGGGTTAAATAGGTAAGGTTTGGAAATATCTTCAAAATATCTGAAAACAGATATTTCTGTGCAGAGTGTCACCGCCTAAGCGGTGGTTCATCGCTTAGGCAGTGGATTTAAGTCGGTTAAGTTCTGTCAGTAACTTCGCCTAAGCGGTGGTTTCTCCACTTAGGCGGTGCATGTTAGCATATCATTCTGATCTTTTCTCGCCTAGGCGGTGGTTTTCTCGCCTAGGCGGTGGTTCAGCCCTTTAGCACTCCAATATTTTGCCTCTTTTCCGCCTAGGCGGTGGAACTTCTGCCTAGGCGGTGATCTTCATTCACCGAAACCCTGTTTTGCACATTTACTTCACCGTTTCTCTACCGTTTTCATTTGTTTCTTGCCCTTTGACGTCCTTTCACCTGTTCTACACTAAAACACACTAAAACACAATTAAATATAACTAAAATGCTTGAAAACTAATAAATCCGGTTTAGAAATAGATAGATTTTTCACAGCTATCACCCACGCCGGAGCAACGACGACGATCCGAACCCACCATCCCGAGCCTTCTCCTCTCTCTCTCGGTTTTCTGATTTCTTCTTTTGAGGTGCTTCGATAATGAATTACATGCATGTACATTTATATATGCATGATAATAGTAGATGGGTTTTGATCTCTTCACGCCACGTCGCCTACTTCCCGATTCTCCTATCTCCGGCGGATTTTCACGGCACACAGCATACGCGCACATATGGTTTCTTATATTTATATATATTAAATCATTTTGTCTAATTGCTATTTTCTCCCCTTATTTTTTTAAAATCTTCATTTTAATCAATTCAGCTTTTACAAGTTTCAAAAATTATAGTTTCACCCTTAATATGTTATTTTTTTTTTATTTTTTTATTTTTTTTTTAATTTTCAATTTGAATCTCAAGTTTAAATTTAATGATTCTAAATTTCCAATTTTTGCCCCTAAACTTTTGATTTGAATTTTTAATTAACAAAAATTTACCCTGAATTTTCCCAATTCTCTAGAATGTAATTAAAATGACGTACGTGCTAAATCGGGGTCTTACAGTATATACAATAACAAACAAGCTAAACATGCTCAAACAAACTATCAAGGTTAAGAAATAAAGAAAGAAATGAAGGAACTTAGCCATTATCTGAAGATCCGATAGTAAAACCACTCTGAGAGCATTTCTCCTTCTTCGCTCGGTGTTCTTCTTCTTTGGTTTGGTTGAGCTCTCCCCAAAAACCTCTCAAGATTTCTATCTATCCTCTAATGAGCTCTTATTCTAAAAATGAGAGAGGGAGGAAGGATATGGGAACAAAAAATATCTAAAAATATCTAAAAAATACACTTTATAGGTGCAGGGTTTACCGCAGCAGTGGTGGGCATGTCGGCAGTGGTCACCGCTGCAATAGTGGCTTGATCACTGCAGCGGTGGTTCATCAGAATGAAATATGACCATCTTGTTGTTTCATTGCTGCAGCGGTGGGCTGCAGTTGTAGGGTTGGCCTTTTTGCTCAAATTTTCACCGGTTTTCCATCGCCGTTATACCAATTAGCTTGATTTTCAACCATTTTTGCTCTTTTTTTTTATCCCAAACACCTGATTTATACAAAAACACATAAAAATATATTAAAACATATTAAAACGCTATAAAAATACTTGAAAACTATCAAAACTGGTTTAGAAATAAATAGATAAATTACACCTATGAAATATCTCCAAACTTAGAATTTTGCTAGTCCTCAAGTAAAACACCCACAAAATAAAAGAAACTACAACTAATAATTATGAAATTTAAATACTAAAAATGAAAAATACTAAAAAACAATAATGTGCAAGTTTTGAATTTCATCTAACCGGGCAAACGGTTTTCCATCATCGACCCCCAATCCTATCAAGTTCAAGAATAAAACACACTATGGGGTGTTTTAGAATTTCAACATTCAATAATAGTAAGCGACATTCTAGATCCTGTCAAAGTGTGTGTGCAAAAACTCAATCATACAAATATCTATCGATCGAATTGGATTATACACTAATAAAAATCATGACTAAAACTAATAAGGTATAGGAAATACATATGCCTGACAGAGTTTCATTCTCCATTAATGTAGGCTAAGAAATTCAAAAAGATCAATAGGACTTGGTTCGGTTTGGAATATTTGACCAAGGGTATATCAGGAATAGAAAATAGGTTAATGTTATTAACTTAATGATACCCGAGACACATGCTTGGCACTCAATCACTCTTGAACCCCCAAAGATCAAGTTGAAACAACCCTGAACATATATTTGAAAACGTAGTACTCACTTGTCAAGACAAAACAAAATATATATATATATATATATATATTTTAAAAAACTCACCCCCAAACTTATTTGATTTATTATAATTTGACAGGTGTGGAAATACGATAAAAAAATGACAAGCGAATACTCGAATACCGAACCATTCAATAGTTCGCCCAAAATCCAACCGATCACTTCAACTAGCATAAAAACATACTAACTTGATTTCACTCAAATTGTGCCTTATGTTTAGCGATATAGGTTTGGAAAGAGGTTTTATCAGCCAGGGTATTTGTTATGTGTTCAGAATTGAAACGGTTTTTTCGGCTTCGACAGGGTAACGAAGGATAAATATATAACATGGTAGGCTTAAAAGGCTCAAGCAATAAAAAATGAATGCCTAAATCATATCTCCTAAACTCTTCACCTAGGATTTCGCCTCAAATTTTCCCTAAATCAGGTTTTAGAATCCCTATTGTCATGAACTTGGCTAATGGATAATCGGCGTCAAATCAATTGGATAGTTATACATTAAGTTTATGTTCTTGTGCAATTAGGATTCACAATAACTTTTACTAAAACGAGATGCCAAGCACACAAAACACACATGAATGAGCATTACGCTCAACCTCAATAAACAACTAGGGGACAGACTCATCATCGGTTAATGGCTAGATAAAGTACAAAACTCAGCACACACACAACAAATACATAAACAAACTAAACCTAAACAAACATGCATACATTAAAAACAATACAACATAACTAACAACATAATAATATACTAAACATGCTAAACGTCACCCTTGAAATGGGCAATGTCCACAATGATCCATCAGTGATCCCAATGAAAGCATAAAGAATTATAATAAAGATGGGAGTTTAGAACAAGTACCTGGGAGGCGAGAGAATCTCGCCTCTGAATCAAGTCAGCAATGACGGATCTAATTTGTTTTTGACTTGGGTTACTTCCCAAGAAGCGTTTGGTTTAATGTCCTCGGCCTGACACAGAGAAGGGCTTGTCAAAGAGCGGCTTCCGCCCGTAGTATGTGTCATACAACATAATATACGGGTCTTGATTTTGTATGCCCTCAAGACTGGTAAGATTTGGCTCTGTTCGGCTCGATCTTTCAACTCTATTCTTCTCCAAATTTTGTGCTTGGGAGCTTGAATGTATTGAGCTAGAAACGGGGTTGGATAGGTGAGCCACATTGGATTCTCGTAGATGTGATCGTTTCGGATCGGGGGCGGCTTCACCAATTCGAATTCAAATGGTGAAAAATCACAACTATTAACATGTGATTCTTTATTTCCAATACATACTTCGGTTATCTCAATATTAGCATGATTGTCTTCGATCTCGCCCAAGTACTTTCTGTTTGCATTCGGTTCCTCACGGTGGCTTCCACATGATATGGCTTGTGTATCACCCAGTGCCACCGTGTCTGACTCGGCCTCAATATAGCAAATAAGTTGACCGATTTGTGTTTGAAGAGACGTTATGGTCGCATCAATTTCGACGTAGACCGTCTCAATATTGTCAAGACGATCCTCGTGCTTGTTAAGTTGATCATGTGTTTCCCTAAAAATAATTTGAGTTTTCCCCTTAACTGTAGCGAATATCTCTTCCAGGTTGGGGGAAGACTCCACATTTTGGTCCAGGGTGTTAATCCATGGCGCCGAAGTGTTGGAACAATCCCCCAAGCTTTGGTAACTTGGTGAATAATTCCAACTTTGGTAATAAAAACCCGCCAATTCCTCTAATGACCAAAGGGCTTCGTCCGCGATTAGGTCGTAGAAGGAGGTGGTACCGTTTCCTTCTTCTACCCACGTTCTAGTTGTAGCTTGTAACACGTCGAGGAAATTCATTACTTGACACTCCCTCAGGAACTGATGATTTGGAAACTGATTGAGCAACTTCTTGTATTGATCCCAAGCACAATAAAACGGCTCAGAATCTTATTGAAAGAAATGCAACAATACTTGTTGATCTAGCATCTTCAAGTACTCTGCATGAGAAATAAAAAATAAAACTACAAACAAAAATTATAAACAAAATAAATTCCTAAATTAAAATCAAGTTATTTACTCACAATAATAACAACAATTTAAAACACAATCCCCGGCAATGACGCCAAAAACTTGGGAGCACGTAAATACATCGCTACTTTTACCGCAAGTGTACAGATCAAGTTTTAGTATAGTTTGGAAGTGTTAGGGTTGTCGTATCCACAGGGATTGGTTGAGATTATCCTTGAGTACCACAATTATCATAACCTAACTTTATTTAGGCGATAAAAATATGTTTTGTTTATATTATAAATACAAAACTAAAATACTAATTAATCTAATTACACTATTTATAATATATTGAGACGTTTGGGGGAATGAATTGTCTAGGGATTAACTTAATTTATTTAAATGTGTTTGGTTTCATTTAGTTAACAATAATAGTATTCGACCTATCCAACAATCTCAGTATCGTAAACTCATTTACTCCCTCTCCTGAGTGTAAAGTGAATGAATATGTGACTTCGCGTTAACACCGAAGTCCTCCTCTTTTGATTTTTAGAACATATACTCACATGAGTCTTGCCCCAACGTCATGGATTGCACACTTTCTAACTCCCTCCTAGGTTATTAGATCGTCGTGTTGTGTTTAAACCCTAATTCGAATTTGGGGTTACCTCTCCCGAGTGTCAAAACCCAATTTCTCAATATATATTAACAAACATATAATGGAAATACAAGAATGGTAAACACAATCAAATAGCGAAGAACAACTGTTAAAGAAACACAATTCAAACGAAAGATATTTTCATAAATTATATTAATCCCATAGATAATCCATGTTTAGCCAATGACCATAACCGTATATACAATAACAAACAAGATAAACATGCTTAAACAAACTACCAAAGTTAATAAATAAAGAAATAAATGAAGGAACTTAGCTATTATCCAAAGATCCGACGGTAAAACCACTCTGAGAGCATTTCTCATTCTTCGCTCGGTGTTCTTCTTCTTTGGTTTGGTTGAGTTCTCCCCAAAAACCTCTCAAGACTCCTATGTATCCTCTAATGAGCTCTTATTCTAAAAATGAGAGAGGGATAAAGGATATGGGAACACAAAATATCTAAAAAATGCACTTTACAGGTACAAGGTTCACCACCGCAGCGGTGGGCATGTCGGCAGTGGTTACTACTGTAGTGGTGGCTTGATCGCTGCAGTGGTGGTTCATCAGAATGAAATTTGTCTATCCTGTTGTTTTACCATTGTAGCGGTGGGCTGCAGTTGCAGGGTTGGCCTTTTTGCTCAATTTTTCACCGTTCTTCCACTGCTGTTCCACCGATTAGATTGATTTTCAATCATTTTAGCTTATTTTTGTCCCAAACACTTGATTTATACAAAAACACATGAAAACGTATTAAAACATATCAAAACGCTATAAAAATACTTGAAAACTATCAAAATTATCTTGGAAATAAATAGATAAATTACACCTATCAGTTATGCTTTATTGAATATTTGATATGTTTTTATAATATTCTTCATGATTATGTTTTAACAAGTTAAAAAACCCATCATCGGATTTAAGGGGAGTGCGGTTACATTCTAATTTTGACGAAAACATCAAAGTTAATTGTCATCATAAAAAAGGGGGAGATTGTTGATCCCAAGATTTTGATGGACAATTAAATGTTGATGTTTTTGTGGAATTAATGAGTTTATTGAATATTTCAGTGTTAAAGTTCCATTAATGATATTATCATGAAGAAATTGTTAAGGATGCTAAGGATGCAAAGAGACAGACAAAGAAGGGGATATTAAGAGATTGAAGATTCTAAAGAATCTAGATGAAAATAACTCAGACTAATTTTTACTCTTAATGTATCCCGATTAAGATCACACATGACAGAAAAATGAATTTATATTTATGTGTGTTTTTATTAGGATCCTAATTAGTTAACATATTTGCTCCAATGAGAAATTGAAGAAGAAATATTGACCTAAGAAAGATTAGTGTTTAAAATTGATTAATAGTGTCAATTTAGTTAACCGAGGAAAGAAATCGGTTAAAAGGTCAGAAACGTCGAAGATTGAAGTTGAAATGAACTAAGGTAAAGATGTTCCAACACTGATCGGTTAACTGACTAAGTAGGATCAGTTAACCGATGGGCGTAGACTAGAAAATGGAGTAATCTTTGCATCGATTTATCAAACGACCAAGAGAGATTGGTCAACCGATAACCAAGAAGTGAACTCTCTAAATCGATCGGTCAGCCGACCATCGATGATCGGTCAATCGACCAAGGCCAAAAAATGGTCTGGAGAGCATCCTTAATTGATTGGTCAACCGACCCTTGGGAGATCAGTCAACCGACCTTGTTTGAGAAATAGCTTGGGCTACAACCTGAATCGATTGGTCGACTGATGGGTCATTGGTCAGTCAACTGACCTGGCAGTTTCAGGATTGGAGGATTTTGAGGATTTGATCTAAAAATAGCATTTAACTAGCCATTTTGGCTGAATTTTTGGAGACATCTTAGGGATTTGAACTTATGATATATATATAATCCTTATTTAATTTTCCCTATAGATATAGTACTCTTATCTTAAGTGTTTCTCAAATTGGTATATTAAATACTTCTTATCTTGTTTTATTTGAGATTGAGAAATATTTGGAGGACTAAATTCAATATTTTAAAAGCTAAAATTAACTGAATTGAACTAGGATTAAGTTATATTAATATATGGGGTCTATATGAGTATTTAAATGTCATATATTGTGGGAACTAGCCGTTAGAGGGCTTGTTTCAAATCTATTTAAATAGACTTGCGTTTTTCACTTTTGGAGATATCAATCTATTAAGAACAAATCAGTTCCTGAGCTTTCTGAGAGTTTTTATTATGAAAATATACTGAGAGTTTATTGTGAGATTATTTTTGAGAAAAGTGCTGAGAATTTTGCGATAATCGATCTAAGTTTTAATTGCGATTCGGTTTTTATTGTTTCCGTGGTATCCTGGTGAGATCTTTCCAAGCTACTGTCGATATTTTGAGTTATTATTATTAGCTTGGATTTCAGATTTGTCTGAAATCGTTTTCAAACTTTGAAGTGCATAAAATTATTTTAAAAACAATTTCTGTGTTAATCCGATTACGTGCTTATTTATGTGCTACCCATATATTTTATAATCAGATTTTAAATTTCTCAACTAAAATTCTATCACTAGTAAATTAGGAACATTAATTGAGTTTAAATTAATTTGAGGTGGTAGAAGCTCTGAATGGGAAAAGACTTATCAATTTATTATAATTGGTGAGTTGTGTGCAGATTAGATATTGTTGGGAATATCTAATTAGGAGTATCTTGGTTTTAATCTCTTCCAGTAAAGGGATTGAGGTTTGATGTTTACCTAAGTTATAAAAAGGTGAAGTTACTCTTTTCCGTAAAAAAAGATAGTTGTTAATTCTTCCTGAATAAAATTAGTTTGTGTGACTTTGTAACGGTTCCATCCTTACCGGTGAAATTGATACTTGGAGTGGTTTTTTGTGAGGTTTAATTCTTAGCCTAAGTATTAAAGTATTAGGTTAATCTATTGCTTGTTAAAAAAGTAGAGGTTGTTCCTTAACCTGTGATTTTTTTTTTTTTTTTTTTATAAAGGTTGATTCTGAGCCTGTGAAAAGAATTATTGTGTAAAGGTTTGATTCCTACCTGGTAAATGAATCTTAGTGATTTAGTGGGTGCAACTCTTCGTAGGCTCGGAGGGTTGGATTAGCCAAGAGTAGCTTGGTAAAGCAGTATTGATAGGTGTAAATTACCTATCTATTTCCAATCCGAAAATTGTTAGTTTTTGAGTATGTTTAGCATGTTTTAATATATTTTGATGTGTTTTTATTCTTTTTTGTACTAAATCAGGTGTTTGAGGTGAAATGGGGTGCAAACAGATAAAAAACGATCACATCGGATCAAAGACGGTGGAAGAATGGTGGAAAAATGACAAAGAAGCTAAAATTTAGAACCTGCAGCCATCGCTGCGGCGGTCAAAGTACAGAGGCAAGCCTAAACTTACTGCAGTTTCATCGCCTAGGCGGCGAAACCATCGCCTAGGCCGTCAGAATGCAGAGGGTGAAATTATTTTGCTGAACGTCCACCACCTAGGTGATCAATGAACCGACTTATTCACCGCCTAAGCGGTGAATCCCATCGCCTAGGCGATCACCTCTACACAGATTTAGATATTTTGTCAGATATTTTCCATATAAATATCCCCTTCCTCTTCTCAACTCCGGGAATTAGAGCTCAAATAGACTTAGTATATTTTAGAGAGTGGTTTTGGGAGTGCTCATTCAAATCCTAAGGAGAAGATTATGTTTCCATAAAGGAAGAGCAATCTCGAAATATTTTTAGCGATAAATCTTCGGACTAGGCTAAGTTTCTCTCATTCTTTCTTTTATTTCTTAACTTAGGATTTTTGTTTGAGTATGTTTAGCTTAGTTTTCATTGTATAACCAGCTATGGCCATGAGCTAAACGAGTTTTTGTTAGGGATTAATGGAATTTATGAAAATGTTGTTTTGTTGAGTTTGTGTTTCCTTTGCAGATGTTCTTCGTTATTTTGATTGTGTATGCCATATTGTTTATTTATCATGCTTAGAATAATGTTATGAGGAGTTTGACAAATCCTGGATTTGGACTAGAATAAACAAACGCCACGATCCAATAACCTGGTCGGGGTTAGGATTGTGGACAATCGATGACGTTGGGGGCAAGACTCACGTGATCTAGGGTCGTTAAGACATTAAGGGGGACTTCTTCATTGACTCAAAGTCATGTATTCCCCCGTCTTACACTCCGAAGAAGTGGCGGTGGAGTTTTAGAACCGAGGTTGTCGATAGGGTAAACACAACACGACGATATAATGACCCGGTCGGGAGTTGAATTGTATACAATCAATGACGCTAGGCGAGACTCACGTGACCTAGGGTCGTTAAATGTTAAGGATGACTTATTCGTTAACTCAAAGTCATGTATTCCCCCATCTTACACTCGGGAGAGGTGGCGGTGGAGTTTATGAACTGAGATTGTTAGATTAGTCGAACGCCGTTAACGTAAACTAAAACGAGACCAAACATGTTTTTATAAACAAAAGTTAATCCCTAGGCAATACTTTCCCTAAACATCTCATAATAGTATTAGTATAGTTAATTTAATTAGATTAATTAACTTAGTATTAGTATTATTAATTTTAAAATTTCGCCTAGATAAAGTTAGATCATAATAAATGCGGTATTCAATAATAGTCAAAACCAATCCCTGTGGATACGATAACCCTAACTCTCCCGATCTATAATAAAACTTAACCTCGTATACTTATGAGTGAAAGTAGCAGCGTATTCACGCACTACCAATATATATCGTGGTGTGTTGTATTTTTACGTTATTTATTTTCTGTTGTTTGGGAGTGCACCTAAAACAAATTATACTTATCCGCTGCTATATAATGAGATAATAATTAATTGTTTAAATTTAAGAGTTGAAAAGATAATTTTTTTTTTTAATTTTATAACTACCTAATTTACCCCTCTATTGGGTAGATCACTGGGCCAACAATCCCACCTGGGACTATCGAAGAGGGCTAGAAAACTTCTCGTAGGAAGTTACCTCGGATAAAATGTTCCCCAGTCGGAGACCGAGGCTCGGCGATACTTATTTTTCAGGGAATATGACTTACAATTCTTAAATTTTCTCTAGCCCAAGCTGGGGTAAATCCTAATCAAGGAATCTCGACGAAGAAACTAAATATAATATACCCCAGCTCTCGCTGGGGTGAAGGAATAAATCCTGGGTGTCCGGGAAAATGTGACAGAACTCTTATGGGATGCCCATGTATCCCAAATCAAGTGTGTAATTTTTAATTATCGAATTGAGTCTTAAAAACCTCGTGGGTTGCTTATGTATTTTATTTTTAAAATCATGTCAAGTACTATTTTGAACAATAACCATTTCGTTTGATTGGATGACCGAAACCCACCTAGGTTGCCCAAGTATCCTAGTCTTCACCAGGAATTAGTTTGAATTATAGTTCGGGAACGATGATTATATTTTTCAATTGACGACCAAACCTGCAAAGGTTGCCTACGTATCCCTTTTTTCACGGGGAATTAGGTCGAAATGTAATTCAGCATTGAGATGTTTTTATTTACACAAACGATTGAACCCGTATGGGGTTGTCTACATATCCCGGTTTTTGCCAAGAATTAGGTCAAACGTAGTTACTCTTGTTTTATAATGATTTTACTCGTCAAGGCATCCCAATCTATGACCCAGGATAGAAACAAACATGGATTCCCATAGGAAAACAATAAACATGGTGAAATATGCCTCAATCTTTGACTGGGGTAGTGATGGGATAAGTTTTGTGAGGAATCTAATCCGACACTTCCTATCGTGAGACCAAGAATATAATCAGTGTAAAATACATGCCCCAGCTTACGGGTTGGTGAAGAGACTGATTAGCCACTATAAGAGAAACTAAGTTGGTTCGTCTCGTTGTTTTCAAAGGTGATGAAAAATGAATTTGAGATGAGTGTTGTGAATCCCTAAACACACTCGCCGGCGTATTATTGGGTGGCATCAGAAAATAATTTTTGTAAAAGGAAACCAATCCTAGGATTCACCTGTTGGTGTAATACCGGGCTATTTAATTTACCATTAAGCCACAGATAAAATCGGTGGAATGATTTACCTGTGGTGCCAAGGTTTGTAGATCAATTGTTGGAATTAGATGGTGAACGTCAACCTTCCTATTTGGTAATTTCTTCGAATAAGAAAATGTATTAAAACTTAATAAACATACTAAAAATCTAACAAGTTCGATTTAAAAATAGATAGGTAAATTACACCTATCAAATACCCCCAAACTTGGAATTTTGTTAGTCCTCGAGCAAAACACCCACAGAATATGAGAAAATATAACAACTAATTACGAAATTAAAAACTAAAAATAAAAAACACTAAAAAGAATAATGTACAAGTTTTGAATATTATCTACCGGCCAAACGATTTTTCCCTCATCGGCCCCCAATCCTATCGAGTTCAAGAATAAAACACACTATGTAGTGTTTTAGAATTTTAGCATTCGATGATAGTAAGCGCCATTCTAGATCCTAGTAAAGTGTGTCTGATACAACTCAAAATACAATTGTCCGTCGATCGGATTGGATTATCCATCAATAAAGCTCATGACTAAAACCAAAAAGGTATAGGGAATCCATAAGCCTGACTGGGTTCTATTCTCCACCAATGTAGGCTAAGAAATTCAAAACGATTAGTAGGACTTGGTTTGGTTTTGAAAAATGACCAAGCGTATATCGGAAATAGAAAATAGGCTAACGTCGTTAACTTGACGATACCTAAGGCACATGCTTGGCACTCTTACACTCGAACCCCCATAGATAAATTTGAAACAACCTTGAACATATATTTACGAATTTCGTACTCACTTGTCAAAAGAAACGAAAAATAAAACCGTATATATATGTGTTTTTGTAACAAACCATACCCCTAAACATATTCGATTATTACAATTTCACGAGTGTGGTTAAAATGAAAGAAAAAAAAATGTAAGTGAGTACTCGAATACCAAACCAATTTAAAAGTTTCCCTTAAATCCAACCGCCCACATCAAGTAGCATACACGAATGCTAACTTGATTCACTCAAATTTGTGCCTTCGGTTCAGCGATATAGGTTTGGAACGAATTCAATTGGCCATGGTATTAGTTAAGTGTTCAAAATTGAAACGTCTTTCCGGCTTTGACAGGATAACTAGGGATAAAACATATAACAAGGCAAGCTTCAAAGGCTCAAGCGATAAAATGAATGCCTAAATCATATCTCCTGAACTAGCTCGCCTCGAATTTTCCCCAATTCAAGTTCTAGAATCCCTATTGACATGAATTTGGGTGACGGATAATCATTTTCAAATCAATTGGATAGTTATACATTGAGTTTACGTGCTCATGCAAGTAGGATCTACAATACCTTTTACTAAAACGATACGTCAAGCACACAGAACATACACGAATGAGATTTATGCTCAACCTCAATAAATAATCAGGGGACAGGCTTATCATTGGGTAATGGCCCAGATGAATTCAAAACTCAGAACATAACTATAACTAACTTAAACAAACATGCACACAATAAAAATAATAAAACATAACGAACAATACTAACACATACTAAACATACTACACATCACCACCGAACTTAAAACGAGTAATGTCCACAACAACCCATCAGCGATCCCAATGAAAGCATAAAGCATGATAATGAGGACCGGGGTTTAGAACACGTACTTGGGAGGTGAGACAAAGTCGCCTCCGAATAAAGTCGGCGGAGATGGATCTAATTTATTTTTGCATTGGGTTGCCTCCCAAGAAGCACTTGATTTAAGGTCGTCAGCTTGACACAGCGAAGGGCTCGTCAAAGAGCGGCTTCCATCCATAGTATGTGTCAAACAACACCACATACGGGTCTTGATTCAGAACTTCCTCAAGACTGGTGAGATGTTGTAATGTATGGCTCGATCTTTCCACTCGATTCTTCTCAGGATTTTGTGCTTGAAGAGTTTGAATGTAGTGAGTTGGAAATGGAGTAGGATAGGTGAGCCATATCGGATTATCGTAGATGCGATCGTCTTGGATCGAGTGCGGCATCACCAACTAGAATTCAAATGGTGAAAACTCACAACAATTAATATATGAATCTCCATCGCCAATCCACACTTGGGTTCTCTCCCAATTAGCTTGATCATCTTCGATCTCACCCAAGTGTCTTTCATTTGCATTCGATTTCTCACGGTGGCTTTCACATTCGGGTGTTATTTGTGAATCTTTCAGTGCCACCGCGTCTGACTCGACCTCAATGTAAAAAATAAGATAACCGATTTGCATATGCAAAGACGTTACGATCGCATTGATTTCAGTTCAGACCGTCTCGATATTGTCAAGACGATCCTCGTTCTTATTGATCCGGTCATGTGTTTCCCTCCAAAATACTTGAGTCTCCCTAATAAAATCAGCGAATATTTCCTCTAGGGTGGGGAAAGACTCAACATATTTGTCCGGTGTGTCAATCCATGGCGCCGTGGTAGTGAAACTATCCCCCAAGCTTCGGTGACTTGGTGAATAATTCCAACAGTGATAATCATAGGCCGCCAGTTCCTTCAACGACCAAATGGCTTCATCCACGGTTAACTCGTAGAAAGAGAAGGTACCATTTCCTTCTTCCACCCATGTTCTGGTTGCGGCTGATAACTTGTCGAGGAAATTCAAGAGTTGACATTCCCTCGGGAACCCATGATTTCGAAACAGGAATAGCAGCTCGTTGATATGATCCCAAGCACAATAAAATGGCTTGGAATCTTGTTGAAAGAATTGCATAAGTACCTATTGATCTAACATCTCCAAGTTCCCTATAGGAAAAATAAAAATAGAACTACAAACAAAAAATTATACACAAAATAAATGCCTAAATTAAAATCAGGTCATTTATTCATAATATCAACAATAATCTAAAAAACAATCCTTGGCAATTGAGCCAAAAACTTGGTGGCTAGTTCATAAGTCGCCATTTTCACCGCAAGTGTACGGGTCAAGTTTTAGTATAGATGGGAAGGAGTTGGGGTTGTCATATCCATATGGATTGGTTGAGATTATTATTGAGTATCGTGATTGTCATAACCTAATTTTATCTAGGCAATAAAAAATGATTTATAAGTAATTAATACTAATACTAAGTTAATTAATCTAATTAAATTAATTATACTATACTACTAATATGAGATATTTAGGAGAAAAGATTATCTAGGGATTAACTTCATTTACTTCAATTTGTGTTCGATCTCATTTAGTTTACAATAACGATATTCGACCTATCCGACAATCTCTGTATCGTAAACTCACTTACCACCTTTCCCGAGTGTAAGATGAGTGAATATATGACTTCGCATCAATGAAGAAGTCTCCTTTAACGTATTAACGACACTAGGTCACATGAGTCTTGCCCCAACGTCATGAATTGCACACTTTCTAACTCCCTCCTGGGTTATTAGATCTTCGCGTTGTGTTTATCCTAGTCCGAATTCGAGGTTACTGCTCCCGAGTATCAAACCCCGATTTCTTACTATATCTAAACAAGCATATAAACATGACAAACTGATAAACACAATAGAATTAGTGAAAAATAACCGTTAAAGAAACACAACTCAAACAAACAACATTTTCATAAATATTATTAATCCCTAGACAAAATTCGTTTAGCTCATGGCTATAACTATTTATACAACAAAAATTAAGCTAAACGTGCTCAACAAACTATCGAAGTTAAGAAATTAAAGAGAGAAACGAAAGAAACTTAGCTGTTGTCTGAAGATTTGGCGCTAAAATCATTCAATGATCGCTTCTCCTTCTTTGCAACTTGTTCTTCTCATTTGGATTTGGTTGAGCACTCTCCAAAACACTCTCAAAATATTATAAACCCTAAGGGCTCTCTCTTGGACGAATGGAGAGGAGAGAAGAAGATATTGGGCTCAAAATATGTAAATAAATATCTAAAATGTGTGTAGAGTGACCACCGTGACGATGGTGGGTATGTCGGTTTGGTCACGATCTCGACAGTGGATGCGACGGTAGGTGTAGAGTCATTCTGTTGTTTCACCACCATGACGGTGGATCTCATTTCTGCAATGGTGGATTTTTAGTAAGATTAGACCCTTCTCTGCATCTTGACCGCCGCGGCGGTGGGCTGTAGGTTCTGAATTTGCCCTTTAGCTTATTTTCCCACCGTTCTTCCACCATTCTTGATCCGTTTTCATCCATTTTCACCCCACACACCTGATTTATACAAAAAGAATACAAAAATGTATTAAATCGTAATAAACATACTCAAAAACTAACAAGTTCGGTTTAGAAATAGATAGGTAAATTACACCTATCAGTAGTTGATAGGTGTGATCTACCTACAAATTTCGAAACCGGTTTTGTTAGTTTTAGAGTAATTTTTATATTTATTTTATTATATTTTAATTAGTTTTTATACTTTTTGTATAAATCAGGTGTGTGGGTCAAAAAGATAGGAAACTGCAGCGTAAACGATGAGATCGAACTAAGAACAGTGGAAAAACGAGCAAGGCGGCAATATTCTGAAAGAAGCTCACCGCTGTTGCGGCGATAATGCAGAGAATGACCAACTTCTGCTAGAAGCTCATTGCCTAGGCAATGAATATGCAGGATAGTCTTCCTAATCCACCGCCTTCTTTTCCACCGTGGCGGTGTCCTGTGCACAGTTTTGATATTTTTTAGGATATTTTACCTATTTAATCCATTCCTCCTCCCTCATTTTCAGTCTCTCTTATATGATACCACCTTTAGAACATATCTAGGGGTGGATTGAGGAGTTTTAAAGGAGGATTTCACATCCTGAGGTGGAGGAAGACGGTGAAGCAATTATTGAACGGTTCAAGCACCGAATCTTCAGATATAGGCTAAGTTCTTCGATTTCTTCCCTTATTTCTTTAACTTAGGAATTTGTGAGCATGTTTAGCTCGTTCTTATTTGTAAATGTGGTTATGGCCATTAGTTAAATGTGGATTGTAAAGGGATTAACAATATATTTATAAATACGTGTTTCAAATGATTTCGGTGTTGCGTTTATGTTTGTTCTTTGAAGTTTGATTGTGTTTATCGTATTGTTATGATTATTATGATTATATAGATATATCAAGAATACGGGGTTCGACACTTGGGAGAGGTAACCTCAGATTCGGACTAAAGTAAACATAACACCAATCGATGACGTTGGGGCAAGACTCACGTGATCTAGGGTCATTAAGACGTTGAGGGGGACTTGTTTGTTGACTCGAAGTTATGTATTCCCCCGTATTACACTCGAGAGAGGTGGTGGTGGAGTTTTAGAACTGAGATTATCGATAGGGTAAACACAACGCGACGATCTAATAACCTGGTCGGGAGTTGGATTGTGTACAATCAATGACGTTGGAGTGAGATTCACGTGACCTAGGGTCGTTAAGACATTGAGAGGGACTTCTTTGTTGACTTGAAGTCGTGTTATATCCCTCGTCTTACACTCAGGAGAGGTGGTGAGGGAGTTTATGAATTGAGATTGTCAAATAGGGTTAACACTGTAAACGTAAGTTAATCGAGATCGAACACGTATTTGTAAACCGAGTTAATCCCTAGACAATTCTTTTCCCTAAAACATATCATTATATTAGTATAGTTAATTTATGTTATATTACTATAGCTAATTTAGGTTATATTAGTATTAGTATTAATTAATTAAATACATTTGTTTTTCGCCTAGATAAAATTAGGTCATGACAATTGCGGTACTCGATAATAATGCGAACACCAATCCCTATGGATACGATACCCGATCTTAACAATCACACTATACTAAAACTTTGATCTTGTGCACTTGTGAGTAGTCAATACACGAGCGCGTAACAAACGCTCTCCATATAGTAGTGTAACAAACTTGTCTCGAAATCGACTATTTTTTTTTTTATCAAAATTCAAGTCTTCTACGGAGCACGATGATTTTATGGTCTACAGTGTTTTATTGAAGTCTGGTTACTAGATTTGAATAGGGTGTTGGGATTTGATGTGTTGTTGGTATGGTGGCGATATCATGGGGCTTTGATGTGTTGTTTTCCGTTGATCTAGTGGTGACATCGGACGTCTTTGGAACAAAATTGCTTGAAGGGTGACATTCTAAGTTTTTTGTTGCTTTTTCCCTTTGCTCTTATGCCATTTGTCCTTTCTACTTATCAATATTGAAATGTTAGTCATGAAAGAAAAACAATATCTAAACAATAAGAGATTATAGTTTCTAAACAATACTCATATAATCAAGGTATATTTCCATTTTTAGAAACACTTTCTTCCTTAGGAGTACAATCTTAGACTCGGTCACTTATCGAAGGTTTCAAAATTTCTTGCAACTTTTAACTTTTCTTCCTTCAAAACCCGAAGCAAACAAGATCACCAGTCGAATTCTTTGATTTCTTGACCCAAACATAGAATGGCGGACTCTAAACGAACCCAAAACTCCATGGATAAACGGCAAAATGGCTGAAATCCAGTGTCTCCTTACCTTTCACCATTTTCTTTATATATTTTTCATTTTAACCCTTAACGCCCTTTTGGGTTTTCACTATGACTGGTACAATATTTTTTTACTTCAATGCCCTTTTGGGTTTTCACTGGGTCAGTGGTTTTGTATCTTTCTACGATCCCTACTTTTTTTCCCCGGTGTCCCTTCGAGTTTTCACCACGTTCTCAGGTCTTACAAGTTTTTACCCTTTTTTGCTGTCACTTTTCTTTGGTCGTGAGTCTGGTTTTATATTTTTGTTTTTAGGGATAAAACTTCTTGACTATGTCAGAATTGATGGGATTTAGGAATTTTTCTCCATGAGCTTTAGCCATCCTCTGTCGATAACATTACCCATGACAAACAGCAGTGAGTCTCTTCTCATCTATTAGACATAGATGATTGAGTCTTTGTTATACCCATTCAACTTCGTCCAAATTGGCTTCTACTAGAATCCTAAGAGAGGGAATTTCTACCTCTATAGGGATTATGACTTTCATTTCATACATCAGTGAAAATGGAGTGGCTCTGGTCGAAATTCGAACTGATGTTTGATAAGATTTAAGGGCAAATCGGAGCATCTTGTCCCATTCCTTATGATTGTCTACCATCTTTCTCAGGATCTTCTTAATGTTCTTGTTAGCAGCCTCCACTACTCCATTCATCTTAGGACGGTAGGGTGCGGAATTCTTGTGCTCTACCTTAAATTGAGCATATATGGATTTCATCACACTTCCTTTGAGATTCTGGGTATTGTTAATGATTAAGACATGGGGTACTCTGTAGCGCGATAGGATATTCTCCTTAAAAAGCCGCATTACAGACTTTTGGGTGACATGAGTGAGTGAAATCACCTCTACCCATTTGGTGAAGTAGTCCATAGCTACTAGGATGAACCGGTATCTACTTGGTACCATCGGTATAATCGGACCAATGACATCCATTCTCCACATTAAAAAAGGACGCGGGGCCACTAAGTAGTGAAACTTTGTCAAAGAAAGGTGGATCTACTCACCATGCATTTGTCATTTCTTACATATTCGCACAAAGTTTATGCAGTCACTTTCCATGGTTAACCAAAAGTGGCCGATTTGTCGGATCTTATTTGCCAACATGAACCCATTCATGTGTGGTTCATAGACTCCACTATGAATCTCCTTTATCAGTTGTATCACTTCTCGGGACACATCTTAAGAGACCTAAATTAGGAGATCTCTTATATAGTGTGGTACCGCTGAGAAAAAATTGGCCTGCTAGCCTTCGCAAGGTTCTTCGGCTTAGGTTATTAGATTTTTGGGATACTCCCTTCCTTAAAAAACCTGTAGATGTCCACATACCAAGGTTCTTCTTCTTGTTCAACTTCAATTTGATTACAGTGAGATGGTTGATGATATACCTTAATTGTTATGGGAATTTTCTCATCCTCCTTCTTGATCACATATATCATGGATGCCAAAGTTGTGAGAGCATCAGCGAAATCATTCTTCAGCTTAGGTACATGGTCAAATTCAATCTTCGAAAAGGTTTCATAAAGATCTATTAGTTGATTGTTGTAGAGGACCAACTTGGCATCTTTTGTCGCTTACTTTTTGGTGATCTGATTTATGATTAGTTCTGAATTCCTGTATATTATCAACTCATTTACCTTTACGTTTGTGGCCAATTGTAGGCCTATTATGCAAGCTTCATATTCGACGGTGGTATTTATGTTGGTGAACTTTAACTTAGCTACTACTGAAAAGTGCTGACTTTGTGGAGAGATTAGGATGGCACCGATGCCGGGTCTTTTCAAGTTCTTAGCTCCGTTGAAATACATTTTTCAAGTTTGGTCATCCTTATTGCTGGTTAACAATGCAATAGGTTCATCCAGAAACTCAGTCTTTATGGATCCCTTGTCGGCCCTTGGATTATCAGCTAGTTCATCAGCAATAGCTTGCCTTTTAACTGTCTTCTGAGTTACATACACAATGTTAAACTCGGTAAGCAACATTTTCCACTTAGAAATTCTTTTGGTGAGTACAGGTTTCTCGAATATATACTTTAATAGGTCTATTCGAGTGAATAAATGTGTAGTAAAGTACAATACATAGTGACGTAACATCTGAGCAGTCCAGGCTAAAGCACAACATGTTCTTTCTAGTACCGAGTATTTTTTCTCGTATAAAGTGAACTTCTTACTGACATACTAAATAACTTGTTCCTTCTTACCCAAACTATCGTGCTGTCTCAACATTGCCCCGTGTAGAAGTTTCTAGGATAGTTAGGTATAAAAGTAGCGAACGCCCCTGTAGCGGTGACACTAAGACAGAAGGGATCATTAGGTAATCCTTGACTTTGTCAAAGGCGGCCTAACATTCCTTGTTCTATTTCCCATTGGACTTCTTCCTTAGCAGTTTGAAAATTGGCTCACAAATTGCAGTTAGCTACGAACTGAAGTAGGAGATGAAATTTACTCTCCCAAGAAAACCACAATTTTTTTTTTTTTTATTTCATTCTTTGTGCTTGCATTTAAATTATGATTTAGTCTTGGTAGGGTCAAAATCAATACCCCAGCGGTTAACCATGAATCTCAACAATTTCCCAAATATTACCTTGATCGCACATTTGGCCAGGTTAAGTTTCAACTAAAATTTTCGAAGGAGGTCTTATACTTATCCTCCTCATCGACAAGAATTTTGTTATACCCACATAATCCATCCACAAAGGATGAAATCCTGTACCTGGCAGTGTTGTCAAGGATGATGTGGATATTTGTCAATGGGAAGTTATCTTTTGGACTCGCCTCGTTAAGACCTCTATAAGCAACACAGACTCGAATATTTCTATATTTCCTAGGTATTGGAACTATATTTCTCAACCATTCACAATAAGTACAAACTTTGATGAGGCGGGCTTCGAATTGTTTCACGATTTCTTCTTTAACTTTCAAGTTGATCTCTAGTCACATCTTTCAGAGTTTCTATTTGATAGGTTTGATTCACTCTTTGATGGGAGTCTTGTGTGTCATGATATCGTTTGATAGTCCTACCAAGTCGTTGTAGGACAACGCGAAAATGTCCTGGTATTCGTTAATAGGGCATTGAGTCTTTTATTTCTTAACTACTTATTGACTTTCCAATCTTAATTTCTCTTCGACTTCCGGATCACCCAGGTTTACTATTTTAGTCTTGTCTTGGATCGAAATAGGTCATTCTTCGAATCGTTCTAAGGCTCTTATGACTTTTTTTGTAAGACCCTACCTTCGCATGTGCATATTTTTAATTGCATTTTAGAATAACTAGAAAATAATAGGGTCCAATGTGACATTTAAACTTTTAACTTAAAATTTTTAAGGAGTTATTATGATATTTAAAAATTTGTTTTAAAAATTTTGGTAGTTAAATGTTAATTTTAATTTTGACTTTTAAAAAGTTTATGAAATATTAACTTATTTAAAATATAATTTTAAAGAGTTTTGGGATGTAACTAATAATTTCTTTATTTTAAGTGGTGGTTAGGGTAAATATTTAAAATAATAATAATAATAATAATAATAATAATAATAATAAATAATAATAATAATAATATGTGGCAGCACATAGAAAATCCCCAATTTATAGTGGCAAAACAGGTGTAAATCATTAGAGCCATGTTGCCTTTGCATATTTTTACATAAAAAAATTGAAATCCAAATTGATCATTCACCGCCTTTCTTTCACCTAGATATATGTCTTTAATTTATTTCACTTATTTTCATTCTTTTTTACTCTATTTTTCTGTACACACTCTCTCTCTACCACCCTTTTTTTCCACACTCCAACTCTGCTCTAGGTAATTCTTTTTCTTTACATACTTCTTTTTGGATTTTTTTTTCTTGTAATGTGTAGGGGTGTATACACGCACGCGCGCGCGCGCACACACACACATATATATATATATATTAGATTTATAATTTTAAATAAAAACCTTTAATTTAGGAAATTTTTTATATTTAGTTAAATTCTTAATTTAGGCCATATCGTTGTTAGCTTCACAAGTGGGGTCAACCCCATCAGTATTTCAGTGGTAAAAGAAAAAGTTTATTAAAATTGATTATTTTATGATGTTAAACGGATTAAGTGAAAAATTTAATTGTGAAAAGTGATTTTTATTATTATACTTATATGTCATAATATGATCCTAATAGAAGGGCATGTCCTGCGGGCTGTTATTGGTCCTAACAGAAGGGCATATTCTGTTGGACGTTGTACTGTGACCTAACAGGAAGGCAAGTCCTACAGGTAATAGTTGTTGTTGTTGACAATGATGAGTATCATCACGATATGGTGGTTTATACAACGTGTTGACACCTACCATTGGAGATATTGAATGACCCTGACACTGATGGAAACATTATATTGCACAATTGTAGAGGTTATGATATTGTTATAACTCCCGATCGTGAGGTAAAACGATCCTATGGCTAGTAGGGAAGTATGTGTGTGGTATTTTATTATATATATCGAAGTAATTTTACCAGTTAATTTAAATGCATTTGTTTTATTGTGACAATGACTGTGGAATTTTATTTTGGCTTAGTGTGCAGTTATATTTATAATATGTCTTGAAAAACGGTGTTTGATAATTATGCTTGATGCATAAATTATTTTTATATTATGAAGATAGTACACTAATAAAATATTTTATCTCAGGTACCTTTGATAGAGACGGGTCCACTACTGGCACTAAGCTGAGTCAGAGGATGTAGTATATTTTATTTTGGTGGCTGTCAGGACAACTGTTGGGAGTGAGCCGTTAATTTTTTTTTTTTTTGTAGTTTTGTTATAATTGTTTTTTTTATAATTACTGAATATTTTGGGTTGGTAAAGTATCTATATTTTTTTTTGTGAAAATCCATATCAGTAAATAGTATATAGAAACATGTGGTTGGTCGGGTGACATCAAGTCGACATGACACTTGGCCTCAAACGTCAGGGCCTAGGGTAGGGTGTGATAGTTTTTGGTATCAGAACTTAGGTTATAGGTTCTATAGATGTGTCAAATTGTCTCGTCAGTAGTGGACCATAAGATAGGGTGTTGATAGGTTGGTTGGACACGTGAGTGGTTGTCCTAACCCGGTTTCCTAGGGTCGGACTATGATTTATCCTATAGAGAAATTCCTATCCTAAAACCGACTCGCCGAATTGTAAATTTACAACCTTTGTTAATTTTTGGTTCAAAGGCGATAATTCTTATACGACGGAAATTTCTTAATCTAAAAGTCACCATTTAAATCCAAATAATTCATTTAATAGCTAATCCGCAGATTTTTCATACACAACAACCTAATTAAAAGAGTCTCAAATTTGTAATTTAAAAACCAAGTTTTCATATTTCATCAAATCAGATTATCTCATCATAATTTTATAAAAATCGACTTCCCAACATTAAATCAAACCAGTTATATTCAACAGTTACATTTATAATATTCGATACCTTATTATTGAGAGAAATATTCTACAACAACTACGAAAATTAATATTACCATTTTCGCTAGTTACAATAATAAATAATAATTACAATTTTTACAATAGAAATTTCACAGAAGCTCTTCTCTCGTTACGTCCTAGTCAACCCTACAACCAAACACTGTGGGGTTGTGAGCTAACGCTCAGTAGAACTCCAACCCCTCTAATACGTGCATTTAATTTATATAACACATCAACCATGTAAGCATGCTCGTCATATAAATCTAACACATAACCCACATAAGCATGCTCGTCACATACTTTCCACATCGCCTAAATTATTTCATATAATTTTCAACAGATAAAATATCACAACAATATATCAAATAACTTTATAGTCACTTATGAGACAATTAAATACAATTAAATACATATATTAGGAGAGTTCGGAATTCTACCTCTCCCAGATTTTCCGCTGGCCACAATATTAGATTTTGGATTTTATTGGGGTAGTTTGTGAAAATTTTCCTTTTCTTCATTTTTCTTTCTTTTTCTTTTTTTCTTCTTCCTTTTTCTTTTTTTGTTTGTTTTTTCCCGTTTCTGCTTCCTACTTTTGCTTCAACCAGCCGCCGACCGTTTCTCACTTCTGCGGCCGATCGCTGCTCCTACCACGCTGTTGGAACATGTGTGAATTTTTTACTTGTAAAATAAATTTCAGTGCCACTAGTTACTAGTTTTCCCTCTATTGTTCCCTTGTCCCGCATTACTTGGGAATAAAACTCTAGATGAGGTTATAAGGGGATGAGTTGGATACTTGGGGTGTGCCCCAAATGGTACCCACATTTTGTGGAAGAAAGCTGAGTCACATTTTTATTGGTTTACCACATGCGCTCTGCCATCCAACCGGCCGACCTTGCCAAGCCCGTGTGTGAAGTGAGGTGGCTCTTATTATTGTTTGGACAAAAATTTATTAGATTATTTTAATAAAATAAAATATTATTTAATTATTTTATTAAATAATTCTTAATCACCCTACCACTAGTTGAGCTTATCACCATTTTTCCATCTTCCAACATTCAAATGCCAAAAGTTACTCCCATGCTTGATTTTATCCACTTTGGATTCCTCCCTCCACTTACCTCATGATATTATAAAATAAATTCCCACTACCTCTTGCCTCCTAAGTATCCATATAATATAGATCAAATACTTGGGAAGTAAGTAAAAACGGGTTTTTTGGCTCTCTGTCTTCAGAAACTCCAAGAGTTTTTTCTCTCTTTGTTTTCACTTGAGAAAATTGATTTTCACTTGAAACAAAAATTATTTCCGTTTCCGAGCAATGTAGTGTAGGGGGTGTTTGGTTTTAAGGACTTCTGCAAAGAAGGTCTTAGACAGAGGAGATTCTCTCTCTTCTCTATTCTCAAATCTCTCCTTCTTTTGAGGTTGAAGATCATGATTGCATGGGGTATTTATATGCATGAGAGTAGTGGATTAACTTAATCCCAAATACTGCCACGTTGATCCGAGCTCCTCTCAGTTTATGTTTGATCGTTTATCCCACCGTGTCTCTCTTTCTCTCTCTCTCTCTCTCTATATATATATATATATATATCGACCTACCGAACTATCTACACACACAGTAGATTGAAGTTATTTCTTATCTTCATATTATTATTATTTTATTTAAATCACATAAGCCCCCCCTCAATTTTGTTAATTTTTTAATTAAGCCCAACTTCTAATTTTTGAAATATTTCAAAATACGACTTAAATAAAAAGCAGGGTCTTACAGTGGTCGTTATTTTATTGGATTATATAGTACATTTGCATCATGAACTGTTGTTTGCATTGTTGGCTATTTTACTTATTAAATTTTATTTCAGATCATGAATATAGATTGAGGAAATTAGAGTAGTGAAAATTCGGGATCCTAAAGAAAAAAGGGTAGGGCGCGGGAAAGCCGGGATGTTGTCGAGCGAATTTTACAGGTGGCTGCGCAATTGACATAGTAGCAGACAAAGGTGATGGAGGGCAAAAGGGCCTAAACTAAAATAGCCAATCCTCGGCTGTGCTACTAAAAAGATTCAGGGAGTTGGACCCCCCAACTTTTACCGAAACTATGGGTCCTACTGATGCAGAAAATTGGTTGCAAAATATAGGGCACGTATTCGAGGCAATGGACATTACTGAGGATAGTTGAGTTTCTCTCGCCACCTTCCAGTTGAAAGGGGAAGCCGAACATTGATGGGAGAAAATGAAGAGGCTAATTTCAATTCTAGGTAAGGAGATCAATTGAATCAATTTGTCGTCGTATTTAATGAAAAGTATTTTCCTGAATCTTATCAGTTCGAGATGGAGGGGAATTTATATTACTGAAACAGGGAATGATGTTCGTTCTGCTGTATGAAATCAAATTTGATACATTGTCCTGATTCACTTCTGATTTGGTAAAGACTGGGGAAACGAGACGCACACGATTCCAAAGAGGGTTAGATTTGCAAATACATTCAAGACTGACTTCCAGGCAGATCAAAAGTTACGCGAAACTGGTGAACTTGGCAAAATTAATAGACAAAGATGTGAGGAAAGCTACCGACAATCATAAACAGTAGAAAAAGAGTAGATTCGATTCATCTAGCAAATATCTATATGGCACCTCTTGAGGATTTGGTCCTCGACCGCAACTCTCTCGGGCCTCGACAACTGATCAGTCAGCTAGGAGCTTAGGCCCACAACCATCATATTCTGGGTGACACCAGATTGTACTTGGATAGAGTTTGGGTAAGAAAGAGTAGGGTAAGGGCCAGATGTCTAGTCGAGCTGAGACAGTTGTATGTTATTAATGCGGTTCACTGGACCATTTCGTTAAAGATTGCCCCATAGCACACCCAATATGTTTCTGTTGTCACGAGTCGGGCCACATATCTCCATTTTTTTAGAAATTTATTGATACTCCTACCCTTCTGCAAGTAGTATAGGTAATGTTGGCCCTAGCGGTGTTTACGGGCGAGGTTGATGATCGGCCGGTAGACCCCTAACTCGGGGTTGTGTTTTTGCTACTACCCAACAGGATGCTCAGGCTACTGTAGATGTGGTTACAGGTATCGTGTCTTTATATGATAGAGATGCACGTATACTTATTGATCTCGATTCTACTAATTCATTTGTTTCGGTGACCTTTATGATGCATGTAGGAAAATTTCCTATTTCTCTGCCATATGGTATTATTATCACTACCCCTGTGGGCAAGTCAGTGTTGATTGATACTGTGTACAAAAATAGTTTACTTTGTATTAGTGATAAAGAATTGTTAGTGGATCTATTATCCCTAAGTATTCATGATTTTGATGTGATACTGGAAATGGATTAGATATCCGGCTATCATACCACAGTCGATTGTTTTTAAAAACGAAGTTACTTTTAGAATCCAAAGTGAGTAAGAGTTCATGTTTTCAGGGAATAAAATCATGACCCCAGTCAGTTTGATTTCAGTTCTAGAGGCCAAGAAATTATTAATGAAGGGATGTTGGTAGCGATTTTATTTTTCTATACACCGCAAGTGTATGGGTGAAGTTTTAATAGTATAGGGAGAGTAGAGTATTGTTGACCCAGTGATATACCCAAGAGAGAGGGTGATTGGGTAATTATAAAAATTTAAGCAAATTCTTATCTTTTAATACTTAAATTATCAAATAATTAATTTAATCCAAAATCAATAATTATTTTTATGAAGCAACGAATAAGTGTAATTAATTCTAGGTGTACACCCAAAAAACAAAAATAAAAATAATGTAAATCAAGGTAGCACACAAGGATATATCCTAGTTCACCAATCTACTCTTGGCTAATCCAGTCCTGTGAGCCCTACGAAAATTCGCACCCACTAAACCACTTGATCCCTTTAACATGTCGGAACCAAACATCTACACAATGATTCTTTTCACAAGCTCAGAATCAACTTTTACAATTCCCTTTTCACAAGCTAAGGAAGAACCATATATTTTTTCAAGCTAAAGACTAACCTAATTCTATTACAGGAGGAATCACCACCTAATCCTTTTCCCAGGCGCAGGAATAACCTTATCTTTTTTTAGGCTCAAGACTAACCTAATGTTTTCACAGGCTAAGGATCAAACCTCACAAACTCTCCAAGTATCCTTTTCATTGGTAAGGATGGAACTGCTACAATTTACTACAAACTAATTATATTCAAGAAGAATCAAGCCTATCTCTTTTCAAAGGAAAAAAATAACCTAACATTTTATACAATAGGTAAAGATTAAACCTCAATCTCTTTCCCGGAAGAGACTGAAACCCAAGCTACCCCTGACTAGATACTCCCAATAATATTTAATATGCACAAACTCACCAATTATAAAAATCGATAAGTTTCTTAACACCCGGAGCTTCTACCACCATAAATCAAAATAACTCAATTAATGTCCCAAATTTACTAGTGATAGAATTTTACATGAGGAAATAAAAATCTTATTATAAAAATAATGCGGGTAGCACAAAATTAAGCATGTAATTAGATGGTCACACAAATCGTTTTAAAAGAATTTTTATGCTTTTAAAGTTCAAAAAACAATTTCACAAGATCTTATATCCAAGAAAGTAGTAATAATATATAATCACAAAAAAGAACAAAAGTTTGGAACGATCTCACCAGTAAAACATCGAAAGATTGAAAACGAATCGTAAGACAACTTAGATTAGTGACGCCAAATTACTTAGCGCTTTAACTCAAGAACTTCAACCACAAAATGACCTCACAATAATCTCTAAATAAAATATCAGAGTGATAACTCTCAGAAATTTTAGGGAACATTAGTTCTTGATGGAAGTGAGATATTGATATGTGAAATCCGCAAGTCTATTTAAATTGATTTGAAACAAGCCCTATAACATCTAGTTTTCACATGTCATGACAATTGAATGCACATATAGACCTCATATATCAATACCATTTAATCCTAGTCAATTTCAATTAAATATGGATTTTAAATAATTTAATTTATTCCCCAAATTATTTCTCATTCTCAAATCGAAAAGATACGAAGTATTAAATAGACTAAATTGAAAAACACTTAAAATAAGTGTACCATATCTATAGGGATATTAAAATAAGTGAATCACATCTATAATATATCCAAATCCCTACAATATCTTGCTTAGATATCCCAAAAATGGCTAGTTAACAACTAGTTTTTGAATAGTTCCTCGAAATCCTCAAAATCTGAAACAACACAGTAGGTTGACCAACTATAGGTCGTTAATTTTTCTTTTTCAATTTGACATTGGAGCAAATAATTGAACTTAATTAGGATCCTATTATAAACACACATAAATATCAGTCATCTAATTTGTGTCATGTGTGACCCTAATTGGGATACATTAAGAGTATACATGAATTTGAGTTGTTTTCACCTAGATTTTTCAGAATCTTCAATATCTTAATGTTTGTCTCTGCATCCTTCATAATTTATTCATGATGTTATCTTTAATTGAAACTCTTTAAATTGAAATACTCAATAAACTCATTAGTTCTACCAAAAACATCAACACTTAATTGTTTATCAAAATCCTGAGATCAATAATCTCCCCCTTTTTTACGATAACAATTAACTTTGATGTTTTCTTAAAAATAATAATGTAACAACGCTCCCCCTATATCCGAGGATGGGTTGTTTAACTTGTTAAAGAACAATCATGAAGAATAATTTAAAAACTTATCAGATATTCAACAAAGCACAAAATATGATCGAACAATTAAGATATTCAATAAAGTAACATGATCATATCAGTAAAGTTCTCCCCTATATCAATGTAATGCTTAGGCAAATAAATCCTAAACATTAACTAACTCATTTGAAGCACAAACATAGTTTCTGCTTTATCAGTTAATTCAATTCAATAAACATCAAACACACTCTCCCCCTTTGTCATCTCAAAAAGTGGGAAAGAGAAACCGAAAATATAATACTAGGCATACAATCTCCCCCAATATAAATGTAAACTAGCTAATTCATGCTTAGGAGAAAAATGTAATCTTTAACACACTAGAACATGAAACATTCCCCAATAATAATTTATGAATTTGTCAATTATAAATCTAATGCATGCTACTATCATGGTTATGATCAATACTTAGAATTCAAACCATATAAATACAATATATATAATTCATTTATCATTTAAATAACCGCAATATTTCAAATAAATCAGGATATTATGCAATAATTCGAAGGCAACTTGAGAATATGTAAAACAACACAGGTCTTAGAAATTTTTACTAGTTCATTTAAATTTAATTTCTTACTCATGGCATAGTCTCCAGAAATCACATGACTTTTATCTTTACGTGTCATAGGCGTAAATTTTTCTTTATTACCTGTCATGTGTTGAGAACAATCACTTCCTAGGAACAATTTGTCTTTGCAAGTAGATGTTTGTTTGATAACCTGCAAGAAGCACCTCAAAGAGTTCCTAGGTGGTACCCAATCTAAGTGGGTCCGATCTTGTTAGTTGGGATAATTTTAATTCCTTTTGGAACCTAAACTTGTCTGTAGCTAGATACTTTAGAAAAACACTTACAAATAGTATGCCCTACAACATTACATTTAAAACATCTAACAAGATCCCTAGTTTCAGAAAAGAAATTTTGAAAGCATTTTTATTTAAGATTTTTCTGAAACCCAATACCGGCTTTATCAAAGATACCTCGTGAACTTTCTAAAAGTATTTTCAACGCCAGTGAATTTGAGAACTATTGAATATAAATCCAATACCTTGGATTTCAATTTAACGTTTTCAGATTCATAATCCATCACTTGCTTGTTTAATGTGTTAATTTTACTTTGAATGGCAATTTTTTTTTAACACTGATTTTTATAATCATACGTTAGTTCTTGATAAACATAAAATAAATCATCCAAATCTAAAGGGAAAGACCTAGAACATTTAGGTACCTCAACTCTAGTGGCCATCAAAGCAAGCATAGACGAATCATCACTGCTTAATTTTTTCGAGCTACTCGACTCCGAGTTATCCTAGGTGACTTTTGTTAACTTCTTCGTACTCTTATTCACCTTCTTTTTTTTCTTCTATTTTCTTATCTTTTTCCTTGTCTTTCTTTGGTTCAAGGCATTTGGTTTGGAAGTGACTGGTTTTGTGATAGTCGTAACATTCCACATTACTCATGTTGAAATTCTTCTTACCACGGAATGTACGCCGCGTCATCCTTCTGAAATTATTTGTGAGAAGTGCCACATCTTTTCTTGTTTACTATCAAGACTCATATCATCATTGTCATCCTCTTCCTCCTTTTTCTGAACCTTCAATGCCAAGGATTTCTTTTTAATGTTCCCGGTGTTATCCTCACATCCACGAATTGTCGTCTCATGCATCATTAGATTGCTAATAAGGTCATCGATTTCATACTTTGAAAGATCCTTTGCTTTTTCAATAATAATCATCTTCGGCTCCCACACTTTAGTTAAAGATCTCAAGGTCTTTTGAACTTTATCCTCCGTGGAGTATGGCTTTCCAAGTTCTTTCTAATAGTTGTAGATATTGTTGAATCGTGTGTACATCTCTTGAATCGATTCTACTTCACCCATTCTGAATAATTCAAATTGTCGGATTATGGCATTGATTTTTGACTGCTTTACTTGATTAGTTCTTTCGTGGGTAACCTACAATTTGTCCCATATCTCTTTCACTGATCCATAACTTGAGACCCTGGAATATTCGTTAGCATCTAAAGAACAAAACAAAATGTTAATGGATTGAGAATTTATAGAAAGCTTCTGTTTGTCAGAAGCGCTTAGCTGCTCTTTTTTCTTAGCAACTTCATTTTCCATGGGGACAAACAATCTATCCTTAGTTGCTAGCCACACGTTATAATTTGTGGCCTAAAGAAATACAATCATTATGCCCTTCCAAAATACATATTTTTCACATACAAACAAAGGTGGTCGGCACATAGACTGCTGGTAGCAGAATATTACATCGTAAGGATTTTCGTATCCACATGGATTGGATTAGATCTTCGCTAAGTACTACGATTGTCATAACCTAACTTTATCTAGGTGACTCAAATTTAGGGTTTTTTTTGTAATAATTATCAACTAAACTAAATTAATTATTAAACTATAATACTACTATGACGTTCATGGAAAAATATTGTCGAGGGATTAACTTTGTTCACTTAGCCGTGTTCGATTCAATCTAGTTTACATTAACGACATTCACACTATCTGACAATCTAGGTTTCGAAATCTCACTCACTACCTCTCCCGAGTGTAAAGTGAATGAATATGTGATTTTACGTCAACGCCGAAATCTCCATATAGCATCTATTTGACACTAATCACATGATTTTTTCCCCAACCTCACGGATTGCATACTTTCTAATACTCTCCCGAGTCATTAGATCGTTGTATTTAAACCCTAGTCCGAATTCGAGATTACCTCTCCCGGGTGTCAAACCCTGTATTCTCAAACCAACCAATATATCATAACAAGCATATAATGGAAGTAATAAAATGGTAAACACAATTGGATGAAGATAAACAACCGTTAACAAAACATCGATTTATTCAAAGCATGTTTTCATGAAATACATCAACCCCTAAACAATATATGTTTAACTACATATGGCCATAACCCAAGATTCAATAATATACAAGCTAAACATGAACAAAACTACCAACCAAACTAATAAATAAAGAGAGAAATAAAGGAGACTAGCCGTTATTTGAAGAACGTCCGCTTAAATCGCTCCGAGATTGTTTCCTCTTATTGAATTTGTGATCTCATCTTGGTTGATATGTCTTGGAACTCCAAATACACTCCCAAAAACGTCCTAAGGGTATTGGGAAAAGAGTTAATCAAGTAGGGGTCCAAAATATCTCAAAAATATCAAGAAATATCTAAGCCACCTGGTACCGGACCACTGCAGTAGTGGGAATCTGCAGCAGTGGAAAGTTAGTAGGTTCACTGACTCTTCACCCTGTAACGTTATCATACGAACTCCAATTGAGGTGATTCAAACACCTGTTGAAATATAAGACATATATCTACAACTTCCATGTTTTGAATTTTTCTAAAATAGAATTGCAGCATATCCAAAATTGGCCTTGACGTTACTGTATCTGAATCAGCTTTGCACCTTTTCACCCATTTATTCAAAAACCTATAAAACAATACAATCACACATTAAACTAACAAAAATGTTTAAAAATACATAAATATTTGAATATAAAAGTACTTGATTTATTAGTAAATAAGTCACTCATCAACTGCACCTCACCTAGTTTGCCTATTGGGTGCGCCAAGTGATCTTTGTTAGATAATGTATCGAGTTAAACCAGCTCTGATACCAATTGTTGGCCCAGTGATCTACCCAAGAAGGGGTGAATTAGGTAGTTATAAAAATTTAAACAAATTCTTATATCTTAACACTTCAATTATCAAATAATTAATTTAATCCTAAATTAATTATTATTTCTATAATGTAGCGGATAAGTGTTATTAATTCTAGATGCACACCCAAATAACAAAAATCTAAATAATATATTTCAATGTAGAGCACAATAATATATCCTGGTTCACCACGCTACTCTTGGCTAATCCAGTCCTCCGAGCCCTATGGAGATTTACACCCACTAAACCACTTGATCAATTTTTCAGGTAGGAACCAAATATTTACACAATGATTCTTTTTATAGGCTCAGAATTAACCTTTACAATTCCCTTTTCATAGGCTAAGGAAAAACTTTATCTTCTTTCAGGCTAAAGACTAACCTAATTGTATTACAGGAGGAATCACCACCTAATCATTTTCCTAGGCGCAGGAATAACCTTATATTTTTTTTAGGCTTAAGACTTACCTAATCCTTTCACAAGCTAAGAATCAAAGCTTACAAACTGTGCAAGTATCATTTTTACCGGTAAGGATGGAACCGTTACAATTCACTCCAAACTAATTCTATTCAGGAAGAATCAAGTCTATTTTTTTTCAAAGGAAAAAAGTAACCTAACCTTTTTATACAATAGGTCAAGATTAAACCTCAATCTCTTTATCGGAAGAGATCAAAACCCAAGCCACCTCAAATCAATTTAACTCAATTAATGCCCCGAATTTACTAGTGATATAATTTTACGTGAGGAAATAAAATTCTGATTATAAAAATGATGCGTGCAGAACAAAATTAAGCACGTAATCAGATTATCACACAAATCATTTTAAAAGATTTTTTATGCTTTTAAAGTTCAAAAAATGATTTCACTAGATCTTATATCCAAGCAAGCAGTAACAATATATAATCACAATAAAGAACAAAAACTTAGAACGATCTCACCAGGAAAACACTGAAAGATTGAAGACAAATCGCATGACAGCTTAGATCGGTAATGCCAAATCACTTATCCCTTTAACTCAAGAACTTCAAGCATAGAATGATCTCACAATAATATCTCAATAAAAGTTTAGAATGATAACTCTTATAAAGCTCAAGAATAATTGGTTCTTGATGGAAGTGAGATATTGATTTGTGAAATCTGCAGGTCTATTTAAGCTGATTTTAAACAAGCCCTATAACAACTAGTTTCCACATGTTATGACAATTGAATGAGAAAATAGACCCCATATATTAATACCATTTAATCCTGGTCAATTTCATTTAAATATGGATTTTAAATCGTTCAATTTAGTCCCCAAATTATTTCTCATTCTCAAATCGAAAAGACACGAAATATTTCTCTTCCATCTCACCCATTCTCTCTATCCTGTTCTTGTTCTTCCTAGATTTCTCTCGTCCTCCCCTTCAAAAATGAGCCAAAATGCCCTTAAAATACTTTAGATTTGAGAGTTGGCACCGCGTTGCAGGTTTTTCCTGTTGCAGCACCCGTCTTCTGAACTTTTTCCATAACATTCTTGTCCAAACTTTGATTCAGATGACTCAAAATGAATTAGAACACTAAGAAAAAGATCTACAATTTTTATGTTTTGAGTTTTTTTAAACTCAGACTGTATCATGGTGAACAATGGGATTGATGTTTGTTATGCGGTGCTGCAGTGCCGCTTCAAAGAAAATTAGGGTTAGAACGAACGATGCTACAACCCAAAATAATCCCTATTGTAGTGCCAAATGGGTGCAATACCACGCTGCGGTCAAAATACAGAGAAGGGCCAAAACTCTTTGCAAATCCACTACCGTAGTGGTGAGATCTATGGCCATGGCGGTGAAACAACAGAAACTCTCTGCTTCCACCGTTGTTGCCACCGTCGTAGCGGTGACATTAACGACATACCCACCGCCGCAGCAATGAAACCACCACCGCGGCGGTGGCCCCTACAGATGTAAAGTGTAATTTTAGATATTTTTAGATATTTTGAACCCTATTTCTTCTTCCTCCTTCCCATTTTTGATCATGAAACCTTCTATACACCTTTCGAAGAATATTTTGAGAGGTTTTTGAGGGAGAGCTCACAACCTGAAGAAGAAGATCACAAAACGAAGAAGGAGGAAGCAATTGTTGAACAATTTTAGTGACAAATCTTCAGACAATGACTAAGTCTTTCATTTCTTTCTTTCATTTATTAACTTTAGTAGTTTGTTGAGCATGTTTAGCTCGTTTTTCATTATATAAATGGTTATGGCCATTGCCTAAACATGGATTATTGATGAGATTAATATAATTTAAATGAAAATGTCATTTGTTTGAGTTGTGTTTCTTTAATAGTTGTTCTTCACTAATTCGATTGTGTTTACCGGTTGTCATGTTTATATGCTTGTTTAGATATATTGAAAAATCAGGGTTTGACACTCAGGATAGGTAACCCTGAATTCGGATTAGGGTTAAACACAATGCGATGATCTAATAACCCAGGAGAGAGTTAGAAAGTGTGAAATCAATGATGTTGGGGCAAGACTCATGTAACTATTTGTTCTAAAAAATGCTAGAGGGGGACTTTGTTGTTAACACGAAGTCACATATTCATTCACTTGTCGCTCGGGAGAAGGAGTGAATGAGTTTATGATATAGAGAGTGTCGGATAGGTCGAATACCATAATTGATAACTAAACGAAACCAAATACGTTTTTGTAAATGTAGTTAATCCCTAGATAATCTATTCCCCTAAACGTCTCAATATAGTATTATAGTATAATTAGTTTAATTAATTTAGTATTACTATATTTAATTATAAAAACTACAATTTATGTTGCCTAGATAAAATTAGATTATGATAATTATGGTTTTCGATAATAATCTCAACCAATCCCAGTGGATACAACAATCCGTACTGTTCCAATCTATACTAAAACTTGACCCGTACACTTGTAATCAAAATAGTGACGTATCTACGCGCTACCGAGTTTTTGGCGCCGTTGCCAAGGATTGCATTTTTGATTATTGTTGATATTGTGAGTAATTGAACCAATTTTAATTTAGATGTTTTTTTTTGTGGATAATTTTTTGTTTGTAGTTTTGTTTTTATTTCTTATGCCGGGTACTTGAAGACGTTAGATCGATGAGTATAGATGCATTTATTTCAACAAGATTCTGAGCCATTTTATTGCGCTTGGGATCATTACAACGAGCTGCTATTCCGGTTTCTGAATCATGGGTTCCCAAGGGAATGTCAACTCTTGAATTTTCTCGACGGGTTATCTTCTACAACCAGAACATGGGTGGAACGAGGAAACGATACCACTTGTTTCTATGACCTAACCGCGGACGAAGCCATTTGGTCATTGGAGGAACTCGCGACCTATTATTATCACTGTTTAAATTATTCACCAAGTCACCAAAGTTTGGGAGATAGTTTCACCACCACGGTGCTATAGATTGAGACACCGGACCAATATATTGAGTCTTCCCCTGCCCTGGAGGAAATATTCGCTGATTTTATTGAGAATACTCAAGCATTTTGGAGGGAGATGTATAACCAGATCAATGAGTACGAGGATCGTCTTGACAATATAGATATGGTTTGCGTCGAAATCGATGCGACTGTAATGTATTTGCAGATACAAATCAATTATCTTCTTTGCTATATTGAGGCTGAGTCAGACGCGGTGGCACTGAGAGAAAAACAAATCATATGCGAATATGAAAGTTACCGTGAGGAACTGAATACAAACTGAAGACACTTGGGTGAGATCGAAGACGATCAAGATAATTGGGAGAGAACCCAAATATGGATTGGCGATAGAGATTCACATATTAATCATTGTGAGTTTTCACCGTTTGAATTCTAGTTGGTGATGCCGCACTTGATCTTAGACGATTACATGTACGGGGATCCGATGTCGCTCACCTATCCTACCCTGTTTCCAGCTCAGTACATTCAAGCTCCCTAAGCAAAAAATTCAGAGATAAGTTAAGTTGAAAGATCGATCCATACATTGCAACATCTTGCCAGTTTTGAGGGCATACTGAACCAATCCCTGTACGTGGTGTTGTTTGACACGTACTATGGGTGAAATCTGCTCTTTGACTAGCACTTCTCCGTGTTAGGTTGAAGGCCTTAAATCAAGTGTTTCTTCGGAGGCAAACTAAGGCAAAAATAAATTAGATCCATCTCCGCCGACTTGATTCGGAGGTGAACTTGTCTCGCCTCCCAGATTTGTGTTCTAAACCCCCGTCTTAAATATCATGCTTTATGCTTTCATTAGGATCGTTGATGGGTTTCTGTAGACATTACTCGTTTAAGTACGGTGATGATGTTTAGTATGTGTTAGTATTGTTAGTTTATGTTGTTTTATTTTTATTATATGCATGTTTGTATAGGTTAGTTGTTATTGTGTGCTGAGTTTTGACTTCATCTGGGCCATTACCCAATGATGAGTCCGTCCCTTGATTGTTTATTGAGGTCGAGTGTAAAGCTCATTCATGTGTGTTCTGTGTGCTTGACGTATCGTTTTAGTAAAAGTTATTGTAGATCCTAAATATACGAGCACGTAAACTCAATGTATAACAATCTAATTGATTTGAAAATGATTATCCGTCACCCAAATTCATGACAATAGGGATTCTAGAACTTTATTTGGGGGAAATTCGAGTCGAAATCCTAGGCGAGGTAGTTCGGGAGATATGATTTAGGCATTCATCTGATTGCTTTAGCTTTTGCACCTTATCTTCTTATATGTTTAACCCTCATTACCCTGTCGAAGCCTGATAGACGTTTTAACTACACCCATAAAATTGTAATAATTGAATAAGTTTGGGGGTGTGGTTCGTTAAAAAAAACATGTATATACGGTTTTATTTTCCATTTCTATTGACAAGTGAGTACGAAGTTCGTAAATATATATTCAGGGTTGTTGCAAATTTATCTATGGGGGTTCGAGTATGAGAGTTCCAAGCATGTGCCCCGAGTATCGTCAAGTTAATGACGTTAACCTGTTTTCTATTTCCGATATACCCTTAGCCATTTTCTAAAGTCAAACCAAGTCCTACTGATATTTTTGAATTGCTTAGCCTACATTAGTGGAGAATAGAACCCAGTCAGGCTTATGGATTCCTTATACCTTTTGGTTTTAGTCATGAGCTTTATTGGTGGATAATGAAATCCGATTGGTGGATATTTGTATAATTGAGTTTTTGCACACACTTTCAAAGGATCTAGAATGATGCTTACTACTATCGAATGTTGAAATTCTAGAACACAATAAGGAGTATTTTATTCTTGAACTCGATAGGATTGGGGGCCGATGAGGGAAAAAGCTTTTGGCCGGTAGATGATATTCAAAACTTGCACATTATGGTTTTTAGTGTTTTTCGCTTTTAGTTTTTAATTCATAATTAGTTGATGTATTTTCTCGTATTGTGTGGATGTTTTGCTCAAGAGTTAGCAAAATTCTATGTTTGGGGGTATTTGATAGGGTTAATTTGTCTATATATTCCTAAGCCAGTTTTGGTAGTTTTTGAGTATTTTTATTGTGTTTTAATATATTTTTATTATTTTTGTTATAAATCAGGTGTTTGGGGTGAAAAGGGATAAAAATGAATCATAAACAATTAAATCAAATCAAGAGCAGTGGAAGAACGGTGGAAAAAGAGCAAAGAGGCTAAATTTTAGAACTTGTATCCCACCACCGCGGTGGTCAAAATATAGAGAAAGGCCTAAACTCTCTACAAATCCATCGCCGCGATGGTGAAACAACAGAAACTCTTTGCTTTCACCGCTGCAGCAACCGCCGCAGCGGTGATACTGTTGACATACCTACTGTCGCAGCAATGAAACCCACCGACGCGACGGTGAGCCCTGTAGCTGTGAAGTGTAATTTTAGAGATTTTTAGATATTTTGAGCCCTTTTTCTTCTTCCTCCTCCTCATTTTCGAGCATGCAACCCTCCATACACCTTAGGGAGGATTTGAGAGATTTTTGAGGGAGAGCTTACAACCTGAAGAAGAATATCACAAAACGAAGAAGGAGGAAGCAATTGTTGAAAGATTTTAGCAATTTGTTTTTGGAAAATGGCTAAGTCTTTCGTTTATTTCTTTCATTTTTTAACTTCGGTAGTTTGTTGAGCATGTTTTGCTCGTTTTTAATTGTATAAATAGTTATGGCCATTGCCTAAACGTGGATTATCGATGGGATTAATATAATTTAAATGAAAATATCGTTTGTTTGAGTTGTGTTTCTTTAATGGTTGTTCTTCATTAATTTGATTGTGTTTACCGGTTGTCATGTTTATATGCTTGTTTAGATATATTGAGAAATCAGGGTTTGACACTCGAGAGAGGTAACCCCGAATTCGGACTAGGGTTAAACACAACTCACGATGATCTAATAACCCGGGAGGGAGTTAGAAAGTGTGCAATCAATGACGATGGGGGCAAGACTCATGTGACTATGTGTTCTAAAAAACGCTATAGGGGGACTTCAGCGTTAATGTGAAGTCACATATTCATTCACTTGTCGCTCGGGAGAGGGAGTGAATGAATTTATGATACAAAGATTGTCAGATAGGTTAAATACTGTTATTAATAACTATACGGAACCAAACATGTTTTTGTAAATGAAGTTAATCCTAGATAATCTATTCCCCTACACGTCTCAATATAGTATTATAGTATAATTAGTTTAATTAACTTAGTGTTAGTATATTTAATTATAAAAACTACAATTTATGTGGCCTAGATAAAGTTAGGTTATGATAATTATGGTACTCGATACTAATCTCAACTAATCTTTATGTATACAACAATCCCTACTCTTCCAATCTATACTAAAACTTTACCCGTACACTTGCGGTGAAAGTAGTAACGTATCTACGTGCTACCACAAGGGTAAAAGGTGATAAGAATGTCATTGTTAGGCTTAAATTACCTCAGGCATGTATCACAACTCATGGATCTTGCTAGATTTCCATGAAAAAAATTTCAATGGCTCCCTCTTTTGTCACATGTCTTCTCTCAATTGATCCCACAAGGTATTATTCACAAAACAAACCAAAACATACCTTTTTTTTTTTTTTTTTTTTTTTTTTTTTACGAAAAGAACAATTAGGTATGAAATATAAACCACACCCCTATGCTCAAAATCAACATTATCCTTAATATTGCAGGATAATATAAGGAAGTGACTCAACTCATCACCTAAATGTTTTTTTTACAACATAAACAACTCAAAAAACAAAATGAAATATACAACTCATTCCACAAATGACTTTCCAAATACATCCCATGCTAGTCCTTACACTCAATTATCCATGCAAGCATGCCAATTAGTGATGGGTTTAGGAAGTGGATATACATTTGGTGGAGTGGAAGCACAAATTTGGGTAATAAAAGAATTAGGTAATAAGGCTCAACGGGGGTAAAATAGGATAAATAATTTTCAAGGGTTAGTTTCAAAGGTCCAAACGATCCAAATAAATGTGTAAATCATCTCTCCAACAACACATAACCTATTTGTTGTTGGCCATGTCTTCCAACAACAAATAGGCTTCGTCTGCAGTTAGTTAGTAAAAAGAGGTAGTATCACTTCCTCCTTCCACCCAAGTTTCTGTTGCAGCTTGTAACCCGTCGAGGAAGTTTAGTAGTTGAAACTCCTTTGGGAAACCATGATTGGGGAACCGAATAAGCAACTCCTTATATCTTTCCCAAACACAATAGAATAGCTCAAAATCTCATTGAGAAAATCTCAAGAGGACTTGTTGATGAGCCATCTTTAAGTACCTTACAAAACAAACAAAACTCAAAAACAAAAATTAGAAATCAAATAAATACATAAATTAAAATCAAGTTACTTGTTCATAATATTAAAAACAATCTAAAACGCTAATCCCTAGCAACGGCTTCAAAAACTTGGTAGCGATTTTATTTTGCTACACACCGCAAGTGTACGGGTTAAGTTTAAATAGTATAGGGAGCGTAGAGTAGAGTATCCATAGGGATTGGTTTAAATCGTCGCTAAGTAACGCGATTATCGTAAACTAACTTTAGCTAGGCGATCAAATTTTGGATTTATAAAAATAAAATTAAAAAGAAATATAAATAGAAAAGCATAATGGAATGTGGATTTTCTATACACAATTGTTCTTGGGGTTTGATTTCATCTCGTTATTCCCATGTTATCTTATTAAGAAATTATTAGTCAATTCTATTTATTCAATAATCAAGGTCACTCGTGCTCCCTCACTACTTCTCCTAAGTATCAAGTGAGAGAATATGTAAATACTTCAATATTGATATCTCTATCTACTATTTAGGTGAAAACATTCGTTATACCTGACCTTATAGATTACCCAAGCTTTAAATATCGCCCAATCTATTAAAGCTTACGTTGTTTTTAACCTAAGTCCAAACCTAATTGAATCCCAAGTTTCTAAATGAACCAAAATATCATCTGGAAGCATATATTGGAAGCATTATAAAGACAAAAACAATTGAATAGACATCTCAATTAATAAATCTAGAACTTTATTACCTCGCAATCTCACAAGATCCTAAATTCCCAACTCGAATACCTAGTTGTTGATCTCTTCCCTAACTCACAATAATCTAAATTATGCACTATTAATTTTGGTCACGAACTAAATCTCTCTCTCGTATAAAATTCATAACATAAAATCATCTAATTCATTAGCCACATGGATCAAACGCATTGAACATAGAGAGGCATAAAAATGGAATTAAAACTAACAATTAACAAAATATTCAAAACACGGTTCAAACGAGATTACATTAAGCCCTAGATATAGATATTAGCTCAACATAGGAAAATCCATAACTAATTCTATCAACAATTTAATAATTGTAAAACAACAAATAAAAAATCCAAGAAAGATTAGGGAGAAGAGAAGAAATCTAAATCTGATATGTAGAGAAGTTTTGCTCCAAATCTTCAATATTGCCCCTTCTTTCTCTCTCGTTCTCATTTTTCCTAGATTTTTATGCCCCTTCCCCTAAAAATAAGTGAAAATTCCCTTAAAATACTTCAGATCCAAGAGTTGGCATGGTAACGTGCGTATTTCCAATTGCAGTGCGCCTTCTAAAATTTGGACATAACTTTCTCATCCAAACTTCAATTGAGGTTATTTGAAATGATTTTGAAAGATAAGAAAAATATATACAACTTTCATGTTTTAGGTTTTTTTCAAAATTAGACTGCATCGTGGTTAAAAATGGGCTTGAAGTTCGTCCTACAGTACTGCACCGCCGCTTCAAAGAAAATTAGGGTCAGAATGAGTGGCGCTACAGACCCAAATATTCCCCGCTGCAGTGCCAAATGGCAAAACACTACACTCCAATACCAATTTAATGGCATTGCAGTACCAAAATGCGGTGGTGATTTCATGCTGCAGTGCTGGTTCGATGGTGTTGCATTATCGAGCTTACTATTTGGCTTCTTCTTCTTTTGATTTGTCTCATTTCTTGATTTCCTACATGAACACCAGAGACCAATTAAATCTAACACAAATTCTTGAAAATTCACAAATATTTGAACTCTAAAGTATTTAATTTGTTGGTAAAAAACCATTCATGAGATGTAAGGGATACCTTGCGCATGTGGTTGATATGAGCCAGAATAAAGTACAATTGACAGATATCCCTGTGGTTAGGGATTATCTTGACGTATTTCAAGAAGAATTTCCAAGGCTACAAGTGGATAGGAAATTTGAATTTAGTATCGAATTATTTCAGGGTATTTCTCCTATATTAAATTCTACCCTATCTTATGGAACCTACGAGCTAAAGGAATTGAAGATTCAGTTGCAAGATCTATTAGACCACAGGTTTACCAGACCTAGTGTTTTTCCATGGAGGGCTCCAATGTTGTTTGTAAGAAAAAAAGATGTTACTCTGAGGATACGCATTGATTACCGATAGCTGAACATGGTAACGGTTCGTAGTAAATGTCCATTACCTAGATTTGATGATCTGTTTGATCAGTTACAGAAGGCCAGGGTATTTTTGAAAGTAGATTTTCGATCAAGATATCACTAATTGAAAATCAAAGACAGTGACATGTCAAGGACGGCGTTCTATACGAGGTTTCGACATTATGAATTTCTGGTTATGCCATTTGGGTTGACGAATACCCTAGCTGCATTTTTGGATTAGATGTTATGGATCTTCCAGCCTTATTTAGATCAATTTATTATCGTTTTCATTGATGATATACTGATTTACTCCCAAAAACAAAGAAGAGCATGCAGAGTATCTCAAAATTGTGCTACAAATTTTGAGAGATAAGCAATTGTATGCGGAATTTAGTAAATATGTGTTTTGGCTGGATAGAGTTGTATTTTTGGGACATGTGATCTCGGGTGATGGTATTTAAGTTGACCCAAAGAAAATCAAAACTGTTGTTAAGTAGGAAAGGCCAAAAAGTGTGACCGAAATTCGAACTTTCTTGGGATTGGCGAGTTATTATCACTAGTTTGTACAAGAATTTTCAATTATAGCTGGCCCGTTGACTCGTTTGACCCACATGGAAGATAAATTTGAGTGGATTGATAAATGTGAACAGAGTTTCCAGGAGCTGAAAAATAGACTGATATCAGTACCAATATTTTTTCTCCCGACGGAAGATGGTGGCTTTGTGATATACAGTGACGCTTCACACTAGAAGCTAGGTTGTGTACTGATGCAACATGGACATGTGATTGCATATACCTCTTGGCAATTAAAGAATCATGAGCATAACTACCCGACACATGATTTGGAGTTGTTGGCAATTGTATTTGCCTTAAAGCTCTGGAGACATTATCTATATGGCGAGACATGCGAGATATACACTGATTACCAGAGTTTAAAATATTTGTTAACTAAAAAAGAACTAAATTTGAGACAGAGGCATTGGATTGAATTGATTAAGAATTATGATTGTACCATCTGTTATCATCCTAGAAAGGCTAATGTGGTAGCATATGCGTTACGTAAAAAATCAGTAGGTTTGATTGTGCACCTTTGAGTTGTTTACACTAATCTATATATTGAATTGAGATACTTGGGATTCTAGTTGGCAGTTATTCAGATGGCATCATTACTTGCGACTTTGATCTTGAGACCAACGTGAATTGACCGTATTATAGAAGTGTAGAAATTAGATGCCCAATTGGGAAAGATCAGAGATGAAGTGAAAAATGGTCAGAGAATCGACTATCGTGTCAAAGATAATGATGAAGCATTAATGTTTGAGAATAGGCTGTGTGCGCCTAATAAAGACGATTTGAAGAAAGATATCTTGGAAGAAGCGCACAACTCAGTGTATGCAATGCATCCAGGTAGTGTTAAAAAATATCAGGATTTGCAAGAACCCTATTGGTGGAATGGAATGAAATGAGAAATTACAAAATTTGTTGCTAGGTGTCTTGTCTGTTAGCAAGTCAAGATCGAGCACCAACGTCTAGGATGATTATTGTAGCCTTTACCTATCCGAGAATAGAAGTGGGAACATATCACGATGGATTTTGTTTCAGGATTACCCCGTACTCAAAAGGGACATAATTCCATTTGAGTAATTGTTGATAGACTTACAAAGTCTGCTAATTTTTGGCTATAAAAACCATGTACTCCATGGAAAAGTATGTATAATTGTATATTGACGAGATTGTCAGATTGTATGGTATGCCGGGTTCTATAGTATCAGATAGAGATCTGAGATTTACGTCAAAATTCTGGATGAGTCTTCAAGCTGCTCTGGGTAGCAAGTTAAAATTCAATACAACTTTTTTTCCTCAAACTGATAGTCAACCAGAGCGCACAATTCAGACATTGGAAGATATGTTGAGGGGTTGCATTCTAGAATTTCGTAGTAGCTGGGATGATCATTTAATGTTGATGGAGTTTGCCTATAATAATAGCTAACATTCGATAATTGAGATGGTACTGTATGAGGCGTTGTATGGGAGAAGATGCAGAAGTCCAATCAGTTGGACTGAAGTTAGGTAATAAAAATTATTGATGCCTAATATAACTCAAATGACGGCGGAAAAAGTGAAAGTGATTTATAAAAGATTAAAGATTGCTCAAAGTCGACAAAAGAGTTATGCCAATAAATGTACACGTGAGTTGGAATTTGAAGTGGGTGATTACGTGTTTTTACTTATATTCCCGTGGAAGGGTATAATGAGATTCGGGAAGAAGGAAAAACTAAGTCCGAAGTACATCGGGCTGTATGAGATTCTTGAAATGGTCGGTACAGTGGCCTATCGACTAGCCCTACCGCCAGAATTGTTTAGATTACACGATGTTTTTCACTTTTCGATGCTCAGGAAATATGTGGGGGACCCTTCGTATGTGTTGACTTCTCAACTAATCGAATTGAAGGAACACTTGTTATACACTGAGGAGCTAGTGTAAATTCTAAATTGTAAGGATCAAGTGTTACGAACAAAAATAATTCCGTTGGAGAAAGTTTAATGGCATAGTCACTCTGTAGAAGAGGCGATGTGGGAAAGAGAATAAGAGATGAGGTGTAAATATCCACATTTATTTATTTAAGGTAACAAAAATTTCGGGACGAAATTTATTTTAGGAGGGAAGGATTGTAAGACCCTACCTTTGCATGTGCATATTTTTAATTGCATTTTAGAATAACTAGAAAATAATAGGGTCCAATGTGACATTTAGCTTAAAAATTTTAAGGGGTTATTATGATATTTAAAATTTTATTTTAAACATTTTGGGAGTTAAATGCTAATTTTAACTTTGACTATTAAAAAGTTTAGGGAATATTAAGTTATTTAAAATATAATTTTAAAGACTTTTGGGATATAACTAATAATTCTTTTATTTTAAGAGGTGGTTAGGATAAATATTTAAAATAATAATAATAATAATAACAACAACAACTAATATGTGGCAATACATGGAAAATCTCCAATTTATAGTGGCAAAATGGGTGTAAATCATGAGAGTCACGTTGCCTTTGCACATTTATACATAAAATAAAACAAAAATGGAAATCCAAATTGATCATGCACCGCCTCCCTTTCACCTAGATATATGTCTTTCATTTATTTTACTTATTTTCATTCTTTTTTACTCTCTTTCTCTCTATGCTCTCTTTCTATCTCTACAAAGTTTTTTTTTTCTCCACACTCCAACTCCACTCCAAGTAATTAGATTTATAATTTTAAATAAAAATCTTTAATTTAGGAAAAATTTAATCTATAGAAAAAAAAGAAAAATAAATTCTAAATATTATTTAAATGATAATTTTAGTATTTTGTAGATTAATAAATATTATTAACAATCGGTTAATATTTTTCAATACATTAAATTATTAATTAGATTTTTTTTTTGTAATTACTGTCATAATAATTTTCGTACTGTTAATATTAACTTAAAAAATGGGGCCTCTAATAAAATTCTTATAATCAAGAAAATTTGGGAATTGGAAAAATTTCATTTTAGCGGTATGCATTTCATGCATTGCATTTTATATTTAGTTAAATTCTTAATTTAGACGATATTATTGTTAGGTTCACAAGCGAGGCCAACCCCATCAGTATTTTGGCAGTAGCAAAGTTGGAGTGCGATTACCGAGGTGAGTGTATTGTCTTCTACGTAAATTACCTAATTATATTTTCGTACAAAAATGTGAAAAGAAAATGTTTATTAAAATTGATTATTTTATGACGTTAAATGGATCAAGTGAAAAAAAATTGATTATGGAAAGTGGTTTCTATTATTATACTTATATGTCATAGTGTGATCCTGATAGAAGGGCATGTCTTAAGGGATGTTGTTGGTCCTAACAGGAGGGCATATCCTATAGGACGTTGTGTTATGACTTGACAGGAGGGCAAGTCCTGTAGGTGGTTGTTGTTGAAGATGATGATTATTATCACGATATAGTGGTTTATACCACGTGTTGGCTCCTATCATTGGAGATATTGAATGACTCTAACATCGATGGCAACCTTAGATTATATAATTGTATAGGTTACGGTACTGTTATAACTCCCGATCGTAAGGTAAAATGATCATATGGCTAGTAGAGAAGTATATGAGCGGTAGTTTATTATATATGTCAAAGTTGTTTTACCAGTTAATTTAAATGCATTTGTTTTATTATGACGATGGCTGTGGAATTTTATTTTGGCTCACTGTGCAATTATATTTAGAGTATGTCTTGAAAAACGACGTTTGATAATTATGCTTGATCCATAAATTAATTTTATATTATGAAGATAGTACATCGATAAAATATTTTATCTCAAGTACCTCTACCAGAGACGGGTGCACTACTAGTGCTAAGTAGAGTTAGAGGATGTTGTGGATTTTATTTTGGTGGCTGCCAAGACAATTGTTGAGAGTGAACGGTTAAACTTTTTTTTTTGTAGTATTGTTATAATTGTTTTTGTATAACCGTTGAATATATTGGGTTGGTAAAATATCTATATCTTTTTCTTTGAAAATCCATATCAGTAAATAGTTGATAGAAACATGTGGTTAGTCGAGTGACATCAAGTCAATGTCACGCCCTGCCTCGGACATCGGGGTTCGGGGTGGGGTGTAACATCCTCGGTGTTCTCGAGAATGGGGTCATCTTCTGTTTCGATTTCTATTGAATCCCAATTCTTTTTCTTATCTAGATTATACTCGTTGGGAAGATGTTTTTCGTTATTATATGGATTATATAACCTGAAAAGTAAACATAAATCTGATTTTAAATATGTCGTTTTCTAGCATAACTATTACTACAATAGAAAACATGAAATTTCAAAACGTAAAAATGAGCCTAGGGATAATATAATCTAAAATATCTAGTGGCTAATTAGATAGGAGATAGAATGACTACTTCCTGATTAACAAGGTCCTCAGTGCACTGGGATTGGACGGGCTTCCCAATTTCAAAGGTTGTTAGCTGGTTCTATTTTTTCGACATCATTCCCTTCTTCGTTGATTATGCAGACTAGACTCTATGACCACGGTTATAGTAGACTAGGCTTGGTATGAGTAGGGATTATTACGAAGTTGGGATTGTCTTTCTTTTCCTCTTTCTCGGCTTATACTATATTGGCAGCTAACGGGAAATTGACCCGAATATAAGGTACCATTTTTCATTTTTCTGAAGTTGTTGGCCAAATCCCCTATTTTCTTTCGAAAAATACCCCACATGGGTGTCCAAATTCCTTTTGATCTTAATTAGGGATCACATCCTTGCTTTAATCATACGAATCTCTTCGTTTGGCTTTAAGTTCATGGCATTCATATGAGTGACTATTATGATGGTAGCAGCAGATAGTATAGGTATCAGTTGTAGACTTTCCTCCCAGACATACGAGGCATTGGCAATATCACAGGCTTGAAAAAAGGTGCCTGCTCGACATGCTCAGCTACTATTATAGGAGCAACAGGGGTTCGATAAATGACATGGTCCTCTTCAGCATAGACAATTCTGATATTGTCCTCAAAGACGAACTTCATCTTACAATGGAAAAACGAGAGAACTGCCCCTGTTGAATGTATCCAAGGCCATTCGAGGAGCAAGTTATAGGTAGCTGGTATGTCTAAGACATGCAGGTCCACTTGAAAAGTGACTAGGCTAATTGACAATTGGCAATTTAGTTTTTCCCATAGACTCTCTTTTCTTACTATCGAAAGCTTAAATGGTAATAGTAGTGGTTCGGATTCAGTCCTCACTCACCCCTATCTTCTTGAGCATACTCAGAGGACATATGTTAAGTGCCCATTCGTTATCTAGTAGGACTTTGGAGAGAATGAAGTCCTAAAATTGCACTGATATGTTGAGAGGTTTGATATACCCCATTCTTTCTGAGAGTATCTCATTGTCAATGAAAGTCATGAGATTTGTACTGATGATATTCTCCACTATGTTCGTAAAATGATCATGTGATATGGAACTCGGTACATGGGCCTTATTAATGACTTTTAACAATGCGTTTTGATGTACTTTTGAAGTCATTAGCAGCCATAACATCGAAATTTGTGTTGGTGCTTTGCTAAGTTGTTCGACGATCTGTATTCAGTGTTCTTTATTGCCTTTAAAATTCATGTACCTCCTCCTCGATGACAGGTTTCTTAGGGACCCCCCTGGGTTCCATCTCTGGTACTTTGAACAAGTTTAGGGGAACAAAGACCCTTCCGCTTCAGGTAATACCTCCGACCTCACTGATGAGTGGTTTATTTACCAAAATATTAAGTACTTTTAGATTCAAACATCTGTATGTTTTCAAGCATTTTTGTTAGTTTAATGTGTTTTTGTTGTGTTTTGTAGGATTACAAATAAATGGGAGAAACGGTGCAAAATGCATATAAGTGTAGTAACGTAAAGGCTATTTTTTACCACGATGTAATACGATTTTGGAAAAATTCAAAACATGGAAGATGAAGATCTACGTCTTAGCTTTCCATATGATTTTTAATCACCTTAATCCAATTTTGGATAAGAAAGTAATGGCCAAAATACGAACTAGGGCCAGCTCTGTCCAAAGCAAGATGCAATGCAAAATTAAGTGCGCTGCAGCACCAAGAAAGGCATTACAATGCCCTTCCATTAATGGGTTTTTGCCCGAAGAGCGCTGCAGCGTGCTAAAACATGCATTGCAGCACAGTCCCATCGAGCTGTGTCGTCATTTAACCCGTAACCCTAATTTTTGACCCCCTATAAATACCACCTTAAGCGCAAAACATGGGAAGGCAATTTTGGGAGATGAGTGTTAGGTGTAAATTACCTATCTATTTTCAAGCCGAATTTGTTAGTTTTCAAGTACGTTTATTACATTTTAATACGTTTTTATGTATTTTTGTGTAAATCAGGTGTGTCGAGTGAAAAGGTATTAAATGGATCATAAACGATCAAATCAGATCAAGAACAGTGGAAGAAAGGTGGGAAAACAAGCAAGAAAGCCTAATTTAGAAAATAACCCATCACCGCGGCGTCCAGACCACCACCGAGGCGGTCAATATGCAGAGAGGGCCTTATTCTTGTTGAACATCCACCACCGAGGCAGTGAAATAACAGAGAGGTCCCTGATTTTGTTTTGTTAATGGTTGTTCTTTGCTATTTGGATTGTGTTTACCGTTATTATTTGATATTATACTTGTTTAGGTAAATAGATAATATAGGGTTTGACACTCGGGAGAGGTAACCCCAAATTCAGACTAGGGTAAACACAACGCGACGATCTAATTACCCAGAAGGGAGTTAGAAAGTATGCAATTAATGATGTTGGGGCAAGACTCATGTGACCTAATGTCATTAAGACATTTAGAGGGACTTCTTCGTTGACGTGAAGTCCCATATTCACTCGTCTTACACTCGGGAGAGGTGGCGAGTGAGTTTACGATACATAGATTGCCGGATACGTCGAATGCCGTTATTGTAAACTAAACAAGACCAAACACTTTTTTTGTAAACGAAGTTAATCCCTTGGCAATCTTTTCCCTAAACATCTCAATATAATATTGGTACAATTAGATTAATTAACTTAGTATTAATATTTATTAATTATCAACTTCATTTATGTCGCCTAGATAAAATTAGGTTATGACAATCGTGGTACTCGATAATAATCTCAACCAATCCCTATGGATACGATAACCCATACTCCTACTCATCTATACTAAAACTTGACCTGTACACTTGTAGTGAAAGTGGCGACGTAATATTCCGCCTCCAAGTTTTTGGCTCTGTTGCTAGGGATTGTATTTTTTTATTATTGTTGATATTATGAGTAAATGACCCGATTTTAATTTAGGCTTTTCTTTTGTGTATAATTTTCTTTGTAGTTTTTGTTTTGGTTTTGCTGCAGGGTGCTTAAAGATGTTAGATCAACAGGCACTCTTACATTTATTTCAATAGGATTCCGAGCCATTTTATAGTGCTTGGGATATATAAAAGGAATTGCTATTTCGGTATCCAAATCATGGTTTCCCAAGGGAATATCAACTGCTGATTCTCCTTGATGGGTTACAGGCCGCAACCAGAATATGGGTTGAAGGAGAAAATGGTACGACCTCATTCGATCAGTTATCTGCAGATGAAGCTTATTGGTTATTCGAAGACATAGATGGTTATGATTATCACTATTGGAATTATTCAACGAGCTACCAAAATATGGGGTATACTTTCACCTCTACGGCGCTATGGATTGACACATCGAGGAAATATGAGGAGTCTTCCCCCAATCTGAAAGAAATCTTCGCTACTATTATGGGAAAAACTCAGAGAGTCTTGAGGGAAACAAATGACCAGATCAACGAGCACAAGGATTGTCTAGATTTTATCGAGACGGTCTGTGCCGAAATTGATATGACCATAACGTCTCTGTAGACGCAAATCGGTTAGCTAATCTACTTAATTGAGGTCGAGTCAGACGTGGTAGCACTGGGAGATACACAAGCTATATCATGTAAAAGACACCGTGATAAGTCGAAAATAAGCGTAAGGAGATTGGGAGAGTTCAACTATGCCTATCTGAATGAGCTAGAAACCCAAGACTGGATCAACGATTGTGATTCTTCCCCATTGGAGATCCGAATAGTGATTCCACCACTGATCTCAAACGCTCATATTCATGAGGATCCGATGTAGCTCACTTATCTTTCACTGCCTTCAATAATGTTCTTTCATACTCACCAAGTACATAAATCGGTAAGGCATGTCGTTGAAAAATTGAGCCATCTAGAGAAAAATCTCTCCAACCTTGAGGGCGTTCTGAACCAAGATCCGTTCGTAGTGTTGTTTGACACTTACTATGGGTAGAAGCCGGTCTTTCACGAGCACTTCGACGTGTCAGGCTGACAACCATAAACTAAGTGCTTCTTGGGAGGCAACCCAAGGTAAAAAAAAGAAGTTAAATTCGTTACAGCCGAATTGATTCGGAGGCGAGATTCTTTCGCCTCTCAGGTATTTGTTCTAAATCTTCTTTGTCAGCATGCTTTAATTTTAAATATTGAGATTGATGATTGGGTTGCTGAGGACACTGTCCATTTTAAGTTTGGAAGTGATGTTTAGTATTTTATTATTGTTAGTTTATGTTGTTTGTTTTTATTGTATGCATGTTTATTTAGGTTAGTTGTTTTATGTGTTGAGTTTTGACTTTTTCAGGGCCATTACCCGATGATGAGTCTCTCCCCTGGTTTTTTTTATTGAGGTCGAGCTTAAACTTCATTCATGTGTGTTCTCTATGCTTAACGTATTGTTTTAGTAAACGTTATTGTAGATCCTAAATGCACGAGCCCATTAACTCAATGTATAACTGTCTATTTGTTTTGAAAACGATTATTGTCAACCAAATTCATGACAATAGGAATTTTAGAACTTTATTTGGGGGAAATTCGAGGCAAATTCTTAGGTGAGGTAGTTAAGGAGATATGATTTAGGTATTCGCGTTTATCGCTTGAGCCTTTAAACCCTACATTGTTATATCATTATCCCTCGTTATCCTATCGTAGCCAAATATCTGTTTCAATTCTAAATACGTAACAAATACCCTGGCCGATTGAACCTTTTCTAAACCTGTATCGTTGAGCTGATGGCACAATTAGAGTGAATAAAGCTAGTAGTTGCAAATGCTACTTGAAGTGGGTGGTTGGGTTTAGGGAGAACTTTTAATTGGTTCGATATTTGAGTACTCACTTGTCGCTCTTCTTTCATTTTAACCACACCCGTGAAATTCTAATAATTGAATAAGTTTGGGGGTGTAGTATATTTGTTGGAAAAAAAAAACATATGTAAATATTATTTAAATTTTCGTTTCTTTGATAAGTGAGTATGTCGGTCTTAAATATATGTTCAGGGTTGTTTCCAATACTATCTATGGGGTTCGAGAGTATTTTGTGCCAAGCATGTGCCTCGGGTATTGTCAAATTAACGACGTTAACTTGTTGTCTATTCCGATATACCCTTGGCCATTTTTTCCAAAACCGAACCAAGTCCTAATGATCTTCTTAGATTTATCCAAGCCTACATTAGTGGAGAATAGAACCTAGGTCAGGCTTATGGATTCCCTATATGTAAAAGGTTTTAGTCATGAACTTTATTGAGGGATAATCCCATCTGATGAACTGATAGTTGTATATTTGAGTTTTATCACACACACTTTAACATGATTTAGAATGACGCTTACTATCATCGAATGTTGAAATTCTAGAACACCACATGGTATGATTTATACTTGAACTTGATAGGATTAGGGGCCGATGAGGGAGAAAATTATTTGGCTAGTAGATGATATTCAAATCTTGCACATAATTGTTTTTAGTGTTTTTTATTTTTATTTTTTTAATTATTTCGTAATTAGTTGTTTTTTTTTTTTTTTTTGTATTGTGTGGGTGTTTTGCTCGAGGACTAGCAAAATTTTGATTTTGGGGGTATTTGTTAGGTGTAAATTACCTATCTATTTTCAAACCGAACTTGTTAGTTTTCAAGTACGTTTATTACATTTTAATATGTTTTTATGTATTTTTGTGTAAATCAGGTGTGTGGGGTGAAAAGACATGAAAACGGATCATAAACGATCAAATTGGATCTAGAACAGTGGGAAAACAAACAAGAGGGCATAATTCAGAAAATCAACCCACCGCTGCGGCATCCAGACCATCGCTGAGCTGGTTAGTATGCAGAGAGGGCCTTATTCTTGCTGAACATCCACCGCGGAGGCGGTGAAATAACAGAGAGGTCCCTAATCCCACGGCCGAGGCTGTGACTTAACAAACATACCCACTGCCATGGCGGTGGCGCGATCACTCTGCATAGCTATTAGATATTGTTTTAGATATTTTGCTCCCTATTTAAGCCTCTCTCCTCTCTCATTATCTAACCACGTGCCATAAGAGACCCCTTTGGGTTCCTAATATTTTGAGAGTATTTTGGGGTGTGCTCAACCAATTCCGAAGGAGAAGAACACGTTGCAAGAAAGAAGAAGCGATCATTGAATGGTTTTAGCGATAAATCTTCGGACTACGGCTAAGCTGTTCCATTTATTTCTTTATTTTCTTAACTTTGGTAAGGTGTTTTGCATGTTTAGCTCTATTCTTGTACAAATGGTTATGGCTATGAGCTAAACGAATTCTATTTAGGGATTAATATATTTTATGAAATCGTTGTTTGTTTAAGTTTGTGTTTGGTTAATGGTTGTTCTTTGCTAATTCGATTGTGTTTACTGTTATTATTTGATATTATGCTTGTTTAGATAATTATAGAATACGGGGTTTGACACTGGGAGAGTTAACCCCGAATTCAGACTAGGGTAAACACAACACGACGATCTAATAACCCGAGAGGAATTAAGAAAGTGTGTAATGAATGACGTTGGGGCAAGACTCATGCGACGTAGTGTCGTTATGACATTGAGGGGGATTTCTTCATTGACACGTAGTCTCATATTCACCCGTCTTACACTTAAGAGAGGTGGCGAGTGAGTTTACGATACAGAGATTGTCTGATACGTTAAACGCCGTTATTGTAAACTAAACGAGACCAAACATGTGTTTGTAAATGAAATTAATCCCTGGGCAATCGTTTCCCTAAACATCTCAATATAGTATTGGAATAATTAGATTAATTAACTTAGTATTAGTATTTATTAATTATAAACTTCATTCATGTCGCCTAGATAAAATTAGGTTATAACAATCGCGGTACTCGATAATAATCTCAACCAATCCCTGTGGATACAAGAACGCCTACTCCTTCCCATCTATACTAAAACTTGACCCGTACACTTGCGGTGAAAGTGGCAACGTAATATTCTGCCTCCAAGGAGATCAACATTGGAGGCGATTTTGGGCTAGAAAACATCGATTGATGGCGTTTTAATGCAAGATTGAAGAAGAAAACACCATCAGTGGCACTTGGGATTGAAGATTTGGAGCTCAAACCCACAATAAGAATTATCTTCCCTTCTCTATCCCTAATGTTTTGTTTGAAATTTGTGTTTGTAATTTTGTGTTAAACATGATTATATTTATAAAATTATTGAGAAGATTAGTTATGGATTTCTCTATATTGTGTTCGCAATCTAGATCTAGGGCTTGGTGTAGTCTTATTTGAACTATGTCAGATTATTTTGTTAATTGTTAAATTTTTTTCTATTTTATGAATCTATTAAGCCTAATGTGTTTGATTCATGTGGCCAATGAGTTAGACAAGTTTAGGTTACGAATTTTATACTTTGGAGAGGTTCAATTCGTAACCAGAATTGGGAGTGCATAATTTAGGTTGTTGTGAGTCCGGGAGGAAATCAACACCTAACTAATCTAGTTAGGAATTTAGAATTTTGTGAAAGTAGGAGGTAATCGAGCTCTAAATTGATCAATTAGAATTGCCATTCAATTCTGTTTATCTTTATAATTCTTCAAATTTATGCTCACGTACGGTATTTTAGTTGAATTCAGAACTTGGGATTTGACACTTGGAAGAGGTAATCTCGGGTTCTAATTTAGGTTAAACACAACGTAAGCTTGAATTAATCAGGAGATATTTTGAGCTTGCGTAATTTATAAGGTTCGGTATAATGAATGTTTTCACCTAAATACGAGATAGGGATATTGGTATTGAAGTGATTACATATTCTCTCATTTGATGCTTGGGAGAGGTAGTGAGAGAACATTAGCATGAGGACCTTGATTATTGAATGAACATAATTAGCTAATATGTAATTGATAGGAAAACATGGGAATAACGAGACGAAATCAAGCCCCTCGAACATTTGTGCCTAGAAAATTCATATTTTATTTTATTTTTATTATTTTTGTAATTATATTTGTTTTAGTTATTTTAGTTTAAGAAACACAAAAAATGATAGTCTAAATAAAGTTAGGTTACGACAATCACGGTACTTAACGATATTTTAAACCAATTCCTGTGGATATGACAACCCTACTTCCCTATTCTATTAGACCTTGACCCATACACTTGCGGTATCATAGTGACAAATAATTTGCTACCAAGTTTTTATTTCCATTGTCGGGGATTGGTATTTTAGGTTGTTGTTAATATTGTGAATAAGTAACTTGATTTTAATTTATGCATTTTTTTTTTAATTTTTGTATTTTTGAGTTGTTTGTTTTGCGAGGTATTTGGAGATGGATCATCAACAAGTCCTATTAAGACTTTCCCAACAAGATTCCAAGCCATTGTTTTGTGAATGGGAACGATATAAGGAGTTGCTCATTTGATTTCCCAATCATGGTTTCCCGAAGAAGTGTCAACTATTGAACTTCCTCGACGGGTTACAGGTGGTAACAAGAACGTGGGTGGAAGGAGGAAATGGTACCGTCTCTTTCTACGAACTAACCATGAACGAAGTCTTTTGGTTGTTGGAAGACATGGCGGAGTTTGATTGTTAGAGTTGGAATTACTCAACGAGCTACCAAAGCTTGGGGGATAGTTCCAATATTTCGGTGCGATGGATTGACACCCCGTACCAACCTGTGGAGTCTTCTTCCACCCTGGAAGAAATATTTTTTGCATTCATGGGGAAGATTTAGCTTTTCTGGAGGAAAACTCATGATTGTCCCAACAAGCACGAGTACCGTCTTGATAATATTGGGATGACCTGCTCTTAAATCGACACGACCATAAAGTTTCTTGAGACGCAAATTGGTTAGCTAGTTAGCTACATTGAGACTGAGTCAAGAATGGTGGCACTAAGAGACACACAAGCCACATCTATATGTGAAAGCCACCATGAGGAACCAAATACGAGCGGGAGAAACTTGGGTATGTTCAATGACACTGATTCGAATAAGGAGGCAACTAAAGAATAGAACGACAATAAAGAATTATAAGATGACATTTGTGAATCTTCACCGTTCGAGATCAAGATTGTGATTCTACCACCGATCGATGACGAATACATCTACGAAGATCCGATGTGGCTCTCTTGTCCTCCCCTACCTTTAACTCCGTTCTTTCACATTGCCCAAGAACATAAGCCTGAGTAGAATCAAGTTGAGAGTACGTGCCGATCAATGCTACATCTTGCCAAGCTTGAGTGCGTTCTAAACCAAGACCCATATGTTGTGTTGCATGACACATATTATGGGCGGAAGACGCTCTTTGAAAATCCCTTCTCCACTGTCAAGTCAAGGACATTAAACCAAATGCTTCTTAGGAGGCAACCTTAAATAATGGAGCCTAAGGATGGACGCTATGGAAGACATCCCCACCCCGGTCACCTTGCCCGAAGCATCATCGCCAACCACACTAGGAGGCGAGATTATCTCACCTCTCCGATATGTGTTCTTATTCCCTTGTGCTTAATTTGTTTACATGTTCGACTGTGAGTTTGGGAGTGAGACACATGTTGGCTTAGGTTGGTTTGGGTTAGAGAATGCTTGTGTGTGACTTTTCTTCATGTAACATGTGTTCTTATGGTCGTGTTTTTAGTACTTTTCTTTAGGTTGTTTTAATAAATTGTGAGTTTTGTTGAGATGGAATGACTCAAAATCAATGATGAGTTTGAACACTTGATGCTCTCTTAGGTCGTTTGAAATGTATTGCATTGATATTTCTGTGTGCTTAACTTGTGTTAATTTAAATTCACCCTTGAGTCGTTACACTTGAGCACCATAAAACACGAACACTTGGACTTTTGGGTACTCAAAGAATATGTATGTGCTTTAGGTAGGTTTTGACATCTCGTGAACACTAGAAACCATTTGAGTGAAACTCGAGGCAAAATACTGGATTATGTGTTATTCACGAGATGATTTAGGCATTTGTTTGGATCGTTTGGGCCTTTAAAGCTAACCTTGAGAAAATTGTTTACCCTTCGTTACCCCCGTTGAGTTTCATTGCCTAATTCTTTCATTACCCACATTTGTGTAACCAAACCAGTACATAGCTTTCCACTTCCTAAACCTATCACTAATTGGAACGTTTGCACGGATCATTGAGCATAAGGACTGGCATGGCGGTGTTTGGAAATTCATTGGTGGGTTGAGTTGTGTGTTTCATTTTGTTCGTTTGAGTTGTTTTTGTTAAAAAGAAAGAAAAAAAAAAGTCGTCGTTGTAGTATAATGGTCAGTATCCCGTTTGTCCCCATGTTTTTTCTCTACAACATTGGGGAAAATGTTGAGTTTGAGTTTGGGGGCATGGTTCTCACCTATTTTGCACAACAAAAAAAATGTGTTTTAGTTTGTTTTGTGAATAATACCTTGCGGATCCATTGAAAGAATATATGTGACGAAAGAGGGAGTCGGTGAAAAAGAAAGAACAAATTCTCAAAAATCTTGTAAGATCCAAGAGTTGTGATATATGCCTAAGGTGATTTGAGCCGAAAAATGACATTTCCATCTACATTTTACCATAGCCATACATTGAAACCCACACAATCCTATTGATCTCCAATGACATATATACCTACATAATTAGTGGAGAGTGACACGAAAAATAGGCTTATGGTTGTTCTTTCATTCTCTATCTAGAGATTGTTCATTGTACCCTTAGCATATATATAAATTCGAGGCTCATTTGGTTGGATGAGAGTGATTGTGCATGCACATGCACATTGAGAGTCTTGAGTGGGTTGAAATTGATGCTTAAAGTTGAAATTTTAGATAATCTCAATGTGCGCATTTCATTTGAGCTTGGAGCATCTTGTGATTGCGGAGATTCTTGCACAGTTATTTATTTGAAACAAAATACTCACATTTTTATCATTAGCTTGTTAGTACTTGATTTGTTTTGTCATTTATTTTATTTTCTTTTGCTTGAGGATAGACAAACATTTGAGTTTCAGGGTATTTGATGAGTGGTTTATTTACCAATAAATCCGGTATTTTTTTAGTTTAATATGTTTTTATTGTGTTTTGTAGGATTACAAATGAATGGGAGAAACAGTGTAAAATGTATATAGGAACAATAACTTCAAGGTCATTTTTGACCATGATGCAATACGATTTCGGTAAAACTAAAAACATGGAATATGTATATCTATATCTTAGCTTTCCATAAATTTTTGAATCACCTTAATCCGAGTTTGGATAAGAATGTTACCACCAAAATACGAACCAGGGGTCAACGCCGTCCAAAGCGCGCTGCAACACAAAATTCTAGTGCACTGCAGCACCCTTCCGTTAGTGGGTTTCTACCCAGAGCGCGCTAAAACACGCACTGGTGCGGTCCCATGGGGCTATGTCATTTTTTACCCGAAAACCCTAATTTTTGACCACCTATAGATACCACCTTAAACTCAAAACATGGAGAGGAGATTTCAGGAGAGAATATCAACATTGAAGGCAATTTTGGGCTAGAAAACACCGATTGATGGCATTTTGATGCAGGATTAAAGAAGAAAACACCATCGGTGGCACTTGGGATTGAATATTTGGATCTCAAACCCACAATAAGATTTTTTCTTCCTTTCTTTCTCCCTAATCTTTTGTTTTAAGTTTTTATTTGTAATTTTGTATTAAACATGGTTACATTTATGAAATTATTGAGAAGATTCGTTATGGATTTGACTATGTTGTGTTCGTAATCTAGATCTAGGGCTTGATGTAGTCTCGTTTGAACCGTGTTAGATTATTTTGTTAATTATTACATTTAATTCCAATTTATGCATCTCTTAGGCCTAACGTATTTGATTGATATGGTCAATGAGTTAGAGCAGTTTAGGTTACAAATTTTATACTTGGGACAGGTTGAATTCGTAATCGGAATTAGGAGTGCATAATTTAGGTTGTTGTGAGTATGAGAGAAAATCAACACCTAAGTAATCTATTTGAAAATTTAGGATTTTGTGAAACTGGAAGGTAATCGAGTTCTAAATTGATCAATTAGAATCGCCATTCAATTTCCATACGGTATTTTGGATAAATTGAGAACTTGGGATTTGACACTTGGGAGAGTTAATCTCGTGTTCGAATTTAGTTAAACACAACGTAAGATTTAATTGATCGAGAGATATTTAGATCTTGCGTAATCTATAAGGTCGGGTATAATTAATGTTTTCACCTAAATACAAGATAGGGATATTAGTATTAAAGTGATTATGTATTCTCTCACTTGACGCTTGGGAGAGGTAGTGAGAGAGTAATAGCACGAGGACCTTGATTATTAAATGAATGAAATTAACTAGTAATTACTTAATAGGAAAACATGGGAATAACGAGACGAAATCAAGCCCTTAGAACATTTGTGGATAGAAAATCCATATTTTATTTTATTTTTATTATTTTTGTATTTATATTTGTTTTAGTTATTTTAGTTTAAAAAACCTAAAAATTGATCGCCTAAATAAAGTTAGGTTATGACAATCACAATACTTAACGAAAATTTAAACCAATCCTTTTGGATATAACAACCCTACTTTCCCTATTCTATTAAAACTTGACTTGTACACTTGCGGTATCGTAGTGATAAATAATTCGCTACCAAGTTTTTGGCACTGATAGTGGGGATTGCAATTTAAATTGTTATTAATATTGTGAATAAGTAACTTGATTTTAATTTAGGCAATTTTTTAATTTTTGTTTTTTTGAGTTGTTTGTTTTGTGAGGTACTTGGAGATGGCTCATAAATATGTGCTCTTAAGATTTTATCAACAAGATTCTGAGTCGTTTTATTATGCTTCAGAACGATATAAGAAGTTGCTCATTTAGTTCCCCAATCATGGTTTCCTGAAGGAGTGTCAACTACTGAACTTCCTCGAAGGGTTACAAACAGCAACAAGAACATGGGTGGAAAGAGGAAATGGTACCACCTCTTTTTACGAACTAACTGTGGACGAAGACTTTTAGTTGTTGGAAGATATGGCAGAGTTTGATTGTCAGAGTTGGAATTACTCAACGAGCTACCAAAGCTTAGGGATAGTTCCAACATTTTGGCGCCATGGATTGACACCCCACACCAACCTGTGAAGTCTTCCTCCACCCTTGAAGAAATTTTCACTGTATTCAAGGGGAGACAAGGGGGAGACTCAGGTTTTCTGGAGGAAAACTCATGACTATCCCAACAAGTATGAGGACCGCCTTCATAATATTGAGATGACCAGCGCTGAAATCGATACAACCGTAAAGTCTTTTGAGACACAAATCGGTCAACTAGTTAGCTACATTGAGACTGAGTCAGGAATGGTAGCACTGAGAGACGCACAAGCCACATCTATATGTGAAAGACACCATGAGGAACCGAACACGAGCGGGAGGAATTTGGGTATGTTCAATGACAATGATTCGAGTTAGGAGGAAACCCAAGAATGGATCGACGATAAAGAATCACAAGATGACATTTGTGAATCTTCACCGTTCAAGATCCATATTGTGATGCCACCACTGATCCATGATGATTACATCTACGAAGATCTGATGTGGCTCTCCGGTCCTCCCTCACCTTTAAGTCCGTTCTTTCACACTCGCCAAGCACATGGGCCAGAGCGGAATCAGGTTGAGACTACGTTCCAATCAATGCTACATCTTGCCAAGCTTGAGGGCATTCTGAACTAAGACTCATATGTTGTATTGTATGATACATATTATAGGCAGAAGTCACTCTTCGATGATCCCTTTACTACTGTCAAGCCGATGACATTAAACCAAGCGTTTCTTGGGAGACAACCCAAGTTTCTAAAAAATGGAGCCTAAGGATGCATGCTATGGAAGAAAGCCCCACACTGGTCACCTTGCCTGGAGCATCACCACTAATCGCACTAGGAGGAGAGATTATCTCACCTCCCCGATACGTGTTCTTATTCCCTTGTGCTTAATTTGTTTACACGTTCGACTATAAGTTTGGGGGTGAGACATATGTTGGCTTAGGTTGGTTTGGTTAGGGAATGCTTGTGTGTAACTTTTCTTCGTGTAATCTGTATTCTTATGGTCGTATTGTTAGTTTCTTTTCTTTAGGTTGTTTAAATAAATTGTGAGTTTTGTTGAGATGAAATGACTCAAAATCGATGATGAGTTTGAACACTTGATGTTCTCTTATCGTTTGAAATGGATTGCATTGATATTTCTGTGTGCTTAACTTTTGTTAATTGAAATTCACCCTTGAGTCGTTACACTTGAGCACCATGAATCATGATCACAAAGGCCTTTGGTTACTCGAAGAACATTTATGTGCTTTAGGTAGGATTTGACATCTCGTGAACACTAGAACCCATTTAAGTGAAACTCAAGGAGAAATACTTGGTTATGTGTTATTGGAGAGATGATTTAGGCATTCGTTTTGGATTGTTTGGGCCTTTGAAGCTAACCTTGAGAAAATTGTTTACCATTCGTTACCCCCGTTGAGCCTCATTGCTTAATTCTTTAACTACCCACATTTGTGCAACCAACCCACTACATAGCTTTTCACTTCCTAAATCTATCACTAATTGGTATGTTTGCATGAATCATTGAGCGTAAGGACTAACTTGGGCGTTGTTTGGAAAGTTGGTTTCGGGTTGCATTGTGTGTTTTATTTTGTTCGTTTGAGTTGTTTTTATAATAAAAAAGAAAAAAAAAATCATCGTTATAGTATAGTGGTGACTATCCCGTCTGTCCTCTTGTTTTTTCTCTACAATATTGGGGATAATGTTGAGTTTGAGTTTGGGGGTATGGTTCTCATCTATTTTGCACAACAACAACAACAAAAAATAAAATAAAATGTGTGGTTTAGTTTGTTTTGTGAATAATACCTTGTGGGATCGATTGAAAGAATACATGTGATGAAATGGGGAGTCGGTGAAATAGAAAAAAATTCTCAAAAATCTTGTAAGATCCATGAGTTGTGATATATTCATAGGGTGATTTGAGCCTAAAAATGACATTTCCATCTACTTTTTATAATTAGCCATACATTACAACCTACACAGTCCTTTTGATCTCCAATAACATATGTACCTACATAATTAGTGGAGAGTGACATGAAAAATTGGCTTATGGTTATTCTTTCATTTGCTATCTAGAGATTGTTCACTGTCCCCTTAGAACATAAATAAATCTGAGGCCCGTTTGGTTGGGTGAGAGTGATTGTGCATGCAAATACACATCAAGAGTCATGTGTGGGTTAAAATTGATGCTTAAAGTTGAAATTCTAAATAATCTCAATGTGTGCATTTCATTTGAGCTTGGAGCATCTTGTGATTGCGGAGATTCTTGCACTGTTATTGATTCGAAACAAAACTCATATTTTTATTGTTAGTTTTTTAGTACTTGATTTGTTTTGTCTTTTTTTTTTTTTTTTTGCTTGAGGACAAGCAAACGTTTGAGTTTCGGGCAATTTGATGAGTGGTTTATTTACCAACAAATCAAGTACTTATAGATTCAAATATTTATGTGTTTTCAAGTATTTTTGTTAATTAATATGTTTTTGTTGTGTTTTGTAGTATTACAAATAAATGGGAGAAACGGTGCAAAATGCATACAAATGTAGTAACTTCAAGGCTATTTTTTTATCACAATACAATACGATTTTAAAAAATGCAAAACATAAAAGATGTATATCTACATCTTATATTTTCATAGTTTTTTGAATCACTTTAATCCGAGTTCAGAAAAGAACATTACAACCAAAATACTAACCAGGCGTCAGCTCTGTCCAAAGTGTTGCAGCACGCTAGCGCGTTGCAGTGCCCTTCTATCAATGAGTTTCTGCCCGGAGTACGCTCCAGCTTGCTAAAACATATGTTGTGTCATCTTTTTACCCGAAAACCCTAATTTTTTACCCATTAAAAATACCACCTTAAGCTCAAAACATGGGGAGGCGATTTTGGGAGAGGAGATCAACATTGGAGGCGATTTTAGGCTAGAAAACAACGAATGATGGCATTTTGATGCAAGATTGAGGAAGAAAACACCATCGATGGCACTTGAGATTGAAGATTTGGAGCTCAAACCTAAATTAAGATTTTATCTTCCCTTCTCTCTCCCTAATCTTTTGTTTTAAATTTGTATTTATAATTTGGTGTTAAACATACTTAAATTTATGAAATTATTGAGAAGATTAGTTATGGATTTATCTATGTTATATTCGTAATCTGGATCTAGGGCTTGATGTAGTCTCGTTTGGACCGTGTTAGATTATTTTGTTAATTGTTAGATTTATTTCCATTTTACGCATCTCTTAGGCCTAATGTGTTTGATTCATGTGGACAATGAGTTAGACAAGTTTAAGTTACAAATTTTATACTCTGGAGAGGCTGAATTCGTAACCGGAATTGGGAGTGCGTAATTTAGGTTGTTGTGAGTTCGGGAGGAAATTAACACCTAAGTAATCTAGTTGAGAATTTAGGATTTTGTGAAATCGGGAGGTAATCGAGTTCTAAATTGATAAATTAGAATTTCCATTCAATTGTGTTTATCTTTATAATGCTTCCAATTTATGCTCATATACAGTATTTTGGTTGAATTGAGAACTTGGGATTTGACACTTGGGAGAGTTAATCTCGAGTTCGTATTTAGGTTAAAGACAACGTAAGCTTTAATTAATCGAGAGATATTTAGAGCTTGCATAATCCATAAGGTCGGGTATAACGAATGTTTTCTCCTAAATACGAGATAGGGATATCGGTATTGAAGTGATTACATATTCTCTGACTTGACGCTTGGGAGAGGTAGTGAGAGAGAAATAACACAAGGACCTTGATTATTGAATGAACAAAATTAACTAATAATTGCTTAATAGGAAAACATGGGAATAACGAGACAAAATCATGCCCCTAGAACATTTGTGCATAGAAAATCCATATTTTATTTTATTTTTATTATTTTTGTATTTATATTTGTTTTAATTATTTTAGGTTAAAAAACCCAAAAAATGATCGCCTAAATAAAGTAAAGTTAGGACAATCATGGTACTTAATTACAATTTAAACAAATCCCTGTGAATACGACAATCTTACTTTCCCTATTCTATTAAAACTTGACCCGTACATTTGAAGGTATTGTAGCGACGAATAATTCGCTACTACTCACCCAGTTGGTTGATAGGTGTGATCTACCTATCTATTTCTAAACTAAACTTGTTAGTTTTTGAGTACGTTTATTACATTTTATTACGTTTTAATACATTTTTATGTATTTGTTTTTGTAATCTGGTGTGTGGGTGTGAAAAGGGATTAAAACGAATCAGAAACAATTAAATCGTATCAAGAACATTGGGAAAACAAGCAAGAGGGCATAATTCAGAAAATTAGCCCACCGCCGAGGCGTCCAGACCATCGCCGTGGTGGTTAATATGCAGAGAAGGACCAAAATATTACTGACATCCCACCACCGAGGCGGTGAAAGAACAGGATGGTCCCTGATCCCACCGCCAAGGTCGTGACTTAACCGACATACCCACCGCCTCGGCGGTCACTTTGCACAGTTGTTGGATATTTTTTTAGATATTTTTCTCCCTATTTAATCCCTTCTCCTCTCTCCTTCTTCAACCCACGGCCATAGGAGACCCCTTAGGGTTCCTAATATTTTGAGAGTGTTTTGGGGGTGTGCTCAACCAATTCCGAATGAGAAGAAGACATTGCAATAAAGGAGAAGCGATCGTTGGACGATTTTAGTGGCAAATCTTTGGACTACGGCTAAGTTCTTCCGTTTCTCTCTTTACTTTTTTTGAACTTTGGTAGATTGTTGAGCATGTTTAGCTCGATATTCATTGTATAAATGGTTATAGCCATGAGTTAAATGGATTTTGTTTAGGGATTAATATATTTTATGAAAACGTTGTTTGTTTAAGTTTGTGTTTTGTTAATGGTTGTTCTTCGCTATTCTGATTGTGTTTACCATTGTTCATTGATATTATGCTTGTTTAGATAATTAGAGAATACGGGGTTTGACACTCAGGAGAGGTAACCCCGAATTTGGACTAGGGTAAACACAACGCGACGATCTAATAACCCGAGATGGAGTTAGAAAGTATGTAATCAATGACCTAGTGTCGTTAAGACGTTGAGGAGGACTTATTCGTTTAGGTGAAGTTGCATATTTACTCATTTTACACTCGGTAGAGGTGGCGAGTGAGTTTACGATACAGAGATTGTCGGATACGTCGAACGCCATTATTGTAAACTAAACATGACCAAACACGTTTTTGTAAATGAAGTTAATCCCTAGGAAATATTTTCCCTAAACATCTCAATATAATATTAGTATAGTTAGTGTAATTAACTTAGTATTAGCATTATTTAATTATAAACTTTATCTTTATCGCCAAAATAAAGTTAGGTTATGACAATCGCAGTACTTGATAATAATCTCAACCAATCCCTATGGATACGACAACCTATACTCCTTCTCATCTATACTAAAACTTGACCCATACACTTGCAGTGAAAGTAGCGAAATAATATTCCACTGCCAAGTTTTTAGCACTGTTGTCGGGGATTGTGTTTTAGATTATTGTTGATATTTTGAGTAAGTGACCTGATTTTAATTTAGGCATTTCTTTTGTGTATAATTTTTCTTTGTAGTTTTTGTTTTTGTTTTCTTGCAAGGTGCTTGAAGATGTTAGATCGACAGGTACTTTTGCATTTCTTTCAACGGGATTCTGAGCTGTTTTATAGTGCTTGGGATTGATACAAGGAATGGCTATTCCAGTATCCAAATCATGGTTTCCCAAGAGAATATCAACTACTGATTTTCCTTAACGGGTTATAGGCCGCAACTAGAATGTGGGTTGAAAGAGGAAATCGACGACCTCTTTCGACCAATTATGCACGGATGAAACCTATCGGTTGTTGGAAGACGTGGTAGAGTTTGATTTTCAATATGGGAATTATTCACCAAGTTATCAAAGCTTGGGGGATAGTTTCAACCTTTCGGTGCCATGGATTGACAGACCGAGGAAATATCAGGAGTCTTTCCCTAATCTAGAAGAAATCTTCGCTATTGTTATGGGGAAAACTTAGAAATTCTTGAGAGAAACAAATGATCGGATCGACCAGCACGAGGATCGTCTTGATTTTATTGAGACAGTCTGTGCCAAAATTGTTATGACCATAACGTCTGTGCAGACACAAATCGGTCAGCCATTCTGCTTAATTGAGGCTGAGTCAGAGACGGTGGCACTGAGAGATGAATAATTCGTATCTAAATATGAAAGCCACTAGAAGGAATTGGAAATAAAAGGAAGTAGCATGCCACTATTGATCCCAGACGATCACATCTATGAGGATCCGATTTGAGGGAACCAAACCTTGTTTCCCTTTTATTCTCGCTTTCCTCTTTTCTTCCTCTTTTCTAAAATCCGGGTGCATTAATTGGCGATTTTGCTGGGGACTTTTGAGCATCAAGCCTAGTTGGACTTTAAATGTATCTTTACAATTAAATAAAGTATAATACATTTGTCTTCGGTTTTTTGACATAAATAATTCCCTTTTTATTTATTTATTTATTATTATTTTTTCACTTCGTATATATTTCTTGTTTACATATTGCATTCATTTATACACTGTCTTTACTTTACTGCATTGACTTTACTATCTTTAAATTTCTGTATTTTACTTTCTGTAAGTTGTTTTCAAGGAAGGAGCACCACTTTGCATTTGCAACCGTAAACCTCATCTGGAGGCCAGCAGTAGGGGCCAAAGTCGTGCGATTTCATTATGTTGATTTAGGCCCTGATACCCATTTAGGATTTAGAAAGAGGAGTCAGTAGAAGTAAGGCCATATGTTATATCTACTGGGATCCAACTTCAAAACTCACCTTGCTAAAATCACTAACCAACGATAGATGTTCCCCCTAGCGAGGGCGCCAGAGGTTTATAGATATCGGAATCGAACATTTTTAGGATATGTTAGTAGAAAATCTTTAAACCACATATAGTGAGCCTAGGATAGAATGGTACCTAAAACCCTGTTGTATTTAGCACACTGTCTTGGATAGAAATTTTACTTTTATCGCATGTGCAGTTGTTTACATTTGTTATGTTAGATCTATAGAAAGAAATTTTTTGGGATAAATAGGTGGCATAATAGACAACATAAGAATTATTGTTCTATCTCACATTTTGCAAGATTCGTCAACATAAAAAACGCTTTCAAAATCAGATTAGGGAGCAATTTGCAAAAGAATAATGAGAATCCTTATCTTTCCTTAGTAATGAAAGCTTATTAAACTCATATAAATCATAAATGCCACTTACATTCGAAGTAATATATATATATATATATATATATATATATATATATATATATATATATATATATATATATATATATATATTGCTTTAATAACTCATAAATACCTTCTCCTTTGAATAATGTACATAAAACCCTGCCTCAATAAATAATCTAAAAAAATAGCCTTCGGCGAACAGCCATCTAAAAGTTTGTATCCTAAAGATGCCAAGACAGGACTAACATCAAGATATCATGATGAGTATTCTAAGTCCGAGGAATGGTTGTTGCCCTAAAGAAAACACTAAACAAGAAGAATCTGATGCCATACCTTGGAAAGATTAAGCAAGAACCACTGTCTCCACCTAGGACAAATAAAAATGAGACCTTTGACCAAATAAAAGAAATTTCACCTTGTAATGACTACAATAACATTAAAGTATGGAGAAATGACCCTAAGACCCCTCATGGTGAATGGATCGCCTCGGGGAACTGTAAAAAGGCCTATTGGGTAACCTATTCAAAGCCCATGAAATAAGTCGACAACCACGACATCAAATGGGTGAATGAATACGAGGATGACACTGATGATGAGAAAGACTCTGATAGGAATTTAAGAGATGACTGGATTACTGATGTAGAAACGATGGCTGAGACACCGACCGCTCCACTGCCTGAAGATGAAGTCCCTAAGTAGGACTTAGTCTAGGGAGAAATATCCAACATATGGGATTAGATCAATTGCCTGGGTTAAACCATCAAGGAAATAGGACAGTCTATGCCCATGATCCATACTTCCTATTCTGCTCTCCTAAATCTACAGCCACTTCCTCAATAACAACCTACCACTCTTCCTCCCCACCGACCAAATCCTTAGTCTCCATAGTTTAACCTACATACCTTTTGTGAATACCACTCTGGAGGAATGGGTCACCACACTGATGAGTGTTATTCCCTTCTGAACCATGTTGAAGATCTCATCCAAGAAAGAGTGATCAATGTCAACGAAGGTGAAAAATAAGTTAGGACAAGGTAGCAAGATAATAATGTATTTAGATATCTATCAACTTTTGTTTTTCCTAGCTTTTCTTAAGTAAGTTTTTTGGTGTCTACGTAAATGTCCTTAAGTGACTAAGGTGTAACCTTACTGTTACATAATTCAGTATTATCAATATAAAGTAAGTTTCAACTTCCATGTCTGGCTTTCAAAAGTTGACTTGTCTATCATAATTTATACACCATGAGAAAATTAAGGTTATGATAATATAATTTTAATATTAAAGTGGAGCATACACCAAAGTAACGTTGAAATGAAAGTCTTGTTTCGACCAGATGATGGTGAGATGTTAACAATAAAATTTGGGAAAGTTAGAAGGAAAATCCAAGAGCCCTTATGTGGAATCACTACATACGTTCCAACCCGGGAATATCGAAGAATCTGTAGAAGATTTGTTGAAAACGTCCTCAACCGACTTAAGGAAGAAATATCTGGAAGATTTATAATAGAACGGTGATAAAGAAAGTTTTGGAACCTAACGTTGCCAAAGAGAAAAATTCTTGAAAAGGCTGGGCAGGTGAATAAAGGAATATGGACTTCCAAGAGAAAATTATATAGACAAAGATCTTGCCTAGAAATAGTAAATTTGTTAATAAAAGTTTTGAAAACCCATGAAACCTACTCAAAATAATTGAAAGGAGTAGGATGTATCCTTCAGTTCAATATGAGAAGACGATTAACTTAGAAGAAGACAATGAGACTTTACTCGATAGTAGCCGATAATGGACTTGATAGGGGCGAATTCAATGAAGACCTCTAGATTGACTCAAACTAACTCATTCTCAAATATGTAAACTTCTAAAAGTATGTGTTAATGGGAAAAAAAAATAACAAAGACAGGTCTCAAAATGTTTTTAAACACTGAGTGGTCACATGATGGTAATAAAGATAATCACACTATGTATGTAATTTGGGTATTAAGTCGTAGGGGTGTCTCAACACCTATTGACTTGGGCCAACTAAACCGGGATCACTACCCAAAGCTTGCTACTGAGATTATATAGGAAGTATGAGTCCCTAGCCACTGGAGTAAAAAAAAAAAAAATCTCTCAACACTACCAGGATAAACCAACATTTAGTGGTCGTCATTAACTAACACTTATTTCCCTATTACTTTTCTTCTCTATCCTTTGAGTCATCTTAAGAAGGCCCATTCTGGTTGTATTCAGTTCAAGATAGAAGAGATCAATCGAAATTGTTAAAGAAACCTCATGTAGCATACAGGGACTAGGTAATCCTAATAGTGATCTTAGAAAAGTTCAAATATCAAAACATGATGGAATTGAACTAGATGACTCTGGATAACAAACTACTAGGGTGATTGTTCTAAATTCCTGTTAAAATTATACTTACCATATTCCAAACTTTTTCCAATGTAAAAGATTATGAAAACAAACAAACATTTGAATACTTGAATATGGAAGTCAAAATACACTTTAGTTAAATAATCCTGTAAGAGATAAAGAGGGAATATACAAAGGTGCGATAAGGACAATAACTTAAGACATTCAAATCCAAACTAAAGGGAATTTAGGAAGACGAAAAGAATGGGATTCAGCCTAAAAATGATTTGCTACCCCAAAATCAGAATTATTGAAGAAGTCATGAACGAAGGTCAAGAGTACCATAAGGAATAACATGAGATAACGAAGCATAAGTTATGTCATCCAAAAAAGGATAGGCGATCCTGTTATCATGATTCTCAAGTCGGAAAGAAAGCTCAAGCATATGCCAATAATCTTTTCCCAGTTTAAAGGACAATGAAAGTTACCTTAGGATGGTTAAAGGCAAAGGGGTATTTAACTTAACTCTAAAAATGGAACCATAAGAATAAATACTAAAAATAGGAGAACAATAACGTAAGATTCTCACATATTTAAGTAAATAAGTCTCCCATCCAAACATCACATAGGATTTAAAAAAGTAGAACTAAGTACGAACAAGGAATTTAATCTTTACAAACTAAGTACTAGATAGACCTATTAATGTTTTGGAATGAAGTAAAAGGAAAATATAAATAGACTGATCACAAGCATCAAGTAATCAACAGTCCGGAAAAAAGAGACAAATTTAGAGACTGCAAATATTCTGGAGCCTCCAAACAAATCCCAAGAAAGTTAAAGGATAATTCGAAGAAGATAGAGTATCTCATATCAATAGAGAAAAAACCTCAACGACAAACCACGGGATCATTGGGCGATATATACTCCTAATCGACAGATGGATGGGCCAAAAATGGCATCCTATTTGAAGTCAAACAACATCGTGCCCATTAAGCATAGGCTGCAACATCTTGAGCCTCGTTCCCGAACTGAAATGTATATCGCACTACAACTATGCTATCAACCATAGGAATATACTAAGTCCGACTAAACTAGCGAAATACTCGGATAAGGATATAAAGGACACAACCTCTAAATCTAAGAAGAGAGATGAATGGTAGGTCCACAAAATCTAAATAAATATCGGTTTAGTGTTCCATACTATGTCCGAGCTAGAAATACCCATAAGAAGGGACACCCAGTCCGGGGGGTATCGAAGTTGCTTTGTAATCGAGAAAAACTGAGAAGATAGTCTATCTATTATCGACTCTTGCAAATACCAAGCCTCCAGCAGCAAAAATCCAAACAACGTCATTTAAAGACTTCAATAGGCCAAAAATTAACAAAACGATCAATCTTGCATAGCTAGTTGATAGGTGTGATCTACTTATCTATTTTCAAATCGAACTAAGTTAGTTTTTGAGCGTTTTTATAGTATTTTATTATGTTTTAATTAGTTTTTATTCTTTTTGTATAAATCAAGTATATGGGGTAAAATGGTAGGAAAATGGATCATAAACCATCAAATCGAACCAGGAACGGTTGAAGAACGGTGGAAAAATAAGCACGGAGGCAATAATCAAAATAGCAGCCCACCGCCTAGGCGGTGAAAATACAGAAAGGGCCTAAAACTTCTGGAAGCTCACCGCCTAGGTAGTGAAACTGCAGGATGGTCACCAAATCCACCGCTGTCTTCATCACTGTGGCGATCACTGAATCGACATACCCACTGCCTAGGCAGTGAATCCCACCGACTCAGCAATCACATCTGCATAGATTATATATATTTTTTTGGATATTTTACTCCATATTTAAACCCTCATCCTCTCTCCTCTCCTCAAGTCCGGCCATAGGAGACCCCTTAGGGTTCCTATAATTTTGAGATTGTTTTGGGGAATGCTCCACCAAATCCAAAGGAGAAGATTACAAGGCGAAGAAGGAGAAGCGATCTTGGAATAAATTCAATGCCGAATCTTCGGACTATGGCTAGTTTCCCTTGTTTCTTTCTTTATTTCTTAACTTTGGATTATGGTTTGAGAATGTTTAGCTCATTTATTATTATATATACAGTTATGGTCATTAGCTAAACGGATATTGTTTAGGGATTAATAATATTTATGAATATGTGATTTTGAAATTGGTGTTTCGTTAATAGTTGTTCTTCGTTATTCGATTGTTTTGGCCGTGTTTTCTATGATTATATGCTAGTTTAGATATATTGAGAATATGGGATTTGACACTTGGGAGAGGTAACCCTGGATTCGGACTAGCGTAAATACAACGCGACGATCCAATAAGCCGGGAGAGAGTTGGAAAGTGTGCAATCAATGACGTTGGGGCGAGACTCACGTGACCTAGGGTCGTTAATATGGGGACTTCTTCATTGACACGAAGTCGCGTATTCCCCCATCTTACACTTGGGAGAGGGGGATTAATAATATTTATGAATATGTGATTTTGAAATTGGTGTTTCGTTAATAGTTGTTCTTCGTTATTCGATTGTGTTGACCATGTTTTTTATGATTATATGCTAGTTTAGGTATATTGAGAATACGGGATTTGACACTCGGGAGAGGTAACCCTGGATTCGGACTAGGGTAAACACAACACGACGATCCAATAACACGGGAGAGAGTTTAGAAAGTGTGCAATCAATGACGTTGGGGCGAGACTCACGTGACCTAGGGTCGTTAATATGGGGAATTCTTCATTGACACAAAGTCGCGTATTCCTCCGTCTTACACTTGGGAGAGGTGGCGAGAGAGTTTAGGAACAGAGATTGTCGAAGAGTTCGAATACTGTTAACGTAAGTCAGACGATATCAAACACATTCAAGTAAATGAAGTTAATCCCTAGGCAATCTACTCCCCTAAACAATCCCAATATAGTATTTAGAGTATAGTTAATTTAATTAGTATTTTAGTTTAGTATTAGAATAAATTAAACACATTTTTATCGCCTAGATAAAATTAGGTTATGAAAATCGCGGTAGTCGATAGTAATCTCAACCAATCCCTATGGATACAATACCCGACTGAAAGGTACATTATACTAAAACTTGACCTGTACGCTTGCGGTGAAAGTGGCGACGCGTAATCTTGGCCACCACTAGTATTAAGGCAAGATACTATCTATGGGCTGGAACAGATTGTTGCCAGTGAACATAGCTATCATTACCTACAACAGGTATGTCTCTCAAAATCTTTTCATTGTTTGAAATTAGGTTGTGACTTGATTCTTGGAAACTTGCCATGATACAAAGGAAACCTAAGAGGGTCTGGTCAAAACTTAAAAAAATAAAGAGCTATAGGCTTCACGACATTCTCTCAGCCCTATATCAGGGTGTACCTCTAGAGAAGTCCTCTGACTTTCCAAGGAAAACCATTTCCCTCTCTTTACTATTCAAGTAACATGGGATGTTTATGCAAGAACTATGCTTGACCTGATCCTTGGTAACTTGCAAAGGTATGTAGGAAACCTATTAAAGTTCGGTAATCCAATTGTAGAAACCCTATCCATTGGCTGGGACATGTTCTCACAGTTTCTACCCTCGTATATAGAATTGACTTGATAAAATCCAATGGTACACCTTTTGAAGAAAAAGAAAGGGTATAAAATTCACACCATCACTCCCGATTTTAAGGGTACCAACGGTTAAAAATGATAGACAAATAAAAATTACAAAAAATAAAAAAATAAAAAAATGTGGCATTTAATTTCGGTTGCTTTGTCATGACCTAAAAAATTTCTTAAGATCATCTAAAGACAACAATTTGGAAATTGCAGTGAGAAATCTAGAATTCGAATTGTAATTCTTTGGTTTTAGTAAGAAGGAAGGTGGCAAACTGCTAGAAATCTAGAAAACGCGCGTAAGTAATTTATGACTTCCGATTGTCTATATGACTAAAACCTCAAGGTAGATGGTCGAAAGGACAAATGACACAAAAGCAAATGGAAGAAGCAAGAGATAACCTAGAACGTCAACCTTCCAATAATTTTATCCCAAGAACGTCCGACGTCACCATTAGGTCCACAACTTCACTAAGAGGCCATATAGCTAGGCCATCATGCAAAATAGACGACTTGGATTTCAATACAAAGAATAGATTTAGAGACAAGTTTGGTATACCTCAAAGATTGCTGTTTGGATGGAGATTTTCAGTTGAAAGAAGAAGTCAATAAATAGACGAGGATTTGCCAGTGTTCAAGGAAGAGAAGTCAGCATACACCATTCATTTGGCAAGACCAAGGAACGAAGTTGTTTTTTTTTTTTTTTTTTATTCTAACATTAATTTGACTTTTCAAATATAAGAAAAACATATACAGGCTGCTTAAATATTGGTATGAAAAGTACAAAATACTTAAAGTAGTGACCAAATGCGAAGGATGAGGTTCATCATCCAATTCCAACCATTGATCTACGAACCTTGGCACCAAAGGTAAATTATTCTACAAATTTTATCTTTGGATTCATAGTAAATTAAATAGATCGGGTGTTACACCAATGGATGAATCTTAGGATTGGTTTCTTTTTATGAAATCTTTTCCGTTGCTACTGATAATATGATGGAAAAATGTTTAGGAATTAAAAACAATCATCGCAAATTCTTTTTTTGTTACATTTAACAAAAGTGAGTCAAATTGACTTAGTTTTTCTTATGGTGGATAATCAATCTCCTCCCCATCCCGTAGGTTGGGGCACATTTTACACTAGTTATGTTCGTAGTTTCCTGAAAAGAGTTGTCAGATTAGACTTCTTATGAAACTTATCAAATCACCGCCCCAGTAAGATATTAGAGCACATCTCAACCTGTTCAGGATTTCCCTATGGGAATCTGCATTCGTTTCTGTTCTAAGATGTAGATTGGGAAGCCTTGACAATGGAAGTCATCTTGCAAGTCATGAACTACGTTTCGACTTGATTCCCTATGAAAATAGGATTACGTAGGCAACCCTTATGGGTTAGGCCGCCAACTTAAAAACAAAATCATCTCATGGCGAACTATGTTTCAACTTGATTCTCTATGAAAACGAAGATACATAGGTAACCTTTATAGGTTCGGTCATTGACTAAAAAATAATAAAAACATCATAGCGAGGGCCAACCTATGTTTCGGCCTGATTAGAGACTTAAGAAATCCGGATATGTTGACAACGCAGGTGGTTTTCAGTCATCTAATCAAACACCGGTCATTGTCTGAAATAGTGATTTGACACGATTTCAAAATTAAAATACATAAGCAACCCACATGGTTTCAGTCTCAATCAAACATTTAAAAACATGCACTTGGTTCAGGATATATAGGCAACCCACGTAGGTTCTGTCACTTTTTCCCGAACGCCTAGGACTTATTCCTTCACCCTAGTTGGGGCTGGGACACATTATATCGAGTTTCTCTGTCAAGATTCCATTATTAGAATTCTCCCCAGCTTGGGCTGAGGCAAATTTCAGAATTGTGACTTACATTCCCTAAAAACTTAAGTACCACGAAGCCTCAATTTCCAACTAGGGCACATTTTATCCTAGTTAATTTCTTATGGAAAATTTTCTAGCCCTTGTTGGCAGTCCCACCAAATATTGATTTACTTTCATGTTAGAACTGTATTTGACCTGATTCTTAGTTATCTTAAGATATGTCGAAAAACCCTTGCGGGTTTGGTCAAAACCAAAGCTCGAACTACGTTGTGGCCTGATTCTTAGCTATTCTAAGATACGTTGGCATCCAGATGGGGATCGGTCAAGCAAGGTTGAAATAAATAAATGAATAAATTTAATTTACTATATAAATAAATGGATCCTTATGAAAACTTTGGTGAGAACCATCGTTTGTTGGCTTCAATCTCAGACTAAGAAGACAGCTCCCCAGAATTGGTTTCTCAACCCAAAACCTTTCTACCCAATCAAGATTTACTTTACCTGTTAGAACTACATTAACTTGATTCTTAGTTATCCTAAGATATGTATAAAAGCCCCTAAATAGGTATGGTCTTAACCTGGAGATGGCGATATGTCGTCATTTTCCTACCGCTATGGTGTGTCCATTATAGGACTAGTCAGTCGACCTTCCTTAGGACTTATTAGAACTATATTTCACCTAATTCTTAGCTATCCTAAGATATGTAAGAAAGCCCCTAAATGGGTATGGTCATGACCAGTAGATAGCGATGAGTTGGCTTCTCCAAATGTTGTGGTCTAATCCTCTAGGACTGGTTAACTAACTCTTCTTTGGGAAGATTTCTTATTTCCAGTGTTGGAATGTAGTATTCCTAGTGAAGATACAGTGATTCCTAAGAATGTTCGTACATTCCTGCCATTCATTTTCCTAGGAAGCTACTGTTTTCCTAGTGAAGATATAATGATTCCCAAGAACATTTGTACGTTCCTGGACTTTTCTTTCCTAGGAAGTTATTGTTTTCCCTAGTGAAGAAGCGGTGATTCCCAAGAACGTTTGTACATTCCTAGTATTTTCTTTCTTAGGAAGTTTTTGTTTTCCTAGTGATGAAGTAGCGATTCCTAAGAACGTTCATATGTTCCTAGCCTTCGCTTTCCTGAAGGTTATTGCTTTGCCTAGTTAAGAATCAGCGATTCCCAAGAACGTTCATACATTCCCGAACTTTGATTTCGCAGACTTTACTATTTTTATAGTATAGATAAAACAATTTCTAAGAATGATCCTAGCCTTTGCTTTATTGCTTTCTTAGTGAAGAGGCTACGATTCTCAGGAATGTTTCTGGCCTTTGCTTTCTTAGGATTTTACTATTTTTTCATACTGTAGATACAACAATTCCCAGGAAAGTTTTTGGCCTTCACTTTATCACTTTCCTTGTTTAGATCTAGCGATGTTCCAGAACGTTCTTCACTTTTCTTATGTGATTTAAATTTTATTTTTTATCGTTAGATTCCTTTATTTTCCATGTACGACAGAACAAAATGTTAGTGTCTCCTATCTTTTCATTACAAATAAACTCATAAAATAAAGGGGGGCAGTTGTAGACACCGTATTTTGTTCCGCTCATTTAAGTTTTCAAAGTATCTTGTCTAAAGTGCAAATTTGGACAAATTTTAAACAAAGGCTTGAAGGGAATGAATTTCCACCTTAGATTACATTTGATACTGCAAAAAATCCAAAAACCATAAAAGAAAAACATAAAAACGTCAATTCGATCGAAATTCAGTATAAATAAACCTTTCGGGTCAATTTCAAATTTTTTAAAGTTAATGGGGACTAAAATGAAAATATTGAAAGTAGATTTTTCACGAATATCACTTTTAATATGTTTAAATTGCTTATTACCCTTTAATTTAAGAAAAGACATTCACTTTCCATTTTGAGCCCTGAAACTTTTATTTTCACTGATTTGTCTAATTGACAAATGAAAATATTTGTTTAATTTTCTTGTTCGAAATACTAATCTCCAAAATGAAGCAAAAAAACCTTGATTACCCAAAGTGGTTCCCAAGAAGCCAAGATTACTAAAGACACCTCCCTAAGCTTAGAAAAAGCGTAGGATTCATCCACTGGTATGCATTTAGAATGTGGGAATTAAATCCAAACATTTAATTATTAATTTAAGAGGCAAATATCTTGGAAAGTTTGTTGGGCAAGATCCAATCATGAAACTTAGTTGCCTAAAGTAACTAGTGCCTTAAACCTAGTCTAAAGCTAACTAAACTAGCTAAACATGGCATTAAATGTCATTAAATGACACATTTAATGAATTAATTAAATGAAATTTAAGAGGAGATATTTTGGAAATATTTTTTAACAAAAATCTCTTCAGGAAACCTAGTTACCAAGAGTAACTAGTGCTTACAAAGCTAATCGAAATAGTTCCCGTCATGTCAAGCATTCATTGCCCTTCAAATCACGTATTAAACATCCATTTTAGCATTACTGCAAAGCATTCAATGTGCATTTATGACAAAAAAAATTTGCATGGTCATTACCAAATCTCCATGATTACCTACACAATCTGGGAGAAATCTTTATCATATGCCTATAGTCTAGCATTAAATGACATTTAAGGGCCTGAAATTGCATTAAATTGTAATTGAAAATAGGCTAGTAGTGCCTTCACATTAACGAATGCGCATGCATACCATTGCTTATAAAAGACAGTTTGTTTTCATTTGGTAACATCCTTGGCCAGACCCCTTCTCTCTCTAGGCTCGAATTTCTCTCTTGGGTCACTTGATTCCTTAAGATTTCTACCTCTTAAACACATTCAAATTCTTCCAAAAAAGCTCCTAAAATGTGTTCTTGACACTCTTCTAACAAGAGTTCAAGAAGTTTTTCAAGAACAATCAAACTAATGGAATAAGATATTAAAGAAAGAGAAAAAGGAAAAATCACTTAGGGAAAGACTACTCCCCTAAGTTAGGTAAGTTTCTCTTCAACTCCAGTTTAATTTTGTTTGTTTAGTGCCTTTATATTGTTTGTAAATTTTGTTCTTTTGTTTGTTTTTTAGTGTCTTAGATCATCATTTACGTAGTGTAAATAACTTGTTTTGTGTTAATAAGAACAAGAACACTATGGTATGTGCATAACATCATTGGCTTTGTCAAGAACACATGAAACCAAACTTCAATGAACTTAAAATAAAGAATCGATGATGGACTACTAACCACTAACAACTAACATTTACTTTTCCAGCTCTACACTTTTCTGTACTAGCCTAGATCACAGTCTGGCCCTACTTCTCAAGCTTGTGTGGACTGGCACTGTTATATATATAAGCCTAGATCATGGACTGGCCCTACATCTCAAATCATGGATTGACACCCTTTATATACTATTATTTCTAGACCCTTGTGGCTAAAAGTTAGAATAAATGGATGACCTCTATTCCTTCGGGGAAAATTTTGCACCTTCTTCGGAAACATTTCTTTTTTCTTAGTTATGAGTTGGACTGAAACTAATATTATCTACTTTTTTTTTTCTTTTGTTTTGTACTAACAAAGTAAACATTAACACAAACTTGTGTAAAGAAAGTAAGTTTGGTTGGAGTGTTGTTGACAAAATCAAATGTGCATATTCACTTACCATTTGTGTCATGTTTTGTTCTTCCTATTCTTAAATAAATAAAAAATAAAAAAATGAAACAATATTTCATATAATAATGTTTCAACATGAAACACAGAAGCTAAACTTGTCGATTCTTCCATAATTAAGTGACAATGTAGAAGGGATACATTTGTTATTTATTTTAAGTATGTTGCTGCTTTTAATAAATAAATTTTCCTATTTTCCTTTCATAAAAATACATAAAAAGATAAAAAATATATAAAACAAATGAGAATTTGTGTGTTAAACCAAAACTAAAGGAAATTACTTGAACTTGTTTAAACGTAAAAATTTATTTAAACTTGGGTATCATCTTCAGACCGGTGTCTTGCGGTGCCCAACACCTTCCCCTATCATAATTGACCCTCGAACTTAAAAGAAATCTCAGGTAAATACATAGTATTTTTCGAATTAAAACTTGGGTCATTTTAAAATAAAAATAATTTTTAAAAAAATCCTGATGACCTATAGCACACTATTTAACTCAATGCTAGATGATGACTTAATTTTAAAAATAAATCCTGACCCAAAGAACGTTTTCCAAACTTACAGATAGAAAAGCCCCAAAAATTTGTTTTCTAAAAACAAAAGGATTTTTTAGGATTCGAGAAGGAGGAAATGAAATCTTGTTTTCCTTTTATTGTTGAATTTATTTCTTCTTTCTTTTTTCCAAAATATGAGGTGCATCAACACCAACCAATTATTTCTCCTCCATAGCTTGCTTATCCAAGTAGCTCTTCTTAAACCCATAGCCAAACTTGAAACTTGAATCCAGCTACGCTATCAAATATTTAAGCCTACTCAAATACCGAAAGAGAAGAGACAGTTCACCCGACTCCCTGTTTCACTATCTCAAATCTACCACCATTTGTTCCAAAATAAGTGCTTAGCACCAATTCCACGAAGACAACTAAACCTGCAACGCTCAAATTGTAACCCTAACCAGTTATGCACCTACCACTCTGGATAGGTTGGTCATCATACTGACCAATTCTACTCCATCAAGAACTGCGTCGAGGATCTTATCCAATTGGGTGTCATAAGCTTCTCAAACATCTAGGAACTTTAAGAAGGAAAAATCTATCATTTACTTTTCCTTTAATTTCTTAAGTACTTTCCAATGAATTAGGTATTACCTTACATGATTATGTACTTGATCTATGTATGAAGGAATGCATGCTTATTTTATCTAAAGTAAACTCGAGTCTTCATAATCTGACTTTCAAGTAATTAATTTGTTCGTCAAAATCCACACATAGTGAATGGTCAAAATTATGATAATGTGATTTTAGCACTAAATTGGACCATCATCTAATGAAAAATGTTAAAAATAAATGTTTTGTTTCAACCAAATGATTGTGAGATATTGACAACAAATATGAGAAAGTTAGGAATAAAACCAACAACCCTGATGTGGAATCATTACATATGTCCCAACCCGGGAGTTGTGAAAAAACCATGAAAAATCAAACAAGAAAACTTGTAGCTAAAGAATTTTGGACATTGGATAACATCATCTATCAAGGAGCCCTAAGAAAAAGAGAGTAACCCCAAAGCCTGGCCTCTCCTTGCAAACAATCATTAAGAGGGTGCAGGTAACCATAAAATGTTCTCAAGAGCAAATTAAGCATCTACGATAACATTTTGGAAAATGGAGATTCATCAAAATTTCATGAGAATTACGAAACCTAACCTTACCCAAACTTATCAAAAAGATTAAGGCACGATGATAAAATAGTGTCTTTGTGTCTTAGTTGATCCATGTAAGAAAAAAAGTTAGTTGAAGATAAGAAGCCGCTATAAGAAAAAAGTCAGTAATAAAAAATCAAGCATAAATGAGGTAAAAGTAACCCAAGATCCTTAGATTGACTCAAATTTATTTTTTTATCATTAACTATGTAATATCCATTAAGTACATGTTGGGGAAAAAAAAGAGTAGTCTCAAAAAGGTTTCTAAATGCTAAGTGGTCGCACGAAGGTTTTGGTTAATCATGCATTCTTCTTAGTCCAAGTGATTAGGTTGTATCAATGTTTCAACACCTAGTGACTTGGGCCAACTGGACTGGGACCAGTACCCAAAGCTAGTTACATGAACTATTAACAAAGGCATAAGATGCTAATTGCCCGAGTGAAAAAAAAAAAAAAAAAGAAGAAGAATATATATATATATATATATATATATATATATATATACACATATAAGGGGAAAAAAAAAGACAAGATTTTCTCTAAAATATTTTATAGATAATATCCTATTTGATCCATCACCCCGTCTATCGTTTGAACTTTCTAGTCTCTTCTTTTCTCCTCTAAGTTATCTTAGGTATGGTTGCTCAAGACCGCCTTTGATGCCAAGATAGAAAAAAGAAAATCAAAATATTTCAAGAATCTTGGGAAGTGTACAAGGTATAGGCAATCTCGATAACAATCTTAGAAAAAATCAGTAATCAGAACTTGAGGGAATTGAGCTAGACACCCACTCTAAAAAATTGACTATAGATATTAGGTTCAAATTACTATTTAAATCCTATTTATCATAATCTAAATTCAGCCAATGTAAAAATCATAGCAACCAGAAAGATGCTTGAATATTTGATTATGATTGCTTTAGGATACTTGTAGACACTGCATTTTGTCCCGCTTATTTAGTTTTCAAAAGTATCAGGTATAAAGTGGAAATTAGGATAAACTTTAAGCCGTGGTTTAGATGGAATGAATTTTCTCCTTAGATTACATTTGATACTACAAAAACTATAAAAAAACATAAGAAAACCATAAAATCGCCGATTCGATCGAACTTCGGTATAAACAAAAGTTTTGGGTCAACTTTGAAATTTTCAAAAGTTAATGGGGACTAAAATAACAAGATTAAAATTGGATTTCCTCTTGATATAACTTTTAATATGTTTAATTTAGTTTCTACCTTTCAATTTGAGAAAATTTCACCAATTACATTTACTTCATGCATTGATCCCTCAAACTTTTGTTTTCACTAGTTTTGTCAAATTGACGACAATTTTATTTTTTTTTAGATTAATTTTATATTTAAATTTAAATTTCCAAAAATCAAGGGAATAAAGCCTTGATTATGCACATGGATTCCCAAAACAACAAGTTTACTAAGAGCACAACTTCAATCCTAGGAAGAAGCATAAAATTCCTCTAGCAGAATGCCCTTAGCCAAATTGGGAGGTTCCCAAGAACAATATGAATTAATGTCAATCATTTAATGAGTATCTTATAGAAAGATTTTATCCATCAAATTTCATCAATTGCCATGGAATGTCATGATGCCTAAACTAGTTAGATTAGCATGCTGTCATTGAAGAACATTAAATGACATTAAATGAATTCATTAATGAATCATCAATTAGGCATATCTTATGGAGTGACTTGGTTTAAAAAAATATCATAATTTCCATTAGTAATTAGTGCCTAATCCAATCCTCAGTAGCCCTTCAACATTGATGTGATATTTTATGCGCTAGGAATAATTGCAAGTGCACGAGGTCGAACAAGCAGTAAAGTAATCCGAAGATCAAGTATTGTCCACTGGGATTACTATTAGAACAAACTAAGTACTACTATTAGAATAAATCAATTTTATCTAGATGATATGATTTGAATGGTGTTCAAAATATTAAAACAAATCAAACTACAAGACTTGGAATAAATTCAATGGGAATGGATTATCTAGGGATTAAATTCATTCACTTGTACGTTTGCTTGATTTATTCTAGTTTACACTAATGTTTATCTACCTGTTCAACAATCAAGATTTCTAAAACTCACTCACTACCTCTCCCGAGTATAAAGTGAGTGAAAATATAATCACTTCGAAACCGATATCCCTATCAAGAGTTTAGGTGATTACATGTGTTGCCCCAATATTATGGATTACACAAGTTTTAATAATCTCCCTATATATTAGAACTTCTGTTGTGTTTAATCTTAGGTTGAATTCGGGGTTACCCCTCCTGAGCGTCAAACCTTGTAATCTCAAATCAACCACAATATCATAGACAACCATATAATGAAAGTGATAAAATGATAAACACAATTGAATAGATATGATTATCCATTAGCAGAACATATATTCAATCAAACATAGTACAAATGAACTACATTAATCCCTAGACAAGAAAAGTTTAGCTACACATTGTCATTTCTAAATACCTAACGACAAATGAAGAATACATAATCAAAACAACAAACTAAAATCTAAACCAAGAGATAAATGAGAGGAATAAAAGTCTAAATCTGCTTTAGTAGAGAAGTTCTGCTCAAATGTCCTATTTCTGATCCTCCTTTCCGTCCTGATTTGTTCTTCTTTCTCTTTTCTTTGTCTCTCCCTCCAAAATGAGCCAAAATATCTCATTTGAAGTTTCAGATCAGTAGGCTGGCACTGCAGCGCCAAATTCCTCGCTTCAGTACCGTTTTAGTACAAAAACTAGGTTAGAACCCACTGTCCTGCATCCGCAAAAAAATCAAGGTACAGCATTAAACTGAACAAAGGCGTTGCAGCACCGTAAAAATGGTGTTGTAGTGCTAAAAGGAGAAAAAAAAAAAAAACCGCTGCAGTGCCCGATGTTTGGCACTTGGTTACACCCGCTGCATTGCCATATTGATGGCACTGTAGCCCCGTCCTACTTTTTGGCGTCTTCATCAAGATTTCTCCCTTTTTTTTTTTTTTTTTTTTTTTTTGTTTTCTTCGTTTTCCTGATTCCTACACAAAAGAACCGAATATAATTTGAAACTACAACAAAAAGACTAAAAATCACGCAAAACTAACACTTATTTATGAAGATATAATGATCAGAAATCGACTTATCAATCAAGCTAAAACCATTAATAGTATTAATGAGCATTAAATGAAGCGTTAAATGAAAAATATTTTGGCAAGATATTGACCAAGGAAATCTCATCATTAGCAAAATTTTCATCATTACCTAGTATATCTTGGAATATCTTCATCATTGCCTAGCCTAAACTAGAATTGAATGGCCTAAAATGATTATTAATTGATAATTTAATGCAGGCTGGATATGTTTCCACATTGAGGAATGCGTAGGCATGCCTTCGCCTATAAAAGGCAGCCTGTTTTGTTAAAGAACATACATTGGTCAGGCCCCTTCTTTCTCTAAACTGGAAATTCTCTCTCGAGTTTCTTAATTTCTCAAGCTTTCCATCTCTTAAGCATATTCAAATTGTTCGAAAAAAATCCTCTTAAAAGGTAATCTTGATACTGTTTTAACAAGAGTTCGAGAGATTTCTCAAGAACAACCGATTCAAGAAGAAGAATAAGTTAAAGAAAGGAAAACACCACTTAAAGAAAAAGTACTCCCCTAAGTTAGGTAATTTTTTCTTAAACTTCTATTTAGCTTGTTTTTTTATCATCATTTGATTGTTTGTATATATTGTTCTTTTGGTCATCTTTAGTGTCTTCTATTTTGTAACGTCTTTGTTTTGTGTCAAAAACAACAAGAACATTTGGTATACATAACATCTTTGGCTTTTGTCAAGAAACACATTAAACCAAACTCAATGAACCCAAAATAAATCGTCTGACTATGGACTACTAACTACTAACTACTAACAACTAATATTTATTTTTTCTACTCTACGCCTTTTCGTGTTAGCATAAATCATGGCCTGTGTAGACACCACATTTTGTCGTGCTCGTTTAGTTTACAAAAGTACCAAGTCTAAAGTGAAAATTTGGATAAACATTAAACCAAGGTTTAGAGAGAATGAATTTTTGCCTTTAGATTATATTTGATACTAAAAAGGATAAAAATAGAAAATTGTCAATTCGATCAAAATTTCTAAACATTAATGGGGACTAAAATGACAATGTGAAAAGTAGATTTTTCTATGAATATCACGTTTAATATGTTTAAATTAATTCTTACCCTTAAATTTATGAAAATTTCACCAATTACATTTATTTCACATTTTGACTCCTGAAACTTTTGTTTTCGCTGGTTTCGTCTAATTGACAATAAAAAATATTTGTTTAAATTTTTGTTTAAAGTTTTAATATCTTAAATCAAGTATCGGGTCTTAAAGATTACATTTGATATTTCAAAAATGACAAAAATCATAAAGAAACATAAAATCGTCAATTCGATCGAAATTCGGTATAAATAAACGTTTCGGGACAAATATGACAATATGGGAAGTAGATTTTCCATGAATATTTATTTTAATATGTTTAAATTACCTACTACCCTTTAATTTAAAGAAATTTATTGACTTTCCGTTTTGAGCCCTGAAACTTTTATTTTCACCAGTTTTGTCTAATTAACAAACGAATATATTTGTTTAATTTTCTTGTTTGAAATACTAATCTCCAAGATCAAGAACAAAGCCTTGATTAGCTGATGTGGTTCCCAAGACACCAAGATTACTAAGGACACACCCTCCTAAGATTAGAAAAAGTATAGGATTCTTCCACCGATGTGTACTTAGCAAATGGGCATTGAATTCAAACATTTAACAATTCATTTAAGAGGAAAATGTCTTGGAAAAATTCATGGGCAAGATCCAATCATGAAACTTAGTTACCGAGAGTAATCGATGCCTTAAACCTAGTCTAAAGCTAACTAAACTAGCTAAACATGGCATTAAATGTCATTAGCTGACACATTTAATGAATACATTAAATGGAATTTAATATGAGATATGTTTCCATGATTTTTTAACAAATATCTCGTCATGAAACCTATTTACCAAGTAACTAGTGCTTACAAAGATAAACGAAATAGTTCCCGTCATGTCAAGCATGGATTGCCCATCAAATCATGCATTAAACATTCATTAATTAGTATTAATGCGGGGCATTAAATAGGAATTTATGACAAAATTCTTTGGATAATCATTACCAAATCTCCATGATAGCTGATAGGTGTAATTTATCTATTTATTTCCAAGCCGATTTTGGTAGTTTTTGAGTATTTTTATAGAGTTTTAATTTGTTTTTATTTGTTTATGTATAAATCAGGTGTTTGGGGTAAAAAGAGACAAAAACGGTCCATAAACGATCAAGTCGGTGGAAAAAGGGTGAAAAAACGAGAAAAAAGATAAAAGTTCAGAACCTGCAGCCCACCACTGTAGTGGTCAAAGTACAGAGAGTTGCTGAATTTTTCACCACTGCAGAGGTTAAAATGTAGAGAGCGCTACCACTGTAGTGGTCATCCGGTAGATAGCCACCGACTTCCCCACTGCTGCAGCAGTTAGGCGCTAGATAGTTTAGATATTTTAGGATATTTTGTTGATATTTTGGATCCTATAAATATCATCTCTTCTTCCCCAAACACTAAGAAATATTTTTGGGAGTGTCTTGAGAGCTCCAAGGCCTATCAACCAAGAGAAGATCACAAAGCCAAGAAGAGGAAACGTTCTCGGAGCGGTTTTAGCGACGGTTCATCGGATAAAGGCTAGTCTCTTCATTTATCTCTTTATTTATTAGTTTGGTTGATTGTTTTGAGTATGTTTAGCTTGTTTCTAGTTGAATATATGGCTATGGCCATGTATAGCTAAACATATATTGTGTAGGGCTTGATGTATTTCATGAAAACTTTGTTTGAATAAATCTATATTTTGTTAATGGTTATTCATGTTCATCCGATTTTGTTTATCGTTTTATTACAATCTTAATATTCTTGTTCTAGTATTAGGGTTGATTTTGAGAATACTAGATTTGACACTCGAGAGAGGAAACCTCGGATTCAGACTAGGGTTTAAAGACAACGTGACGATCTAATGACCCAGGAGGGCGTTAGAAAGTATGCAATCCATGAGGTTGAGGTGAGACTAATGTGATCAAGTGTCGTATAGACTCTCGAGGGGGACTTACGCATTAACGCGAAGTCATATATTCATTTACTTTACACTCGAGAGATGTAGTGAGTCAGATTTCGATACCAAGATTATCGGATAGGATGAAATGCCATTGATGTAAGCTAGATTGAAATGAACACGTTTAAGTGGATGAAGTTAATCCCCAGGTAATTTACTCACATTAGCGTCAATATTAGTATATTAGATTAATTAGTTTAAATAGTTAATTAGTTTAGTATATTATTTTATAATAAAAAAATATAAATTTGAGTCGCCTAGATAAAATTCGGTTATAACAACCGCGGTACTTAACGACAATTCTAATCCAATTCTTGTGGATACGACAAACCCTATTCTTCCCAATCTATGCTAAAACTTGACCCGTACACTTACGGTGAAAGTAGCAACGTAATTTCGCGCTACCAAGTTTTTGGTACTGTTGCTGGGGATTGATTTTTAGATTGTTGTTGATATTGTGAGTAAGTAACTTGATTTTAATTTAGGCATTTATTTTGTTCATAATGTTTTCTTTGTAGTTTTGTTTCTCTTGCAAAGTACTTAAATATGTTAGATCAACAAGTGTTTTTGCATTTCTTTTAACAAGATTTTGAGCCATTTTATTGTGCTTGGGATCGATATAAGGAGCTACTATTTTGGCTCCCCAATCATCATTTCCCGAGGGAGTGTCAACTACTGAACTTTATCGATGGGTTACTAGCCGCAACCAGAACATGGACTGAAGGAGGAAACAGTACCACTTCTTTCAATCAATTAACCGCAGACGAAGCCTATTGGGTATTGGAAGACATGGAAGAGCTTGATTTGCAGAGTTGGAATTATTCAACAAGCTACCATAGCTTGAAGGATTGTTCCACCATTTCGACGCCATGGATTGACACCCCAGTCCAACAGGAGGAGTCTTCCCCCACCCTGGAGAAAATGTTACCTGAATTTATGGAGGAGACTCAGGCTTTCTGGAGGGAGACAAATGATTGGCTCAATGAGCATGAGGATTATCTTGATGATATTGAGATGACTTGCACTGAAATTGATGCGATTGTAATGTCTCTTCAGATGCAAATCGGTAAACTAATTTGCTATATTGAGGCTGAGTAAAAAATGGTGGCACTGAGAGACATAAAAGCCACATTCATCGAAAGCCATCGCAAAGAACCGAAAACAAGCGGGAGGAACTTGGGTCAGTTCAAAGACGATGAAAAATCACAAGATAACACTTGTGATTATTCGCCATTTGAGATCCACCAAGTGTTTCCACCATCGATCCAACACGATCACATTTATGAGGATTCGATGTGGCTCAGTTGTCCTTCGCCACCTTTCGCATCATTGTTTCAAGCCCACCGAGCACATGAGCTGGAGACGAGTCACGTTGAGAGCTTGGACCAAATAATGCCAAATCTCACCAAGGTTGAGGGCGTTCTGAACCAAGACCCATACGTATTGTTGTATGACACATACTATGGGTGGAAGCAACTCTTTGACGAGCCCTTCTCTGTGTCAGGCCGAGGACAATAAACCACGCAGTTCTTGGGAGGCAACCCAAGTCTAAAATAAATTAGATCCATCACCACCGACTTCATTTGGATACGAGATTGTCTCGCCTCACAGGTATGTGTTCTAAACCCCCTTCGTCGGCATGCTATATTTCAATTATTGAGAACGATAATTAGGTCATTGTGGACACTGCCTATTTTAAGTTTGGGGGTGATGTGTAGTAATGTATTATGTTTTATTATTTATCAGTATACATATTTGTTTAGTGTAGTATGCATTTATTGTTGTAGTTATTGTGCATGTGCTGAGTTTTGCGTTCATTTGGGCCATTACCTGATGATGATATTATCCCCTGGTTGTTTTCGAGGTCAAGGATAATTCCCATTCATGTGTGTTTTGTGTGCTTGGCATGTCATTTTGGTAAAAGTTATTGTGGATCCTAATTTGCACGAGAACGACTCAATGTATAGCTATTCAATTGATTTGAGGCCAATTATCCATTAGCCAAATTCACGACAATTTAAGGGATTCTAGAACCTGATTGGGGGAAACTTGAGGTGAAATCCTAGGTGAGGTAGTTCAATAGATGTGATTTAGGCATTTATTTGATTCGCTTGAGCCTTTGAAGCTTACCATGTTATATGTTTATCCCTCGTTACCCTGTCGAATCCTATAATTCCGTTTCAATTCTGAACACATAAGTAATACCCTGGCCAATTGAATTCTTTCCAAACCTATATCGTTGAACCGAAGGCACAATTTGAGTGAATCAAGTTAGCATTCGTGTATGCAACTTGAAGTGAGCGGTTGGGTTTAGGGCAAACTTTTGATCGGTTTGGTATTCGAGTACTCACTTGTCATTTTTCTTTTGTTTTAACCACACCTGTGAAATTGAAATAATCAAATAAGTTTGGGGGTATGGTTATTGTTGAAAAAACAAAACCAAATATAAATATATTTAAATTTTCGTTTCTTTTAACAAATGAGTATGACGTTCTTAAATAGAGATGTTCAAAGTTGTTTCAAATTTATCTTTGGGGGTATGACTGTGATTGTTTTCCAAGTGTTGTGCCTTGGGTATTGTTAAGTTAACGATATTAACCTGTTTTATATTCCCGATATACCCTTGGTCATGTTCCAAATCGAACCAAGTCCTTTTGATCTTTATGAACTGCTTAGCCTACATTAGTGGAGAGTGGAACCCATTTAGGCATATGGAAATCCTAATCCTTATCAGTTTAAGTCATGAGCTTCATTGGTGGATAATCCAATCCGGTTGTTGGATAGTTATATTATTGAGTTTCACACACATACTTTGAAAGGATCTAGAATGACATTTGCCATTATTGAATGTCAAAATTATAGAACATCACATGGTGCGTTTTACTCCTGAACTCAATATGATTGTGGGTTGTTGAGGGAAAAATGTATTGGTTGATAGTTGAATTCAAAACTTGTATATTGTTATGTTTAGGTAGTTCGTGTTTAGTTTTTGTGTTAGTTAATTTAGTTGTTTTTTTTTTTTAGTGTGAGTATTTTTCTCGAGGACTAGCAAAATTTTAAGTTTTGGGGTATTTGATAGGTGTAATTTATATATTTATTCCCAAACTGATTTTGGTAGCTTTCGAGTATTTTTATAGCATTTTAATATGTTTTTATTTGTTTATGTATAAATTAGGTGTTTGGGGCGAAAAGACATGAAAACAGTCCATAATTGATCAAGTCAGTGGAAGAATGGTGGGAAAAAGAGCAAAAAGATAAAAGTTCAAAACCTACAACCCACCATTGCAGCGATCAAGTACGGAGAGTTACTGAATTCTCCACCGCTGCAGTGGTCAAAATGCAGAGAGTTCCACCTGTGCAGTGGTCAAAATGCAGAGAGTTCCACCTGTGCAGTGGTCATCCGACAGAAAGCCACCGACTTCCCTACCCTTGCAGCGGTGATCCCACCGCTATAGCGGTCAGGAGCCAGATAGTTTAGATATTTTAGGATATTTTGTTGACATTTTGGATCTTATAAATATCATCTCTTCTTCCCCCAAACACTAAGAAATATTTTGGGAGTGTCTTAAGAGCTTCAAGGCCTATCAACCAAAAAAATATCACAAAGCCAAGAAGAGAAAACGTTATCAGAGTGGTTTTAGCGACGGTTCTTCGGATAACACTTAGTATCCTTGTTTTTCTTTTTATTTCTTAGTTTGGTTGATTGTTTTGAGTATGTTTAACTTGTTTCTAATTGAATATAGGACTATAACCATGTATAGCTAAACATATATTGTCTAGGGCTTGATGTACATCATGAAAATGTTGTTTGAATAAATCTATGTTTCGTTAATGATTGTTCATGTTTATCCGATTGTGTTGACCGTTTTATTACAATCTTAATATTCTTAATATGGTATTAGGGTTGATTTTCAGAATACAGGGTTTGACACTCGGGAGAGGTAATTGGTAGAGGAATATTACGTCGCTAACTTACACTGCAAGTATACGGGTCAAGTTTTTGTATAGATGGGAGAGTAGGGGTATCGTGTTCACAGGGATTGGTTGAGATTATTATCGAGTACCACGATTATCATAGCCTAATTTTATCTGGGCAGTAAAAATATAATTTAATTAATAAATACTAAATCAAAATACAAATTTATCTAACTATACTATAAATATTATATTGAGATTGTTTGGAGAGAATAGATTGTCTAGGGATTAACTTTATCTACAAATATGTGTTCGATCTCGTTTCAATTTACGTGAACAACCTTCGACTTATCCGACAATCTCAGTTCGTAAACTCACTCGCCACCTCTCCGGAGTGTAATACAAGTGAATATGCGACTTCGCATCAACAAATATGTCCCCCACAACGTCTTAATGATGCTAGGTCACATGAGTCTCACCCCAGCGTCATTGATTACACACTTTCCAACTCATTTTCAGGTTATTGGATCGTCGCGTTGTGTTTAACTTAGTCCGAATCCAGGGTTACCTCTCCCGAGTGTCAAACCCCGTATTCTCTATATATCTGTCAAAGCATATAAACAATATTAGAATGATAAACACAATCAAACATCGAAGAACAACCGCCAACGAAACACTATTCAATCAAACAACATATTCATAAATTTATATTAATCACTAAACAATCATTGTTTAGCCATTGACTATAACCACATATACAATGTAAAATAAGCTAAACATGCTCAACAACTATCAAAATTAAGAAAATAAAATAAAAAAATAAAAGACTTAGCCGATATCTGAAGATTTAGCTCTAAAACCGTTGAACAATCGCTTTCTTCTTCTTCTCCTTCTTTGGGTTGTGAGCTCTCCCTAACAAATCTCTCAACCTAATCTTAAATATATTCTAAGGGGCTTAGGGGTTGTTAAAATTAGAAAAGAGAAGGAGATGAAGGGATTTGTAGGGCTCAAAATATCAAAAAATATCAAAATAATATCTAAATCTAGTGCAGAGTAACCACCGCAGCAGTGGGGATCACCGCTGCGGCGGTGGGTATGTTGATTTGACCTTCGCTGCAGCGGTGGAGAAAACGGTGGAATCAGGAACTTCTCTACAGTTTTACCCCCGTGAAGATAGGTTTCACCACTACGGTGGTGGATGCTCAGCAAGAAAATATACCTCTCTGCATATTCACCGCCGTTGTGATGGGCTGCTTTTCAGGATATTACCTCCATGTTTGTTTTTGCACTGTTCTTGATCCAATATGTTTGTTTATGATCCGTTATCTTCTCTTTTTACCCCCACACACCTGATTTATACCAAAAAGAATAAAAATGTATAAAAAAAAACTATAAAAATACTCTAAAACTAACAAAATCGATTTGGGAATAAATAGATAAATCACACCTATCAAATACCCCCAAACTTCGAATTTTGCTAGTCCTCGAGCAAAACACTCACACTAACAAGAAAAACACAACTAAATTAAATAACATGAACCACCTAAACACAAATAATCTAAACATAACGATATCCGAGTTTTGAATTCTTCTATCGACTAAGTCATTTTCCCCTCAACAACCCTCAATCATATCAAGTTCAGGTGGTAAAACACACCATGTGGTGTTCTAGAATTTCGACAATCAATAATGAGGAATTCCATTCCAGATCCTTTCAATGTGTATGTGCGAGACTCAATAATATAGCTATCTAAGATCGGATTGGATTATCCACCATCGAAACTCACGACTTAGACTGTAAATGACTAGGACGTCCATATGCCTAATTGGGGTCTACTCTCCACTAATGTAGGCGTGGAAGTTTATAAAGAGTAGAAGGACTTGGTTTGATTTTGGAATATTTGGCCAAAGGTATTTCGAAATAGAAAATGGGTTAACGTTACCCAAGGCTCAATTCTTGACAAATTCACTCTCGAACCCCCATAGATAAATTGGAAACAATTTCGAACAAACATTTAAGACTGACCTACTCACTTGTCAAAACATTTAAGACCGACGTACTCACTTCTCCTCAATCAGGATCTAGAATCCTTAATTTGTCATGAGTTTGGCTAATCGATAATCGGCCACAAATCAATTGAATAGAAATACATTGAGTCTATGTGCTCATGCAAATTTGGATCCACAATAATTTTAACCAAAACGCATTTTCAAGCACAAAGAACGCACATGCATGGGTATTACTCTTGACCTTGAAAACAACAGGGGGTAATATCATCATTGGGTAACAGCCTAGATGAATGCAAAACTCAGCATGCACACAAAAACAACATTAAAACATTCTACACTAAACATAAACGCAATATGGTAAAACAGTAAAACATACTAATATCCTACACATCACCGCCAAAATTAAAACGGACAGTGTCCTTAGTTACCCAATCATCATTCTCAACATATGAAATTAAAGTATGCTGACGAAGAAGGTTTATAACACGTACCAAGGAGGCGATAGAATCTTGCCTCCGGATCAAGTTGGCTGTGATGGATTTACCTTATTTTCGAACTTGGGTTACCTCCCAAGAAGCACATGGTTTATTGTCCTCGGCCCGACACGGAGAACAGCTAGTCAAATAGTGGCTTCCACCCATAGTAAGTGTCATACAACACTATATGGGTCTTGCTTCAATATGCCCTCAAGACTGGAAAATTTTGGTTATGATCAGTTCAAGCTTTCAACATGACGCTCCACTAGCTCATGTACTTGGTGGGACTGAAAGAACGTTACTAATGGCGGCGAAGGATAAGTGAGCCATATCAGATCCTCGTAGATATGATCGTTTGGGATTGATGGTGGCATCACTATTTAGATCTCCAATGGTGACGAATCATAATCATCGATCCATGCTCAAGTTCCCGTCTAATTCAGATAAGAGTAGTTGAATTTTCCCAAGCTTCTTCCGCTCGTTTCCAGCTCCTCACGGTGGATTTCGCATGATATGGCTTGTGAATCTATGAGTGCCACCACATCTGACTTGGCCTCAATGAAGCAGATAAGATGATCGATTTGCGTCTGAAGAGACGTTACGCTCGCATCGATTTCATTGCAAATCGTCTCAATGTTGTCAAGACGATCTTCATGCTCATTGATCCTGTCATTCATCACCCTCCAAAATGCTTGAGTTTCCCTAATAAAATTAGTGAATATTTCCTCCAGGTCAGGGCAAGACTCAACATATTGGTTCGAGGTGTCAATCCATGGCTCCAAAGCAGTGTAACTATCCCCCAAGCTTTGGTAGCTTGTTGAATAATTCCAACTGTGAAAATCATACTCAACCATGTCTTCCAGTACCCAATAGGCTTCGTCCACAGTTAGTTGCTCGAAAGAGGTGGTACCTTCTCCTTCTTCCACCCACATTCTAGTTGCGGCTAGTAACCCATCGAGGAAGTTCAGTAGTTGACACTCTCTTGGGAAACGATGGTTCGAAAACTGAAACAGCAACTCATTGTATCGATCCCAAGCACTATAAAACAGCTCGGAATCCCGTTGAAAGAAATGCAAGAGTACCTATTGCTCTAACATCTTTAAGTACCCTACGGGTAAACAAAGACAAAAACTACAAAGAAAAATTATACACAAAAGAAATGCCTAAAGTAAAATTGGGTCATTTACTCACAATATTATTAATAATAAAAAAACCATTCCCCGGCAAAGGCACAAAAAACTTGGTAGCGAAATATTATGTCGCTAACTTACAACGCAAGTATACAAGTCAAGTTTTAGTATAGATGGGAGAGTAGGGGTATCTTGTTCACAGGGATTGGTTAAGATTGTTATCAAGGACCGCGATTATCATTACCTAATTTTATCTAGGTGGTAAAAATATAATTTAATTAATAAACACTAAATTAAAATACTAATTTATCTAACTATACTATACGTATTATATTGAGATTGTTTTGAGATAATACATTGTCTAGGGATTAACTTCGCTTACAAATACGTGTTCGATCTTGTTTTGGTTTACATTGACGGCGTTCGACTTATCCGACAATCGAAGTTCGTAAACTCACTCGCCACCTCTCCCGAGTGTAAGAAGAGTAAATATGAGACTTTGCGTCAATGAAAAAGTCCCTCTCAACATCTTAACGATGCTTGGTCACATGAGTCTCGCCCCAACATCATTGATTGCACATTTTCCAACTCACTCTCGGGTTATTGGATCGTCGAGTTGTGTTTAACCTAGTTCGAATCTGGGGTTACCTCTCTTGAGTGTGCAACCCAGTATTATCTATATATCTATCTAAGCATATAAACAATAAAAGAATGATAGACGCAATCAAACATCGAAGAACAACCTCTAACGAAAGACAATTCAATCAAACAACATATTCATAAATTTATCTTAATCCTTAAACAATCCATGTTAGGCCATTGGCCATAACCATATATACAATGTAAAATAAGCTAAACATGCTCAATAACTACTGAAATTTTGGAAATAAAGAAAATAAACGAAAGATTTAGCCGATATCCGAAGATTTAGCTCTCAAACCGTGGAACAATCGCTTTCTTCTTCTTCTTCTTCTTCTTCTTCCGATTGTGAGCTCTCCCTAAAAAATTTCTTAACCTAACCTTGAATTTATTCTAAGGGGCTTAGGGGGTATTAAAATTAGAAGAGATGAGGAGAGGAAGGGATTTATAGGGCGCAAAATATCTAAATAATATTTAAATATGGTGCAGAGTGACCGTCGCAGCGGTGGGTATGTCGATTTTATCTTCGCCGCAGCAGTGGAGAAAGCGGTGGCATTAGGAACTTCTCTATAGTTTTACCGTCGTGGTGGTGGATGCTCAGCAAGAAAATATGCCTCTTTGCATATTCACCGCCACGGCGATGGGTTGGTTTTCTGGATATTGCCTCCATGTTTGTTTTCCCACTGTTCTTCCACCGTTCTTGATCTGATATGTTTGTTTATGATCCATTATCATCCCTTTTTACCCCACACACCTGATTTATACCAAAAAGAATAAAAACAAACAAAAAAAAACTACAAAAATACTCTAAAACTAACAAAATCGATTTGGCAATAAATAGATAAATCATACATTTCTAATAATTTTGCTAGTCGTCGAGAAAAACAATTACACTGAAATAAAAAAAACAACTAAATTAAATAACATGCACAACCTAAACACAAATAATATAAACATAACGATATGCGAGTTTTGAATTCTTCTATCGACTAAGTCATTTTCCCCTCAACAACCCCCAATCACTCAAGTTCAGGTGGTAAAACACACCATGTGGTGTTCTAGAATTTCGACATTCAATAATGGTGAACGCCATTCTAGATCCTTTCAATGTGTATGTGCGAGACTCAATAATATAGCTTTCCAAGATTGGATTGGATTATCCACAATCGAAACTCCTGACTTAAACCATAAAAAACTAGGATATCCATATGCCTGATTGGGGTTTACTTTCTACTAATGTAGGCTTGGAAGTTCATAAAGATTAGAAGGAGTTGATTCGGTTTTGGAATATTTGTCCAAGGGTATTTCGAAATAGAAAACGGGTTAACGTTACTCAAGGCTCAATTCTTGACACAGTCACTCTCGAACCTCCATAGATAAATTGGAAACAATTTTGAACAAACATTTAAGGCCAACGTACTAATTTGTAAAAAGAAAAGAAATTTGTACTATATGTACATATGTTTTTTTTTTTTGCTTTTTTTTTTTTTTTTTTTTTTCCAAATTACCACACCCCTAAACTTATTCGATTATTATGATTTCACGGGTATGGTTTAAACAAAAGAAAAATGAAAAGTGTCTACTTGAATACCGAACCAATCCGAAGTTCACCCTAAACCCACCCGCTCACATCAAGCAGCATATTCGAATGCTAACTTGATTCACTCAAATGCGCGTTTAATTCAGCGATAAAGGTTTGGAAAAAGTTCAATTGGCCAGGGTATTTGTTCATGTATTCAAAATTGAAATGGCAATTAAGCTTCGACAGGGTAACCAGGGATAAACATATAACATAGTAGGCATAAGAGGCCCAATAGAGAAAAAGAATGCCTAAATCATATCTCTTGAACCACCTCGCATAGGATTTCACCTCTACCTTCTCCTCAATCAGGTTCTAGAAGCATTAATTTATCATGAGTTTGGCTAATCGATAATCGGCCTCAAATCATTTGAATAGAAATACATAGATTCTATGCGCTCGTGCAAATTCGAATCCACAATAATTTTTTCCAAAACGCATTATCAAGCCCACAGAACACACATGCATGGGTATTACCCTTGACCTTGAAAACAACTAGGGGGTAATATCATCATTGGGTAACGGCCCAGATGAACGCAAAACTCAGCATGCACACAACAACAACACTAAAACATTCTACACTAAACAAAAATACAATACGGTAAAACAGTAAAATATACTAATATCCTACAGATCACCACCAAACTTAAAACGAACAGTGTCCTCAGTGACCCAATCATCATTCTCAACGTATGAAATTAAAGCATGCTGACGAAGAGGGTTTATAACACGTGCTTGAGAGGTGAGAGAATCTCACCTCCGAATCAAGTTGGCTGTGAAGGATTTAACATATTTTCGGACTTAGGTTGCTTCCCAAGAAGCGCACGATTTATTGTCCTCTGCCCAACACGGACAATGGTTGGTCAAAGACTGGCTTTCTCCCATAGTAAGTGTCGTACAACACTACATATGGGTCTTGCTTCAATATACCCTCAATACTGGAAAAATATATATCTGATCGGTTCAAGCTTTCAACATGACGCTCCACTAGCTCATGTACTTGGTGGGACTAAAAGAACGTTGCTAATGGCGATGAAGGACAAGTGAGCCACTTCATCTCCTCGTAGATATGATCGTTTGGGATCGATGGTGGCATCACTAGTTGGATCTCCAATAGTAACGAATCATAATCATCGCTCTATGCTTGGGTTCCCATCTCATTCGGATAAGCATAGTTGAATTATCCCAAGCTTCTTCCGCTCGTTTCCAGCTCCTCATGGTGCATTTCGCATGATATGGCTTGTGAATCTCTGAGTGACACCATGTCTGACTTGGCCACAATCAAGCAGATAAGATGATCGATTTGCGTCTGAAGAGACGTTACGGTCGCATCGATTTCATTGCAAATCATCTCAATGTCGTCAAGACGATCTTTATACTCATTGATCTTGTCATTCATCTCCCTCCAAACACTTGAGTTTTCCTAATTAAATTAGAAAATATTTCCTCCAAGGCAGGGGAAGACTCAACATATTGGTCCAGGGTATCAATCCATGACTCCAAAGCGGTGGAACTATCCCCCAACCTTTAGTAGGTTGTTGAATAATTCCAACAGTAAAAATCATACTCGACCATGTCTTCCGGTACCCCAATAGGCTTCGTCCGTAGTTAGTTGGTCGAAAGAGGTGGTACCGTCTCCTTCTTCCACCCACATTCTAGCTGCGGCTAGTAATCCATCGAGGAAGTTCGGTAGTTGACACTCTCTCGGGAAACGATGGTTCGAAAACTGGAACAACAACTCCTTGTATCGATCCCAAGCACTATAAAACGGCTCAGAATCCCTTTGAGAGAAATGCAACAGTACCTGTTGATCTAACATCTTTCAGTACCCTACGGGAAACCAAAGACAAAAAGTACATAGAAAAATTATACACAAAATAAATGCCTAAAGTAAAATTGGGTCATTTACTCACAATATTAATAATAATAAAAAAAAAACCATTCCTCGGCAATGGCGCCAAAAACTTGGTAGCGGAATATTATGTCGCTAACTTACAATGCAAGTATATGAGTCAAGGTTTAGTATAGATGGGAGAGTAGGGGTATCGTGTTCATAGGGATTGGTTGAGATTATTATCGAGTATCGCGATTATCATGACCTAATTTTATCTAGGCGGTAAAAATACAATTTAATTAATAAATACTAACTTAAAATACTAATTTATCTAACTATACTATAAATATTATATTGTGATTGTTTTGAGAGAATACATTGTCTAGGGATTAACTTCATTTAAAAATATGTGTTCGATCTTTTTTTAGTTTACGTTAAGGGCGTTCGACTTATCCAACAATATCAGTTTGTAAAGTCACTCGCTACCTCTCCCGAGTGTAAGACGAGTAAATATGCGACTTCGCATTAATGAAGAAGTCCCTCTCAACATCTTAACGATGCTAGGTCACATGAGTCTCGCCCCAACGTCATTGATTGCACACTTTCCAACTCACTCTCGGGTTATTGGATCATCATGTTGTGTTTAATCTAGTCCAAATCCAGGGTTACCTTTCCCAAGTGTCAAACCCCGTATTCTCTATATATCTATCTAAGCATATAAACAATACAAGAAGGATAGACACAATCAAACATCGAAGAACAACCACTAACGAAACACAATTCAATCAAACAACATATTCATAAATTTATATTAATCCCTAAACAATCCACACTTAGCCATTGGCCATAACCATATATACAATGTAAAATAAGCTAAACATGCTCAATAACTGCCGAAATTAAGAAAATAAAGAAAATAAACGAAAGACTTAGCCGATATCCGAAGATTTAGTGCTAAAACCGTTGAACAATCGCTTCTTTCTTCTTATTTTTCTTCGGGTTGTGAGCTCTCCCTCAAAAATCTCTTAACCTAACCTTGAATATATTCTAAGGGGCTTAGGGGGTGTTAAAATTTGAATAGATGAGGAGAAGAAGTGATTTATAAGGTGTAAAATATCAAAAAATATCTAAATAATATTTAAATCTGGTGCAGAGTGATCGTCGTAGTGGTGGGGATCACTGTTGTGGCGGTGGGTATATCGGTTTGATCTTCGCCTCAACGGTGGAGAAAACGATGGAATCAGGAACCTCTCTACAGTTTTACCACCACGGCGGTGGATGCTAAGCGAGAAAATACGTCTCTCTGCATATTCACTACTACAACGATGGGCTGCTTTTCAGGATATTGCCTCTATGTTTGTTTTCCCACCGTTGTTCCACCATTTTCGATCCGATATATTCGTTTATTATCCGTTATTATCCCTTTTTACACCACACTCCTGAATTATACCAAAACGAATAAAAACATATAAAAAAAACTATAAAAATACTCTAAAACTAACAAAATCAATTTGGGAATAAATAGATAAGTCACACCTATCAAATACCCCCAAACTTGGAATTTTGCTAGTCCCCAAGCCAAAACACTCACACTAAAATGAAAAGCACAACTAAATTAAATAACATGAACAATCAAAACACAAATAATCTAAATATAAGGATGTGCGAGTTTTGAATTCTTCTATCGACTCAGTCATTTTCCCCTCAACAACCTGCCATCACATCAAGTTCAGGTGGTAAAACGCACCATGTGGTGTTCTAGAATTTCGACATTCAATAATGGTGAATGCCATTCTAGATCCTTTCAATGTGTATGTGCGAGACTCAATAGTATAGCTATCCAAGATCGGATTGCATTATCCATAATCGAAACTCACAACTTAGACCATAAAGGACTAGAATATCCATATGTGTGATTGGGGTCTACTCTCCACTAATGTAGGCTTGGAAGTTCATAAAGATAAGAAGGACTTGGTTTGGTTTTTGGAATATTTCTCCAAGGGTATTTCGAAATAGAAAACGGGTTAATGTTACCCAAGGTTCAATTCTTGACACATTCACTCTCGAACCCCCATAGATAAATTAGAAATAATTCCGAACAAATATTTAAGACTGACGTACTCATTTGTCAAAAGAAACAAAATTTGTACTATATGTACATAAGTTTTTTTTTTTTTTTTTTGTATTTTTTTTCTTCAAATTACCACACTCACAAACTTATTTGATTATTATGATTTCATGGGTGTGGTTTAAACGAAAGAAAAATGACAAGTGAGTATTTGAATACCAAACCAATCCGAAGTTCACCGTAAATCTACCCGCTCACATCAAGCAGCATATTCGAATGCTAACTTGATTCACTCAAATGTGCCTTTAATTCAGCGATAAAGGTTTGGAAAAAGTTCAATTAGCCAAGGTATTTGTTCATGTATTCAGAATGGAAATGACAATTAGGCTTCGACAGGGTAACAAGGGATAAACATATAACATGGTAGGCTTAAAAGGCCCAAGTGACAAAAAGAATGCCTAAATCATATCTCTTTAACTTCCTCGCCTAGGATTTCACCTCAACCTTCTCCTCAATCAGGTTCTAGAAGCATTAATTTATCATGAGTTTGGCTAATCGATAATCAACCTTAAATCAATTGAATAGAAATACATTGAGTCTATGTGCTCGTGCAAATTCGGATCCACAATAATTTTTACCAAAACACATTGTCAAGCACACAGAACACACATGCATGGGTATTACCCTGGACCTTGAAAACAACCAGGGGGTAATATCATCATTGGGTAACGGCTCAGATGAACGTAAAACTCAGCAAGCACACAACAACAACACTAAAACATTCTACACTAAACAAAAATGCAATACGGTAAAATAATAAAACAAACTAATATCCTATACATCACCACCAAACTTAAAACAGACAGTGTCCTCAGTGACCCAATCATCATTCTCAACATATGAAATTAAAGCATGCTAATGAAGAAGGTTTATAACATGTACCTGGGAGGCGAGAGAATCTCGCCTCTGAATCAAGTTGGTTGAGATGGATTTAACTTACTTTCGGACTTGGGTTACCTCCCAAGAAGCGCGTGGTTTATTGTCCTCGGCCCGACATCGAGAATGGCTAGTCAAAGAGTGGCTTCCACCCATAGTAAGTGTCGTACAACACTATATATGGGTCATGCTTTAGTGTGCCCTCAAGACTGGAAAAATTTGGCTCTGATCGATTCAAGCTTTCAACATAACGCTCCACTAGCTCATATACTTGGTGGGACTGAAAGAACATTGCTAATGGCGACGAAGGACAAGTGAGCCAAATCGGATCCTCGTAGATATGATCGTTTGGGATCGATGGTGGCATCACTCTTTAGATCTCCAATGGTGATGAATCATAATCATCAATCCATGCTTGAGTTCCCGTCTAATTCAGATAAGCATACTTGAATTATCTCAAGCTTCTTACGCTCATTTCCGGTTCTTCATGGTGGATTTCGCATGATATGGCTTGTGAATCTCTGAGTGCCACCACGTCAGACTTGGCCTCAATCAAGCAGATAAGATGACCGATTTACGTCTGAAGAGACGTTACGGTCTCATTGATTTCATTGCAAATCGTCTCAATGTTGTTAAGACGATCTTCATGCTCATTGATCCTGTCATTCATCTCCCTCCAAAACACTTGAGTTTCCCTAACACATTTAGCGAATATTTCCTCCAGGGCAGGGGAAGACTCAACATATTGGTCCGGGATGTCAATCCATGGCTCTAAAGCGGTGGAACTATCCCCCAAGCTTTGGTAGCTTGTTGAATAATTCCAATAGTGAAAATCATACTCGACCATGTCTTCCAGTACCTGATAGGCTTCGTTCGCAGTTAGTTGGGCAAAAGAGGTGGTACTGTATCCTTCTTCCACCCACATTCTAGTTGCCACTAGTAACCCATCGAGAAAGTTCAGTAGTTGACACTCTCTCGAGAAATGATAGTTCGAAAATTGGAACAACTCCTTATATCGATTCCAAGCACTATAAAATAGCTCGGAATCCCATTGAAAGAAATGCAAGAGTACCTATTGATCTAACATCTTTAAGTACCCTACGGGAAAACAAAGACAAAATATACAAAGAAAAATTATACACAAAAGAAATACCTGAAGTGAAATTAGGTCATTTACTCACAATATTAATAATAATCAAAAAACCATTCCCTGGTATCAGCGCTAAAAACTTGGTAGCAGAATATTATGTCGCTAACTTACAACGCAAATATACGGGTCAAGTTTTAGTATAAATGGGAGAGTACGGGTATCGTGTTCACAGGGATTGGTTGAGATTATTATCGAATACCGCGATTATCATAACCTAATTTTATCTAAGCGGTAAAAATATAATTTAATTAATAAATGGTAAATTAAAATACTAATATATCTAACTATACTATAAATATTACATTCATATTGTTTTAAGAGAATACATTGTCTAGGGATTAACTTCGTTTACAAATACGTGCTCGATCTTGTTTTAGTTTACGTTAACGGCGTTTGACTTATCCAACAATCTCAGTTCGTAAACTCACTCGCCACCTCTCCTGACTATAAGATGAGTAACTATGCGACTTTGCGTCAATGAAGAATTCCCTCCCAATATCTTAACGATGCTAGGCCACATGTGTCTCACGCCAACATCATTGATTGCACACTTTCCAACTTACTCTCGGGTTATTGGACCATCGCGTTGTGTTTAACCTAATCCGAATCTGGGGTCACCTCTCCTTAGTGTCAAACCTCGTATTCTCTATATATCTATCTAAGCATATAAACAATACAAGAACAATAAACACAATCAAACATCGAAGAACAATAGCTAACGAAATACTATTCAATCAAACAACATATTAATAAATTTATATTAATCCCAAAACAATCCATGTTTAGCCATTGGCTATAACCATATATACAATCTAAAATAAGCTAAACATGCTCAACAACTAGCAAAATTAAAAAAAAAAAAGAAAAAAAAAAGAAAGACTTAGCCGATATTCGAATATTTAGCTCTAAAATAGTTGAGCAATCACTTCTTTCTTCTTCTCCTTCTTCAGGTTGTGAGCTCTCCCTAAAAAATCTCTCAACCTAAACCTAAATATATTATAACGAGCTTAAGGGGTGTTAAAATCGGAAGAGAGGAGGAGAGGAAGGGATTTATAAGGCTCAAAATATAAAAAAAATGTCTAAATAATATTTAAATCTGGTGCAAAGTAACCACCACGGCAGTGAGTATGTCGGTTTGATCTTTGTCGTATTGGTGGAGGAAGCGGTGGAATCAGGAATCTCTCTGCAGTTTCAACGCTGCGGTGATGGATGCTCAGCAAGAAAATGTGCTTCTCTGCATATTTATCGCCGCGACAATGGTTTGAACGCCATGGTGATGGGCTGCTCTTCAGAATATTACCTCCGTGGTTGTTTTCCCACCGTTCTTGATCCGATATGATCGTTTATGATCCGTTATCATCCATTTTTACCCCACACACCTGATTTGTACGAAAAAGAATAAAAACATATTAAAACATATAAAAAAAATATAAAAATACTCTAAAAGTAACAAAACAGATTTGGAAATAAATAGTTAAATCACACCTATTAGTAACCCCGGATTCAGACTAAGGTTTAAACACAACGTGACGATATAATAACTAGAGAGGGCATTAGAAAGTATGCAATCAGTGAGGTTGGGGTGAGACTTATGTGACCAAGTGCCATATGGACACCCGAGGGGGACTTTGGCGTTAACGCGAAGTCACATATTCATTCACTTTACACTCGGGAGAGGTTGTGAGTGAGATTTTGATACCGAGATTATTGGATAGGATGAATGTCGTTAATGTAAACTAGATTGAAATGAACACGTTTAAGTGGACAAAGTTAATCCCTAGGGAATTTACTCCCATTAACGTCAATGTTAGTATATTCGATTAATTAGTTTAGTATATTATTTTATAAAACAAAAATATAAATTTGAGTCGCCTAGATAAAATTCGGTTCTAACAATCGCGGTACTTAATGACAATTCTAATCTAATCCCTGTGGATACGACAACTCCTACTCTTCCCAATCTATACTAAAACTTGACCCGTACACTTGCGGTGAAAGTAGCAACGTAATTTCGTGCTACCAATAGCTTACACAATCTAGAGAAAATCTTCATTATGTTCTTATAGTCTAGCATTAAATTGCAATTAACGGCCTTAAGTGATGGCCATTGAAAGCATGATGATAGTGCCTATGCATTGTTGAATACACAGGCATACCGTTGCCTCTAAAAGGTTGTCCGTTATCATTTCGTAACATCCTTGGCCATACTGCTTCTCTTTCTAGACTCGAATTTCTCTCTCAGGTCACTTGATTCCTTAAGATTTCTACCTCTCAAACACACTTAAATTCTTCCAAAACAAATTCCTAAAAGGTGTTCTTGACACTCTTCTAACAAGAGTTCAGGAAGTTATTCAATAATAACCAAGCTAAAAGAAGAAGATATTAAAGAAGGCGAAGTGGGAAAAATCATTTTGGGAAAGACTACTCCCCTAAGTTACGTAATTTTCTCTTAAACTCCACTTTAATGTTTTTTTTTTTTTGTTTTGTTTTGTGCCTTTATATTGTTTGTACATATTAATCTTTTGATTCTTTTCTAGTGTATTATATCATCATGTACATAGTGCAAATAAATTTTTTTGTGTCGAGAGAAACAAGCACACTATGGTATATGTATAACATCTTTGGCTTTGTCAAGAACACATGAAACCGAACTCCAATGAACTTAAAATAAATCATTGATGATGGACTACTAACCACTAATAACTAACAACTTACATTTACTTTTCCTGTTGTGTGCCTTTCTGTGATAGCCTAGATTACAGGCTGGCCCTACACCCTTATATATATATATATGCCTTGATCGTGGATTGGCCCTACGTCTCAGATCATGGACTGACAGTCTTTATATATGTAGACATCGCATTAGGTCTTACCCAAATTTTATTGAATCAAGTACAAGTACAAGTAAACTTTAAACTTAGGTTTAAAATGAATGAATTTATACCTTGAATCACACTATATAATATATATAAAAAAAAATATAAGAAAACACAAAAACTGTTAAATTTGTCTGAATTTAGCTAAGTAAAAGTTTTGGGTCAACCTAAAAAATCCTATAATTTAATTGGGTCTAAAATGAAATTATTAAAGGTTGATTTTCATTAAATAACCTTTAGTATGAATAAAAAAATAGTTACTACCCTTCAATTATAGGATATTTCACCAATTCACCTCGGTTACCTACCTTGACCCCAAAATATTTACTATCACTGATTTTGTTTATTTAACAGCAAAATATTTGTTTCATTTATTCATATTACATCAAATACCATCAAGATACAATCCAAGAGACCATGATAAAGGCTTGGAAATGTCATGACAAGTGACAAGTCCTAAATTACCAAAGTAATTAAGGATTTGGGCTTGGTTTGAATTTAAACAAATCCAAGTTGTTTTAGCACAACCACCTTGGCCCAATGAATCAAGGACCCAACCCATTATTAAATGGATAAAAAATGAGGATTGAAATGACCAATATATCCCTATATATTATCTACACAAATATCAAAAGAAATAAACCAAGACACTTAGGAGGTGACCAACCGCTATCAAAACTAAACCGATTCGGTTCTCCACCTAAGTTAGGCATTTAAAGTAAATTAAATGCCCTTCCCATTAAGAAATGAATTCTTGGGATGACATAGATAATCCACATTCAGGGATGTAGATATTTTGATCAAAATATCTTAGTTTTAACTGAAATATTTAAAATATGACTACCCGTTATCGAAACTAAACCAACCCGGTTTGCCACTAAGCCAAAGTATTCAATGCACATCCCATCAAGAAATTATTGATTGGGATGACATTAAAAGGGTGGATTCATTGAATCAATATATTTTCATTAAAATATCTTAGGGTTAGCTAAGACCCTTGAAATCCAACTATCGATTATAAGAAAAACAAACCAGATTCAATCCAAAACCAACTGGACAAGTGCCCACCAAGTCCTGAGCCATCATTAGTCATTAAATGCAAAAAGACCCATTTATACCATATACATTGCACCTTGGAAATATGAATGGCAACTAGATTGAAATAGTGAAACTAACTGGTACTTCTCCTCCAAATCAAACCGGAAGTGTCAACTTATACCATTAATGCACCCATGTGTAACCAATCATATTCAATGGAGTGTAATGATTGCCTATCATTACCGATTACATGGAAAGACAACCGGATTCAATCCAAAACCAACCAGATGAGTGCCCACCAAGTAATAAATCATCACTAAGCATTAAATGCAAATGACTTATTGATACCATATGCATTGCAACTTGGAAATATTAATGGAAACCAAACAAAAAAAGTAAAATGAACAGGTACTTAGCCCCTAAACCGAATCGAAAGTGTCACCTCATGCCATTAAAGCACCCATATTTAACCAATCATATTCAAGGAAGTGTAATGACTAACAATCATTACCGGTTACAAGGCAAACTAACCCGATTCAATCCAAAACCAACCGGATGAGTGCCCGCAAAGTTACGAGTCATCATTAGGCATTAAATGCAAAATGACTCATTGATACCATATATATTGTACCTTGGAAATATTAATGGCAACCAAACTGAAATAGTAAAACTAATTGGTACTTAGCCCCTAAACCAAACCGATAGTGTCACCTAATGCCATTAATGCACCTATGTGCAACCAATCATATTCAAGGGAGTGTAATGATTACTAATGATTGCTAATCATTAACAAATCATGGAAAATATTTGGTAATCATTACCAAAATCTTGAGAATCCTACACTATCCTTAAAATTTTTCCAAAGGTGATCCAAACCGAAAGAAGAGAGCATGTCCTCTAGAACAAATAGTCCCTAAGGAAGGGATAGGAATAGCTTGCACAAGGATGAATACACAGGACCTTGTCCTATGAATAGGAGGTGTTTTTTTTCATTGTTGACAACTTTTGAAACCCTAGCTTCTCGCTCTAAGCTCGAGCAACTCTCTTAGGTGCTAGGATTCTCAATCATTTCTCTTGAATAACACACCGTTATTCTATTGAAATTCAATCCTAGTGGGTGTTCCTAAGGTTCTTGGAGAAATAACTTGGAGAAATAACTCAAGAAGTTGATGGTGATCGATCGAGTTCAAGCTAAGAAGACTAAAGAAGGATAAGAAGGTAACTTGTTTAGAGAAAGACCACTACCCTAAAACAGGTATGTGTCTTAAAAATCCTTCAATATTGTATTAATTTCATATATTATGCATGTACATAGTAGAATCATGCAGTATCTATGCATAAATTTCATACATATAACACATGCAAACCAAAATCAACTAAATAACACTTAATTTTTGTTATAATCATAAAACCATGTCCATTTCATACAAAATCATCTCAAGAACACCAAGAACATCCAAGAACATGTAAAGAACATGTGAGGACCCAAATCACTTGAGAACATGTTAAAAACATGTGAGGATCCAAACAAAACAAGTATCACACCATGAGATGTGCATAATCTCTATGATTCTCTCAAGAACACTTCAAACTGACTCTTTACTAACTATTAATCTAACCATATAACTGTTAATAATTGATTTAGTTTCTACTAAACATTAGGATCATGGCCTGGCAGTAAGTATTCAAGCTAGTGCACTGGCACCCTTATACGTATATATCTATATACTACACCGACAGACCCTTGTGGTTAAAAACTCGAGATAAAGGGAGAGACTCTATTCCTTTGGGAATATGTATGATTATTCTTCAGATGTCTTCCTATTTTTGTTTAGCTACGAGTAGGACTGGTTTAAATATATGATGTTTCTTTTATTTTCTCACTCATAACTCACGTACTAACACTAATCTAACCAAATTAAAGAGATCATGTACATATCATTTTGTGATTCACATATTGTTTAATAACTAAAATCAACTAAAATTAACCAAAACCAACCTAATTTTCATAACCTTACATAAACGTCCCATGTGAAGACGTGATTCTCATTAATCTGAGATACGTAGGCAATACACGTATGGGTTCGGTCACATATCCAAATAATTTAGTCTTAGTTTGAATACTGGAACTATATGTCAACTTGATTCCTTGTGAAAACAAGGATATGTAGGCAACCAATAGATGGTTCGGTCTCTTAAAACTACAAAATCATTTCATTTATTATAGCTTGCATGATGGAACTACATGTTGACTTGATTCCATGTGCAAACAAGGATATGTAAGAAGCCTTTATAAGGGTCAGTCGGTTATTTTCCTCTTTCTTATAAACTATTATTGGGTTGTCGCTACCTAGAATAGTGTAGTGTAGTGTAGTTTACTACTTTTATTATGTCAAAAAATACAAAAAATATTTTCATTTCAATCTGCTTTAGTTATAGTTGCATATGATAGTAAAACCATTTACCAACTTTGATCATGTAAAAAATACATAAAAAAGGGAAAAACTTTTAAAAAAGGGAATTGTTTTAAAATGAAATCAAAGAAAATTACTTGGGTATAATTTAACAGTGAATATTCATTTAGACCAATGTAGCATTTATGGACGGGTGTCCTGGGGTGCATAAAATCTTCCTCGAGCATAACCGACCCCCAAACTTTAAGAATATCTCCAGTACATAGACCTTTATGAAGTCAAAACAAGGGCCATTTCAAAGTAAAATGAATTTCTAAAACACTTGGCGACCTAGCACACCATTTAAACCTATGCTAGGTGGCGACTTTGTTTTAAACATAAAATCCTAGGCCAAGAAGTCTTTCAAAACCGATGCCAAGAAAAGCTCTTGGAAAACCATTTTCAAAATCAACGAATTTGGATGACTTAGAGAGGGATGAATGAAACTTGTTTTCTCTTCTTCCCAATCTCTACTTCTTCCTCCCTCAAACACCGGGGTGCGTCAACTGGTGACTCTGTTGGGGACCATTAGAGGGTCAATCTTAGTCAGAGTCTATATTAATATTCACAGTTAAATAAAACTCGAAAAATTCATCTTTGATTTTAAACATAAATAATTCCCTTCCCAAAAGTAATGATGATGGTGATGATGATGATAATAATAATAATAATAATAATAATAATAATAATAATAATAATAATAATAATAAATAATTCAAATAATAATAATAAAATAATAAATAAGATAATAATATATAATAACAACAACAATAATATTAATAAACTCAACTCTTTATTTATTTATTATTATTTTTTACATATCTTCAATATACTACCATGCATGTATATTTACTCCCTTTATTTACTGCAATTATATTTATTGTCTTTCAATAATGCAATTAAATTACTATCTTTAAATTCCAGTATTTCATTTTCGTATACTCTCTCCAACGCACAAGCACTCACGTTGTATTGCATACCATGATGAAAACCCAAGTTGTAACCCTCTTAGGAATAGAAAGGCTAGAAGTAGAGGCTGAAGTTCCATATTGAAACTCAGCCACAAGTCACTCCAATTGTAACTAACCCAAATCTAAGTACCATATCTGCTAAACCAAATTGTATCCTAGTTATAACCCAAACCAATGATCGATTCGAAAATGAGGTGAGAGAACAATCTGAGAAAACATCCCTACTGACAGAAAAAATACTGAAAATAGAAAGAGAACTTTAGGAAGTAAAGAAGGGAGAATCTCGAACTAATACCTAATATCTTGGCCTGTCTTTTATACCTCAAGTGAAGTTCCCTGATAATTGTATCATATCCACATTCACAAAGTACGACAAATCAGAATGTCTAGACTGGTACATCCAACAATACAAGAATAAAATAGAGGCATATATCCACAACGACGTATCAGCCATTCAAGAAATCATTAGATGAACCTACTGCCCGTTGGTATTCGTCAATAGAACATTCGAAGGTGAAGACATTCCTTGACTTAGTTAACATCTTTTGTGAGTGGTACGACTACAATTCAGAAGTGTCACCAGATAAATTTTCTCTTCAAACTTTGAATAGGAAGAGAGGGGAAAGTTTTCGAGAATATGTCGTCTGATGGAAGGATAGAGCCGCACAAGTAGTACCGCCAATGAAGGAGGTCAAGATAGTCCAAATGTTCGTCCAGGCTCAGCCTCACCTGTACTACAAGCCTTTATTGAACACACTGAATGACCTATTATCCAACATGATCCTTTGAGGGGAATATATATAAGAAAGTGTTAGGACCGACAGACTTCAAAAATCGACCGAGCACGAACATAAGAGAGTAGCACCTAAAAAGAAAGACCCTGAAGTGGCGATGGTAGGCCGGGGGTCAAAGAAACCAATAGAACTTCCAACCTCAATATAAACCTCAAAAGCTAAATCCTCCCAAGTTCGAAAACCAAGTCTTCCGAAAGCAACCACCTTAATTCGCCCCACCACCTCAATGCGCACCACTACTTCAATTCATATCGCCACCTCAATTTGCTCATTTTCCAGCTCCAGCATACAACGCATATCCATATCAACCACCTTATAAAGCTCTCCCATAGCCTCTAAACCCATCCAACTACCGATAGAATTATAAAACCAATCTGCCATGCAGAGAACTAAGGTAATTTACTTGTTTCCCCGTAACCCTTTTTCAAATCTTTGAGGAATGTGTTAAAAGAAAAATGATTGAAACTATACTCCCAAAATGACCAAACATCCATAGCCCATACTATATTCCAAACCAATTCTGCTCTTATCACTCTGGAGCACCGGGTTACCATACTAATAACTGCATCTGAATGAAACACAAAATAAAAGAGTTGATAGAAGCCAAAATGATATGTTTCTGAAAAGAGGGGGAGACATCTCAATCCAACTATCAGTGCAACCTATTTCCCAAACATTATAACTCAGCACCAACTGTCAACATAGTTGGATGAGATTGGGAGACCGATTCAAACGACTATGTTGAAATATGGAAAACTTATCCCAAACTACCCGGAGCTGTATGGGTAGAAGCCAGAGCTTGCCCTAAAGCCCATTGGATAGATATGTCAGTTCTAGCTTTGGGAAAAAATGATAGACTTATTTCTCCTACTGGTTAGGGAAGTGAATTCGAGGAATAAGATAAGAAGGGAAACAGACCTATGATAGACAAGAATCCAGAACTAATAGGTGGAGAAGGAGGAACCTCTCAAGAGCATAAACTATTAAACCAGATTTGGGGAGAAATTAGTACGTTGAACAAAAACATCATCAATATAGCCGTCTGCTAGCGAATTATTTGTCCCTATGATACTGCAAGTGTACGGGTTAAGTTTTAATTGTATAGGAAGAGTAAGGTTGTCGTATATATAGGGATTGGTTTAGATCATCGTTAAGTACCGCGATTGTCATAACCAACCTTTATTTAGGCATCCCAATTTTGGGATTTTAAACTGAAATAACTAAAACAAATATAAATGCAAAAATAAAATAAAATATGGATTTTCTATGCACAAATGTTCTAGGGGCTTGATTTCATCTGGTTATTCCTATGTTATCCTATTAAGTAATTAATAGCTAATTCCATTCATTCAATAATCAAGGTCCCATTGCTATTAGTCTCTTGCTACCTCTCCCGAGCGTCAAGTGAGAGAATATGTAATTACTTTAATACCGATATCCCTATCCCATATTTAGGTGAAAACATTCTGTTGATCCCAAGATTTTGATGAACAATTAAATATTGATGTTTTGGTGGAACTAATGTTTGATCAAGTGTTTCGGTGATTTAAAGTTCCAGTAATGAAGGTGTCAAAGTGAATGGATGTTAAATGAAGATATCGAGATGATGAATAAGTATTAAGAGTTTGAAGACATTAGGGAAAACAACTCAGGTAAATATAAACTCTAAATATCCCATTTAGGAACACACACACAGCACAAAATGAATTTTACCTTTTATATGTGTTTTGGTTGAGTATATTTATTTTCTCCTATGTGAATTAAAAATAAATATTTTTGAATGACTAAAATAGAATATAAGAGTATTAGTGGAGTTCATTTGAATATAAATATGGATAAAAGGGTAAAATTGTAAAGGAAAGTAAGTTAAAAACGAGATCAGAAAAGAGATTTAGGAGGGGGCAGTCGACTGAGGAGTTGATAGGAGAAAGAAGATGAACTCTCTGAATCTGCAAGTCGACAGAACGATCAACCAATAGAAGCTTGGCAAACTCTCTAAATCTGCGAGTCGATAGAGCGGTCGACCGGTGGAAGCTTGGCAAACTCTCTGAATTTGCGAGTCGACTGAAGAGTCGACCGATCAAGTGCATGGGCTACTTCCAGTATCCTTCAGTCGTTTGGGCAGTCGACTGAACGCCCAGTTTTAGGATATTGGTTGATCCAATTTTAAATCCAAAAATAGTAATTTTTGGTTAAGATTTGAGAGAGATGTCGGGGATATTCTTAACATTTGAGATATGGTTCATATACTAAATAATCCTTTCAATATGGTTCATTAATTATTAAAGTTTCTCAATTTGATACTTAAAATGGATTCTATACTTATTTGTTTTGATTGAGAAATACTTTGGGGATTTAATTGAGAGTTTTAAAAGTTGTTATTAACTAGCCGTTAGGAGGTTGATTACATGTGCCTTTATATAGACCTGCGAATTTTCTAAGAGAGATAATTATTCTAATCATTCTAAGAGAAAAAATCTGTTTATATCTTTTTGAGAGAGAGATTATAAGAGTTATCATTCAACGATACTGTGAGCTGTTCTAAGAGTGATTCTGATGATCAACTGCGATCAATTTGTACTGATACCGGAATTGAAGCTACATTGTTTTCATCATTAATTCTATGGATTCCGGGTGAGATCTTTCCATATTGATTATTACTTGTTTATTATTTTATTTTGGAAATTGATCTTAGAAATTATTTTTTATTTTTAAAGAAAATATTCTTTCAAACAATTTCTTGAATCTGATTACGTGCTCCAATTTGCTACCAATATATTGTTAAAATCATATTTCTGCATCTCACATAATTCTATTACTAGTTGGGATATTAATTAATTTTATATATATATGGGATGGTAGAAGTTCCGAGTGAGATTTACTTATCAATTTTTGTATTGGTGAGTTGTAACGGGTTAAATATTGTTGGGGATATTTAATCAAGGGTAGTTGGGTTTCAGTCTCTTCCTGTAAAGAGATTGAGGTAGTGATTCTTCCTGGATAAGAATTGCGTATTTGTGAGTGGTTTTGTAATGGTTCAATCTTTACCGGGTAAAATAATATTTGGAGTGTTTTGGTGAGGTTTTGATTCTTCAGCCTAGGTGTTAAAAAGAATTAAGTTATTCTTTAGCCTGTAAAAAGTAGAGGTTATTCCTTAGCCTTTGAAAAGGAAATTGTAAAGGTTGATTATGAGCCTATAAAAGAATCAGTGTACGGGTTTGGTTCCTACCTTTAAAGGAATCTTGATTTTAGTGGGTGAGACCTCCATGGAGTTCAGGGGACTGGATTAGCCAAGAGTAACTTGGTGAACCAGTATAAATCTCTAGTGTGCTATTTTCTTAATTTGTTTATTTTTGTTGTTTGTGTATGCACCTAGTTCATTGATTAATTCTGCTGTGTTACAAAGATAATAATTAATTTAGGCATAAAATTAATTATTTGATTTATTAATTTTTATTCTGATTATTTTCTAATTACCCAATTCACCCCCCCTCTTGGGTATTCTATTGGGCCAACACATTCGTTATACCCGACTTTATAGATTATGCAAGCTCTAAGTACCTTTCGATCTATTAAAGCTTACGTTGTGTTTAACCTAAGTTCAAACCCGAGATTATCTCTCCTGAGTGTCAAATCCCAAGTTCTCAATTCAACCAAAATATCATGTGGGAGCATATTTTGGAAGCATTAAAGAGGCAAACACAATTTAATGGAAAACATAATTGGTAAATCTAGAACTTGATCACCTTCCGATTTCACAAAATCCTAAATTCCCGACTAGATTACTTAGGTGTTGATTCTCTCTTGGACTCACAACAACCTAAATTATGCACTCCCAATTCCGACAACGAATTCAACCTCTTTTCAATATAAATTTTCGAACCTAACCTCGCTTAACTTATTGTCCACATTAATTAAACACATTAGGCCTAAGAGATGCATAAAATGGAATTAAATCTAATAATTAACAAAATAATCTAACACAGTTCAAACGAGACTACATCAAGCCCTAGATCTAGATTACGAACAAAACATAGACGAATCCGTAGCTAATATTCTCAATAAATTCATAAATGTAAACATGTTCACACAATATTACAAATACAAACTTAAAACAAAAGATTAGGGAGAGAGAAGGGAAGAGAAAATCTTATTGTGGGATGTGGGGCTTCAAATATTCAACTCCAATGCCTCCAATGGTGTTTTATTCATCATTTTTACCTCAAATTACTACACTATGTGGTCTTTTTTGCCATAAATTGAGCCTTTATTCTATTTGCCCATATCACCTCCCCCATTTTTTGAGACATAAGGAGGTATTTATAGGTCCAAGATTAGGGTCTTTGGGTTGCAGGCAGTGCAGACGATGCTTCAACACACTAAAATACGAGCTACAGCACACTAAGGGTAGAAACCAACCCATCCACACTAGTGGTAGGGCGTTGCAACGCAATCAAGTTCGCACTACAGCGCGTTGGATAGCGTCGACGCCTGATTCGTATTTTGGTCATATCTTTTGCGTCTAAACTTCGATTGAGATGATTCAAAAGGATATAGAAAGCAAATACACAGGTCTACAACTTACATGTTTTGAGTTTGTCTAATATCAGATTTTATCATTTCCAAAATTGGTCTTGAAGTTACTGTACCTGTACGAATTTTGTACCATTTTTCCCATTTATTTGTAATCCTACAAAATACAACAAAAACACATTAAACTACCAAAAAAAAAAAAAAAAGGTCTTAAAAAAACACAAATATTTAAACCTAAAAGTACTAAAAATGCTAACAATAAAAAATGTGAGTTTTGTTTCGAATCAATAACTGTGTAGGAATCTCCGCAACAACAAGATGCTCCAAGCTCACATGAATTGCACACATTGAGATTATCTAGAATTTTCACTTTAAGTATCAATATCAACCCACTCAAGACTCTCGATGTGTAGGTTCATGCACAATTACTCTAACCCAACCAAATGAGCCCCGAATAAATTTATGTGCTACGGAGACAATGAAGAATCTCCAAATGTGAATTTAAGAACAACCATGTAAGACCCCAATTATAGCATGTGCGTCATTTCAGTGGTATTTTAGAGTAATTGTGAAAATTCGGGGTGGAATTGGGACAATTAAAAATTCAAATAAAAAGTCTAGGGGTCAAATTGAAAATATGAAAAAATTAAACCCTAATTTAGAAAGGTAAATTGACATTTAACTTAAAATTAAAACTTTTAGGGATGCAACTGCAATTTAAGAAAAAAATCTTAAAAGTGGACCTAAACTAAAATGAAGATTTTAAGAAGTTAAGGGGAGAAAAGGGTAATTTCACAAAAAATATATATATAGGTGATCGGGAGCCACCGGCCGGAGCAGTGCATGGACGACGACGTGGCAGGAGGAGGTTACCGCTTAATCCACTAGCTACATGCATATAAATACTGACCTATGCATGTAATGATCACGAAGAAACAATTCTCGAAATAGGAACCGCAAACTGGAGAAGGAAAAGAGAGGAAATCTAGAGAGAGAGAGAAGATCGGAGGGTTCTCCGGCGAAGGCAGGGTGTTCCGGTTATAGGGTTGTGGGTGTGTGTGGGTATTCGGTGGTCGACGGGGAGCTTCGTGGGTGTGCCGTTGTGAAATTTCAGGAGGGACAGAGAGGGTGGTTCGGCATAGGTGGTGGGTGATCGTTGCTGGTCGTCCGGTAAGTGTTCGGTAATATGTTCGGCCGTGCGTGTATGCTTCGTCCATACTAGATTGTGGAAATATTTGGAAAGTATTAATATTTTCGAAATGTTTTACTAAGAAGGCAGTACACTCGCAGGTACAACAGTTAGGAGTCTTGTGGATGATTGAGAGAAGCTGTTAGAGGCGAGCCTAAGAAGATTCAGGGATAAATACTTTTAGTTAGGAAAACTTCGGGCTGGGTGCGCCCTTATAATAAATATATGTATTATACAGTGGGGTATATTGTCATATTAGGTTGTTTGGATTTTGGTGATGTCATGCTGTAATCACGCCAGCCCCGGGATGATGGGAGTCCGGGACGGGTTGTGACAAATTTTGGTATCAGAGCCTAGGTTATAGGTTCTATAGACTTGTCAGGAGATGTGTCAGTAGAAGGTTATGAGGTAGGAAGACGTGCCAGTCGTCTAGTCAATAGGGGACATGAGATAGGGCGTTAATAGGTGAGCTTGGTATGAGGGTGTTAGGTTTTTATTTTATAAAGTTATGCATTAGCATGATGCGTGAAGGGTCGTCTTTTAGCAGGCAACGATATGACCGCGTGGTGATATTACTAGGAGAGATGTCTTCCACGGGATAAAAAGGCTAAGTTAGACAAATAACAAATTACGTCGTTATCAATATACTAGATGATATGGTAGAACACACGTAAATCAAAATAAGAAATAATATTCAAAGGGAGTAAATCGCTTTCTAGACAATCTGAAAGGAAATTGTAATATTACTGGACAAGAATTTAATTTGGTAGCACTTTTTGGATTTGTTAATAGACGAAATAACGGTTGTGGCATGTAGCAAGGTAATAGGAAATGATATATAAGAAGTAGTCGAGGATTGTGGATCTAAGAGGATAGTAGGTGCGTTTAGATATAATTCATTTGAATAAGTAATATAGAGTTGCGGGTGGAGTCAAATTTGGGATAAATAAAAATATGTAATGTTGGAAAGGCATATCTAGTACCTCAGTTAGTCTGACAATGGGTTTAGGAGGTTAGCAAGGGGTTAAAGAAAGGATATCACAAGCCAGTACACAGATGTTGTTCATACAAATTCTGGCAATGGATATTGTAATAGCTAGGGATTTTTCTTATGTAGTTTCGAAAATGGACAGGGGGCTTGTAAGCGTGATTGGTAACTGTGGTTACTATTAAATATGTTCCATAAGGATAAGGAGGTGAACGTTCGGCACAGAAGTTGGTTAAGTATACTGGTGTTAATGAATGTGGGAAAATGAGTGGATTAATTTAACTCGATGATGGATTGCATTTAGTTGAATTTAAACAACTTTGGGTGAAAAAAAAAATAATAAATAATAAATAAATAAATAATAATAATAATAATAATAAATAAATAAATTAATCGTGGGATATTGGGGGATGGGAGTAAGTTTGTTTGCAGTTTAGGAAATTTTTATAGAAGAAGAAGTCGTTACAATAAATTAGAATATCAACTAATGATTTAGGTAGACCTGGTGTGTGTTTCCGTAAGGATCTGGTGTTCGTAACGTAAAAACTAGAATGTGTTACTAAGGTAGTGACTAATGCAGTAAATATGACTAGTACTCTTAAGGCATAGCATTCAAGTGAATCCAAAAGAAGCCGAAGGGGTGGATTGATGGAATATGGAGAAGGCCGAGAACATGTGACTGGAATTCGAAACTTTTTTTTTTTTTTTTTGAACTAGTAGAGATTGTATTCGTTCTAACGTTTAGTGACATCTCCTGCATGAAGGGGTTTGTGCTTTAAGTAAAAAAAAACAAAAAAACAAAACGGAGTTGCTCATATTTGGATTATGCATACTAATGTGGGGTCAAGTTGAGATCTTTGTAAGTCTATTAGGTAATCGGTCGGGTGACCACTCAAATGGAGCTGGTAGATATGAAGTTGACATTTAGTGATTGTAGGGTAGAAGCGTAGGAATAGATGTCCAATTGGAAACGATAAGAGTAGAAGGGGATGATGATGGTCACAGTGCTGACTATAGCAAATATTTCGGGTCAAAAATTGGTGAGTTGATTGTTCATATTAACTTATGGGTTAAGTTTAGGCCCTTGTAAGTTTAGTGGGCGGCTGGTCAGATGGTAATGCTGTTTGGTGTTAATTTTTACCGTGGTGTAGACATGTAAAGGTCGGATGTCCAGCTAAGAAGGTTTAGCGAGGCAGTGAAAATTGACTGTAGAACTGATCGGCGTGTCTGAAGGAATGATGAAGTTGGGAGATTTGAATTAAAATGCATAGGGTTGATAATACCAATTTATAGATAAGATCTTGGAAAAAACAAAAAAAGAAGTACATGGAATAAGATATGCAATACCCCAATAATATTAATTATATTGTAATGGCATGGGCATGATTAGTAGATTGGGAATGGAAATGGGGAATCACGGCATTTGTTATCCGGTGATTTGTTCGTCAAGTTAAGGTCAAGAAGTAACGAAATCTCTAAGCGGGCTATTGTAGCCTTGACCTATACCAAAAAAGAAAGGGAGAGGAGTTCAAGGAGTGTTATCTTGATACATATATCCAATATATACATTGATAGGATTGTTCGATGGTGTGATGCACCAATTTAATGCAAATATTAAAAAAAAAAAAAAAAAAAAAAAGGGACAAGGATTAGTAATTCTAGGAATTTTATTAATTGGTTATTCGAAATCTTGTAACTAAAATTCTGAAATCATAGATGTTATCGCCGCATGGTGACCTGAATAATAATTGTTATCAAAATAAAATAAGTCGTCAGTATATGAACAACCCGCGAGGGGAAACTATAGTGTCAGGAGCTGATAATTATTTGAACATGCGGGTTAAAATTTTCCATACTCCTTTAGTTGCCCAAGTGGAAGTTGATAACTTGTAAATATGATTCAGGTATTGGAAGATGTGTTGAGCGATTGTGTCGTGGCAGTTTTTGGTAAGGAAGATGATGGTGCAATGTTAATAAAATCTGTTTATGCTAATAATTATCTTGTCGTTAATTACAGTGGCATCGCATAAAGTGTTATATGAAAAGGATACAGGATTCTGATCTAATAAACTGAACTGAGATAGGGAAACGAAACTTCTGCGGAATTTAGAATAGCCGATGTGACTACTTTCTTTTACTGGAAATTAGAAATTATTGAGATGTTACGGGACAAGGAGAATTTAAAATATTGTTGAGCTGATATGTATACATGATATAATATTTTACAGTAGTAGCTAATAATTATCAGAAGGTATCGATTTCGTTGTGACTGGGGTGCACCTATGTACTTCGAGTTGTATACATACGTGGATATATGTTTGAAGCATGTTAGGCTGGTGGAAACGAACTTGAAACGCGTGACCATGTCAGGGACTTGGTAAAATATGGGAGCATGAAAGGATTCCTTATAGGCTATTTGTTTGATATATTGGAGTTGTAGTTATAAGAGTTGGTTATATTTAGGTATTAGGAAAGATATCGATATAAGTATTAAAGGATTGAGATAGGTATCGAGGTTGATGATAGTTGAGTTATCTGTGCCTATGAAACTGGTGGCAATTATTAGTAGGTTAAATGTGGAATGGAAAATATTGTTGCGACAGGTGACTAGGAAATGTCGGATGAAATGGATAAGTGCCGGTTACGACGGGTTGAAATAGACTCACTGTACCGAAATATTTTCTACATATAGTGTTGTTACTGATTTTGATTTTATCAGAGTAGCGCAGTGGAAGCAGTTAGGAACATGAGATCTTTTGACGGAGAGTTATCCGTGTTAAGGGTAACTGACCAAGTGCACTTTGTTTGTTGGATGGTTATGATTTGACAAAAAGTTGTTGGTTATAAATTTTGGGCGATTTGGGGTAATGAGACCATGTGTGGAAAACAATTGTTCTAGAAGCACATGAGACGAGTATAACTTTGTGATGCAACTTTGACATATTAGTAGCCTGACGAAAATTAATGATGTTTAGGAAGAAAGGGAAGTTAAGTCTAAGGTACATCGGACCATATGAAATTTTAGATCAGGTGGGCACGACAGCGTATGGACTTGCGTTACCACCAGAATTATCTCGACTACATGACGATCTCTATGAATCGATGCTCTGGAAATACGTGTCAGACCTTTCTCATGTGTTGATTTCGCAGCTAATTGAGTTAGAAACAGATTTGACCTACGGGGAAGAGTCAGTTCAAATCATAAGCCATAAAGGTCAGGTGTGCGAATGAAAATGATTATGTTAGTTGAGGTGTTATGGCGCAATCATCCAGCGGAAAATACGACATAATAGTGAGAAGACGAGATGAGGAACAGATACCCACATTCTTTCGACTAAGGTAATAAAATTTCGGGAAGAAATTTCTTTTAGGAGGGAAGAGTTGTAAGACCCCAATTATAGCATGTGCGTCATTTCAGTGGTATTTTAGAGTAATTGTGAAAATTTGAGGTGGAATTGGGACAATTAAAAATTCAAATAAAAAGTTTAGGGGTCAAATTGAAAATATGAAAATAGTAAATCCCAATTTAGAAAGGTAAATTGACATTTAACTTAAAATTAAAACTTTTAGGGATGCAACTGCAATTTAAGAAAAAAATCTTAAAAGTGGACCTAAACTAAAAAGAAGATTTTAAGAAGTTAAGGGGAGAAAAGGGTAATTTCACAAAAAAAAAATATATATATAGGTGATCGGGAGCCACCGGCCAGAGCAGTGCATGGACGACGACGTGGCAGGAGGAGGTTACTGCTTAATCCACTAGTTACATGCATATAAATACTGACCTATGCATGAAATGATCATGAAGAAACAATTCTCGAAACAGGAACCGCAAACCGGAGAAGGAAAATAGAGGAAATCTAGAAAGAGAGAGAAGATCGGAGGGTTCTCTGGCGAAGGCAGGGTGTTCCGGTTATAGGTTTATGGGTACGCGTGGGTATTCGGTGGTCGACGGGGAGCTTTGAGGGTGTGCCGTTGTCAAATTTCAGGAGGGACAGAGAGGGTAGTTCGGCATAGGTGGTGGGTGATCGTCGCGGTCATCCGGTAAGTGTTCGGTAATATGTTCGGCCGTGCGTGTGTACTTGATCCATACTAGATTGTGGAAATATTTAGAAAGTATTAATATTTTTGAAATGTTTTACTAAGAAGGCAGTACACTCGCAGGTACAACGGTTAGGAGTCGGTCCCCTACTGGCACTAGGTAGAGCTATGTGATGGAGTCTTGTGGATGATTGAGAGAAGCTGTCAGAGGTGAACCTAAGAAGGTTCAGGGATAAATACTTTTAGTTAGGAAAACTTCGGGCCGGGTGCACCCCCATAATAGATGAATGTATTATACAGTGGGGGTATATTGTCATATTAGGTTGTTTGGATTTTGGTGATGTCATGCTGTAGTCATGCCAGCTTCGGGATGATGGGAGTCCGGGACGGGTTGTGACAAACCATAAGCCCATTTTTCGTGTCACTCTCCACTAATTGTGTAGGTATATATGTCATTGAAGATTTAAAGGACTTTGCGGGTTGTAATGTATGACTAGGGTAAAAGGTATATGAAAATGTCATTTTTAGGCTCAAATCATCTTGGCATGTATTAAGACTCATGGATCTTACACTATTTCTGATAAAAATTTACCAACTCCTCATTTCCTCAAAAATCTTCTTTTAATCAATCCCATAATGTATTATTCACAAAACACACCAAAATAACATATATTTTTTTCCAAAATAGGTGAGAACCACACCCCCAAACTCAAAATCAACATTATCCCCAATGTTGCAGGGAATAAGGCAATAGGCGGGAATACTTAACACTACACTACAACGACAAATTATTTTTTTTTTGGTACAAAATAAACAACTAAGACAAACAAAATGAAACATACAACCCAAACTACCCGTGACTTTCCAAACGCTACCCATGCTAGTCGTTACACTTAGGGATTCATGCAAATATGCCAATTAGTGATGGGTTTAGCAAGTAGAAAGCTATGTGGTGGGTTGGATGCACAAATGTGGGTTGGAAAAAATTAGGTAATGAGGCTTAACGGGGGTAACGAGAGGTAAAAAATTTCTAGCGTTAGCTTCAAAGGCTCAAACAATCCAAAGAATGCCTAAGACATTTTTCTAATGACATATCACCTAGTATTTTGCCTTAAGTTTCACTCAAATGGGTTCTAGTATTCACGAGATGTCAAAGCCTACCAAAAGCACATAAATATTCTTCGAGTACCCAAAAGGCCAAGCCATCGTGATTTGTGGTGCTCAAGTATAATGAGTTAAAAGTGAATTTCAATTAACACAAGTCAAGCACATAGAAATCTCAATGTCGTACATTTCAAACGACTTAAGAGAACATCAAGTGTCTATATCATCATTGATATCAAATCATTTCATCTCAACAAAACTCACAATTTATTAGAACATCCTAAAGAAAAGAAATTGAAAACACGGCCACAAAAATATAAGTTATACAAAGAAAAGTCACACACACAAACATTCCCTAACCCAAACCAACATGAGCCAACATGTGTCCCACCCCTAAACTCAAAGTAAAATATGTATTCAGATTAAGCACAAGGGAATAAGAACATGTACCGGAGAGGCAGGACAATCTTACCTTCTAGTGCGGTTGGCGGTGATGCTCCGGGCAAGGTGACCAATGTGGGGCTTTCTTCCATCACTTGCATCCTTAGGCTCCATTATTTTGAAAACTTGGGTTGCCTCCCAAGAAGTGATTGGTTTAATGTCCTCGGCTTGACAATGGAGAAGTGGTAATCAAATAGCGGCTTCTACCCATAGTATGTGTCATACAACACTATAAATGAGTCTTGGTTCAGAATGCCCTCAAGCTTGGCGAGATATAGTATTGATCGGTACATATTCTCAACTTGATTTCGTTCTAGCTCTTATGTTTGGTGTGCTTGAAAGAATAGAGTTTAAGGTGGGGAATGACAAGTGAGCTACATCGAATCCTTATAGATGTGATTGTCTTTGGTTGGAGGTGGCATCACAACATAGATCTCAAACGGTGAAGACTCACAATTGTTATCTTTCGATTCTTCATCGTCAATCAATTCTTGGGTTTTCTCTTCATTAGAATCATCGTTATTAAATACACCTAAGTTTCTCCCACTTTCATTCGGTTCTTCATGGTGGCTTTTACAGTTGGATGTGGCTTGTGTATCTCTTAGTGCCACCATTTTTTACTCGGTCACAATATAGCTAACAAGTTGATTGATTTGCATCTCAAAAGACTTTATAGTCGCATCGATTTGAATGCAGGTTGTCTTAATTTTGTCAAGATGGTCCTCATGCTTTTTGAGATGGTCATGAGTTTCCCTTATGAAAATCTACGTTTTCCCAATGACTGCAGTTGACATTTCTTCCAAGGTGGGGGAAGACTTCATAGGTTATTCTGGGGTGTCGATCCATTGCACCAAAATGTTAGAACTATCCCCCAAGCTTTAGTAGCTTATTGAAATATTTCCAACTCTGATAATCAAACTCCACCATGTCTTCCAACAACCGATAGGCTTCGTCTATGGTTAGTTGGTAGAAAGAGGTGGTACCATTTCATCCTTCTACCCAACTTCTTATTGCGACTTGTAATCCATCGAGGAAGTTGAGTAGTGGACACTCCTTTAGAAAACCATGACTGTGGAACCAAATTTTAATAGTATAGGAAGAGTAAGGGTTATTGTATCCATAGAGATTGGTTTAGATTGTCGTTAAACACCGTGATTGTCATAACCTAACTTTATTTACATGTCCAAAATTTGGGTTTTCAAATTAAAATAACTGAAACAAATATAAATACAAAAACAAAATAAAATATGGATTTTCTATGCACAATTCTAGGGGCTTGATTTCATCTCGTTATTCCCATGTTATCCTATTAAGTAATTATTAGCTAATTTCATTCATTTAGTAATCAAGGTCCCCATGCAATTACTCCCTCACTACCTATCCCGAGCGTTAAGTAAGAGAATATGTAATCACTTCAATACCGATATCCCTATCCGATATTTAGGTGAAAACATTCGTTATACCCGACCTTATAGATTACGCAAGATATAAATATCTTCCCATCTATTAAAGCTTATGTTGTGTTTAACCTAAGTCTGAACTCGAGATTACCTCTCCTAAGTGTCAAATCCCAAGTTCTCAATTCAACCAAAATATCATGTGGGAGCATGTTTTGGAAGCATTAAAGAGGCAAACATAATTGAATGGAAAACCTAGTTGGTAACTCTAGAACATGATCACCTCCCGATTTCACAAAATCCTAAATTCCCAACTAGATTACTTAGGTGTTGATTTTCTCCCGCACTCACAACAACCTAAATTATGTACTCCCAATTCTGGCTATGAATTCAACCTCTCCCGAGTATAAAATTTGTAACCTTAAATCATCTAATTCATTGGCCACATGAATAAAATACATTAGGCCTAGGAGATGTATAAAATGGAATTAAATCTTACAATTAACAAAATAATCTAACACGGTTCAAACGAGACTACATTACACCGTAAATCTAGATTACGAACACAACATAGACGAATCCATAGCTAATTTTCTCAATAAATTCATAACTGTTAACATGTTCACAAAATATTACAAATACAAACTTAAAAAAAAAAAAAAAAGATTAGGGAGAGAGAAGGGAAGAGAAAATCTTATTTTGGGATGTGGGGCCTCAAATCTTCAACTCTAATGCTTCCAATGGCATTTTCTTCATCATTTTTACCTCAAATTGTCACACCATATGGTGTTTCCTACCCAAAATCGAGCCTCTAATGTTGGTTCCCTCTCCCCAAATCGCCTCTCCCGTTTTTTGAGACTTAAGGAGGTATTTATAGGTCTAAAATTAGGGTTTTCGGGTTGCAGGCGGTGCAGACAGCACTGCAGCGTGCATTTTAGCATGTTGTAGTGTGCTAGGGGCAGAAACCAGCTCATCCACATTGGTGGTAGGGCATTATAGTGCCTTATTGTGCACTGCAATGCGATCAAGTTCTGGCTGTAGCGTGTTTTAGACAATGTCGACGTCTGGTTTGTATTTTGGCCATATATTTCTTGTCCGAACTATGAATAAGATGATTAAAAATCAATGGAAATATAATACATAGATCCTTAACATCCATATTTTGAGTTTTCCCAATATAGAATTGCATTATGGAAAAAATATGTCTTGAAATTACAGCACCAGTACGCATTTTGCATCGTTTCTCCCATTTATTTGTAATCATACAAAACACAACAAAAATGCATTAAACTAACAAAAATAATTTAAATCACACAAATATTTGTACCTAAAAGTACTTGATTTGTTGGTAAATAAATCACTCATCACCCTCGTAGTCGGACAAGTCTTAAAGGTGTATCAACCCCATCCAAGAAAGAACCTCCAAGAAACGCATCGTTACTCCTGCCTAAGAAGATATTTGACCTTAATTAAACAAGTCAAGATGATGAAGATGACGAATCTAACCATGTCTAAAAAACCTAGTTGCAGAATAATTCTCCTACCATGGAGAATTTTGGCACCTTAGGTATACGACCAAGCTATGCAATCCAGGATATCCACGGATTAACATGCTTGACTGTGGCTTTATGAAGTTAGACCTGGACCAGGCATGAGGTATAGAAATTTCTTACTTTACCATACAATCGCAAGCATTCTTGAACCCGATAATGATTTGACCCAAAACCATTCTATTATTCGAAATGCCAAATCAAGAACTGATGAAAGACTTTAAATAAGTGCCTTGGAATTACTTTATAACAATTAAAACCAATGTCATAAAAAAAAAGGACCAAGTAGGTAAGATAGGAGGTATCACTCGGAGAGGAAGAATATTTGTTGTCTCGGACTTAATGAAAGTACTAGACAAAGAACCCAAGGGTATCCTAAAGAAGACTATCTCTTAGGAAGAGGAACAAGAATCTCTAAATACAATAAAGAATATTGAGTACAAGATTGTCGAATAAATGAGTAAAGTAATGGAACAAATTTCTACTATCATTGCTAATGACCTTTGAAGTACATTGAAATGAACTTTTGAAAGTCCTTAATGTGGCCCATGTACCCAGCTCCATATCGCAAGATCATTTCACTAATATAGTGGAGAATATCCTCAACACCAATCTCGTAACCTTTACTGATAACGAGATACCCTCTAAAGGAACTAGGCATATCAAACCACTCAACATATCAGTGCAGTATTAGGATTTTATTTTCTCTAGAGTTCTAGAAGACAATAGATTCGCGCTCAACATATGTCCTCTGATTACGCTAACGAAGATAGGGGTAAACGAGGATTGAATCTGAACTACGACTATCGCCATCAAGGCTTTCTATGGTGAGAAGAGAAAGTCTATGGGAGAAATTACACTACCGATCATTATAAGCCCAGTTATTTTTCAAGTAGACCTTCGTGTCTTAAACATACCAACTTCCTATAACCTGCTCCTTGAAAGGCCCTGGATACAATCAGGCAGAAGAATTCCTTCCTCACTCCATCAGAAGATAAAGTTTGTCTTCGAGGATGGTATCATTATCGTATATGCTAAGGGAGATCATGTCATCTACCGAACCCCTGTTGAACCTGTAATAGTAGCCAAGCATATAGACCAGACAATTTTTTTTCCATGATTTTGACATAGCTAATGCTTCACGTGTTCGAGAAGGACGTCTGCCACAAACACCTAGACTGTCCGCCACTATCATTATGTTAGCCACTCACATAAACATTATGAACTTTGAGCCCAAATATAGAAGTCTGCAAAATGGTAGGAAGAATGTGATCCCTATTCAAGATCACACAGAAACTAGATACCTATAGACTAGGGTTTGTTTCGAGTCAAAATAGAGGATTCAGTAAACAACATTGGAGGAACGGAGAATTGAGAATAAGACCCCGTATCCAGCTCAACTTTTCAGTCACCACTGGCATAGTCCAAGTTGGGAAAGAATAAAAGAGAGACAAACCTAACCTCATGATAATCCCTTACTAAACCAAACCTAACCCTCTAGCACTATGATTATAAGAGTTAGTTTGCATGATTAACAAGGAAGGGAATAACGTCGAAGTAGTAGAGCCAGCTATCACTCTCAATAATTGGGAAACTCGTCCAATCCTAGTGAGACGAGGACATTGGTAATCGATAAGCAGCTGTAACATCTCCTATCTAATTAGCAATCGAATAATAGAGATTATTCTATCTCTAGGTTCCTTTTAACTTTTTGAATATTCTCATTTTGTATTGTAGTAATAGTTATGCTAAGAAAATAACATATTTAAAATTAGGTTTTGGGTTTATTTTTTCGGTGCCCAAATAATCTTGCATATAATCCATATAATAATGAAACATGTCTTCCCAACGAGTACAATCTAGATACAGCAATAAATCGAGAGTTAATGGAAATCAAAAAGGAAGATGACCATATTCCCGAGAACATCGAGGAAGTCCAAAGAGCCTTAGAAAGATTCGAGGAATAACCTATTCCGAGTCAAGACGAGACTGAAATATTGAACTTAGAAGATGCAAAAACTCTAAGGGAAACAAAGATTGGGAAGTTGATCAATAGGCAAGAGAGACAATACCCGAAATCCTGGGTAAAGAAATATCAGGATGTTTTCACATGGTCCTATGATGACATGGTAGGATTATCAACCAAAATCATGACACACAAGCTTTCCATCAAGTAATAAGTCAAATCGATCAAGCAGAAGCTTTGGAAGATGCGACTTGATATCAGCCTCAAACTTAAGGAAGAGATCGAGAAACAGTTCGAAACTTGCCTCAACAAAGTTTGTACTTACTACGAGTGGTTGAGTAACATAGTGCTTGTGTCCAAGAAAGATGGAAGAATTAGAGTCTTTGTTGACTATAGAGGCCTTGATGGGGAAAGTCCAAAAGATGACTTTCTACTACCAAATATCCATATCATCCTAGAAAACACTTCCAAGTGTAGGATTTCATCCTTTGTGGATGGATTCTGTCGGTATAATAAGATCCTATTCAACGAGGAAGACAAGCATAAGACAGGATTCACAACACCTTGGGGCATATTCTGTTATTAATCCATGTCGTTCGGACATAAAAATACCAGGGCAACTTATCAGATAGCCATGACAACCTTGTTCCACGACATGATCAACAAAGAAATTGAGGTTGTTGATCCTAAGATTTTGATGAACAATTAAATGTTGATATTTTTGGTGGAACTAACAGTTTGATTAAGTGTTTCAGTTTATTAGTTCCAATTAAGATATTATCATGAAGTAATTGTGAAGGATGCAGAGACGGATATTAAAAAATTAAAGATTTCAAAGAATCTAGGTGAAAACAACTCTAATTTATTTTTACTCTTAATGTATCCCGATTAGGATCACATATGACATGAAAATGATTTTATGTTTATGTGTGTTTTGATAGGATCCTAATTAATGAAATTATTTGCCTTCATGTGTAATTGAAAAATAAATAAGGATAATTGATTAAAATTGATTTTAAGATTTTAGTGGAACCAACTGAGAAAAGAAATCAGTTAAAGGGATAAAAATATAAAATAAAACATTTAAGGAGAAGAGTTCCAACATGGGCAATCGACAGGTAAGTCAACTTGTGCTTAAAAGAAGAAGTCTTTGAATCTCCCAGTCGACAGGTAGGTCGACCTATGATTAAAAGATGAACTCTCTGTATCTCTAAGTCGATAGATAAGTCGACTTATGATGATGGAATTTTGGCTTGGGCTATATCTTGAATTAGGCGGTCAACAGATGGATGTGTGTCTGTCAACTGATGGCCAATTTCGGATTTTGTGGATTTTGATTTAAATACTAGTCGTTATTTGTTTACTTGGTTGAGATATTTTAGGGATATGAATATTTTCAAGATATGATACTCTGATTTGAATATACCAATTAATATGGTATACATATTTTAAGTATTTCTCAAATTGGTACATTTAATTCTTTCTAAACAATTGATTTAAGTTTGAGAAATATTTGAGAGACTAATTTGAATGTTTTGAAATCCATAACTAAGTCAAATATACCTAAAATGGAAGATAATGATATATGGGGTCGATAGGTGTTTTTTAGATACTTATCATTTAAAAACTAGCCGTTGGAAGTCTTGTTTCAATTCCCTATATATAAACCTGCGGATTTCACATAAAATAGACATCATATCAAGAACTATTCAATTCATAAGTTTTTATAAGAGTAATCATTCTGAGATTATTTTGAGAGATCAAATTGTGAGATTAATTATTGAGGAGTTCTTGAGTTAAAGCGCTGATTATGTAAGCGTTACTGAGTTGAGTTATCTAGTGTTCCAATCTATAATTCTTCAGTGTTATCCAAGTGAGATCTTTCCAAGCTATTAATCCTTACTGCATATTTATTTTTCTATATTTTCTTGGTTGATAAAATCTTGATAAAATCGTTTTCTTAACTTTAAATTGCATAAAAATATTTTAAAACGCTTTTTGGTGAAAATCTGATTACATATTTATTTGTGTGCTATTCAAATTTATCATAATTAGATTTTTATATTTTCTTGGTAAAAGTGCTCCAAGCATATTCTTAATTGAGTCTATTGCTATCTTTGCTTGCTCGGTTAATTGATTGTATAAGAAATCGTTTTCGAACTTTAAAAGCATAAAAATTCTTTTAAAACGATTTGTGAGATAATCTGATTACATGCTCAATTTTGCGCTACCCACATTATTTTTATAACCAAATTTTTGTTTCCTCACTTAATTCTATCACTAGTAATTATCGGGACATTAATCGAGTTTAAATTGATTTGAGGTAGTAGAAGCTCCGAGTGGGAAGAACTTATCAATTTCTTGTAATTTGTGAGTTGTGTGTGGATTAGGTACTATTAGGAGTATCTAATCAGGGGTAGCTTGGTTTTAATCTCTCCCGGTAAAGAGATTGAGGTATTTATTCTTCCTTTATAGAATTAATTGTGAGTCATTTGTAAAGGTTTCATCCTTACCTGGGAAAATGATAGTTTGAGCGTTTTCTATGAGATTTTGATTGTTTAGCCTAAGGTACAAAAAGAATTAGGTTATTCTTGAGCCTATGAAAGTTAAAGGTTATTCTTGAGCTTGGGAAAACGAAGAGGTTATTCCTGAGCCTAGGAAAAATTTTTTGTAAAGGTTGATTCTGAGCCTGTGAAAAGAATCATTGTGTAAAAGTTTGGTTCCTACCTGTTTAAAGGAATCTTAGTAATTAGTGGGTGCGAATCTCCGTGGGGCTCGGAGGACTGGATTAGCCAAGAGTAACTTGGTGAACCAAGAGATATCGTGGTGTGCTGTCTTATTTATTTTACTTATATTGTTGTTTGGTGTGCACCTAGTTGATAACATATATTCATTACTATAAAGATAATAGTTAATTTTAGGATAAAATTAATTGTTTGTTTTTTGAATTGTTAAAAACTCTGATATTTTTAATACTACCCAATTCATCCCCTCTCTTGGGTAGCTCACTGGGCCAACAGAAGTGTATGTGGATGACATGATAGTGAAATAAAAGGAAGACATATACCATTTATAATACTTGAAAATGATGGCTAATCGACTCTAGAAGTTCCAATTGAAGCTCAACCCGGCTAAGTGCGCAATTGGAGTAGTGTCTGGGAAGCGACTCGGAATCATAGTTAACCGTCAAGGGATCAAAATTGAATCGACCTAGACTAAATCCATAATCAAAATTCCTGTATGTAGTATAGAAAATAAAATTCATGGGTTCCTTAGAAGAGTGAATTTCATCTCCCACTTCATTTTACAACTGACCGCAATTTGTGAGCCGATCTTGGTACCACCTCAACAAGGACGATCGCTCACCCTCGTAGAAACCACTATGGGGGAAATGTTGGGACAATATGATAGTTCGGGTAAGAATGATCAGGCCATTTACTACGTTAGCAAAAGATTCTTCTAATACGAAGAAAAATGCTCGATACTAAAGAAAACCTGTTATGCGTTAGCCTGGACTGCTCAAAGGTTACGTCATTATTTGCTCTACTTTACTACCCATTTGATTGCTAAAATGGATCATCTAAAGTACGTATTCAAGAAGCCTGTGCTCACCGAAAGAGTATCTAAGTTGCAAATACTGCTTACTGAGTTCGACATTATATACGTGACTCAGAAAACAGTCCAAGGCTAAGCGATTGCCGACCAGCTTGCTAATAACCCAAGAGCCGACAAAAGTTCCATGGAGATTGAGTTTCCCAATGAGCCTATCGTATTGTTGACCAGTGATAGTGACAACCAGATGTGGTAAATATACTTCGACGGAGCTAACTATTCAAATAGGTCGACATCGGTACCGTCCTAGTCTCTCTGCAAGGTCAGTACTTTCCACTTGTAGCTAAGCTAAAGTTTACCAATACTAACAACACCGTTGAGTACAAAGTTTGTATCATGGGTCTAGGATTGGCCGTAAGTTTGGAAAATCAAAAATTTGATGGTATACGGCGATTTAGAGCAAATTATAAACCATATCACCGATAAGTATGCAACACAAAATGCCAAGTTAATTTGGTACAATGATTACTTACTTGACCCTTTTGAAGCTTTCTAAAAAATCAAGTTCGAGCATGTACCACGGCTAAAGAATGATTTCACTGATGCCCTTACAACGTTAGCATCTATAATATTAGTTATCAAATAAGAAGATGACGAGATTCCCATAACTATCAAGATATGACAAAAACCAACTTATTGTAATTATATTGAAGCTAAAGAAGATGAACAACCTTGGTACATAGATATTTGAAGGTTTTTGAGAAGTCAAGATATCCCGAGGGAGCCAATAGCCTAAGTTGAAGAACCTTGTGAAGGCTAGCAAGCCAGTTCTTTCTCAGCGGCAACATCTTATATAAGAGATCACTAAATTTAGGTGTCTTAAGGTGTGTGGGCATTTGATAAGTGATATAACTCATGAAGGAGGTTCATAGCGGAGTGTACAGACCACATATAAGAAAATTCACGTTGTCTAAGAAGATTCTACGAACTAGCCATTTTTGGTTAACCATGGAAGGTGATTGCATAAACTTCATAAGAAGATGCCAGAAATGCCAAAGGCATGGTAATCAGATCCACTGACCCAGAGAAAACTCGAAAGGGCACTGAGGTACAAAAATGTGGTAGTCAACCTTAATGAAAACCCGAAAGGACGCTAAGGGAAAAATGGAAAATATATAATTAATTATAATAAAAAATAAAAAATTGGAGATATTAGATTTTGACTATTGTATCGTTCATCTGTAGATTTTGGATTCGTCTAGAGACCACCATACTACGATTGGGTGGAGTAAAATTGGAGAATTCAATTGGTAATTTTGCCTACTTTGGGATTCGAAGGAAGACATGTTGGAAGATACTAATAGATCTTGAAGCCTTTGATAAATGACCAAGTCTAAATTTGTACTCCAAATGAAGAAATAATTTCTAAAGAAAGATAATATACTTGACTATGCAAGTTTTGTTTAGTAACTCTAACATTTGATTATTTATACGTTATGCTTCTTTCATGACTAACATTTCAATACAGATAAGTAGAAAGGACAAAATGGTATAAGAACAAGGGGATAAAAGCAATATAAAGCGTGGAGAAAACCTTTAGTATAATTCCATTCCAATAAAGGTTCGATATCATCACCGAACCAACTATACACAACACCTCAAATTCCCATGATTCATGCCATCAACAATATAGCCTTATTGAATACTATCTTATGATCGAAATTCAATACAATGTCGCAGAACCAGAAAACCATTGCACACCGTAGGATGCCTAGTTTTCGATTTCAAGACAAGTGTGATATACTTTAGAGTTACCTTAAGGACAGATCTTTTAACAAGAGAAGAAGACCATCGACAGATGAGGATTTTCTAAGTTCTTAAGAAAGGAGCCAATGTACACCATGTAGGTGACAAGACTATGGAACATAGATAGGGGTTTGTTTTCTTTTGAAAATACGTTAACGGTAAAAAATTCAAGAAATAAAAATAGGTTACCTATATGCTAACACATAAAGCAAAACATTTTAAGCAAAGGGGACTAAATGGAAATGAGGAGGTTTACCATTCAATTCCAATAAACAATCTGTAAGCGTTGGCAATACATGTAATCATTTTTATCAACTCCTGTCTAGATATTATAAACAATTGCATAGCCTGGATGTTACACGAACAAGGAAACTTCTAAGATATTAGTTCGCATTTCGAGAAAATATAATAGCAAACCCGTCAGTCAATGTATTCGGGGATTTAAATCAATAAAATCGTGAATTGGTTTTCTATCACCCCCGATAAATAGCAAGACAAATCAAATTAGCTTCTCAATCCAGTAGCTAACGAATATCCTCCCTATCCTGCAGGTTGGGGTATATTTTACATTATTAATAATCACGAATTGCACGATAGGAAGTGTTGGATTAGATTCCATAACGAAACTTATGCAATCACTGTCTTAGTCTATGACTACGGTACATTTCATCCTATCTATGTTTTCTAGATGGAAACAGGGTTCATTTCATCTCCGAACGTAAAATGAAGTCCTCAAATAATAATGAACTTAATTAAATTCAACAATCATCAAGGAACTACTAATAGGTGAAATTTATCTATCTATTTCCAAACTGAATTTGGTAGTTTTCGAGTATTCTTGTTATGTTTTAATTCATTTTTATTTATTTTTGTTCAAAGTAGGGGTTAAGAGTGAAAATGGTCAAAAAACGAGAAAATCGGTGGGAAAATGATTAAGAGGATCAAAGTTTCAGTGTTGCGCTGAAGCCCCTAGCTGTAAAATGTTTTAGGATATGTTTTCCGATATTTTGGTTCCCATTTTTTTTCCCATTTTGTTCCCACTATTTTTAGAACATATTGGGAGTGTTTTTAAAAATCTCTCAACCAACCAAAAGGGAGGAACACAATTGAAGAAAAGGAAACAAGATCAGAGTAGTTTTTACAGACACCACCTTTAGATAATGGCTATTCTCTTTTGTTTATCTCTTTATTATTAACTTGTTTTCAATTGTTTGAACATGTATATATGGATTATTGGTAGGGGTCGAATTGTGCACGCCTACTTACGCTCGCAAGTATACGAGGTCTAAAGTTTTAATATAGTGGATCTTTAAAGATCGGATATTGTTCCCACAGAGAAAAGTGTGAATAATTGAATTGAATACCGCAATTGACGTAGTCTCGTGTTATCCTGACGACGGAAGACATGAATTGAAATTAAACTAAGCTAAACTACAATTAGTGGGTTAATTCTAACTAAGTTGATTAATTAGGGATTGATTTTGTTCACTTAATACACGTTTGATTTCGTTCGGTTAATAATAACGGAGTTTAGGTATCCGACAATCTCGGTTCGTAAACTCCTCCGCCATTTCTTCCGAGTGTAAGACGAGGGAATACGCAACTTCGCATCGATGAAGAGGTCCCCCTCAATGTCTTAACGACTCTAGGCCGCGTGAGTCTTGACCCAACATCATCGATTGCACACTAACTAACGCCCTCCCAGGTCGTTAGATCGTAACGATGTGTTTACCCTAGTCCGAATCCAGGGTTACCTCTCTTGAGTATCAAACCCTAGATTCTCAAATCCAACCCAAATACCATTACAATCATATTAATATCATCATCAAATGATAAACACAATCGGACTTAAAAGCAACAACCGTTAATGAAACGTATATTAAACCAAACGAGTATTTACACAACTACACGTTTCCCTAACTAATATCTAAATTACACTAACATGTTCTTAACCAATACAACATTAAATCAAGAGGAGATCATCATCATCAACAATAAACATTAAATACAAAGATGGAAACAAAGGAAGAAAAGTCAAATCTCAAAGTGGAGTAGTCCACTTTCGTCAAAGAACAATCCTCTCGAGCTTCCTCTTCTCCGTTGATGAGCTTCCTCTTCTAGCTCTTCAAGGATTCGCCAAGACCACCTCCTAAACTAATCTAATTTACTTCCTAAATTACCTAAACATAACTAAGGTGGAAGGAGAGCTCTCTAGATATCAACCGGAGCCTCCTCTCACGTCTCTTGTTTTTTGAGGTTTGGTGGAAAAAGGGGTTAAATAGGTAAGGTTTGGAAATATCTTCAAAATATCTGAAAACAGATATTTCTGTGCAGAGTGTCACCACCTAAGCGGTGGTTCACCGCTTAGGCGATGGACTTAAGTCGGTTAAGTTTCTGTCGGATCTTCGCATAGGCGGTGGTTTCTCCGCCTAGGTGGTAGCTGCTGGCATATCATTCTGATCTTTTCTGTCCTAGGCGGTGGTTTTCTTGCCTAGGCAATGGTGCAGCCCTTCAGCACTCCAACATTCTGCCTCTTTTCTGCCTAGGCGGTGGAACTTCCGCCTAGGCAGTGATCTTTATTCACCGAAACCTTCTTTTGCACATTTTGTTCACCGTTTCTCCACATTTTTCACTTGTTTCTCTCCCTTTGACGTCATTTCCCTGTTCTACACTAAAACAAACTAAAACACAATTAAATATAACTAAAATGCTTGAAAACTAACAAATCTGGTTTATAAATAGATAGGTTTTTCATACCTATCAATTATTATTGAATATATGGTTATGGAGAAGAGCTAAACACTGATTACCGGATTTGATTATTCAATTGTTAAGCTCATAATTTAAGCCGTTGAAGAATTTAGGAAAACCATACGCTTGATTAGAGTCTACTATCCACTAATGTAGGCTTGGATATTCACAGAAATCAATAGGGCTTGGTTTGGCTTCGTAGAATGACTACGGGTATCACTGGAATTGAAAATATATAATCGTTTTAATCGATCGATACCCGAGGTAAAATCTCTTGTCGCTATCCTCTCTCATGACCCCACATTCTTATAATACAACTCTGAATAAGAAAGGAAAATCCTGGTATTCACTTGTCGAAAGAGAAGAAAAGGAAAAACTAAATTTTATTTTATATATATATATTTTTATTTTATTTAAAAAAAAAAAAAAAAACAAACATATTCCTAAATTAACTCGAATTATTACAGTTTTAGGAGAGTGCAAAAAGAAGTTAGAGAAACATACTCCCAAACTTATTCGAATTTATAAAATTTTAGGAATATGTATAAAGAAATGATAGAAACACACCCCCAAACTTATTTTAGGATCTTGCAAAAAGAAATACAAAAGTGACAAGTGAATATACTAATACCGAATCTAAAATTTTTTATCAAAAACCCGACCGCTCACTTGATTTCACTCAATTTTTAAAATTAGACTTAGCGACATTGGGTTAGGAAAAATTTAATTGAAAGGAGTATTTCAATGTTTTCAGAATTGATTACGTTATCAGCTTCGACAGAGGAAATAAAGAATGAAAATTTTCAGGTTAGCTACAACGGTTCAAGCGAAAAATTGACGGCCTAAATCACGTCTCCGGAATTACCTTACCTAGGATTCTGCCTCAAGTTTTCCCCAAATCAAGTTCTAGTTTCCTTATTTTCTATCATGAACTTAATATCGAATAATCAACGTCTAATCATTCAAATAATTATTCATTGAGTTTAAATGTCGTGCAATTTTCGGATTGAGATAATTTTTACCTAATCGACATGTTAAGCACACAAAACACACAAGGAAAGTATTACCCCCGACCTCAATATGCAATTAGGGGATAATTCTCATCATCGGGTCTTAGCCCAAATGAACTCACATCTAATCATGCAAACACAACTTTATACATACACAAATCTAAACTAAATCTAATGCTAACATACATAAATTAATCTAACACTAAACATGCAAAAACAACAATTAAACTACACTAAACTAAAAAATTTAAAACTAAACATTCAAATTAAAATACATACATAAACTTAAATTTGTACATCAAAATTTTTCCATTTTGTTCAAAAAATAATAATTGTTCATCCTTTTCTACAAAAAAAAAAAATCAAAACGGATGAACATCTACTAAACTATCATCCAATCCATACTATTTGGGCCTGAACATGGCAGTGTTCCAATATCAGCAAACCAATAAACATATAGCATGCTTGCACACAAAATGGGTTGAACACATACCTAGGGAATAAGACGTATTCCCTACTGTTCACCTGAAGATGAATCATCACCATCATCACTTTGGGAAGGAGAGTATGGTCTCTGGAGTAGATGTGGCGGCACATATGGCATCAGAGAGTAATCATCCATCTCAAGGCCAAGGCCATCCCAAATCTTCCGTTGGACTCGATCTTGTTGCCTTGAAAATTGGTCCAGGAAATAAGCAATCTCGTATTGGCTCTGGAGGATGGTCTGAAGCTTGTTGTTTATCCTCTCTTGGGAGTTTTCATCTCGGGCTCCAGAAGGTCCAACCCTTTCGTCTGCTTACTCTTCCCCTTCTTCAAGTTCAGGCTCAGCTGCCTCTTGCGCCCCAGTCTTCCACAATTGGTTTATCACTGACAGAGTAAGTGGAGTGATAGGGTCGCACTGGCTTTCCCTGGATACAGCCACATCAGCTAATCTAAAAATATGGGTCAATAGTGACAGAAACGGGAGCCCAGACTTTACCGTCTTCGTAGCATGAATGATCGATGAATATATTAGAAATCCAACGTTGATTGGTTGTCTGGTCTGAATTTTATAGATCAAAAAGGCCTTGTCCTTTGAGATGTCTGACATATGTGATGTCGATAGGAGGCTTCCGCAGATGAAGTACTGCCAGATTTTTGAAATTGGCTTGAGGCAACCCACCGAAAAGGTAGCAACGTTCGTCCCTTGGTGTTTCCACTTCACCTTGCCAGATGTGATCTTTTGAATGACCCTATGCAAAGTAGGGCCTTGGCTTTCAAGGGACTCTGGTTCCGACAGTCCAAAGAGATGGTTGATGAAGTCGGGGCTGAAGATGATAGGTTGATTCCAAATCTTTGCAAGGTCGTCAATGGCCTCTGTATCATTAGCATAAAACTCTTTGACCAAAGCAATCTCTCCTGGGGGTGGCGATTTACAGAATTGCTCCCAGTGGCGGCTTCAGATTTCATTCTAAAATTACATTGGGAGATTTTCCATCGGACCAAAACCCCATTGATGTATGCAGGCACGATATTTTTCGTGTTCTTCAAAGTGCTCCTCTGCTTGTTTTGACACAAAGCAGGTGGCATCGTAGTCAACGTCGGTCGGCACCCTAGGGTGTGAACTCGACCCTTCTCCTCTGGCCCTCTTCTTTGCTTCTTTTTTTTTTTGTCATTTCCTACAATCACAATCAAAAAAACCCAATACAACCTCATCATATATGAACAATTGAAAAACATAAACCTCCCTAATCACTTTGTCAAGAACACATACATCCCAAAACGAACACCCATTTGAATTTTTCAAACAAATTTCACAAATGTGACATCCTATATTAGTTCACACACTAAACCAATCCAATTAAACATGTTTATCACCAAGAATCAAACCTAAAACCCATGGAACTTCAAAATCGCGAAACTAGGGTTAAGGGGTTTTGGGCAAAATTTCAAAATCCACTGTTTTCTTTGATATAATCATGTAAACCAACCAATAATTTCAACAACTAGACTAAATGTAATGTAAAAGAAACTTACTTGTTGAGAATTAATGGTCCAATCAAAAGAGAATGAAGAAATAGCACCTTTCACGCAAAACCCTAAATTTTCAGAAATAGGGGTGGAGATCTGATTCTTGGAGGTTGAATCGTGATGGAAATGACTACTTTCGGTAATGGACGGATGATTTTTGAGTATTAGAACGGTTTGGGAGTGAGGTTTTAGAGAGAAGGTGGAGGATTTGGGGAAGGAACCTTGCGTTTTTAATTTTTTAGCGAACAGGTTGTTTTTAATAGAAGAAGGTCTACCGCTTAGGCGGTGGATTCACCGCTTAAGTGGTGGAACTCTTTTCTTTAAAACAAACCTTCTGACGAAATTCCGCCTAGGCGGTGGTTTTTCCGCCTAAGCGAAATTACACCAGTATGAAAACATTTTGTTCTGCTATTAATCCGCCTAGGCGGTAGTTTCTCCGCCTAAGCGGTGGAGCGTATTTTGAAAATTTGGTGCATCCTGTATTTTTACCGCCTAAGCGGTGGTTAACCTCTTGGGCGGTGGGCTATTTTTACCCACTCTGTATTTTTACCGCCTAAGCGGTGGTTCACCGCTTGGGCAGTGGGCCTTTTTTGCTGAAAAATGCCTCTCTGTATTTTTACTGCCTAAACGGTGGTTTACCGCTTGGGCGGTGGGCCTGAAGCTCCCACTCTCATGCTTTTCTCAAATTTTCAAAATACGGCTCCACCCTGTATGTTTTCACTTCACTTGTTCAATGTTTTCAAACTTAAAATACTTCCCCAAGTGTCCACATTCCTAAATTCACTCCTGAACATGTACCGTAGCCATGCCGACTTCTAAAAAGAATAAATAATCAAATAAATAGTAACAAAAATCGAGTAATTTGATACCCTAAGTTTCATTTAAAAACAAATATCGCTTGAGTTACCGTCCCCAGCTGGACTATCGTGTCACTATGTTTTTTTCACCAAAATTCCCCATAGACAAGGAATTTGGGCTCAAATGCTCAGTCGGATCAAGATTATGGCTTGTAGTCGGCTTCTCCTCTCAGTCCTTATCATTTGCAATAAGCTCAATCTTGGGATTGAGAATTAAGAATTCCAATTTCCTTTATCTTTTCTCGCTCTGCTTGATCTCATTAACACAATGAAACAAAAATTAAAATTAAAAACAAAATAAAAATAAATGTCAGGATCAATATCAACTTAGAATTCACACTAATCCCAATGCCAAAAACTTGGTGCATTGACAGAACTAAGATTTGATACATTTGGCTCTCCTATTTAAAACTTAAGTTCTGAGCCGATACCGCGTTTCTTTTGCAATATTCAAATAAAATTGAAACTAATCACCGGTAACGGCGCCAAAAACTTGGTAGGGACAGAATTGTGCACGCCTACTTATGCTTGCAAGTATACGAGGTCTAAAGTTTTAATATAGTGGATCTTTAAAGATTGAATATCGTTCCCACAGAGAAAAGTGTGAATAATTGAATTGAATACCGCAATTGACGTAGTCTTGTGTTATCCTGACGACGGAAGACGTGAATTGAAATTAAACTAAGCTAAACTACAATTAATGGGTTAATTCTAACTAAGTTGATTAATTAGGGATTGATTTCGTTCACTTAATACACGTTTGATTTCATTCGGTTAACAATAATGGAGTTTAGGTATCCAACAATCTCGGTTCGTAAACTCTTCCGCCACCTCTTTCGAGTGTAAGACGAGGGAATATGCGACTTCTCGTCAACGAATAGGTCCCCATCAATGTCTTAATGACTCTAGGCCGCGTGAGTCTTGACCCAAAGTCATCTATTGCACACTAACTAACGCCCTCCCGGGTCGTTAGGTCGTAACGATGTGTTTACCTTAGTCCGAATCCAGAGTTACCTCTCCCGAGTGTCAAACCCTAGATTCTCAAATCCAACCCAAATACCATTACAATCATATTAATATCTTCATCAAATGATAAACACAATCGGACTTAAAAGCAACGACCGTTAAAGAAACGTATATTAAACCAAACGAGTATTTACACAACTACACGTTTCCCTAACTAATCTCCAAATTACACTAACATGTTCTTAGCCAATACAACATTAAATCAAGAGGAGATCATCATCATCAACAATAAACATTAAATACAAAGATGGAAACAAGGGAAGAAAAGCCAAATCTCAAAGTGGAGTAGTCCACTTTCGCCAAAGAACAATCCTCTCGAGCTTCCTCTTCTCCGTTGATGAACTTCCTCTTCTAGCTCTTTAAGGATTGGCCAAGAACACCTCCTAAACTAATCTAATCTACTTCCTAAATTACCTAAACCTAACTAAGGTGGAAGGAGAGCTCTCTAGATGTCAACCGGAGCCTCCTCTCACGTCTCTTGTTTTTTGAGGTTTCGTGGAGAAAGGGGTTAAATATGTAAGGTTTGGAAATATCTTCAAAATATCTTAAAACAGATATTTCTATGCAGAGTGTCACCGCCTAAGCGGTGGTTCACCGCTTTAACCACCACTTAGGCGGTGGACTTAAGTCGATTAAGTTTATGTCGGATCTTCGCCTAGGCGATGGTTTCTCCGCCTAGGCGGTAGCTACTAGCATATCATTCTGATCTTTTCTGGCCTAGGCGGTGGTTTTCTTACCTAGGTGGTTGTGCAGCCCTTCAACACTCTAACATTATGCCTCTTTTTCGCCTAGGCAGTGGAACTTCTGCCTAGGCGGTGATTTTTGTTCACCGAAACCCTCTTTTGCACATTTTATTCACCGTTTCTCCACTGTTTTCACTTGTTTCTCGCCCTTTGACGTCCTTTCCCTGTTCTACACTAAAATAAACTAAAACACAATTAAATATAACTAAAACGCTTGAAAACTAACAAATCTGGTTTAGAAATAGATAGGTTTTTCACACCTATCAATTATTATTGAATATATGGTTATGACCAAGAGCTAAACACTGATTATCTATGGGATTGATGTAGTTTACTATATACATTGTTTGAGTAAATCATGTTTCGTTAACGGTTGTTTATCTTTATTCAATTTTGTTTACCATTATTTTACCTCCGTAATATGTTTTTTATGATATTATGGTTGATTTGAGAATATGGGGTTTGACACTCGGGAGAGGTAACCCTAAATTCGGACTAGGGTTTAAACACAATGCGATGATCTAATGACCTGGGTGGGTATTAGAAAGTGTGCAATCCGTGAGATTGGGGCGAGACCCATGTGACCAAGTGTCATATAGACGCTCGAGGGGGTCTTTGGCGTTGTCGCAAAGTCACATATTCATTCACTTTACACTCGGGAGATGTAGTAAGTGAGTTTTCAATACCTAGATTGTTGGATAAATTTGAATACCTTTAATGTAAACTAGATTGGATCAAACACGTATAAGTAAATAAAGTTAATACCTAAATAATCTATTCTCATATAATATATTTAGTATTATAGTTTAATTAATTGTTAATTTAGTATATTATTTATAAAAACAAAAATCTATTTTTTATTGCCTAAATAAAGTTTGGTTACGATAATAGCGGTACTTAATGACAATTTAATCCAATCCATGTGGATACGACAACCCTTTTCATTCATTATTCTATAAAACTTTACCCGTACACTTGCGTTGAAAGTAGCGACGTAATATTCTGCTACCAAGTTTTTGGGGCCGTTGCTGGGGATTGGTTTTTAGATTGTTGTTAATATTGTGAGCAAGTAATTTGATTTTAATTTAGGCATTTTTTTCTAATTTTTGTTTTTAGTTTTCTTTTTCTTGTAGGGTACTTGAAGATGTCTCATCAACAAGTATTGTTGCATTTCTTTCAATGAGATTCCAAGCCGTTTTATTGTACTTGGGATCGATACAAAGAGTTGCTTATTCAGTTTTCGAACCATTGTTTCCCAAGGGAGTGTTAACTACTAAACTTCCTCGATGGGTTACTAGACGCAACAAGAAATTAGGTTGAAGGAGGAAATGGTACCACCTATTTTGACCAATTAACCGTGGACGAAGCCTATTGGGTACTGGAAGATATGGCGGAGCTTGATTTTCAGAGTTGCAATTATTCAACAAGCTACCAAATCTTGGGGGATAGTTCCACCATTTCGGAACCATGGATTGACATCCCGGACCAACAGGAGTAGTGTTCCCCCTACCTTGGAAGAATTGTTCATTGAATTTATGGGGGAGACTCAAGCTTTCTGGAAGAAGACGAATGACCGTCTCAATGAGGATGAGGTCCGTCTTGATAATATTGAGACAACCTATGCTGAAATTGATGCAACCGTAACGTCTATTCAAACTCAAATCGATCAGCTCATTTTCTTTATTGAGACCGAGTTAGATGCGGTAGCACTGAGAGACACAAACGCCACATGCATTGAAAGCCACTGTGAGAAACCAAAAACAAGCGGGAGAAACATGGGTCAGTTCGAAGACGATGAAAAATCACAATATAACACTTGTGATTATCCTCCATTTGAGATCCACCAAGCGTGGCCACCACCGATCCAAGACGATCACATTTATGAGGATCCGATGTGGCTCACTTGTTCTCTACCGCTTTTAGCACCATTCGTTTAAGCTTCCCAAGCACACGAGACGACAACTAATCATGGTGAAAGTACATACATTGAGGGCGTTCTGAACCAAGACCCATACATTGTGTTGTATGACACATACTATGGGCAAAAACCGCTCTTTAATGAGCCCTTCTCTGTGTCAGGCCGAGGACAATAAACCAAGAGCTTCTTGGGAGGCAACCCAAGGTTTCAGAATAAATTTGATTCATCACTGCCGACTTCATTCGGATGAGGAATTGTCTCGCTTCCCAGGTACGTTTTCTAAACCCCTTTCGTCGGCATGCTATATTTTAATTGTTGAGAACGTTGATTGGGTCACTGTGTACATAGCCCATTTTAAATTTGGGGGTGATGTGTAGTATGCTAGTATGTTTTATTGTTGTTGGTTATATAGTTTAAATGTTTTATTGTTTAACTATATGCATTCTTGTTTAGTTTAGTGTTAGTATGTTTATGTTTGTAGTATGTTTGTAGTTGTTGTGTGTTGAGTTTTGTAATTCATCTGGGTCATTACCCAATGATGATATTATCCCTAGGTATTTTTTGAGGTCAGGGGTAGTACCCATTCATGAGTGTTCTGTGTGCTTGACAATTCGTTGTGGTAAAAGTTATTGTGGATCCTAACATACACAAGCACTTAAACTCAATCTACTAGCTATCCAATCAATTTGACGCCGATTATCTGTTAGCCAAGTTCATGACAATAGGGATTCTAGAACCAGATTTGGGGGAAATTTGAGGCAAAATCCTAGGCGAGGTAATTCAGGAGATATAATTTAGGCATTCATTTTGATCGCTTGAGCCTTTGAAGCTCACCATGTACTATCATTTATCTCTCGTTACCCTGTCGAAACCTGTTAGCCGTTTTAATTCTAAACACGTAATCAATGCCCTAGCCAATTGAATTTTTCCAAACCATTATCGGTAAACCTAAGGCATAATTTTAGTGAAATCAAGTTAGCATTTGTTTATGCTACTTGAAGTGAGCAGTTGGGTTTTGGGCGAACTATTAATTAGTTCAATATTCGAGTACTCATTTGTTATTTTTGTGTGGGGTTACTAGTGTGATTGACCCAAGTGTTGTGCCTCGGGTATCGTTAAGTTAATAACATTAACCTGTTTTACTATTACTGATATACCCTTGGCCATTTGACAAAAACCAAACCAAGTCCTATTGATTTTTTAGAATTTCCAAGCCTACATTAGTGGAGAGTAGAACCTAGTCTGGTATATGGATTTCCTATACCTTTTTGGTTTTAGTCATGAACTCTGTTGGTGGATAATCCAATTCGGTTTGTAGATGGTTGTATGATTGAGTTTTCGCACACACACTTGAACACGATCCAGAATGGCACTTACTGCTATTGAGTGTTGAAATTCTAGAACACCACATGGTGCGTTTTACTCTTGAAATCGACAAGATTGGGGGCTGATGAGGGAAAACTTTTTGGTCGTTAGATGAATTTCAAAACTTACATGTTGTTATTTTTTTAGTTCGTTTGTATTTTTATTTTTTAGTAATTAAATTCATTAATATTTTTGGTAGTTTTTTTTATTGCATGGGTGTTTTTCTCGAGAACTAGCAAAATTCCAAGTTTGTGGGTATTTAATAGGTGAAATTTATCTATCTATTTCCAAATCAAATTTGGTAGTTTTCGAGTATTCTTGTTATGTTTTAATTTATTTTTATTTATTTTTTTTCAAATCAGGGGTTAGGAGCGAAAACGGTCCAAAAATAAGGAAATTGGTAGAAAAAAGATCAAGAGGATCAAAGTTTCAGTGCAGCGGTGAAGCCCCTTGCTATAAAGTGTTTTAGGATATTTTTTTAGATATTTTGGTTCCCTTTTTCTTCCCATTTCGTTCCCAATATTTTCATAACATATTGGGAGTGTTTTCGGAGTGTTTTTAAAAAGCTCTCAACCAACCAAAGAGGAGGAACACAATTGAAAAAGAGGAAACAAGATTGGAGCAATTTTTACGGATGCCACCTTCAAATAAGGGCTATTCTCTTTTGTTTCTCTCTTTATTCTTAACTCGTTTTTGGTTGTTTGAACATGTATATATGGTTATGGCCAAGAGCTAAACAATGATAATCTATGGGATTGATGTAGTTTACTAATACACATTATTTGAGTAAATCATGTTTCATTAACGGTTGTTTATTTTTATTCGATTGTGTTTACCATTCTTTTACCTCCATAATATGCTTATTATGATATTGTGGTTGATTTTAGAATACGAGGTTTGACACTTGGGAGAGGTAACCCTGAATTCGGACTAGGGTTTAAACACAACGCGACGATCTAATAACCCGGGAGAGTATTAAAAAGTGTGCAATCCGTGAGGTTTGGGCGAGACTCATGTGACCAAGTTTCATATAGATGCTTGAGGGGGACTTCAACATTAACTTAAAGTCACATATTCATTCACTTTACACTCAGGAGAGATAGTGAGTGAGTTTTCGATACCTAGATTGTCAGACAGATTTGAATACCGTTAATGTAAACTAGATTGTATTAAACACGTATAAGTAAATGAAGTTAATCCATAGATAATCTTTTCCCATATAATATATTTAGTACTATATTTTAATTAATTGTTAATTTAAAATATTATTTATAAAAACAAAAAACCAAATTTTTGTTGCCTAAATAAAGTTCGGTTATGATAATCGCGGTACTTAGCAACAATTTAATCCAATCCCTGTGGATAAGACAACCCTTCACATTCACTATTCTATAAAACTTGACCCATACACTGGTGGTGAAAGTAGAGACGTAATACTTCGCTACAAAGTTTTTGGCGCCGTTGTCGGGGATTGGCTTTTAGATTGTTGTGGATATTGTGAGTAAGTAACTTGATTTTAATTTAGGCATTTATTTTATTTTTAATTTTTGTTTTAGTTTTTTTTTTTCTTGTAGGGTACTTAAAGATGTTGATAGGTGTGATTTATCTATTCATTCCCAAGCCAATTTTGGTATTTTCCAATATTTTTACAGTGTTTTATTTTGTTTTAATACGTTTTTATTGATTTTGTTATAAATCTGGTATTTGGGGTGAAAATGGACTAAAACGATCCATAAACGAGCAAGTCGGTAGAAGAATGGTGGAGAAAAATGGCAAAAATGTCAATATTCAGAACCCGCATCCACCGCTATAGCAGTGAAAATACAGAGAGTTGTTGAAAGCTCCACCACTGCAGTGGTCAAAATGCAGAGTGGTCCACCACTGCAACGATGATCCCACTGCTATAGCGGTCAGAGCCAAATCTTTTATGATATTTTAGGATATTTTGTGATATTTTGGATCGTATAAATATCATCTCTTCTCCCGCCAAACAAAGAGTGGACATTTTCGAGAGTCCTAAGAGCTCCAAGGTACATCCAACCAAGAGAAAATCATCAAGGCCAAGGGAGAAAATGTTCTCGGAATGGTTTTTGTGTCGGATCTTCGGATAACGGTTAGTCTCCTTGTTTGTCTCCTTTATTCTTAGTTTGGTTGAATATTTTGAATATGTTTAGCTTATTTCTAGTTGTATATAGGGCTATATCCCTGTGTAGCTAAACATATATTGTTTAGGGCTTGATTGACTTCATATAAACGTTGTTTGTATAAAATCGATGTTTTGTTAATTGTTGTTCACATTTATCTGATTGTATTTACCATTATTCCACGTTTGTATGCTTGTCATAATATATTGAGAATATGGGATTTGACACTTGGGAGAGGTAACCCCGGATTCGGACTATAACCCGGGAGGAAGTTAGAAAGTGTACAATCCGTGACATTGGGGCGAGACTCATGTGACCAATTTTCGTATAGACACTCAAGGGAGACTTCGGCGTTGACACAAAGTCACATCTTCATTCACTTTACACTTGGGAGAGGTAGTGAATGAGATTTCGATACCAAAATTGTCGGATACGATGAATACCGTTAATATAAACTAGATTGAAACGAACAAGTTTAAGTGAATGAAGTTATATATAATTTTATTCGTACTTTTTTTTTCTTGCAGGGTACTTGACGATGTTAGATCGACAAGTGGTTTTGCATTTCTTTCAACGAGATTCTGAGCCATTTTATTGTGCTTGGGGCTTGGGATCAACACAAGGAGTTGCTATTCTAGTTTCTGAATCATCGTTTCCCGAGGGAGTGTCAACTACTGAACTTCCTCGACGAGTTACTTACCACAACAAGAAATTGGGTTGAATGACGAAACAGTACCATCTCTTTCGACCAATTAACCGCAAACGAAGCCTATCGATTATTCGAAGATATGGCAAAGTATGATTTTCATTGTTGGAATTATTCAACAAACTACCAAAGCTTGGGGGATAGTTCCATCGTTTCAGATCCATGGACTGACACCCCAGACCAATATGTTGGGTCTTCTCCCTCCTTGGATGAAATTTTGGTTGAATTTATAGCGGTGACTCTAGCGTTTTGGAGGGAAACGAATGATAGGATCAATGAGCACGAGGATCGTCTTGACAATATTGACACGACCTGCGTTGAAATTGATGTGACCGTAACGTCTCTTCAGATGCAAATCGGTCTGCTAATCTGCTTTATTGAGGCTGAGTGAGAAGTGGTGGTACTGAGATACACAAATGCCACACGCATTGAAAACCACCACAAGGAACAGGATACGAGCAGGAAGAGCTTGGGAGTATTGAAAGATAATTATTCGAATGAAACGGGAACCCAAGCATGGATCGAAAATTATGATTTTCACCATTGGGGATCCACATTTTGATACCACCACCAATCCAAGACGATCACATCTACGAGGATCTAATGTGGCTCACTTGTCCTTCGTTGCAATTTACAACATTCATTCAGGCCTACCAAGCACATGAGACGAAGCCGAGTCGAGTTAAAAGCTCGAGCTGATCAAAGACAAATCTTTCCAGTCTTGAGGGAATTATGAACTAAGACCTATACATGGTGTTGTACAACACTTACTATGGGCGGAAGCCTCTCTTTGACAAGTACTCCTCCATGTTAGGCCAAGGACAATAAACCAAGTGCTTCTTTGGAGACAACCCGAGTAAAAAATAAAGTAGATCCGTCATTATTGACTTGATTCGGAGGTGAGATTCACTCACCTCCCAAGTATGTGTTCTAAACCCCCGTCTTCATTATCATGCTTTATACTTTTATTGGGATCACTGCTGGGTCAAAATAGACACCATTTATTTTAAGTTCGAGGGTGATGTAAAGTATGTTAGTATATTTTATTGTTTAATTGTCTGGATGATTGTTTAGATTAGTTTAAATGTGTTTATGTTTGTAGTAGTTGTTCCATGTGCTGCGTTTTGAGTTCATCTAGGCCATTACCCAATGATGATATTATCCCCTGGTTGTTTGTCAAGGTTAAGGGTATTTCCCATTGATGATTGTTCTGTGTGCTTGACAATGCGTTTTGGTAAAAGTTATTGTGGATCCTAATTTGCGCGAGTACGTAGACTCAACGTATAGCTATTCAATTGATTTGAGTCAAATTATCCATTAGCCCAATTCATGACAATTTAAGGGATTCTAGAGCCTGATTAGGGGAAACTTGAGGTGAAATCGTAGGAAAGGTAGTTCAGGAGATATGATTTAGGCATTCATTTTGTCGCTTGAGCCTTTGAAGCTTACCATGCTATATGTTTATCCCTCATTACCCAGTTGAAGCCTATAATGTCGTTTCAATTCTGAACATGTAAAAAATATCCTGGCCAATTGAACTTTTTCCAAACCTATATCGCTAAATGAAAAGCACAATTTAAGTGAATCAAGTTAGCATTTATGTATGCTACTTGAAGTCAACGGTTGAGTTTAGGGCGAACTTTTGATTGGTTCAGTATTCAAGGACTCACATGTTATTTTTCTTTCATTTTAACCACACCTGTAAAATAGAAATAATCAAATAAGTTTAGGGGTCTAGTTGTTTTTAAAAACAAATGTAAATATAGATCAATTTCTGTTTCTTTTAACAAATGAGTATATCGGTCTTAAATGTATGTTAGGAGTTGTTTCAAATTTATCTATAGGAGTTCGAGTGTGAATGTTCCAAGCGTTGTACCTTGGGTACCATTGAGTTAACGACATCAACCCGTTTTATATTCCCGATATACCCTTGGCCAAATGTTCAAAACCAAACCAAGTCCTATCGATCTTTTTGAACTTCCAAGCCTACATTAGTGGAGAGTAAAACCCAATCAGGCATATGGATATCCCAATCTTTTTTGTTTAAAACCATGAGCTTCACTGGTGCATAATCCAATCCGGTCTTTGAATGGTTATACTATTGATTTTCGCACACACATGTTGAAAGGATCTAGAATGATGTTTACTCGATATGATTGGGGCTTGTTGAGGGAAAAATGTTTCAATCGTTAGTTGAATTCCAAACTAGTATATCGTTATGTTTATGTAGTTTGTGTTTTATTCGTTCTTTAGTTTTTGTGTTAGTTATTTAGTTGTGTTTTTTATTTTAGTGTGACTATTTTGCTCGAGACCTAACAAAATTCTAAGTTTGGGGGTATTTGAGAGGTGCAATTTATCTTTTTATTCCTAAACCGATTTTGGTAATTTTCGAGTATTTTTATAGCGTTTTATTATGTTTTAATATGTTTTTATATATTATGTTATAAATCAGGTATTTGGGGTGAAAATGGACTAAAATGATCTATAAACGAGAATGTCGATGGAAGAACAGTGGAGAAAAAGGGAAAAAATACCAATATTCAGAACCTACATCCATCGCTGCAGCAATGAAAATATAGAAAGTTGCTGAAAGCTCTACCGTTGCAGTTGTCACTAGCCAGAAGCCTACCGACCTCTCTACCCTGTAGCAGTCAGTGCCAGATCTTTTAGGATATTTTAACATATTTTGTGATATTTTGAATTCTATAAATATTTTCACTTCTCCCCCAAACAAATAGTGGACATTTTCGGGAGTCTTAAGAGCTCCAAGGCACATCCAACCAAGAGAACATCATTAAGGCCAAGAAGAAGAAACGTTCTCAGAGCTATTTTAGCGTCGGATCTTTGGATAATAGCTGGTCTCCTCGTTTCTCTCTTTTATTCTTAGTTTGGTTGGATGTTTTGAATATGTTTAGCTTGTTTATAGTTGTATATAGGGCTATAGCCATGTGTAGCTAAACATATATTGTCTAGGGCTTGATTAACTTCATGTCAACGTTGTTTGTATAAAATCAATGTTTTGTTAATAGTTGTTCATGTTCATCCAATTGTGTTTACCGTTATTCCACGTTTATATGCTTGTTATGATATATTGAGAATACAGGATTTGACACTCGGGAGAGGTAACCGCGTATTCGGACTAGGGTATAAACAAAACACAACGATCTAATAACTCGGGAGAGAGTTAGAAAGTGTGCAATCCGTGACGTTGGGGCGCGACTCATGTGACCAAGTGTCGTATAGACGCTCGAGGGGGACTTCGGCATTAACGCAAAGTCACATATTCATTCACTTCACACTAGGGAGAGGTAGTGAATAAGATTTCTATACCGAGATTGTTGGATAGGATGAATGTTGTTAATATAAACTAGATTGAAACGAACACGTTTAAGTGAATGAAGTTAATCCCTAGGCAATAATTTCCCATAAACGTCTTGTTAGTATTATAGTATATTAGTATAATTAGTTAATTAGATTAGTATAGTATTTATTAACAAAAATATAAATTTAAGTCGCCTAGATAAAATTAGATTATAACAATCACGGTACTTAACGACAATTATAATCAAATCCCTATGGATATGACAACCCTTACTCTTTCTAATCTATATTAAAACTTGACCCAAACATTTGTGGTGAAAGTAGAGACGTAATTTCGTGCTACCAGATGTCTCATCAACAAGTACTGTTGCATTTCTTTCAATGAGATTCTGAGCCATTTTATTGTGCCTGGGATTGATACAAATAGTTGCTTATTCAGTTTCTGAACCATCGTTTCCCAAGGGAGTGTCAACTACTAAACTTCCTCAATGGGTCACTAGTCACAATAAGAAATTGGGTTGAAGAAGGAAATAGAACCACCTTTTTCGACCAATTAACCGCAGACGAAGCCTATTGGGTACTAGAAGACATGGCGGAGCTTGATTTTCAGAGTAAGAAATATTCAACAAGCTACCAAATATTGGGGGATAGTTCCACCATTTTCGTGCCATGGATTGACATCCCAGACCAACAGGAAGAGTGTTCCCCCACCTTGGAAGAATTGTTCACTGAATTTATGGGGGAGACTCAGGCTTTCTGGAGGGAGACAAATGATCATCTCAATAAGCATGAGGTTCGTCTTGACAATATTGAGACGACCTGCGCAGAAATTGATGCAACCTTAATGTCTATTCAGACTCCAATCGATCAACTTATTTGTTTTATTGAGGCCGAGTCAGATGCGGTGGCATTAAGAGACACAAACGCCACATGCATTGAAAGCCACCATGAGGAACCAGAAACAAGTGGGAGGAACTTAGGTCAGTTTGAAGACGATAAAGAATCACAAGATAACACTTGTGATTATCCTCCATTTGAGATCCACCAAGTGTTGCCACCACTGATCCAAGACGATCACATTTATGAGGATCCGATGTGGCTCACTTGTTTTCCACTGCTTCTAGCATTGTTCATCAGCTTTCTCAAGCACACCAAACAACAACTAATCGCATTGAAAGTACGAGCCAAATAATGCCAAATCTCGCCAATCTTGAGGGCATTCTGAACTAAGACCCATACGTTGTATTGTATAATACATACTATGGGCGGAAGCTGCTCTTTGACGAGCCCTTCTCTATGTTAGGCCGAGGACAATAAATGAAGCTCTTTGAATCATATCAAAATTTAACGTCCCCCATAAATTGTTGCCACCACTGATCCAAGACGATCACATTTATGAGGATCCGATGTGGCTCACTTGTTTTCCACTGCTTCTAGCATTGTTCATCAGGCTTCTCAAGCATACCAGACAACAACTAATCGCGTTGAAAGTACGAGCCAAATAATGCCAAATCTCGCCAATCTTGAGGGCATTCTAAACTAAGACCCATACGTTGTGTTGTATGATACATACTATGGGCGGAAGCTGTTCTTTGACGAGCCTTTCTCTGTGTTAGGCCGAGGACAATAAACGAAGCTCTTTGAATCATATCAAACTTTAACGTCCCCCATAAATTGTTGCCACCACTGATCCAAGACGATCACATTTATGAGGATCCGATGTGGCTCACTTGTTTTCCACTGCTTCTAGCATTGTTCATCAGGCTTCTCAAGCACACCAGACAACAACTAATCGCGTTGAAAGTACGAGCCAAATAATGCCAAATCTCGCCAATCTTGAGGGCATTCTAAACTAAGACCCATACGTTGTGTTGTATGATACATATTATGGGCGGAAGCTGCTCTTTGACGAGCCATTCTCTGTGTTAGGCCGAGGACAATAAACGAAGCTCTTTGAATCATATCAAACTTTAACGTCCTCCATAAATTGGGATTGAGTAATGTCAACTTCAAAACCACCCATTAATTAAGATTTAATCATATCAACTTTATCAAGCAAGGAGAAACTAGGTGTCGACCTAGGTCTTGATAAATACCAGGATACATTGAAACCTTTATTGGTTTGATCATCATCTTGAATAAAATTCCTTCATCCCTAGCAAACTACCCTTTGACCTGTCCTTGGTGGATCACCAAGATACATAGGAAACCCAAGTAAGTCCGGTCAAAGTCGGAAAGATGTTAATGTTATGACATTTTCTCAGCCCTGTATTAAGGCGTATCTCTCGAGAAGTCCCTTGACTTCCTTGAGAAGCCAATTTTTAATCATTTCATTAAATAAATAACAAATGAGATATGTGCTTGAACTACGCATCGACCTGATCCTTGGTAGATTACTAAGGTACATAGGAAACCTTCTTGGGTACGATTAAAAATTGGAATATAGAACAACAATGGCTGAACTACATTTCGACTGGATTCCTAATCTTTGAAAATCGGGGATAGTTCCACCATTTCGGCACTATGTATTGACATCCCGAACCAACAAGAGGAGTGTTCCCCCACCTTAGAAGAATTGTTCGCTAAATTTATGGAGGAGACTCAGGCTTTCTGGAGGGAGACAAATGACCATCTCAATGAGAATTAGGTTCGTCTTGACAATATTGAGATAACCTATGCTGAAATTGCTGTGACCGTAACATCTATTCAGACTCAAATCAGTTAGCTCATTTGCTTCATTGAAACCAAGTTAGATGTGGTGGCACTGAGAGACACAAATGCCACATGCATTGAAAGCCATCTTGAGGAACCGGAAATAAGCGGCAGAAACTTGGGTCAGTTTGAAGATGATGGAAAATCACAAGATAACACATGTGATTATCTTCCATTTGAGATCCACTAAGTGCTGCCAAGAGATAGAAACTATTCGAGTTGAAAGTATGGGCCAAATAATGCCATATCTCTCCAATCTTGAGGGCGTTCTGAACCAAGACCCATACGTTGTGTTGTGTGACACATACTATGGGCGGAAGCCACTCTTTGACGAGCATTTCTCTGTGTTAGGCCGAGGATAATAAACCAAGCTCTTTTAATCATATCAAACCTGAACATCCTCCATAAATTGGGATTGAAAAATGTCAACTTCAAAACCACCCATCAATTAAGATTTCATCATTCCAATCAAATCTTCAAAACTCTGTAGGATTTAGAAAGAGAAATTAGTAAAAGCAAGGCTATGTGGTATATCCACTGGAATCCGGCTTTGAAACTCACCTCGCTCTGATCACCAACCAATGATGGATGTTCCTTAGGGAGGATGCCAAAATTTTAAATATCTAGGAGCCGAACATTTCTAGGATGTGTTAGTCGAAAAACCGTAAACCTCATATAGTGAACCTAGGATAGAATGGTACCCAAAATCCTTCTGCATTTAGGATACTATCTTGGTGAAAGAATTTTTTGTTTTTACCTTATGTAAATTGCTTATACATCTGTTGTTTTGGATCTATAGAATGAAATTTCTAGGACTAATAAGGGGCATAATAGACAACATAGGAATTCCTGTTCTGTCTCATATTTCACAAGCTTGTTCAAAAGTTAAAAGCTTGTTTGAAAAAATTGGACTAGCGAACAAGCCATAGGAGATGAATGGGATTCCCTATTTTGCCTATGCAATACTTAGTGCGAAAAACTCTTCATAACTCCATGGCCTTAATAATTCATGAATATTGTTGCCTCTAGAATAATGAAAATAAAAACCTTGTCTCAATACTTCATCTAAAAATAGAGTTTTATCATTAGCCATCTAAAGTTTTGTCCACAAAGATGAAATCCATTTCAATAGCGCAAAACTACACCAAGTTTACCAATATGCAAGAAAGTGTCACCACCTAGTCAAAAGAAGACTAATTGACCTACTACTGAACATACCTTGGGTCACCTCCCCCTAGAATTTACCTGTCGCATCCTAAGTAGGATACAAAAGTGACTTTACTCGTAAGACTGTACAATAGAAGTCATACACCATAAGATTGTTCCAATAAGTCATTAAGTCGGATTTAGATTCAAAACTACTTAAGTAAGTCAAAACCTTTTTGCTAAAAGTACAACTAAGGTTTGCCCGTGGTGGCGGAATATTACGTCGCCACTTTCACCATAAGTGTACGGGTCAAGTTTTAGTATAGATGGGAAGGAGTAGGGGTTGTTGTATCCATAGGAATTTGTTGAGATTATTATCGAGTACCGCGATTGTCATAACCTAACTTTATTTAGACGACATAAATTGAGTTTATAATTAATTAATACTAATACTAAGTGAATTAATCTAATTAGACTATAATACTATATTGAGATGTTTAGGGGAAAATATTATCTAGGGATTAACTTCGTTTACAAAAATGTGTTTGGTCTCGTTTAGTTTACAATAACGGCGTTTAGCCTTTCCGACAATCTCTGTATCGTAAACTCACTCACCACCTCTCCCGAGTGTAAGATGAGTGAATATACGACTTCGCATCAATGAAGAAGTCCCCCTCAACATCTTAATGACACTAGGTCACATGAGTCTTGCCCCAATGTCATTGATTACACACTTTCTAATTTCTTCCCGGGTTATTAAATCGTTGCGTTTTGCTTACCCTAGTCCGAATTCGGGGTTACCTTTCCGGAGTGTCAAACCCTGATTTCTCAATATGTCTAAAAAAGCATATATACACGACAAATCGATAAATAAAATTGACTTATCGATGAACAATCGTTAAAGAAACACAACTCAAACAAACAACGATTTCATAAATATTACTAATCCCTAAACAAAATCCGTTTAGCTCATGGCCATAACCATTTATACAATGAAAATTGAGCTAAACATGCTCAATAACCTACCGAAGTTAAGAAATGAAGGAGAGAAATAGAAGAACTTAGTAGTAGTCCGAAGATTTGCCGCTAAAATCGTTCAACGATCGCTTCTCATTCTTCACAACGTGTTCTTCTCCTTCAGAATTAGTTAAGCACTCCCCAAAATACTCTCAAAATATTAGGAACCCTAAGGGGTCTCTAATGGGCTCTCCTTTAGCCGAATGGAGAGGAGAAGAGAAGATATAGGGGCTCAAAATATCTAAATAAATATCTAACAGCTGTGCAAAGTGACCCCCGCGGCGGTAAGTATGTCGGCTAGGTCACGGCCTTAGTGGTGGACACAGCGGTGGGTGTATAGTCTTCCTTTTCTTTCACCACCGCGACGGTGGGTTTTCAGTAAGAATAGACCATTCTCTACATCTTGATTGCCGCGGCGGTGGGCTGCAATTCAGAATTTTGCCCTTATGATTGGTTTTTCACCGTTCTTGATCCAATTTGATCATTTATGATCCTTTTTTATCCCTATTCACCCCCACTCACCTGATTTAGATAAAAACACATAAAAATTTATTAAAACGTAATAAACATACTCGAAAACTAATAAGTTCGATTTGAAAATAAATACGTAAATTACACCTATCAGCCCATTAGAAAGTTAAAATAGATTCACCCTCCTAGAGATATCATGAATTCAAAGGTATTTTATGTGGTAGCGAATTATTTCGTCTCTACGATACCGCAAATGTACGGGTTAAGTTTTAATAGTATAGGAAGTGAGAGGTTGTCGTATCCATAGTGATTGGTTTAAATTATTGTTAAGTACCGTGATTGTCGTAACTTAACTTTATTTAGATGATCATTTTTGGGGTTTTTTTATAAAAATAAACTAAAATAAATATTAGTACAAAAAAAATATGGATTATCAATACACAAATGTTCTAGAGGTTTGATTTCATCTCATTATTCCTGTGTTTTCCTGTTTACTAATTATTAGTTAATTATATTCATTCAATAATCAAGGTCCTCGCGTTATTTCTCTCTCACTACCTCTTCCGAGCATCAAGTGAGAGAATATGTTATCACTTCAATACCGATATCTCTATCCCGTATTTAGGTGAAAACATTCTCTATACCCGACCTTAAAGATTATGCAAAATCTAAAAATCTCCCAATCTATTAAATCTTACATTTTGTTTAATCTAAGTCCGAACCCAAGATTACCTCTCCCAAGTGTCAAATCCCAAGTTCCCAAATCAACCAAGATACCGTATGTGAGGAAGTATAAAGAAGGTAAACACAATGGAATGGAAAACCTAGTTGGTAAATCTAGAACTTAATCACCTCCCGATTTCACAAATCCTAAATTCTGAACTAGATTAATTAGGTGTTAATTTCCTCCTGGACTCACAACAACTTAAACTATGCACTCTCAATTCTGGTTACGAATTCCACATCTCCCGGGTATAAAATTTAGAACCTAAAATCGCCAAACTCATTAGCCACATGAATCAAACACATTAGGCCTAACAGATGCATAAAATGGAATTAAATTTAACAATTGACAAAATATTCACAACACGGTTCAATCGGGATTACATCAAGCCCTAAATTGAGATATTAGCTCAACATAGACAAATTCATAACTAATATTGTTAAGAATTTCATAAATGAAAATATGTGTTCAAAACAATATCCTAAATACAAAATTGAAACAATATTAGGGAGATGATAAGGAATCAAATTTGTTTTGTAGAGAAGTTTTGCTTCGGATCTTCAATTTCGTGCCTTCTCCTTGTTCTTCTATCGCTTTCTTTTCCCCTTCATTCCTCTCTCTCTCTCTCCTCTCGTGAAAAATGAGCCCTAAATGTCCATTTAATGATTTAGATCTGGCAGTCGGCACTGTAGTGCGCGTTTTAGCGCGCTACTACGCGCTAAGGGCAAAAACACTTACACGAGCACGCTGCAGCGCGCGTTGGATAGCGCTTACACCTAGTTCATATTTTGTCCATATCTTTCTTATACAAACTTATATTAAGGTGATTCAAAAGTCTATGGAAATATAAGACATATATCTACAACTTCTATGTTTTGAATATTTCCAAAATCGGATTTCATTATGGTCAAAATACGTCTTTAATTTACTGTAGCTGTACTCATTTCACACATTTTCTTCCATTTATTTATATACCTACAAAACAACACAAAAATGCATCAAACTAAAAAAAAATGCTTGAAAACACACAAATATTTGAACCTAAAAGTATTTAATTTGTTGGTAAATAAACCACTCATCATTAGTCCCTTCATAATGATCTATATTTTGAGAAAGAATGTGACCATTCTGCTATAAAGTCCTAGGAGCAATTATCCAAATTTTGAGGAAGAAAATGACATTTTTGTCATAATATTAAGTTGACTATGGACAATCCAAAAATTTTGAGTTACGCTTGGTCCTACAAAATTAAGTCCAAGCCAAGGTTTGTCCAGAACATATCTCAAAGTTGCTGGTCAGAGCTACCTCTTCCTAAGATTTCATATATACAACATGAAGATAATCATTCATTCATGTAGACCTATTCATAAATAGGTAATAATACATTCTTGCATAACGATAATTTTCATAAGAAACTCGTTATGGTTGATCAGCCAAATTCTACGATCTTAATCACTTAATAACCCAAGAAACTTTTCTTTAGGTAACTTTTTCTAAAATCCATCCAAGATCTACTTGCAAGATCAATAAAAATGACCCTATCCCTCCCTCTATCGGAAGTACTCAAAACAACACTAAGATTTCTATGATGCAAATAAGTGTTACCTCTCTGAAACAAGCTCTGAGCTGGATGAACCCAGCCTCACTATTCTAAGAAAAGAAAAAGTAAGTGTTGGCCAGGTTTTGATAGCAATTATCTTGTGGCAGAGGCCAGGGTAGGTCAGCTCAGAGTCCAATATCGTGGGCGTTTATGCGTGTTGAATGCACTATAAGGCTAGGGTATATTCATTTTCTTAAACCAAATGGTTTTAGGATAAAGGGTTGTGCCTGAGGTCCTTGAAGTGGTATCAGATCCAAGGTCATGGGTTTGATTCCCAACGGGAGCAATTACTGAGGAGGATATTGTTGGCCAAGTTTTAGCATTAATTGTCTCGTGGTGGAGGCCCAGGTATGGGTCAAATCACAGTCGAACGCTATGGGTGTTTGTATGTGTTGAATGCCCTGTAAGACTATGGTATATGTCTTTTCTTATACCAATTGGTTTTTGGATAAGTGGTTGCGCTTAAGGTCCTACAGGAAGACCAATCACCGTAGCTCAAAGATACTCTTAGCTCGATAAAGGATTAGGACAGATTACAAATCAAGAAGCTCCCTCATGAAAAATGGATTGCCACAGAAAATGACAGTACCCTTGATATCCATGAGGATGACATTAAGCTTAAAATTTCAAATACTAGAAACGAAGTCAAATCTACTAAAAATTTGGTCAACATTTAGGTCACCGCCACAAACCAAGAATTTCTTCACTGGGAGAAACACCCTAAACCTAAGGAAAACACAATCCAAAGAGAAATTGCCAAAATATGAAAGCAGATGGACTACATGGACCCATCTATTAAAGAGATCAAATAGTCCATACTAGCCTGTCAGCCCTGTAGTAAGTGCAATACCCCAAGAGATGAAAGCCTAAGTACGAACCCAATAATCAGGACCCCTAAACACCAACCTTTTATCTATTCTCCATACTTTGATTATCCAAGTAACTCTCCTCAAACCCGTAGCCAACTTCGACCTCCAATTCAACTACCTCACCAAATCTTTAAGCATACTTGAGCACCTAAAAAGAAGAGGAGATTCATACCACTCCCTGTTCCTCTCTCTCTTTCAAATCTACCATTATTGCTACAAAAATAAGTGGTTCGCACCTATTCCCCTTTACCATGGAAACCCTCAAGATCCGACGCTTAACCCTTGCAATTTTTGTCAATACCACTCTGGACGTATTGGCCATCACACTAACTAGTTCCATGTCCTGAAGAACTATGTCAAGGATCTCATCCAACTGGGGGTCATAAGCTTCTCAAAAGACCCATAACATTAAGGAGTCAATATTTATCTCTGCTTTTCCCTATAGTTTCTTAAGTACTTTCAAATGAATTAGGTTTTATATTGTACACCTATGTACTAGATCTACATATCACTAACATGCTTCTTTTACCTATGGTAGATTTAGGTCTTTATACTCCAACGTTCAAAAATTAGTTTGCTTGTCGTAATTCACACACCGCGAACAATCAAAGATATGATAATATTATTTCAATACAAAGTTAGACCATCATCAAAATAAAAATGTTAAAAGAAATGTGTTCTTTCAACCATATGATGGTGAGATATTGACAAAAATCTACAAACATTAGAAAGAAAGCCTGAGATCCCTGATATGTAATCACTACATATGTTATAACCCAAGGATGTTAAAAGAGCCATAGAATATTTATAGAAGACGTTGTCAGCCAACTTAAGGGAGAAATATCTAAAAACTCAAAAGGATAATCCATTACAAAATATTAATAAGGAAAGTTTTGGAACCTGACCTCTCCAAAGAAAAATTATCGAAATGGCTAGGCCAGTGAACAAAGGGAGATAGCAGATCTGTCGATTAAAGCTTTGTAAACACGTAAAGTCTACTCAAAATAATCGAAAATATTAGCGAAGATCTTTCTCTTTTGAAGGAGGAAAAGAATAATTTAGAAGAAGACAATAAGACTTTAATATAGAGGAGCCGATAATGAAAAAGTATCCTGGAAAGGGGCAGATTCAATGAAGACCTCAAGATTGACTCAAACTACCTTATTCTCAAATATGTAAAATCTTGAAAGTACATGTTGAGAGAAAAAAATAATAATAAAGACTGGTCTCATAAAGTTTTTAAACACTAAGTGGTCACACGAAGGTGATTTAGTGGATCAAGCATTCTTCATAGTTCGAGTATTAAGTCGTAGGGTGTCTCAACACCTAGTAACTTGGACCAATTGGACCAAGATCACTACCCAAAGCTCACTACATGCACTATTTATAAAGGTGCAAGACTCTAATTGCCCAAGAAAAAAAAAATCTCTCAATACCTTCTAGACAAATAAACATTTGGTTAGTCAAATTTGCTATCATTTCTTTCTTCATCGTTATTTTCTCTCTTCTTTGAGTCATCTCGAGAGGGCCTAGTCCAGCCACCTTCATAATCAAGATAAAAGCTAGTCCGAATGTCGAAGAAATCCTAGGAAACAGACTGGTTTTTTTTAGGTAATCTCGATAACAATATAAAAAAAAAAATTATAAAAACTTGATGAAATTGAGATAGACAAACTCTTCAAACTAATAAGTACGGATGTTTGGTCTAAATTACTATTGAAATAATATTTATCATAACCTAGATTAATTTGATGTAAAAATCACTGTAATCAATGAAATAACTGACTTTTTTAATATGATCGTTTGAGTATACTTTAGCCAAAATAATCTTGCATAAAAGTGGGAAAAAAAATATACATAGAACGTATGGATATAATGGCTAAAAAAAATGAAATGGACATGAGAAATTAGAGAAAAACTTAGAGAATAAGTCTTGTTAAGTAAGCTAATCACTCAAACCCTCTATCAAAGATTATTATAAAATCATTCATAGCTACACTCAAATAATTAGAGATCTCCATTCTGAGATAAACTTTCCTATTCCTGGACATCCCGAGCTCAACCCAAACAACATGAAATGGCACTCCTCCATTATTGTCCAAACCTTTCCATCTTATAGCTGAAATCCATAATTTTTTCAAGAGAAATATTAATCCTGGGCCCAAATTCCAGCTGCAACAAAAGCGAAAGCAAATAACCTAAAAGCCTCATAGAAGTGCGGGTCAACCTTCCGTATCAGAGACAATATAGAAGCACTCAGAGGAAATGGATTATAGAAAATGATACCTAATGTGGAAAAAAAATAAAAAATAAAAACCATCCCCTATAATATTTGACATCTCCAAGTAGACCATGCATTCCCTTGGAAGGCATTTTAGGTAGAAATCATACATCATTATGTTTAGGCTCATATCACTAAAAATGAAGGAAAAATGAAAAATGCATTCATTTACACAATTGTCATCGTGTAGATCCTACATTCTCTATACATCTCTTTTACAAAGTCACTGACATACCCCGGATTTCAATAGTGGAAGAAGTAGAGAATCGGGAAGAGGATGAAAACAAGTTTCACCCCTTCCTCTCTAAGTTATCCAAATCCGTTCATTTTGAAATTGGTTTTTCATGGGATTTTCTAGGCGTCGGTTTTGAAAAACGTCTTGGCCTGCAATATTTGTTGAAAATAGAGTTGCCACCTAGCATGGGGTTAAATCGTGTGCTAAGTCACCGGTATTTTGGAAATTTATTTTTCCTTTTGAAATGGATTGTGTTTTGACTTCCATAGGTCCATGTACTAGAGATATTATTTATGTTGGGTAGTCAGTTATACTCGGGAAAGGTGTTAGACACCCTAAGACACCTGTCTAAAAATGATACCTTAATCAAAATAGATATTCACTGTTAAACACTATCTAAACAGTTTTCTTTTATTTACTTAAACAAAAATAATTCTTCTTTTAAAATTTTTGTTTTTTTTATGTGTTTTTGACATAGTTTGATGGAAAACAGGTAAATACTACAGTTATTACTAGTCAATGATACGCAATAATAGTTTTTATACAAACAGACATGTAAATATGCAAGCTATACTAAATGAAATTAAAACTAAGATTAAATGGTTTGGATATGTGATTGTACTCGTATGTGGCTTGGCTACGTATCTCAAATGAGAATTAGGTCTTTACGTAGTTCGTTCTAGTTAGGGTAAATGATATGGTTTATTATTATAGGTGTGACCAAACCTTTATGGATTGCCTACGTACTTTGGGTGGTCACCCAAAGATAAGGTCGGACGTAGTTCATTCTTGTCTCATTGAAAACTGGATTCATTATTAGAGGTGTGACCGAACCCTAAGGGCTACCTATGTACTTTGGGTGGTTACCAAAGATCATATCAAACGTAGTTCAATCTTGTTATGTTTGAAAAGCTGGGTTGGTTTTGGTTAAATCTGAGTTAGTTTAGTTAAGTTTTGGTTCATTATCAGTTAGTTTTGGTTGTGAACAAACCTAAATCACAACATTAAAACAAACCTTTGATTTTGTCATGAACCTTAAATGAACTCCTTTGCTTTGGTTAGTTTAGTGTTTGTGTGTGAGTTGTGAGTTAAAAAGTGAAAATAAATACTATATATTTATGCCAATCCTACTCGTAACTAAGGAAAACGAGAAGGTTTTTGAAGAAGAATCACACATATCCCCGAAGGAATAAAGGCTTTTCCTTTATCTCGAGTTATTAGCCACAAGGGTCTGTCGATGTGGTATATATATATATATATATATATAATAAATCAGCTCACTTATAAAGAGGACCGTCGGATCAAAAGACAAACATCAAAGACATTGGTAGCCGTCGGATCAAAACCATCATTTGAAAATATGTGCTACAGGACTAAAGACATTTTTTAGAGGGAAGTATTTTAGACCCTTGGATCTCATATCCAAGGGTTTAGATTGCACCATGAATGGGAGACATTTTTTACCTTAGGATTGCTTCTTATCCAATGGTAGATGTCAAATATAATTTTGAAACACTCTCTCTCATGTCACTGCTCTCTCACTTTATTCATTCTCTCTCTCTATCGCCTGCTCTCTCACTTCTCTACCCTCTCCTTCTCCATTCCCAATCCCTACACCATCGCCTCGCCTAGCCGTCTCGCGAACTCGATCTCTGCCGTTCATCCACCACTGCCATCGCCGTCGCTCACCATCGTTGCTCTCTCTCTCTCTCACCCAACTCGCTGCCACGGATCTTGCGACGTGCCAATCTCGCTGTTCTCGATCTTGCCACGATCGGATCTGGGTGGCGATGGCCGGCGGCGGTCGGATCTGGATGGGAGAGTTGAGGTACATGTTGATCGGAGAATTTGGACGAATCAATTTCTCTCTCCTTCCCTCGCGACGACGATAGCATCTCCAGCTTCTTGAACACGTCCACTTCGTCTCCTTCCAACCTCGGCAAGTTTTTATGGTGACATCCCTTTCTCTCTTAGGGCTTCATTTTCTTGTTTTCGTTTGATCATGTTTCCCCATGGCTTTCGTCGCCGCCCTCACCAACGCCATCTCATTTTTTATTGGCTGGATCGCGATGGAGATGGCTACCGATGGCCGGATCTAGATGGCGTTGGCCGGTGGTTGGTTCAAGCTTCTCTCTCTCTTCTTTCAATTTACAGGATGTAGAGATCGATTTTAGTAGAATTGCTTAGTGTGTGTACATCAATTCATTATTGAATGTTTAATTTTTTTTTTCGTGTTTCATCATATTTGATCTCTTCTTCTTTCTGTAAAATCAACAAATGAAAATTGCTTCTTGGTATATGTAAATATCAATTCTGAATTGTAGAATTCAGTTAATGTTTGTGTGTAAGTATCAATTCTAACACATATTTGTGTGTTTGTGTTGTCGAACAACAGAGGCTGAAAGAGTGGAGCAAGGGAGGTGTCCATGGAGCGAAGTAGACGAGGGACTCATCAGATGAGTCCACTGCAAGTAGGGAAATGGGGATGAAAATTAAAGGTAAGGCTTTTTTAAGGAAAAGGTGAATCAACCTTTTCTTTTCTTTTTAACAGTGAAAAAATAAAAAAGCTTTTCTGATCGGACTATGAACTATATTAACTGAATTCAAAAGATTTGTGGAAGAGAATGATTTGAAAAAATGTTTAACCTGTGAAAAACTAACATTACTTTTCCATTCCCTACATTTAATAATTTGTTCACTCTAAAATTCATGCTCAATTTTGCTGAAATTTCAGGGTTATATATATATATATATATATATATCTCACTGGCAATCTTCTGCACTTTTTTAGGCATTTAGTTGTTTAAATGGGTTGTCGTTGACAACTATCGAGCTAAACGATCCAGAGTCATCTAGCTAAGGTAATATTGCCTATTTTCGTTTCTTTCTTTATTGTTTGTTTATTTTTGATTGCCTGGTGGATAGTTATATATATAGCACATTTATTTTGCAACTATTATTGCATGTTGGATAGTTCTAATAATTCTGGTGCATAATTCTCCTATATGTGCTTCAATTTAGAGTGAGAGATTCGTTTGAATTTGTTGTTCTGTTGGAATTGTGGAATGGTGGTATGATTGGTTTAGTGTTGGTGTTGTTAGATAATCTCTATGTTAAATGCAATGCTTTTTAGGTTTCTCTTACTTTTTGCAGTTCAAACTTCTCTTTACTAAAGTGTTTTTACTTGAATTTTGCCATAGAAAGGCCTAAATCTCTTTCTCTCCCTTAGATCTCCCATAGACCTGAATCATTCTCTCTTTCTCAGATTTCTTGCTGTCAAGAATTTCACATAAATGCAATGCTTTTTATGTTTGTTGTTGATTTCGACCCATGTTTTAAATTGTTACCTTCTTAGTGTTTTAATCTAAAACAGATTTTCAAGCTGAATATGGTTGAAATTAGACACCTTTTAACTATTACATATATGCAATGCTTTTTATGTTTGCAAACTCCAAGGTTTTAATCACCAATTTTGTTTGGGATTCTAGCATGTAATCTTCATCGACCTAATTCTTTTTTACCCATTCTTCTACATTCCTGCATAAAACTCAATTTTCATCCACTTGGCATAACAGAAAAGAGAGAAAAATGTACTAACTGAAATTCATAAAAATTTGAGAAAAAAATGTTCATAATGTTGATTTGATCCATCTCCCGCCATTTTGAATCAACTTTCATTATTTTGATTGTGTTTATGAATCGATTAAATTTAGTTTTTTTTTTTTCCTTTGATTTTGTTTGATTAGTGTCTTTGGTGTAGGAATTTTATTGCATTTGCTTACAATATGATTTGAATATGATTTGCAGGTCATCCATGGATATCGGAGGCCAATCGTGAGAAGATTTGCAGCTCGATGGACTGCTAAAAGCTCACACTCGAGACCTGTACTCACGCCCGCCGCTGTGATTTTGCACAATGTTCAATGAGGTTGATGCTTAAATCCTTGAATATTGTGTATTCAGAAAAAAAAAAAAAAAAAAAAAAAAAACATATTTGTATTAGTTCTCTAATTTCTGTTTCTGTTCTTAATTGTTTGTTTTTGTTCCAATTACTGAGAATAGATCAAAAACATCCAAAAACATTGTTAATTTTTCCTAAAGGATCAAGTTGGAGCTTAGGCTATCTCAAGAGGATCACGTTGGCGTTGTCAATCCTCAAACACTCTCCCAATTTCAGCAACAAATAGGGCAAAGCGGTATGAAGACAATAGAGAGAGAGAAAAGCTTATCTTTCTACGATGAATCAAATTTGTGAATCGAATATTCATTTTTCTTTTTCCTTCGGCCAAAAAAGGTACAAAAACATAGTGGAATATCTGTGTTTATGATTCAATAACTATTTTTTATTGTAGTTTTATAGATATGAAGAGATTGTACTTTTTGTGTTTCGTGTTTTGATTTTATGAGGCTGCTGAGTGAAAATCTGATTGTAAAGAAAAATAATGGAGTTTGTCAACATATTATCGTTTTTCTCCATATTGTATGTATCAATTTCACACCTCCATGAACTACCAGCCCTCTGTTGATTTCACATCCACCATCTCCGAAATTCTCAATTCTCCAGCTTTTGATTTCTGATTTTTTTGTTGGTTCAAACTGATTTTTTTTGTGTATTCATTATAATTTTTTTTTTATTTCCAGCTTCTCTTGCCGCCACATGTGTTTCTATTCCTTTTAAGTTTTGTTCTATTCCGCCAGTTTTTTTTAACATAGTTGATTTGTTCTTTTCGTTTTTAATTACCCTATTCCATTTAAATTTTGTTCCTCTTTTTGTCTGTTTGGATTGAAGATGAGACACAATGTAAGCTATTATCAATTTCTTTGGGTTCTTTTATTATATAATAATATGGATTTTATTTTCCTTATTGCTATTTTCATTTTGCAGTGAAGTGGGATGGAAATTCTATGGTTGGAGATAAAGAGTTTTATGCTTGAAGTATGAGTTGGATGAGGTAATTGCAACAACACTTGATTTCTATTATGGTTTGTTTGTATGATTTTTTCGTAGGATTCATTGGGAGTAGGTGTTTGTGTATTGATTCGTCTAAACTTTTGCCTCTAAATGTTGTTTTTTATTCTGCTTTGAAGCATTTAGGAACTCTAAAATTCACAGTGTCTTAACATGTCTATTTGATTGTTCGAATCAAATATACCTGATGAGTTTCCATATATTTTTACTTTTGTTTCATAGTTTATGTAAGACTTTGCCATAAAAATGCTTTTAAATAACTATATTCTTGATTTTTGTGTTAACCTCTAAACTTGACTTTTGTTACATACAGGGTTCTGTTTTTGAGTCACCCAACATAGGATCAAGAACTCTGCCTGAGATCTCTTTGGCCATCCCTATCCTACCAAGGTATCTTCAATTTCTTTCCCAAATGAAAATAAGGGAGTTAATATTAACAAATCTCAATGAGGTTCTTGGGAAATCCAGTACAGATGGGACAACTTCAGATGCTGGCAAGAGTGGAGGCCTCTTTGAAAAATTAAAGAAGATTCCACTGATAAGTAGTGGTCATGAAGTCTTCAGCAATATATACACTAGACACTTCATGTTTTTTTGTTTTTTTTGGATATGTTCATGCCAATGCACTTCATGGGTTTATCTAATTTTTCCATTTCTTTTTTCTTTTTTTTTTCTTTTGTAAATAAGCGTTTTGTTTATGTTCATCCCTCTGTTTTCTAGAATGGGCATGAGCCTTAACTTGAAAAAAGGGGGGGGGGGCAGCAGGGATAATTGTCAGCACTCTGAATTTTATATTGTTGTATTTGTAATATACATTGTTAGTTGGTGACGGTATTTAAATGTTAATTTTTTGTTGATATTTTAACAAAACAAGGGTCAAATGTTATATAAATAGAAAAATTATGTCAGTGTGTTTTTAGGTTTAACATTTTCTTTACACCCATGCCTTTAGGCACGGGTTATATGCTAGTATATATATAAATTAGGACTTCATTGGAACATGTCCTACAGTAGCTACAGTATTTTTTTGGCGGGAAACATTTTAGGCCCTTCGATCTAACATCCAAGGGTCTATATTACACCATGAGAGAGACATTTTTTACCCTTAGATCACTTTTGATCCAATGATAGAGATCATATACAATATAACACTACTATACACAAATGTAACCCTAATCCATCAATCTTCTTTCTCTCTCACTTTCCCCCTCCCCCCCCCCTCTCTCTCTCTCTCACGCTTTCACAGCCCATCGCTGACAACTGTTTTTCTTCGCTCGTAGGTACGTCTCTCTCTCTCTCTCTCTCTCTCTCTCTTCCGTTCTCCATCTATATGTAATTTGTTCTCTCACTCTCAATCAACGATGATGTTCATCTTCTAGAAGTCAACGATCGGCGATGGTTTGTCGGTTGTTGTTGGCGAGGGCAGGGAACACCTGAAACTAACGCATCGTGCCTTACCACCACCATCGTCAAGCCTTATCGCCGCCATCGTCGTGCCTTATCGCTGCCATCGTCCTGCCTTATCGTCGCTATCATCGTGCCTTACTTCCGAACCCTCACCTTTTCTACCTCGCTCCCATTGCCGTCCACTTAATATTGTCGATCCCTTGTCACCGCTACCCTTCGTTTGAAAATCACCGGCGTCTAGCATCGAACAACCATCCCACACTCTCTACCCATTTCATGATTCCAAGTGGCCAAATCTGTCCAGATCAAGGTCCAACTACTTTGATCTGTCTAGATCTGGGCTTGTTCTCCCACCACCGCTATTTCCGTCTTCACCGGAGGAAGGGGGTTCGAGTAGAATTTCCATTGCCATCGCCATCATCTCAGCAAACAGTCAATGTCCAAGAAGATTGGCACAAATTCGTCAAAGCAGCCGCAACAGTATAAGAAGGGACCAATGTCGTTGTGTGGTGCTCGCCGACTGCGTGAAATTGTGCTTCGAGAACACCCTCAATGAATCCAAATCCAGAAACACCGCCATGCTATTCTTGGTCAAATAGATGTATCACAATGGTTATGGCGTCTCTAGAGAACCTGAAATGGTTTGAACATCTTATATTTTTTATTGCTTTCTTCTCTTTTAACTTGATTGTTTCACTCACAAAATACGTATTCTCAGTTTAGTATCACAAAATTACTTTGATTTTAGTGAGTTTATATAGATCTTGGTTTGATTTCAAACACACTCAAATAAGTCTCTAAAATAAGGTAACTGTTTGTTTACCTGATTTGGGGGGGATGGGTAGCGGTGGGGATGAATATGGAAGGCAATGAGTTTATTTTTTGAATTTGATTAGTGTTTTGTGTTTTGAGGATTTGAGCATGAGAAAAACACCAAAGTGAGACATTGTTCGTGGGTGTTGCTTTATGGTTAGTGGATGTCTCTTTTGAGAGTTTTTTTTGTTTTTTTTGGTCAAGCGCTTTTGAGATATTATAAGCGAAAGTGTTATTGTTAGTGGGGCTAGGGAAAAAATATAAAATGATAGAACAAACTTATTACTGTATTTAATTATTTACTATTATACCACAACCAATATCTATACTTTTACTATTTATTTTCTACAACCGAATTTATTTTCAGTTTTTATTTAATTGGTTTTTTCACTAATTATAATTAGCATAATATTTTTTGATGAACCAAGAATTACCAAAGAGGGAGATGAATTGGGTATGACAAATTTTTCGAAACTAATTCTACTCAAATCGAACGTAGTGTTTAAGTGATAGTGATTAGTGCGCAACGAATATTCAATCAAACAAACAATCACAAACACAAATATAAACTAAACAGTAAACAATAGAGTTAGAAAGATTGACACCAATATTTATGATAGTTTGGCAAAAACCCTTTGCCTAATCTACTCCCCCGAGCTCCTCCGGAGATTTCACTATCTTCAATCTTCGTTCGGGTGAAGATCAAACCTTATATAGTCGCCGCTTGAGAACTTCGTATCTCAAGACTTAACAATCAAGAGTGAATATGTTTCACTCATAAATCTCTTCTCTTGAGCAAAACCCTTATCCAAGATTTACAATCAAATTCTAACCGTCTCACAAAATAGAGCTTCAACACTCTCAAGATAAAAGAAAAACTCAATGATCTCTAAGTGGGCATGAAGTAATTATACAACAATCACTCAAATGAATATGAAACAAAAATGAATCAAAGTGATGTTGAGCAGCAAGTAAACTTGGAAGCTTAAAGAACTTGAGAATGATACTCTGCGATGCACTATTATGTGTATGTTTTGTACTTCAGTTGTTCAACCTTCTATTTGTATCAAATAATACCATCAATTCATCCAAGAAGGTATATAAGAGGCTTCATGATCATTACTCAATGTCTCCTTGAAGATAGGATGTCACATAAGGCACATTTCCACAAGATCTGCCAGATTCTTTAGACCAACCACTGACATCTAATAAAATAGCTCTTGTTGGATAGCAATGACAGGTCTTAGCCATACTCAATAGGTATGGTTTTAAATATTATTGAATTATCTTTCCGTGGAATCAAAAATCATCTCAATTAAATAAGTATGGAGTGAGATATGACAATTTTAGTGCACAAAGGTCATGACTGCAAATTCTGAACATCTTTATAAAATATAGCATAAGAAGTATATATTCCATCTCATAGACATGACATGATAGTCTATATTAATAAACAACATGATAAAGCATGTGTTAGCATGTTTAAGATCATTCGATAAACTTTGTGCCCATGCCTATCAATAGATATATAAGATGAATGCCCATCCTTGTCAAAATTCTTAATTCCAATCTCAATAATGTCATGTGCATACAATGTGTATATATAAATAACAATTCAAGGTGTGTATATATGATTATTGCACATGTATATGATCATTTTAATCCATATATACCAGCCTCTAACTCATTTGTATGTGTTAGCCCAAGATCAAACACTTAGAGCATACTTACTAATACAAAAATAGTGTTTGTCATGGATTAATGCCAAAATGAAAATTCAATCTTTGATGATTTGATCAAATTGAATATTTTGTATGATACTAGACACCTTAAATAAGTTATAAACATATTCAAAACATATCAAGAACAAGTTTGATCAATCCGAAAATTAGAGCGAAAACAAGGTAGGAGAGAAAGACTACTGACTTTTTAATAAATGGCTACTATTTTATAGTAAGAACATATTCAGATTATTCCTAATAGGAACATGATTAAAGGTTATTGAGTTGTACCTCCATATAAAAAAGAATCACCTCATTTGGACTCCAAATGAGTGAGATATGATGAAATAAGTGAGCACAAGTTCAAATAGATTTTTCTGCAAAAATCAGTTAGTGACGTCTACCAAAACATTGAATTTTGAACAACCAAAACAACTTCGAACGGAATGAAATTAATAAAGTTTAAAGGTATTTGAATTATCTTTCCAACCATATAATATTCATCATATTTGGATAAGTATTGAGAGATATATAATCAATTTACTACAGAAGGTCTCAATCTGAAATTTCTACATAGCTTGTATTAGACTAATTGTGCGGTAATTTTAGTGCAAGTGTAAATTTCGTTCGTTCTTAGTTTTCTACCTCGGTTATGATTGTTTGTCATCCTAAACACTTTTAAAGCATGTAGCAACGATATTCAAGTTGTTTTGATGATCCAAATATACAACGTACCTTATGATCATATTGAAAACACAATTTCTCAATTTAGCATAGTTATGATCAATAGGTGAAATTTCCAATTGAGTAAGGTATGAACAATCTTATTACATGGATCATGATATAATAATGATATGGACATATTCAAAACATTATATCAGTTATATTGGAAGTGTTTTCACATTGGGATCACGCAATGTACTATGTGATCACATTAAATCCAAGTTTAAACATATTAAGTACATTTGTGATCAAGATGTCAATTTTCAAATTTACATGATATGATCAAACATATAACTCATATTGTTATATTTAAGCATATTGGACATGTTAGGATTGATATATCACAAATGTATGCATATATTGAACATTATTTTAAAACCGAAATATTTGCATTAATAGATAACAAATTATTTTTATATTGTTCGTTGCTCATGGTACTTAAATGTTAATTATTTCTATTTTAATATGACAAATGTAGAATCTTGTTACACCAAGGAGATTATATATATATTAGATTCAATTTTTTAATACCCGTGCCTTAAGGCACGGGTTATACACTAGTGTGTGTGTGCATGCATGTGTGTGTGTGTGTAAATATATGTATGTTTTGCTTAGCTAGAAAAATACGATGTTCTTGGGAGTATCATATAGACTATGTACAACTCATGGTGGGAATACTCGTTTTGTTCGAATCCTCATGTGTGTTTACCACGTGGTTGGATGATTTGACATTTTTAAATGTCTTAGCTTGTTTTTGAATGATATTGAGAAGCTTGGAATGATTTTTGTATGATTTAACCCTAATTTTGTTGTTATAGTTAACATTAGGTGTTTGCTTGATGTTCTTGACAAAATCAAAATCTTGTTAGGTTGTTTTGGTGTTTATTTGATTCTTTTATGGATTTTATGTGTTATGAACTTGAATGTAAGTGTGTTATCTATATGATCATACGATATAGGCCTAGGACCCGAGAAAATTGCTTAAGTTTAGAGGGAGAATATAAGCCTTCAAGACTTGGAAAAATGAGAACCCCAGCACCCCTATTTATTGGCTGGGGGCCTACGCATTAGGTAATGTGCAGGCTAATTTAACCTCTTCCTTGGGGGGAATTTAGCCTAGAGGACTTGCTATCTTGTCTTGATTTGATTTGGCTTGGAACGCATTTAGGGGAAAGGCTAGATTCTCAAAGATTTGGTAATGATTACTATTTTTTAAAAAAGATTTGGTATTCATTGGCAATCATTACCAATTATTTCCAATCATTACCTCTCCACAAATAAGGTTCCTTGCACATGGGTTCATTTATAACTTGATGGGATGCATGCAGTTCAGTCTATGGGCTAAATACCGGTTAGATCTACTATTTCGGTTTGGTCATCATAAATGGTCCCAAGGTGCATTGTATCTAGTCCTTAGGGGTCAATTTTATTTTAATTCAAAGTAATGAGTCATGTATTTGAGGCCACACATTCAGTTTATTTTGGATGGAATCGAGTGAACTTTCTTTGTAACCGTCGGTTGGTTTTCAAGTTGCCAAGTTACCCTTAGATACATTTGTGAAAATATATGGATCCTTTGAACCTATCCATGCCATGTCATCCCAGGAATTTAAGTATTGAAGGTATGTGCATTAAATGCATTGCTTGGAGGTTACTAATCTAGTTTGATTTCGGTAACGAGTCATCACGATTCAAGACTTTTGATTGGTTTCTAAGATATTTTGCTTAAAATATATAGATACCTTAAATGTGGTCTTAACATGTCATCTCAAGAATTTAATTCTTGATGGGATGGGCATTCCATTCTCATTGAATGCCTTACTTAGGTAGTGAAGCAAATCGGTTTAGTTTCGATAACGATTGGTTGTACCCTAAGTGTCTTGTCCCCTTCCTTTGCCATTTGGTAGGAAACTTATGGGAAGGCTCATTGGTCATTATAATTCTTGGTTTTTGGGCCTTAAGTAATGGCTAGGCCCATTGATTTCTTGGTCCTAGGGTGATTTGTCAAGATTACTTGAATTTGGTGAAAATCTAAGTCAAGCCAAAATCTTAAATTACCTTGTGATTTAGGGTTTTGTCACGACCCTTCCAAGACTTGATTAAGTTGTCCTGGATTATTTGTTAGTAGTGTGTCATTTGATATTCATGAGAGAAATAATTGTTTTTGGTGTTAAATTTGACAAGATTCGGTGAAAAGTAAATGTTTCAAAGTCAGTGCGGGGTAACCAAGTTAATTGTTTGAAATGTCTTACAACCTAAGGGTAGTGACTAAGATTTATCTATATTAAAGATGATTTGTTGAAATTCAAACCTTCATAAAGTCATTTTAGACCTCCTTAAATCATAGGGATTTCGAGTTTAACCCGAAACTTTTAATTAGTTGTATTTTATTAAATTCAATTTTATTTTATTTTTGCATTTTTTGTCATGTTTTTTGTTGTTTTTGTATATGTCATAGGGTGATCTCAGGTATAAATTTATTCCCTTTAAAATTGAATTTAAATATTATGTAAACTTATACTTGATTCGACACTGACTAGGTGAGACAAAATGCGGTGTCTACAAGTGCCTTTCTTTGTCATGCGAGTTTACTCATAATAACAAAGAAGAAGACACAAATATTTTGTTCCACTAGACAAGAAATTTAAAGACAAATATTTAAAATTTGTTTTAAATGATGGAGACATACCTGATCCTGGAGGTTTCGGCAAGGACGATGATTGATCACTTCTACCATTGTGTACTTCGAAAGATTGACCAACAATCATCCTTAAAAGACTACTGTTGGAAGGATGGTGACGTATCTGGCTCCTATCTATCTTCATTTCTAGAGGATGGTAATATATCCAATCCTATAGGGTGTGGTGAGGAAGACACTTTGTGGAAGTCCTCTTGATGACTATGCGATTGTATTATACTACTATCACATTATAATGGTGGTCGAATTACACTACTGAATGAATTACACTACTTGTTGCGTTACATTACTAATCAAATTACACTACTAGTTAAATTACACTACTGCTTGTGTTATGCTACTTATTAAATTACACTACTGATTGTGTCACACTATTGGTTGCGCCACACTACTGGTCGTGCTACCCCACTAGTTGTGTTACACTACGAAATTAAAATACGCTGCTCCTAAAGGATGATGTGCGGTCTATCCCAATAGGAGGTGGGGAGGATGACACTCGGTTAGTCAGCTCCTAGTTGTGACCATACCCCAAAGGGTTTTCCTACATACCTTAAATTAAAGAGAATCAGGTCACATGTAGCTTTAGCATGTAAAATAAATTCTACTACTACACTACACTATTTTTCGGAATCCATAAAACATTTTTTGGCTGGCTGGCTGCATTACACTAGGAAATTAAAATACACTGGTTGTCTGCACTATACTATGAATTTAAAATACGTTGTTTCTAAAAGATGATGCGCGGTCTATCCTTATAGGAGGTAGGGAGGATAACACTCGGTCAATTAGCTCCTAGTTAACATTACCCCTAAGGAATTTTTCTATATATCTCAAATTAATGAGAATCAGGTCATATGTAGTTGCAGAAGGTCAAGTAATTTTGATTAAATGGTTGATTGATTGAAAAGAAGTAAATGGACTTGATTGATCGAAAAGTAGTAAATTGACTTGATTGGTTGATTGAATTGAGCTGGCTTGACCGAACCCCCATGGGGGGTGCCTACATATATTAGACTTAACTGAGAATCAAGTTAAATGTACTTCCAACTGGTAAAGTTTATCAATATTTGGTGGAACATATTCTTTGTTAAGGAAACTGATTCTCGGTTGTTATATCAATACAATATTGAAAATGAATCAGAGAATTCACAATGGGCAAAGACACTCGGGAAACTCAATACTTAGTGGAGGTTTGTGGCTACATCCCACTTGGGATTTCCAGACGATGACTAGAACACTTCATGGGAGAAATTCAACCTTGGCTAAAATGTGCCCCAGTCATAGACTGGGGCTTGACGATGCTTGTTTATTTTCTGGGATTATAGTTTTAATTTAATTTTATTTTTGAATTTTGCACTGATTATGATGAGATTGTTCCAAGTCTTATCTCAAGAAACTTTATAGGGAAAATATATGATATAATGTGCCCCAACTCTAGCTGGGGCGACTTTTATCATAGAGTCTCAACGAAAAAAACCAGATATAATGTGCCTCAACTATAGCTGGGGGCGAGTCCCGTCACAAATTCTAAACAAAAAAAAAATAGAATATAATGTGCACCAGGTCTAACTGGGGCGTGGGACTGTCTCCAGAGTGTTCCGAGGATGAGACATAGCCCACATGGGTTGCCTCTGTATCCTTAACTGAGCGTACAATTTTTAGTGTTTGTTTAGTCTAGAAACCCCTGTTGGGTTGTTTATGTATTATTGATATTATTGGTTCTGGATGGTAATCGCCAAATGACCAAAATGCACTTGGGTTACCTATATACACTAGTTCCTAGGTTAGGAATCTAATCAGAATGTAATTCGGTCCCCATTGTGCTATCTCAAACTGTTAACCGTACCCACAAGGGCTTCCTACGTACCTTGGTAATCTACCAAGGATTAAGTTGACACATAATTCAAGCACATGTATCCTTTATTGTCTGAGTAGCCGAAGGACCGATAGTCATCTTCTCAAGGAAGTCAAAGGACTTCTTAGGAGATGCACCCTAATATAGGGATGAGAAAATGTCATGATGAGACAATTGAATTGAGGTTGGTAATTGACTGCGGTTTTGTAGAAAACTGTTGCGATATAGAATAGAGATAAAAGGTTGGTGTTCTGGATGGATAAAGGTCTAGATAACCTATTTGATCTCATCAATAGATTGGCTTATGTAGTCTAAATACTTCCATATCTTGGAACTATCCCCTAGGATTAGGTATTTCTTATGTTCGAGGCTCTTATCCCAACTGGGCAGTTCTTGACTTGCAGCGGTAGCACAAATGAAATATTTTGGTTTAGCAAGGCTACTGTGATTTTCAACAGCAATCCGTTCTCCATGAGGTATCCTCTCGATTCATAATTAGTCTCAATATTTTATCTTTCTAAAGGTATTCCCAAGTTACGCTAATTGGTCCTCTTCTTGGGATAGCGAGGTTGGGTTCGTCTGGCTCAGCATCTGTGTCAAGGAGGTAATCTCTTCTTGCATCATCAGGATCTTGGAGTCATTCTGAGTGCTTCTAATAGAGAGAGGGATCAAGTCTATTTTTCAATCTTGCAAGCAACTCCCGGATAGCTTTTAGCAAAAGTTACCTAAAGCAGATTTCTTATGTTTGTTATATGACTAACCAACCTATACCTCTACTAATGAACTTTTTTAGGATGCCAATTACCCTACCTTTATGCGTGGTTATATTATTAACTATTACTGAGTATGTCTACATAGATGATGATGCTTGCATTGTGCATATGCAATCTTAGGAAGACATAGCTCTAGTAGGCAATTCTCAGATTTGTTCTGGATAGACTTCGGCTTTGACTTATCTTCTTAGGACTAGGGTAATGGTAGCGGAATATTACGTCGCTACTTTCACCGCAAGTATACGAATCAAGTTTTAGTATAGGGTTGAAAAAGTTAGGGTTGTCGCATCTACAGAGATTGGATTAGATTATTGTTGAGTACCGCGTTTGTCATAACTGAACTTTATTTAGGCGACATAAATTTATAGTTTTTGTAATAATTACTATACTAATAAACTAAACTAATTAAACTAATTATACTAATACTACTAATATAAACATTTATGAGAGTAAATTGCCTAAGAATTAACTTCATCCACTTAAATGTATTCATTTCAATCTAGTTTACATTAATGACATTCAAATCTATCCGACAATCTCTGTATCATAAACTCATTCACTCCCTCTCCCGAGTGTAAATTGAATGCATATGCGACTTCGTGTTAATGCTGAAGTCTTCCTTTAGCATTTTTTAGAACACATGAGTCTCGCCCCAACATCATGGATTGCACACTTTCTAACGCTCTCCTGGGTCCTTAGATCGTCACGTTGTGTTTAAACCTTAGTCTGAATCCACGGTTACCTCTCCCAAGTGTCAAACCCCGTATTATTGACATATCATAACAAGCATATAAACATAGCAAAATGAAAAAAACAATCGGATAAATAAAGAACAACCATTAACAAAACATCGATTTTATTCAAATAACGTTTTTGTGGATTATATCAAGCCGTAGACATTATATGTTTAGTTTTTCATGGCCATAACCACATATACAATGAAATACAAACTAAACATATACAAAACATCCAACCAATCTAAGAATAAAAGAGAGAAACAAGGAGACTGGCCGTTATCTGAAGAATCGTCGCTAAAACTGCTCCGAGGTCGCTTCCTCCTTCTTGGCCATGTGATCTTCTCTTGGTTGAATGTGTTTTGAGCACTCAAAACCACTCCTAAAATGTTCTAGGGTGTTTGGGGGTGAATATAATACATATTGGATCCCAAAATATCAAGAAAATATCCCAAAATATCTATTATGTTGGCAGTCTGACCACCACGATGGTGGAAATGCAAAGAGTTTAGCAACTCTTCGCTATTTGACCGCCGCAGTGATGGTGTCACCGCTGCGGCGATGACACTTTTTGGTATTTTGGTTGTAACTTTCTCTTCCAAATTCCGATTGAGGTGATTCAAAAATTAATGAAAATTTTGGACAAAGATCTTCAACTTCTATGTTTTTCATTTTTCCAAAATGAAGTCGCATCATTGTCCAAAATGTCCTTGAAATTACTGCAGCTATACCGACTTTACCTCTTTTCATCCATTTATTCAAAAACCTAAAAAATAATACAAAAACACATTAAACTAACAAAAGTGCTTGAAAACACACAAATATTTGAATTTAAAAGTACTTGATTTGTTGGTAAATAAACCACTCATCAAATACCCCCAAACTCAAACATTTTCTTGTCCTCAAGCAAAAATACTCACACTAAAATAAAAAAACAAACGAAATAAAAAACACAAAAACTAATAAGACATAAACCAGGGCATGCAAGTTTTGAATTCAACTAATCAAACAAAAATATTCTCCCTCAATAGCCCCTAGTCATATTGAGTTCAGGAGTAAAACGCACCATCGGATATTCTAGATTTTCAACATTCAATAATGGTAAACGCCATTTTAGATCATTTCAACGTATGTGTGTGTGAAACTCAATAATATAACTGTCCAACGAATTAGATTATCCACCAACGAAGCTCACAACTTTAACCATTAGGATATCCATACGCCTAACTGGGTTCTACTCTCCACTAATGTAGGCCAGGTAGTTCATAAAGATCAATAGGACTTTTTTCAGTTTGGAATATGGCCAAGGGTATATTGGAAATATAAAACGGGTTCACATCGTTATTTCAACGATACTCAAGGCACAAAGCTTGGCACAATCACACTCGAATCCCCATGGATAAATTTGAAACAACCCTGAACTAACATTTTAGAACGTTGTACTCACTTGTCAAAATAAAAGAAAATAGAACGACATTTACATATTGTTTAAAAAAAAAAAAAAAAAAAAAAAAAACATGAACCACACCTCCAAACTTCTTCAATTTTTGACTTGGGTTGCCTCCCAAAAAGTACTTGGTTTATAGTCATTTTCCTGACATGGAGAACGGCTTATCAAATACTAGTTTCTGCCCGTAGTATGTGTCTTACAACACCACATATGGGTCTTGATTTTGAACGTCCTCAAGATTGGCGAGATTTGGCTCTATTTTTCTCATACTTTGAACTCGATTTGTTTTTGTCTCATGTGCTCGGTTTGCTTGGATGTACTGAGCTGGAAATGGAGTAGGATAGGTGAGCTACATCGGATCCTCGTAAATGTGATCATCTTGGCTTGGGGGTGGAATCACCAATTGGAATTCAAACAATGAAAAATCATAACTATTAACATATGATTTTTCATCGTTGAACCATACTTGGGTTGTAGCATCTTCATGATCGTCTTTGATCTCACCCAAGTACCTTCCGCTTGCGTCCAATTCCTCATGGTGGTTTTCATATTCGAATATGATTTGTTCGCCTCTCAATGCCACCGTCTTTGACTCGGTCTCAATGAAGTAGATAAGTTAACCGATTTGCATCTAAATTGACGTTATAGTCGCATCAATCTCAGCGCTGACCATCTCGATATTGTCAAGACGATCTTCATGCTCATTGAGTCGATCATGTGTTTTTCTCAATAATATTTGAGTCTTCCCTGAACATTTCCTCCAAGGCGGGGAAGACTCCATATCTTGAACCAAAGTGTCAATCTATGGCGTCGTGGTATTGGAAAAATCCCCCAAGTTTTGGTGACTTGGTGAATAATTCCAAGTCAAATAATGAAAGGCCGTCATTTCCTCTAACGACTAAAAGGCTTCATCCGCGGTTAGTTAGTCGAATGAGGTCGTACGATTTCCTCCTTCAACCCAATTTTTGGTTGTGGCTTGTAACCCATCAAGCAAATTCAGAAGCTGACGCTCCCTCAGGAGACCATGGTTGGGGAACTAGAATAACAACTCCTTATAACGATCCAAAGAATAATAAAATGGCTTGGAATCTCGTTGAGAGAATTGCATAAGTACCTGTTGATCTAACATATTCAAGTACTCTATAGAGAAAAAAACAAAAACTACAAAGAAAAACAAATTATAAACACAATAAATGCATAAATTAAAATCAAGTTATTTACTTACAATATCAACAACAATCTAAAAATTAATTCCCGGCAACAGCACCAAAAACTTGGACGCGAATGCTTTTTTCACGTCTTAATATACTCGCAAGTGCACGAGGTCAAGTTTTAATATGGTGGACCTTTTGATCGGATGAGTACCGCAATTTGCATAGTCCTATATTATCCCAATGGTTCAAGAAAGTTTAAAGTTAAATAATTAAAAACTAAGTTGATTTCATTCACTTAACACATGTTTAACTTCGTTTAGTTAATAATAATGGTGTTTATCCTATCCGACCATCTCGGTATCTTAAACTCACTCACCACCTCTCCCGAGTGTAATATGAGTGAATATGCTACTTCGCGTAAACGAAAAAGTCCCTTTGAACGTCTTAACGACACTATGTCACATGAGTCTTGAACCAACCTCATGGATTGCATACTTTCTAACTCTCTCCCAGGGTATTAGATCATCGCGATGTGTTTTACCCTAATCCAAATCCGAGGTTACCTCTCCCAAGTGTCAAACCCCGTATTCTCAAAACCAACCCTAATACATTAACAATCATATTAAATTTGTAATAAAATGGTAAACACAATCGGATTTAGACAAACAACCGTTAAAGAAACATATATTCAATCAAACGTGTATTTACATGAACTACATGGATCCCTAGATAATATTTATCTAGCCTACCATGATCTTAGACATTGAAACATTAAAACAAGAAGGATTCATCATCATTCACAACAAAATTTTAAGTTACAAAGATAGAAATAAAGAAAGAAATATCAAATCTTATAGTGGAGTGGTCCACTGTTACCAAAGATCGATCCAAAAGTGTTTCCTCTCCTCCGATATGTGAATCTCCTCTTTTTGCTCCCCAAAATAAACTTAAGATCAAGTGTCTAACGTTAGGGACGTCCTTTCACAAATGGAGGAAAAAAGGGATTTAAATAGAAGGTTTCAAAATATCTGAAAAATAGATATTTGCTGTACAGATTCACCGCCGTGGCGGTGAGTAAGTCAATTCACATCATCGTTGAGGCGGTGACTGACCGCTACGACAGTGAACTAAAAATTGAACTCTCTGGATTTTCACCACCTTGGCGGTAAGACTGGCATAAGTAGACTTTTACCGCCTCACTCGTGAATGACAGCTGGGGCGGTGACTTCTACACAATTCTCCCTACATCTCCACCGCCTCGGCAGTGGCCTAATCGTCGGGGCGGTAGGTTTGCTGTCCTAAAACCTTGTTTCTTTCACCATTTTTTCACCATTTTTCCACCGCTTCACGTGTTTATCACTTTGTTACGTCTTGTACACACGGAGGATTTCGTTCCCTCGGCGTATCAAACTACTAGCAAGTGTACGAGATCAAAGTTTTAGTATAGTGTGATCGTTAAGATCGGGTTATCGTATCCATAGGGATTGGTGTCGTTACTATCGGATACTGCGTTTGTCGTGACCTAACTTTATCTAGGCTAAAAAAATGTAATTAATTAAACTAATACTAATATATCCTAAATTAACTACACTAATATACTAATATGTTTTAGGGTAAATAATTTCCTAGGGATTAACGTGTTTACAAATACGTGTTCGATCTCGATTTACTCACATTTACGGTGTTCGACTTATTTGATAATCTCGGTACGTAAACTCCACTGCCATCTCTCTCGAGTGTGAGACAGGGGAATACATGACTTCGAGTCAATGAAGAAGTCCCGTTAAAGTCTTAACGACCCTAGGTCACGTGAGTCTCGCCCAACATCATTGATTGTACACAATCCAACTCCCGATCGGGTCATTGGATCGTGTATTGTGTTTATCCTATCGACAATCTCCGTTCTCAAACTCCCTCGCCACCTCTCCCGAGTGTAAGACGGGGAATAAAATGAAACTTTGAGTCAACAAATAAGTCCCCCTCAACGTCTTAACGACCTTAGGTCATGTGACTCTTGCCACCAACGTCATCAATTGTCCACAATTCAAACCCCGACCGGGTTATAGAATCGTGGCGTTTACTTATCCAAATCTGAATCCAGGGTTTTTCAAAATCCCATATTCTCCATTTATCTAACTAAGCATGATAAACAAACAATACGATAAAGACAATCAAACTACGAAGAATAATCACAAACGAAATACCGAAATCATCCAAACAACGTATTTATAAATTTATTATTAATCCCTACTACAATCCCTGTTTAGCTATAGCCATAGCGGTATTTACAATGAAATAATAAGCTAAACATGCTCACATGATCCTAAGATAAATAAATAAGGAAAAACAACCAAAGAACTTAGCCTTGTCCGAAGATAAACCACTAAGAACGCTCATCAATCGATTCGCCGTCTTCTCCACTTCGGGATGTGAGATCCACGTCTAAAACCCCTAAACCCTAGCCTAAATATGGCCTAAAGTGCCCAAATGTCCAGGGGGCTCAAAGGAAGAGGAATGAGAAGGGTATTTATAAGCAAAATATCTCAAAATATCTAAATAAATATCTAGTCTATTGATAGGTGTGAAAAACCTATCTATTTCTAAACCGGATATGTTAGTTTTCAAGCGTTTTAGTTATATTTATTGTGTTTTAGTGTGTTTTAGTATAGAACAGGAAAAGGACGTCAAAGGGCGAGAAATAAGTGAAAACGGTGGAGAAACGGTGAAGTAAATGTGCAAAACAGGGTTTTGGTGAATGAAGATCACCGCCTAGGTGGAAAAGAGACAGACTGTTGGAGTGCTGAAGGGATGAACCAGCGCCTAGGCGAGAAAACCACTGCCTAGGCCAGAAAAGATTAGAATGATATGCCAGCAGCTACCGCCTAGGTGGAAAAACCACCGCCTAGGCGAAGATCCGACAGAAACTTAACCGACTTAAGTCCACCGCCTAAGTGGTGAACCACCGCTTAGGCGGTGACACTCTGCACAGAAATATCTATATTTATATATTTCGAAGATATTTTCCAAATCCCTCTTTTTTAACCCCTTTTCTCCACCAAACCTCAAGAGGCCTGAGACGTAAGAGGAGGCTCCGGTTGTTCTTGAGAGCTCTCCTTCCACCTTAGTTAGGTTAAGTTAATTTAGGAAGTAGATTATATTATTTTAGGAGGTGTTCCTGGCCAATCCTTGAAGAGCTAGAAGAGGAAGTTCATCAACGGAGAAAAGGAAGCTCGGGAGGATTGTTCTTTGGCGAAAGTGGACTACTCCACTTTGAGATTTGGCTTTTCTTCCCTTGTTTCCATCTTTGTATTTAATATTTATTGTTGATGATGATTATCTCCTCTTGATTTAATGTTGTATTGGCTAAGAACATGTTAGTGTAATTTAGAGATTAGTTAGGGAAATGTGTAGTTGTGTAAATACTCGTTTGGTTTAATATACGTTTCTTTAACGGTTGTTGCTTTTAAGTCCGATTGTGTTCATCATTTGATGATGATATTAATATTCTTGTAATGGTATTTGGGTTGGATTTGAGAATTTAGGATTTGACACTCGGGAGAGGTAACCTTGGATTCGGACTAGGGTAAACACATTGTTACGACCTAACGACCCGGGAGGGCGTTAGTTAGTGTGCAATCGATGACGTTGGGTCAAGACTCACGCAGCCTAGAGTCACTAAGACATTGAGGTGGACCTCTTCGTCGACATGAAGTCGCGTATTCTCTCGTCTTACACTCGGAAGAGGTGGCGGAGGAGTTTACGAACCGAGATTGTCGGATACCTAAACTCTGTTATTGTTAACCGAACGAAATCAAACGTGTATTAAGTGAACGAAATCAATCCTTAATTAATCAACCTAGTTAGAATTAACCCACTAATTGTAGTTTAGCTTAGTTTAATTTCAATTCACGTCTTCCGTCATCAGGATAACATGAGACTACGTCAATTGTGGTATTCAATTCAATTATTCACACTTTTCTCTGTGGGAACGATATCTGATCTTCAAAGATCCACTATATTAAAACTTTAGACCACGTATACTTGCGAGCGTAAGTAGGCGTGCACAAACGCGCCCCTACCAAGTTTTTGGCGCCATTGCTAGGGATCAGTTTGAATTTTATTTGAATATTGCAAAAGAAACGCGGTATCGGCTCAGAACTTAAGTTTTAAATAGGAAAAGAAAATGTATCGTATCCTAGTTCCGTCAACACACCAAGTTTTTGGCGTTGTTGACGTGGGATTAGTGTAAATTCTAAGTTGATATTACGACTAAGTAGTCAAGTGTTAATCCTGACATTTATTTTAGTTTTGTTTTTAATTTTTATTTTTTTTTCATTGTGTTAAGGAGATCAAGCAGAGCGAGAAAAGATGAAGAAGATTGGAATTCTTAATTCTCAATCCCGAGATTGAGCTTATTGCAAATGATAAGGACTGAGAGGAGAAGCCGACTTCAAGCCATAATCTTGATCTGACTGAGCATTTGAGCCCAAATTCCTTGTCTATGGGGAATTTTGGGGAAAAATACTTAGTGACACGATAGTCCAGCTGGGGATGGGAACTCAAGCGCTATTTTTTTTGAAGTGAAACTTAGGGTATCAAATTACCCGATTTTTGTTACTATTTATTTGATTATTTATTCTTTTTGGAAGCCGGCATGGCTTCGGAACGTGTTCAGGAGTGAATTTAGGAATGTGGAGACTTGGGGAAATATTTTAAGTTTAAACACATTGAACAAGCGCAGTGAAAACGTACGGGGTGGAGCCGTATTTTGAAAATTTGAGAAAAACATGAAAGTAGGAGCTTCAGGCCCACCGCCCAAGTGGTAAACCACCGTTTAGGTGGTAAAAATATAGAGAGAGTGTTTTTCAGCAAAAACAGGCCCACTGCCCAAGCGGTAAACCACCGCTTACGCGGTAAAAATACAAAGTGGGTGAAAACAACCTACCGTCCAAGTGGTTAACCACCACTTAGGTGGTAAAAATATAGGATGCACCAAATTTTCAAAATACGCTCCACCGCTTAGGCAGAAAAACCACCGCCTAGGCGGATTAACAGCAGAACAAAATGTTTTCACACTGGTGTAATTTCGCTTAGGTGGAAAAACCACCGCCTAGGCGAAATTTCATCAATAGGTTTGATTCTAAATAAAAGAGTTCCACCGTTTAAGCGGCGAATCCACCGCCTAAGCAGTGGACCTTCTGCTGTTAAAAACAGCCCGTTCGTTCAAAAATAGAAATCGCAAGGTTCCCTACTCAAATCCTCCACCTTCTCTCTAAAACCTCACTCCCAAACCGTTCCAATATTCAAAAATCATCCGTCCATTACAAAACGTAGTCATTTCCATCATGATTCAACCTCCAAGAATCGGATCTCCACCCCTGTTTCCGAAAATTTAGGGTTTTTTGTGAAAGGTGCGATTTCTTCATTCTCTTTTGATTGGACCATTAATTCTCAACAAGTAAGTTTCTTTTACATTACATTTAGTCTAGTTGTTGAAATTATTGGTTGGTTTACATGATTATATCAAAGAAATCAATGGATTTTGAAATTTTGCCCAAAACCCCTTAACCTTAGTTTCGCGATTTCGAAGTTCCATGGGTTTTTGGTTTGATTCTTGGTGATAAACATGTTAAATTGGATTGGTTGAGTATGTGAACTAATATAGGATATCACATTTGTGAAATTTGTTTGAAAAATTCAAAAGGGTGTTCGTTTTGGGATGTATATGTTCTTGACAAAGTGATTAGGGAGGTTTATGTTTTTCAATTGATCATATATGATGAGGTTTTATTGGGTTTTTGTGATTTTGATTGTAGGAAATGCCAAAAAAAAAAAAAGCAAAGAAGAGGGCCAGAGGAGAAGGGTCGAGTTCACACCCTAGGGTGCCGACCGACGTTGACTACGATGCCACCCGATTTGTGTCAAAACAAGCGGAGGAACACTTTAAAGAACACGAAAAATATCGTGCCTACATACATCAATGGGGTTTCGATCCGATTGAAGATCTCCCAGTGGAATTTCAAAATGAAATCCGAAGCCGCCACTAGGAGCAATTCTGTAAATCGTCACCCCCAGGTGAGATTGCTTTGGTCAAAGAGTTTTATGCTAATGCTACAGAGGTCATTGATGACCTAGCAAGAGTTCAGAATCAACCTATCATCTTCAAACCCGACTTCATCAACCATCTCCTTGGACTGTCGGCACCGGAGTCCCTTGAAAGCCAAGACCCTACTTTGTATAGGGTCATTCAAAAGATCACATCTGGAAAAGTAAAGTCGAAACACCAAGGGTCAAACGTCGCTACCTTTTTGGTGAGTTGCCTCAAGCCAATTCCAAAACCTGGCACCACTTCATCTGCGAAAGCCTCCTACCGACATCACATCTGTCAGATATCTCAAAGGACAGGGCCTTTTTGATCTATAAAATTTAGACTGGACAACCAATCAACGTTGGATTTCTAATCTATTCATCAATCATTCATGCTACGAAGACGGTAAAGGCTGGGCTCCCGTTTCCGTCACTATAACCCATATTTTCAGATTAGCTGATGTGACTATATCCGGGGAAAGCCAGTGTAACCCTATCACTCTACTTACTCTATCAGTGATAAAATGGTTGTGGAAGATTGGGGCGCAAGAGGCACCCGAGCCTGAGCCTGAGGAAGGGGAAGAGCAAGCAGACGAGACGGCTGGACCTTCTAGAAGCCGAGATGAAAACTCCCAAGAGAGGATTAATAACAAAATTCAGCCCGTCCTCCAGAACCAATATGAGATTGCTTCTTTCCTGGACCAATTTCGAGGCAACAAGATCGAGTCCAATGGAAGATTTGGGAGGGCCTTGGCCTTGAGATGGACGATTACCCTCCGATGCCATCTGTGCCACCACATCTACTCCAGAGACCACACTCTCCTTCCCAAAGTGATGATGGTGATGATTCGTCTTCAGGTGAACAGTAGGGAATAAGTCTTATTCCCTAGGTATGTGTTCAACACATTTTGTTTGCAAGCATGCTATATGTTTATTGGGTTCGCTAATGTTGGAACACTGCCATGTTCAGGCCTGAATGGTATGGAATGGATGATAGTTTAGTGGATGTTCATCCATTTTGAATTTTTTTTAAGAAAATGATGAACAGTTATTATTTTTTGAACAGAATGAAAAACAAATTATGTACAAATCTATGTTTATGCATGTATTTTATTATGAATATTTTAGTTTTTAAATTTTTAGTTTAGTTTAGTTTAATTTTTGTTTTTGCATGTTTAGTGTTAGATTAATTTATGTATGTTAGTATTAGATTTAGTTTAGATTTGTGTATGTATAAAGTTGTGTTTGCATGTTAGATGTGAGTTCATTTGGGCCAAGACCCGATTATGAGAATTATCCCCTAATTGCATATTGAGGTCGGGGTAATACCTTCCTTGTGTGTTTTGTGTGCTTAATATGTCGATTGGGTAAAAATTATCTCGATCCAAAAATTTCACGACATTTGAACTCAATGAATAATTATCTGAATGATTAGACGTTGATTATTCGATATTAAGTTCATGATAGAAAATGAGGAAACTAGAACTTGATTTAGGAAAAACTTGAGGTGGAATCCTAGGTAAGGTAATTTCAGAGACGTGATTTAGGCCACCAATTTTTAACTTGAACCGTTGTAGCTAACCTGAAAATGTTAATTCCGTATTTCCCCTGTCGACGCCGATAACGTAATCAATTCTGAAAACGTTCAAATACTCCTTTCAATTGAATTTCTCCTAACCCAATGTCGCTAAGCCTAATTTTAAAAATTGAGTGAAATCAAGTGAGCGGTCGGGTTTCTGATAAATTTTTATTGATTCGATATTAGTGTATTCACTTGTCACTTTTGTATTTCTTTTTGCACGCTCCTAAAATAAGTTTCGGGGTGTGTTTCTATCATTTCTTTTTACATATTCCTAAAATTTTATAAATTTGAATAAATTTGGGGGTATGTTTCTCTAACTTCTTTTTGCACTCTCCTTAAACTGTAATAATTCGAATTAAATTAGGAATATGTTAAAAAAAAAAAAAAAAAAAAAAAAAAAAACGTGAATATAGTTTTTTTTTTTTTTTTCTTTTCTTTCGACAAGTGAATACCAGGATTTTCATTTCTTATTCAGAATTGTACTTTTAATGTGTGGGGGTCATGAGAGAGGATAGCGACAAGCGATTTTACCTCGGGTATCGATCGATTAAAACGATTATCTATTTTTATTCCAGTGATACCCGTGGTCATTCTCCAAAGCCAAACCAAGCCCTATTGATTTCTGTGAATATCCGAGCCTACATTAGTGGATAGTAAACTCCAATCAAGCGTATGGTTTTCCTGAATCCTTCAATGGTTCAAATTATGAGCTTAACGATTGAATAATCGAATCCGGTATTTGACTAGTTATACATTTGAGTTCTCATACACACACTTCAAATGGATCTAGAATGGTTTTTATTGATATTGATCGTTGAAATTCTAGAACACTACTTGGTGTGGATTACTTCCCGAACTTGATCCGATTTAGGGATGTTGAGGGAGGAACAAATTGGTCATTTCGATTGAACTTTATATTTACATGCACATACTTCTTTCAGGTTAGTTTAGTTTTTCTTCTTTATTTGGTTAGTTCGTTAGTTAATTTAGTTTAGCGTTAGTGTTTTGCTCGAGGACTAGCAAAATTCTAAGTTTGGGGGTATTGATAGGTGTGAAAAACCTATCTATTTCTAAACCAGAATTGTTAGTTTTCAAGCGTTTTAGTTATATTTAATGGTGTTTTAGTGTGTTTTAGTGTAGAACAGGGAAAGGACGTCAAAGGGCGAGAAACAAGTGAAAACGGTAGAGAAACGGTGAAGTAAATGTGCAAAACAGGGTTTTGGTGAATGAAGATCACCGCCTAGGTGAAAGTTCCACTGCCTAGGCTGAAAAGAGGCAGAATGTTGGAGTGATGAAGAGCTGAACCACCGCCTAGGCAAGAAAAGATCAGAGTTATATGCCAGTAGCTACCGCCTAGGCAGAGAAACCACCGCCTAGGCGAAGATCCGACAGAAACTTAACCAACTTAAGTCCACCGCCTAAGCGGTGAACCACTGCTTAGGCAGTGACACTCTGCACAAAAATATCTATATTTAGATATTTTAAAGATATTTTCCAAATCCCTCCTTTTTAACCCATTTTCTCCACCAAACCTCAAGAGGCCTGAGACGTGAGAGGAGGCTCCGGTTGTTCTTAAGAGCTCTCCTTACACCTTAGTTAGGTTTAGGTAATTTAGGAAGTATATTAGATTAGTTTAGGAGGTGTTCTTGGCCAATCCTTGAAGAGCTAGAAGAGGAAGTTCATCAACGGAGAAAAGGAAGCTCGGGAGAATTATTCTTTGGCGAAAGTGGATTACTCCACTTTGAGATTTGAATTTTCTTCCCTTGTTTCCATCTTTGTATTTAATGTTTATTGTTGATGATGATGATATCCTCTTGATTTAATGTTGTATTGGCTAAGAACATGTTAGTGTAATTTAGATATTAGTTAGGGAAAGGTGTAGTTGTGTAAATACTCGTTTGGTTTAATATACGTTTCTTTAACGGTTGTTGCTTTTAAGTCCGATTGTGTTTATCATTTGATGAAGATCTTAATATTCTTGTAATGGTATTTGGGTTGTATTTGAGAATCTAGGGTTTGACACTCGGGAGAGGTAACCCTGGATTCGGACTAGGATAAACACATCGTTACGACCTAACGACCCAGGAGGGCGTTAGTTAGTGTGCAATCAATGACGTTGGGTCAAGACTCACGTTGCCTAGAGTTGTTAATACATTGAGGAGGATCGCTTCGTCGACACGAAGTCGTGTATTCCCTCGTCTTACACTCGGAAGAGGTGGCGGAGGAGTTTACGAACCGAGATTGTCGGATACCTAAACTCTGTTATTTTTAACAGAACGAAATCAAACGTGTATTAAGTGAACGAAATCAATCCTTAATTAATCAACCTAGTTAGAATTAACCCACTAATTGTAGTTTAGCTTAGTTTAATTTTAATTCACGTCTTCCGTCGTCAGGATAACATGAGACTACGTTAATTGCGGTATTCAATTCAATTATTCACACTTTTCTCTGTGGGAACGATATCCGATCTTCAAAGATCCACTATATTAAAACTTTAGACCTTGTATACTTGTGAGCATAAGTAAGCGTGCAGAAATGCACCCCTACCAGCTGTATAAAGGCTCTCCGCCTAGGCGAAAGGATCCATCGCCTAAGCGGACACTAGGTCGGTTTGGTGACTGCCTCGATGATGTAGACAGCGGTGGAGGTGGAAAAGTTTCTGCTAGATTTCTACCTAGGTAGTGGGCTGTCAGTAGCCATTTGTCTTTATCAACTTCTTCACCGCCGCGGCGGTAGTCTGGACTCCGTGGCGGTAGGCTTGTTTCACAATTTTGCCTCCGAGCTTGTTTTTCCACCATTCTTCGATCGCTTTTGGTTCAATCTCATTGTTTTCGCTCCAGTTTCCTATCTTTTTTCCCCACACACCTGATTCATACAAAAAGTATGAAAACTAATTAAAACATAATAAAATACTATATAAACGCACGAAAACTAACTTAATTCAGTTTGGAAATACGTAGGTAGATCACACCTATCAAATACCCCCAAACTTGAAATTTGGATAGTCCTCGAGCCAAACACACACACGGAAATAAAAAAAATAAAAACACAACGAAATAAAATAAAAACCATCCTAAAACAATCTAAACATGACAACATGTGAGTTTTAAATTCTTCTAACGACCAATTTATTTTTCCCTCAACAACCCCCAGTCCTATCGAGTTCAGGCAGTAAAACACATCATGAGGTTCTAGAATTTCAACATGCAATAATGGTGAACGCTATTTTAGATCCTGTAGACGTGTTAGTACGAGACTCAATAATATAACTATACAACGACTAGATTGGATTATCCCCCAACGAAATTCACGACTTAGACCGTGAAGGACTAGGATTTCCATAAGGCTGATTGGGGTCCACTCTCTACTAATGTAGGTTTAATAGTTCAAAAAAATCAGAAGGACTTGGTTCGGGTTTTGGTATATTTGGCCAAGTGTAATTTGGAATAGAAAACGGGTTAACGTTGTTAACTTAACGTTACCTAAGTCTCAACGCTTGGCACATTCACTCTCGAACCCCCATAGAAAGATTGGAAACAATCTCGAACATCCATTTAAGACCGACGTACTCACTTGTCAAAAAGAAACGAAAACTAAAAACCATATGTACACTTCATTCTTTCTTTCTTTCTTTTTTTTTTTCTTTTCTTTTCAACGAACACACCCCCAAACTTATTTTATTGTTACAATTAAAGGGGTGTGTGAAATACAAATGAAAAACAACAAGTGAGTACTCAAATACCGAACCAATTAGAAGTTTACCCTAAACCCAACCGCTCACATTAAGTAGCATTTGCAATTACTAACTTGATTCACTCTAATGTGCCTTTACATTCAGTGAATTAGGTTTGAAAAAAGGTCAACTGGTGAGGGTATTAGTTTGTGTTCAGAATTGAATTAGTATTTAGGCTTCAACAGGGTGACGAAGGATGAACATGTGTCAAGGTAGGCTTAAAAAGGCTCAAGCGACAAAGAGAATGCCTAAATCACGTCTCCTGAACTACCACGCCTAGGATTTCAACTCAAGCTTCCCCTAAATCAGGTTCTAGAATCTTTAATGTGTCATGAATTTGGCTAATCAATAATTGTCCTCAAATCAATTGAATAACTATACATTGAGTCTATGTGCTCGTGCAAATTAGGATCTGCAATAATTTTAACCAAAACGCATAGTCAAGCAAATAGAATACACATGCATGGGTATCGAAAATAACCAGGGGTAATCTCATCATCGGATAACGGCCCAAATGAACACAAAACTCAACATATAACAACAACACACAAAAACATAAACACATTCTAACCTAAACACACATGCAATACGGAAAAACGATAACACATAAACTAACAATACTACATACTACACATCACTTCCGAACTCAAAATAGACATGTCTTCAGCGAACCCAATTATCATTCTTCAACATATGAAATTTAAGCATGCTGACGAAGGGTGTTTAGAACACTTACCTGGGAGGCGAGAGGATCTCGCCTCCGTTTAAATTCGATAGAAATGTATTTAACTTATTTAACCTTGGGTTGCTTCCCAAGAAGCACATGGTTTAATGTCCTCGGCCTGACATTTTCAGATCGCCCTCAAGTTTGGCGAGGTTTTGCTTTAGATAGCTCAATCTTTCAACGAAACGCCTCACTAGATTATATGTATGGCCCCGCACCATAAAACGGTTTGGAATCTCGTCGAATAGGATGCATCAATACCCATTGATCTAACATCGCCAAGTACCCTTCATAAGAAACAAAAACAAAACTACAAACAAAAATTATATACAAAATAAATGACTAAAGTAAAATTAAGTCATTTACTCACAATATCGACAATAAAAGACAAAATACAATCCCAGTAATACGATACACTTGCTTCTCCAATCTAAAACTTAAGTCCTGAGTCGTTACCGCATTTCTCCGATAATAACATCAAAACAATCCCCGGCAACGGTGCCAAAAACTTGTACGCACGAAGGATTTCGTTTTGGAAATATGTAGGTAGATCATACCTATCACATTCCTATACCTAATTTACATTAAATAAAATAAAATAAAAAATAAAATAAAATAAAAGGGCCATAACATATTACTAAAACACTCGAAAACTACCAAATTCGGTTTAGAAGTAGATAGGTATTTTCAACCTATCATGTAACTTTCAACTTTTGGTTCATCCTTAATTTTAAAGTTATAATCATCCTAAAACTATGGTATGGTTGACCTTTTATCCTTAAGGCATAGATCTTTTTTCCTAGGACTCTAGGGTACAATTGCCATTTTCTTCCTCAAGGCATGGACTAGGGCTCCTAGATATTACAGACATAAATATCTTTCTTTTTTTCTTTTCAAAGTAGGGATATTTGGCTCTTAGAACTTGGTGATAGACTTGTCTTTTCCTTTCAATTCAATCACTGTTCTTAGGTTCTAGTGACAGAATTATCCTAGATTCTTCTTATGGATTATTTTTCTTAGGACTTAGTTAGAATTGTCCTATTTTCACCTTAAGTATAGATCATGGATCCTAAGACTTGATGACAGACATGTATTTCTTCCTCAAAAATGGATTACTGTTCTTAGGACCTAATGATAGAATTATCCTATATTTTTCCTCAAAACCTGGATTATTTTCCTTAGGACCTAATAGCAGTTTTATCATTTTCATCCCTCTAGAAATGGATTATTATTCTTAGGGATTGAGGAAGAGTCTAAAACGCCTTTGATTTCAAGCTGTCTACTGAGGGTGAATTCATTTTGTTAGTCTGACTAGTAAACCTTGGGTGGCATCTTCTCAAGATAGGTTTTGACTAGCTTGAGTCGTTTTGAACCTAAACAAAATGGCTTCCTAATGGTGCATAATTCCTAAAGTATAGGCTTTATGGGAAAGAACACTATGCTTAGGACTCGACATGAATCTCCTAGGAAAAAATGACCCAGGATATGTTTACAATTTGGATCACGTGGTCCTAATGTGACTGGGTGACGACACTTTCATATATTTTGGTAGTCTAATGTGATTTCGCACGATCGAGGTAGATTCTTTCACATTGTCTTTAGCGGACGAACTTTAGACACACTTGTTAAGCAAACTTATGATTATTTGCTTATTCTGAGATAGACCATTTTTTTCTATTTTTATGGATGCAATGGGAATTATTAGTTTGATGTTTTTTACGTTTGATAGTTACTGGATTAAGTGAAGTAAGGATTCTTGTTCTTTCTTGCAGCTTGCTCTGAATTTAAATTTTTGCAGGCGTTTTTGGTGTTAAGCAAGCTAGCAATGAATGGGATACAACAAAACTTCTTATACGGATTATTATGCCCCTACTTGTCCTTGAAAGTTATTCTATATTCTTAATACAACAACAATGTAAACAATTGTACACAAAAAAAAAAAAAAAAATGTCTCTCTCCAATATAAGTGTCACACGTAGAAACTAGGTTTTGTTTATTCCCCTATCCTAGGCTCACTATAAGTGTTTTTGGATTTTCTTCTAACGTATCCTAAAAATTGCTTGGTTCCCAAACCTTCAAACCTCTATGTTGATCCTAATATTTTGATGAACAATTAAAGGTTGATCTTTTTTGTGGAACTAATGGTTTGATTAAGTGTTTCAGTTTATTAGTTCTAATGATGAAGATATGATGACAAGTAATGAATGCATGCTAAAGAGACTAACAAAGATGATAGACATTAAAAGACCAAAAATTTTGAAGAATCTAAGGGAAAACAACTCAGGTTAATTTTTACCCTTAATGTATCCCGATTAGGATTACACACGACACAAAAAGTTTTTAAATTTATATGTGTTTTGATAAGATTCTAATTAGTGAAATTATCTGCTCCTATGAGTAATTGAAAAAGAAATATTGATAATTAATTAAAATTGAATATAAGAATTTAGTGGAGCTAATTCAGAAAAGAAATCAGTTAAAATGGCAAAAATGTTGAAGAAAATGAATTAAAAACGAATTTAGAAGAGATTCCCAGCATTAACAAGTCAATAGGTAAGTCGGCCGGAGCATAGAAGAAAAAGTCTCTGAATCTCCCAATCGACAGTTAGGTCGACCTATGTTTAAAAGATGAACTCTCTAAATTGTCCGATCGACAGATGATGGATTGGCGGTCAACCGATGGGCGAATGAATTTTGGCTTGGCTAGTATCCTTAATCAAGTAGTCGACTTATGGGTGTTGGTCACGACTGATGAGTCTGTTTCTGGTTTAGAGGATTTTAAAGATTTGATTCAAAACTAACCGTTAACAAGTCATTTTTGGCTTACCTTATTGAGATATTGTAGGGATCTGCACTTAATTGAGATATGGTTTATATATTTTATTATCCCTATTAATTTGGTCTATTTAATTAAATGTTCTTTTAATTAAAGTGCTTTAATACTTTCTATTTTGATGAATTTCGATTTAAAAATGTTTAAGGACCAAAATGAGATTTTCCAAGAATATTTTTAAATGAAAAAGATCTATTTTGATTATATATGATATATGGGTTCTTGGAGTGTCATTTAATGACATAATATTTGAAAAGTAGTTGTTATAAGATATCTTTGAAATTCCTATATTTAAACCTACGAATTTTGAGTTTAAATATTACTATTTTGGTGAAGAATATTTTGGGCCTAAAATATAAGAGAGATTGAAAGGATTTTATTTTGATCTTACGATTTAGTCCATATATTTAAATATAATTCTTTCTATACTTTCATTGATTAAGATCAAATTATTTTGGGGACTAAATTGAGAGCTTTAAAACTTATATTGTTGGTTAAATATAGCCGTTACAAATCTATATGATATATGAGGTCCATATGTGTCATTTATTGACATAACATTTGAAAACTAACCGTTGGAGGTCTAGTTTGACGGCTATTAAAAGAGACCTCACATAAGATATACAATATCAAGAACTATTCAGTTCCTAAGTTTTTCTAAGAGTTATCATTATAATATTATACTGAAAAATATTGTGAGATTATTCTGGAATTAAATTCTTGAGTTAAAGCGCTAATTTATTTGGCATCACCAATCTGAGATGTCTAGTTATCTGTTTTGCAATCTATTGGTGTTTTCCTGGTCAGATCATTCCAAGCTTATTCTTTAATTGAGTATTTGATTATTGTTACTTGCTTGGTGAATTGATCTTTTTGAGAAATCATTTTTGAACTTTAAAAGCATAAAAATCTTTTAAAATGATACGTGTGTTAATCTGATTACATGCTTAATTGTGCTACCCGCATTCTTTATTATAATCAGATTTTGTTTCTTTACTTTATTTTTATCCCTAGTATCGGGACATTAATTGAGTATTAATTAATTTGAGATAGTAGAAGCTCCGAGTAAGAAAAATTACTTGTCAATTTTTAATTGGTGAGTTGAGTGATGGATTAAATACTATTGGAAGTATTTAATCTAAGGGTAACTAGTTTCAGTTTCTTCCTGTAAAGAAATTGAGGTAGTAATTCTTCTTGGATTGAATTATTTTGTGAGCTATTTTGTAATGGTTTAATCCTTATCGGGTAAAAGGATATTTAGAGTGTTTGAGTGGTTTTCATTATTTATCCTTAGTTTTAAAAAAAAAAATAGGTTATTCTAGAGCCTGTCAAAAGTAGAGATTATTCCTAAGCTTGTGAAAAAATAAATTGTAAAGGTTGATTCTAAGCCAGTAAAAAAAATCTTTGCGAGGGTTTGGTTCCAACTTTTAAAGGAATCTTGAGTTTAGTAGGTGCGAATCTCCGTAGGGCTCGGAGGACTGAATTAGCCAAGAGTACCTTGGTGAACTAGGATATATCGATGTGTACTGCATTGTTTATTTCCTTTATTTTATCTTATGTTGTTTAGGTGTGCACCTAGAGCTTATTACACTTATCCACTACTAGAAAGATAATAATTAATTTTAGAATAAAATTAATTGTTTGATTTCTGAAGTGTTATTATTCTGATAATTTTCTAATACTACTCAATTCACCCCCCTCTTGGGTAGCTCACTAGGCCAACACTCTAATTTCCCCCCCAGGGGAACATTCATCTTTGGTTGGTGGTCAGAGCCAAAAAAGGTTCGTAGCTGGATCCCGGGAGATGCAACCCCCGACCTTGTTTCTACTAACTTCTCTTTCTAACCTAGGGGTTTTGACGACTTAGATTGGTACAATGAAACTACCAATGAAAGCCCCTATTGTCGACCTCTCTATCCCTAAGAAGGTTACGGCTTGGGTTTTCCACCATGATATGCTATGCAAAGTGAGTGCTCGTACGTTGGAGAGAGTATACAATAATATAAATGCAGAAATGTAAAGACAGTATTTGAATGTAGTAATGTAATAACAGTAAATGTAAATGCAGTAAACAAAGACGATTGATATATGTGGATGCTGATATATACACATGAAATGATATTGTAACTGTTATGTTATTGGTAGGTGTTGGCCCAATGAGCTACCCAAGAGGGGGGTAAATTAGGTAGTATTAAAAATTATCAAAATAATAATAACACTTCAAAAATTCAAATAATTAATTTTATCCTAAAATTAATTATTACCTTTATAGCAGCGGATATGTGTTATCAAATAGGTACACAGCAAACAACAATATAAGTAAAATAAATAAAGCAACACACCACAATATATCCTAGTTCACCAAGCTACTCTTGGCTAATACAATCCTCCGATCCCCATGGAGATTCGCACCCACTAAACTCAAGATCTCTTTAAAGGTAGGAATTAAACCCTCACAAAGATTATTTTTGCACGCTCAGAATCAACCTTTATAATTCATTTTCCCAGGCTCACGAATAACCTCTTTTCTTTCCCAGACTCAAGAATAACCTATCTTTTCATAGGCTAAAGATTAACCTAATTCTATTACTGGGAGATTCATGACCTAATTCTTTTTATACCTTAAGCTCAAGAATCAAAATTTCAAAATCACTCCAACTATCCTTTTACCAGGTAAGGATAGAACCTTTACAATTCACTTACAAATTCAATCAAGGAAGAATTAACACATAATCTTTTTATATCTTAGGAAAATATCAAAACCTCAATCTCTTTACTGGAAGAGATGAAAACCAACTACCCTTGATTAGACACTCTCAGTAGTATCTAATCTGACACTCTACTCACCAATTACAAACAATTGATAAGTGATTTTTTCACTCAGAGTTTCTACTACCCCAGATAAATTCAAAATCAATTAATATCCTGATACTAGTAATAGAAAAGTGAGAATTTCAAAGTCTGATAAATAAAGATGGGTAGTAAGCAATTAAGCACGTAATCAAATTTTCTCAAGAAATTATTTCAAAAATAATTTTCAAGAAAAAAATTTGAAAGATTAAATTCCAAATAATAAATATAATCAAGTAACAATTAATAGTAAGTAATTTGGAAATATCTCACCAGGATTCCATCGAATAAATAATAATTAGCAATGGAACTTCAGATCAGTGATCGAACAAATAATTTCCAAAGAATGATTCTCAAGAAACATCTCACAAACTCTCAGTACGATAACTCTTAGAAAGCACAAGAGATGAATAGCTTAGAATAAATTCATATTATATTGATATCTGATTCACTATAGAAGTCAAAAACGCAGGTCTATTAATAAGGGAATAAAACAATCCTTCCAACGGCTAGTTCCCATAAATCATAACATTTAATTACACCAATAGACCCTCTATATCATAATGATTCATGCCTAGTATAATTCACTAAAAATATGTCTTAAAATATTCAATTAAGTCCCTTAAACTTTTACTCAAACTCAATTAGATAAGATTAAAAGAATTACATGTACCAAATTGAGAAATATCAAAACTACTTGAACCATATCTATAGGGATAATTAAATATTAATTAAATAACTCAAAAAATATTAGATCCATAAGATATCTCACATATCTTAACCATAAAATGGCTAGTAATGGCTATTTTTTGAATAAAATCCGAAATTCCATAAATCCTAAAACAGCTCCATCTATCGATCGGCCAAGACCCATCGGTTGATTGCCCAATTCAAGATGTAGCCAAGCAAAAAATCCTTCATCCATCGGTCGACCACCCATACTTCATCTGTCGACTGGACAATTCAGGATGTTTCACAAGTTGACCTATCTGTCGACTTAGAGATCCAGTGAGTTCCTCTTTTAGCCATAGGTCGACCTACCTATAGACCGAATAATTCAGAGAGTTCATCCTCTAAGCACAAGTCGACTTACCTTTCGACTGAATGATCCAGAGAGTTCACCTTATAACCACAAGTTGACTTACCTGTCGACCGACCACTTCGGGAACACCTCTCCTTAATCTATTTTCATTCAATTTCTTCGACATTTTTTGCCCCTTTAACCGATTTCTTTTCTCGGTTAGCTCCACTAAATATTAAATTCAAGTTTAATCAATTATCTTTATTTCTTTTTCAATTACACATAAGAGCAAATAATTTAACTAATTAGGATCCTATAAAAACACATATATTTTTGAAAACTATTTTGTGTCATGTGTGATCCTAACCGGGATACATTAAGAGTTAGAATTTATCCTGAGTTATTTTTCCTAGGTTCTTGAATTTCTTCAAACTCTTAGCATCGCCACAATATATTCATGATCATCACTAGAACTAATAAACTGAAACACTCAATAAAATCGTTAATTCCACCAAAAACATTAACCTTTAATTGTCCATCAAAATCTTAAAATCAACAGTAGGAAATGATTTATGTTTGAAATCAGAGATGTAGTGCTTGGATGTTATTAAATAGTGAATATGGATTTAGACTCCAACTAGGCCAGACTCTTTTATCAGGTCCCTAGCGAAGTCACCAGCTGATGTACCCAGGATTTCGATTACAAAAGAAGTAGAGAATTGGGAAAAAGTTGAAAACAAGTTTCACCCCTTCCTCTCTCAGTTGTCCAAATACATTCATTTTGAAAATAGTTTTTCAATGGATTTTCTGGGCATCAGTTTTGAAAAACTTCTTGGTCCGAGATTTTTGTAAAAAATGAAGTCACCATCTAGCATTGGGTTAAATGGTATGTTAGGTCATGGGGTTTTTGGAAATTCATTTTTCCTTTTGAAATGGCTTATGTTTCAACTTCCATATGTCTATGTACCAGAGAGATTCTTTAAGTTTGGGAGTTGGTTATACTCGGGGAAGGTGTTAGACACCCCAAGATACCTGTCCAAAGACGGTACCTTAGTCTAAATAGATATTCACCGTTAAACACTATACAAACAGTTTTCTTTGATTTAGTTAAACAAAAATAATTCCCCTTTCTAATGATTTTGTTATTTTTATGCATTTTTTACATGATTTAATTGAAATTAGGTAAATACTACAACTACTACTAGTCAATGACACCCAATAACAGTTTATATACAGACAGACATGTAAATATGTAAGTTGTACTAAATGAAATGCAAACTAAGACTAAATGGTTTGGATATGCGTCCGAACCTGCACGTGGGTTGTTTACGTATCTCAAATGAGAATCAGGTATTTATGTAGTTCATTTTAGTTAGGGTAAATGACATGGTTTGTAATTATATGTGTGACCAAACCCTTATGGGTTGCCTGTGGTTACCTAAAGATCAGGTCAGACGTAGTTCATTCTTGTCTCACTGAAAACTGGATTCATTATTAGAGGTGTGACTAAACCCTTATGGGATGCCCACGTACTTTGGGTAGTTACCAAAGATCAGGTCGAACATAGTTCAATCTTGTTATGTTTGGAAAGACAGGTTGGTTTTAGTTAAATCTAAGTTAGTTTAGTTAAGTTTTGGTCCATTTTAGTTAGTTTTGGTTGTGAACAAACCTGAATCACAACCTTAAAACAAACCTTTAATTTTATCAAGAACCTTAAATGAAATCCTTTGCTTTGGTTAGTTTAGTGTTTGTGTGTGAGTTATGAGTTAAAAAGTGAAACGAAATACCATATATTTATGTCAATCCTACTCGTAACTAAGGAAAACGGGAAGGTCTCTGACAAAGAATCACACATATCCTCAAAGGAATAGAGACCCTCCCCTTATCCCGAGGTCTTGGCCACAAGGGTCTGTCGATGTAGTATATACGTGTGTGTTTTATGTATATGTATATATGTGTGTTTATGTGTGTGTTTAGCTAAAAACAGAAAATAAATACAATGTTATCGGAGGTATCGTATACACTATGTATAACTCATGGTGTGAATAGTTGTTTCGTTCCAATCCTCACATGTTTTTACCACGTGGTTGGATGATTTTGACATTTTTGAATGTCTTGGCATGTTTTTAAATGCTCTGAGATGCTTAGAACGATTTTTGTATGATTTAACCCAAATTTGGTTGTTATAGTTAAGATTAGGTGTTTGCTTGATGTTCTTGACAAAATGAAAAGCTTTTTAGGTTGTTTTGGCCTTTTTTTTATTCTTTTATGGATTTTATGCGTTATAAAGATGAAAGTAAAAGTGTTATCTACATGATCCTACTATATACAAAGCAATATACACAAAATCAACCAAGAATCGTAGGGGGTTTGATAGCAACATACCTATTTAGGGGATGCGGTCTTCTCTAAGTATTTACCTTCTTCTCCTTGATCTTCTTGGTCGATGGTTGGTCGGTGGTCACGGTTCCTTGAGTTTGTAGCCAAGAATCTAAGAACAACAAGTTACTTATCGGAAGTGGTCGTCCCTAAGTAGCTAACCTATTTTCCCTCTTTGCTTATCTTGGCTCGGTGTTGATTAATGATCATCGATCCTTGAAATTCTTGTTCTAAGAAATCCAAGAACGCCTTCCACAACTAAATTTTGAATAACGATGTGTTTTTTGAGAAATCCGCTTGAGAGGCCTAGGACCCGAGAGAGTTGCTCGAGTTTTAGAGATAGAAGCTAAACCTTCAAGACTTTAAAAAATGAGAACCCCAGCCCCCCTATTTATAGGTCGGGGACCTACAGATTGGGAAATGAACTGGCCAATCTAGCCTTTTCCTTGGGGGGGTATTTAGCCTAGGGGACTTTCTATCTTGTCTTGGTTGGATTTGGTTTAGAACGAATTTAGGGGAAAGGCTAGATTCTCAAAGATTTGGTAATCATTGGAAATCATTACTAATGATTGTCAATCATTACCTTTCCACCAATAAGGTTCCTTGCACATGGGTGCATTCATGACTTGATGAGATTCATCTGGTTCGGTTTAGGAGCTAAATACTAGTTATATCCATTATTTCAGTTTAGTCGTCATAAATGCTCCCAAGGTGCATTGCATCAAGTCCTTAGGTTTCACTTTGCATTTAATTCAAAGTGATTATTGATGACTTGGAGGCCATACGTTCAGTTCATTTCAGATGGAATTAGGTGAAGTTTTCTTGTAACCATCAGTTGGTTTCCAAGTTGCCTAGTTACCCTTAGATATTTTTGGGAAAATATATAGATCCTTTGAACCTAGTCATCCCAAAAATTTAATGCTTGATGGAATGTGCATTAAATTCATTGCTTGGAGGCTACTCATCTGGTTTGGTTTTGGTAACAAGTCGTCACGATTCAAGGCTTACGATTGGTTTCTAAGATATTTTGCTTAAAATAGCTAGATACATTAAATGTGGTCTTAAAATGTCATCCCAAGCATTTAATGCTTGATGTGGTGGGCATTCAATTCTTATTGAATACCTTACTTACTTGGCGAATTGAATCGGTTTAGTTTCAATAACGTTTGGTTGTACCCTAAGTATCTTGTCCCATTTATTTGCCATTTAGTAGGAAACTTCTAAGAAGGATCCTTGGCCATTCTAAGGATTGGTTTGTGGGCCTTAAATAATGGATATGCCCCTTAATTTCTTGGGCCTAGGGTGATTTGTCAAGACTACTTGGATTTTATGAAAATCCAAGTCAAGCCCAGACCTTAAATCACCTTGTGATTTAGGTCTTTGTCATGACCCTTCCAAACCTTGATTAAGCTTTCTTGGATTATTTCTTGGTATTGTGTGATGTGATATGCATGAGAGAAAGAATTGTTTTCGGTTTTAAATTTGACAAGATTTATTAAAAAGTAAATGTTTCAAAGTTGGGGTAGGGTAACTGAGTTAGTTGTTTAAAATGTCGTATAATTTAAGTGTACTGACTAAGATGTATCTATACTAAAGATGATTGGTTGAAAATCAAACATTATTAAATTCATTTTAGACCTCCTTAAATCATAGGAATTTGAGTTTGACCCAAAACTTTTACTTAGCTGTATTTTGTCAAATTCAACATTTTTTGCATTTTTGTCATGTTTTTTGTTGTTTTTGTATATTGCATAATATGATCTTAGGTAGAAATTCATTCCCTTTAAACCTGAGTTTAAAATTTATCTGAACTTATACTTGATTCGACACTGACTGGGCAGGATAAAATACAGAGTCTACAGTTACAGTATACATACCAGACCCAAATAATACACAAGCACCATGCATCACATTTTACTTAGGCGCGCACAACTTTCATACACATGAAAAACATTAGGCGTCATATTTTACAAGAATATATGGCATCCTGCATATCATTTTGCATCTATAGGCCATCATCAAAATGACACTTATACCCATACACCTTATCTGGAAGCTCTAGTAGGCTAACAGGCAATCGTCAGACATGCAACCTGGTCAATTACCTTACCAGTCATCGTACCGTTGTCCCTCTCTAAAAGTGGATTCAACCAATTCAAAAGTTAGACAATGAGTCGACCTCACATAAATTGTGTATTGATAATAGATCATACCCATTCCTATAAAGTGTTAGGGTGTTGCAAAATGTCATTAGAAAAGCGACCTTTCCAGTACCAAATAGAATCCTCCTAAATGCCTAATTTTGAGTATGAGTCAATTTATTCAAACACCAATATTGCAATAGCAAAATCCCAAACAACGCCATTTAAAGATTCCAACAAACCAACAATCAAGACAATTGTCGATCTTGCCTAGCTAATGTTCATGCAAGAGACTCTATCCAATAGGCTGGAGAAGATTATTTCCAGTGAACATAGCTATCTTTACCTACGCCAGGTATGACTCTTAAAATCATCTATGTTGATCCTAAGATTTTGATAGACAATTAAATGTTGATGTTTTTTGTGGAACTAACAATTTTATTAAGTGTTTCAGTTTTTTAGTTCTAGTGATGAAAATAACCATGAAAATATTGTGGCAATGCTAAAGATAATGACAAAGATGATAGAAGATTAAGAGTTTGAAGAAATTGAAGAACCTAGGGAAAACAACTCAGGTTAAATTCTAACTCTTAATGTATCTCGGTTAGTATCACACACAACACAAAATGTTTTTCAAAATTATGTGTGTTTTTATAGGATCCTAATTAGTTAAATTATTTGCTCCTATGTGTAATTGAAAAAGAAATAAAGATAATTGACTAAAATTGAACTTAAGTATTTAGTGGAGCTAACCGAGAAAATAAATCGGTTAAAAGGGCAAAAACATCCACGAAATTGGATTTAAAATGAATTTAGGAGAGGATTCCAACATCTCTCAGTCGACAGGTAAGTCGACCACTGATCAATGAATGAAGTTTTTAAATCTCTCAATCAACAGGTAGGTCGACCTGAGCTTAAAACAAGAAGTCTCTGAATCTCCAGGTTGACAGGTGAGTCGACTTGTGATCAGAGAATGAACTCTCTAAATCCCTAAGTCGACAAATAGGTCGACTTATAAAACTCTCTGAATCGTCCAGTCGACAGGTGATGGATGGGCAGTCGATCGATGGGTAAAGAGATTTTGGATTGACTATATCCTGAATTGGGCGGTTGATGGATGGGTCTTGGCCAGTCGACAAATAGAGTTGTTTCAAGATTTATGGAATTTTAGTTTTTATTTAAAAAGTAGTCATTACTAACCATTTTATGGTTAAGATATGTGAGATATCTTATGGATCTGATATGTTTTGAGTTATTTAATTAATATTTAATTATCCCTATAGATATAGTTCAAGTAGTTTTGATATTTCTCAATTTGGTACATGTAATTCTTTCAATCTTATCTAATTAGGTTTAAGTAAAAATTTGAGGGACTAAATTGAATATTTTAATAGATATTTTAAGTGAAATATACCAGGATAGAATCATTATGATATAGAGGGTCTATTAGTGTAATTAAGTGTCATGATTTATGGGAACTAGCTATTATAAGGCTTGTTGTAAGAGGCTTTAAATAGATCTGTAGATTTAACATAAATTAACAAGAAATCAAGAGAAACCAAACTATTCTAAGTTATTCATCCCTTGTACTTTCTAACAGTAATCATCCTGAGTGAATTGTGAGATCTTTTCTGAGAGTCGTTCTTGAGAAATATTTGTTGTGGATTATTTCTACTACCGATCTGAAGTTCCATTGCTATCTCTAATCATTAATTTTTCGGTGGAATCCTGGTGAGATCTTTCCAAATTACTTACTATTACTTATTGCTTGTTTATATTATTTATTATTTAGAATTTGATCTTTCAAATTATTTTTCGTATTTTTTATTGAAAATTATTTTTGAAACAATTTCTTCAGAAAATCAAATTACGTGCTTAATTTCTTGCTACCATCTTTATTTATCAGATTTTGAAATTCTCACTTTTCTATCACTAGTATCGGGACATTAATTGAGTTTGAATTTATCTAGGGTGGTAGAAGCTCCAAGTGGAAAAATCACCTATCAATTTTTTGTAATTGGTGAGTTGAGTGTCAGATTAGATACTATTGGGAGTATTTAATCAAAGGTTTCTGGTTTCAATCCCTTCCGGTAAAGAGATTGAGGTTTTGATATTTGCCTAAAGTATAAAAAGATTAGGTATTAATTTTTCCTTGATTGAATTTGTGAATGAATTGTAACTGTTCAATCCTTACCGGATAAAAGGATATTTGGAGCATATTTGTGTGAGGTTTAATTCTTGAGCCTAAGGTATAAAAAAAAATTAGGTTGTGATTATCCCTGTAATAGAATTAGGTTAATCTTTCGTCTGGTAAAAAGATATAGGTTAGTCCTTAGCCTGTGAAAAAGAATTGTAAAGGTTGATTCTGAGCCTGTGAAAAGAATCATTGTGAGGGTTTAGTTCCTACCTTTACAGGAATCTTGAGTTTAGTGGGTGTGACTCTCCTTGAAGCTCAGAGGACTGAATTAGCTAAGAGTAGCTTGGTGAACCAGTATAAATTTTTGTGTGCTGCATTATTTACATTATTTATATTTTGTTGTTTGAGTGTGCACCTAGTTGATAGTACATAATCCACTGCTATAAAAGATAATAATTAATTTTAGGATAAAATTAATTGTTTGATTTTTGAAGTGTTATATTCTGATATTTTTAATACTACCCAATTCATCCCCCCCTTTCCCCCCTCTTGGGTAGCTCACTAGGCCAACAATCTCGTTGTTTGGAACTACGTTACAACCTGATCCTAGGTAACTTAACAAGGTATGTAGGAAACTCAAGCGGTTCCGATCGAATTGGAGAAGTAATGACTCTATGACATTCTCTCAATCTTATATCAAGGCGCATCTCTGGAGAAGTCTCTCAACTTTCCTAAGAAGACATTTTCACTCTATTTTCTTTTCAAGCAACAAGGGATGCCAGTATAAGAAATACGCTTGACCTGATCCTCGGAAATGCACCAAGGTACATAGGAAACCTATTAAGGTTCGGTTATATAACTGTAGAAAACCCATCCATTAGCTGAGGCATGTTCTCAGAGTTTATATCATCAACCATGGATTTGACTTTATAAAATCTAGTGTACACTCTTGATCCAAAAGATAATTCATATAATTCACATCTTCACTCCCTATTAAGGGATGCTAGGGGATAAAAATAACAAACAAATAAAATATAAAATAAAGAAAAGGGAATACAAAGAAGATGTCAGTCACTTTGACATCATCCAAGGAAGTTCCTGGGTTTATCTAAAGGCAACAATTTTGAAATTGGGCTGAGAAATCAGAGAATTCGATGGGTAACTCGGAATGCATCGTGTTAAAAGGAAGAAAGGTCGAAATATTACTAAAAATCCAAAAAAACTCCGATAAATGACTGAGTCCGTCGAATATACTACGATTATGAAAATACTAGCTTAAGTAATTTATAACTTCCAATTTATCTATTTGTTATTTTCTTTCATTACTAACATTTCAGATAGTAGACAGAGCAAACAACAAAAATCAAGGGGGAGAAGCAAGAGAAAATAAAAAGAATCACTCATCGAGTAATATTGCTCCAAGGATATCCAATATTATCACTTAAACCAACAGTGCACAAAACATCAAAACCCAAACACCCTATTAAATCATGTTCCCCAATCTAGCAACCGGACTTCAATAAAAAGCCGTCGACCCAAAAACCATCATGCACCATTAAAGACTTGGATTTCGATATTTGCAATTGATTTTGAGGCAAGTTTGTTACGCTATGGAGTTTCCTCCAAGATAGTACTTTCATTAAAAATAATAAGTCTAGCGACAGACGAGGATTTGCTAACTTCTAAGGGGAGAAGTTATCCTATAACGTTCAAGTGAAAAGACAAAGGAAGGGAGACAGGAGCTTCTTTTTTCTGAACATTAACTTGATTCTTTAAAATATAGGAAAACATGCATAGGTTTTTCTAGCATCGGTATTCAAAACAAAAATACTCAAAGTAATTACCAATTGAGAAAGAGGAGGTTCACCATCCAATTCCAACCATTGATTTACGAACCTTTACACCACAGGTAAATTGTTCCACCATTTTTGTCTATGACTTAATGACAAATTAAATAGCCTAGGTGTTATACCAATGGGGAAATCCAAGAATTGGTTTCTCGTCATAGAATCTCTTCTGACACCACCAGATAATAGGTCGGCAAATATGCTTAGGGATTCCATCTCTACCCAGCCCGTAGGCTAGGGGATATTTTACATCGATTATGTTCTTTCCTTCACTGTAGGTAGTGTTAGATTTGATTCCTCATAGTACTTATCCATTCACTGCCTTAGTCAAATACTAGAGAATATTTCACCGTATTTAGGATTTCCCCACAAGAATCTGTGTTCGTTTCCATCCATGATCATAGACTGGGACACCTTGACAAATCAAATCAATCATAAAGTGGTGAACTACGTTTCGACCAGATTCCTGACTTAGAAAATCAGGATACGTAGGCAACCCTTGCGGGTCCAGTTCTCCATTTTAAATTATCGCAACAGACGCCGAACCACGTTTCGACCTGATTCTTAGTAAAGACCAGCATACATAGGCAAACCAGGTGGGTTTTCGCCGTACAATAAAATAAAAATATAATTATTCAAAGAAACAACTTGATATGATTTCTAAGTTAAAATACATATGCAACCCATGTGGTTTCAGTCTCAGTTGAACATTTAAAGTTTCACACTTGGTTAAGGATACATGCGCAGCCCATGTGGGTTCTGTCGTATTTTTTCCGAACACCCAGGATTTATTCCATCGCCCCAGCCTAGGGATGGGGAACATTATATCAGGTTTCTTCATCGAGATTCCTTTATTGGAATCGTTCTAGCTTAGGGTTGAGGCACATTATATCAAATTTCTTCGTTGAGATTCCTTGATTAGATTCACCCCAGCTTGAGTTGGGGCAAACTTAAGATTTTGATTCACTTTCCTGGAAGAAGTACGTACCACCGAGCCCTAGTCTTGTTTTTGGGCACATTTTAATTTCATTAACTTCCCTCAAAATGGGAGAAAAATTAAGGTAAATAAAATGAAAATATTTAAATGCTTGATAAGTAAATAAATAAAGAAATAAGAAATAAAAGAATGGATAAATAAATGAATGTTTAAATAAACGTTTAAAAGAATGTTTAAATAAATAAATAAATGTTTAATTTTTTATGCTTCATGTTTAAATAAATAAATATTTAAAAAATTTATGCTTAATGTTTGAATACATAAATGTTTAAATAAATAAATTAATGTTTAAATTTTTTATGCCTAATGTTTAAGTAAATGTTTAGATTTTTTATTCTTATTGTTTGAATAAATAAATAAACATTTAAATTTTTTATGCTTAATGTTAAATAAATATATAAATATTTAATTTTTTTTATGCTTAATGTTTAAATAAATAAATAAATGCTTAATGTTATGCTTAATGTTTAAATAAGTAATAAATAAATATTTAAATTTTTTGTGCTTAATGTTTAACTAAATAAATAAATATTTAAATTTTTTATGCTTAAATAAATTTTCAAATAAATAAATAGTTTTTTAAGGTTTAAATAAATAACTAAATGCTTAATTACTTTTTAAATAAATAAATGGTTAAGTAATTTTCTTTTAATGTTTAAATGAATGTTTAAATAAATAAATAAATAAATATTTTTATCAGGTTTAAAAAAAAATATATGTTTAAATAGTTTCTAAATAAATTAATGTTTAAGTAATTTTCTTTTAATATTTAAATAAAAAATGTTTAAATAAATAAATAAATGGATTTTTAGAAACTTTGGTTTCTCCTACAATAATCATAGTTTCTTGGCTTTAGTCCCAGACTAAGAAGACACCCCCCTGGAATCGGTTTCTCTAACCAAGAATCATTTTCCACCCATTCTTGATTTAGATTATTGATTGTTAGAAATACATTTTACCTGATTTTCAGCAAGACTAAGATATGTGGAGAAACCCCTGGTTGGTATGGTCATAACTCAGGAGATGGTGATGAGTTAGACTTTTCCAACCCCTACGCTGTGGCATACTTCTCTAGGACTTGTTAACAAACCCTCCTTTGAGTTGATTCATTATCCATTGGTTGTGAATTTATTTTTCCTAATATAGATGCAGCGATTCCCAAGTATATCCTTGGCCTTCGCATTCCAATTTTAGTTTTCCTAGTATAGATGCATCGATTCCCAGGAACATCCCTAGCCTTCGTTTTCTAGTTTTAGTTTTCCTAGTATAGATGTAGCGATTCCCAAGAACATCCTTAGCCTCCGCTTTCCTAGTTTAGTTTTCCTAATTTAGATACAGCGATACCCAAGAACATCCCTAGCTTTGCTCGTTTTAGATTTACTGTATCTACCATTAGGTTCTTTTACTTTCCATATCCCGTGGAACAAAATGTTTGTGTCTCCTATCATTGTCATTATGTGTAAACTCGCATGGCAAAGAGGAACAACTGTAGACAGCGCATTTTGTCCCACCTATTTAGTTTTTAAAAGTATTGAGTCTAAAGTGTAAATTTTGTTAAACTTTAAACCGAGGTTTAGGCAAATGGGTGCCCAAGACACCAAGTTTACTAAGAGCACACCTTCTAATCCTTGGAAGAAACATAGGATTCCCGTACCAGAGTGCCCTTAGCCAAAATGGGAACTTCCTAAGAAAGATATGTCCTAATGTCAAGAATTTAATTAGTATCTTATGGAAAGATTTCATCCATAGAATGTCATCATTTGCTAGAGAATGTCATGATGCCTAAACTAATTAGATTGGCATGCCATCATTGAAGAACATTAAATGGCATTAAATGAAGTATTAATTAGGTATATCTTATGGAAAGATTTGGTTTAAAAAATCTCATCATGATATAATCTTATTAATTCCATAGGTAATTAGTGCTTAATCCTAGAATAAGTAGCCCTTCATCATGCCAAAACCATTAAGAGCCTTAATGGGCATTAAATGAAGCATTAAAGACAATCATTAAATGGGGGAAAAAAAATGGAAATATTTTGTTCAAATAAATCTCATCATTAGCAAGATTTTCATCATTACCTAGCATATCTTGTGAGATCTTCATCATTGCCTAGCCTTAGCTAGCATTAAATGGCCTTAAATGATCATTTAATGCAGGATGGCTATGCCTGTGCATTTAGGAATGCACATGCATGCCTTTTCCTATAAAAGGTAGCCTATTTAGTTATGGAACATACACTAGTCAAGCCCCTTCTCTCTCTCTAAATTCTAAATTCTCTCAGGTTCCACTACAATAAAAATGAGATTCTGCTACGAATATTTTGGGTGATGACACAATTATCGTCGCCAAATGTATCTATTGGCCACAAAAATAAACAGTCGTAGCAAAATGTCACGTCCTTTGGCGACGAAGTGCAAATTTGTAGCCATAGATGGTTAATAGGCGACGAATTTTAGAATTCGTCGCTATTAGTCCAATCAATTCTTGGTGCCAAACAAAAAAAAGGAAAAAACTTCCCCCTAGCATATTGGCGACGGGAACATTTCGTCACCAATGTGACACGAGATATTTTTTTTATTTGGCAACGAACTCCTTTCGTCGCGATTTGTCATTTCAAATGTATGGGCAATGAAATAGGTTCATCGCCAATATGAATGAGATATAATCTCGTTTAAAATTTATTATGTGATAAAAATATTTTTTATTTCACTATTTTTATAAACTTTGATAATAGGTGGTACGGTTTTATCACAGTGATAATTATAACTGAGATTAATTGGGGAAAAAAAAAAGGTGGTGGAAAAATTTTGGTCTATTATCACGGTTTACTTAACCCCGTGAATAAAAAAAGGCAGTAGAATATTTGATGTTCCCGCTCCCGTCGAAAAAAAAGGCGGTGGAACCTTGACTCACTCTCTCTGATCTCTACCATCTCACTCTCTCCTTCACCCTCACCCTCTTACTCAATCCTCCATTGATCTTCCTCTCTTTCTCTCCGAACTCCACCATCGCCATCGTCGCCATCTCCGGCCAGATTTCTTATCTTCACCACTTCGAATCGAAACGTCGTCATCGCCGAATCGATCTCCTTTATCGTCCCATTTCCCATCGTCGACCACTCCTCCACCGTTTCCATCTCTATCCAGATCTCCACCGAACGCTCTCTCTCTATATATGTTCTTCTTGCGATTTCTTTGTGAAATCCACACAATCGATGGTGGAGATGGCGATGGTGTTGTTGTTATTCGGTAGTATATTGTATGGTTCGATAGTATTGAGTCATTGGTAATAATGATTCATGCTCCCTTGAGCAGATGTGAGTCATTGTTTGCCCTCACAGGTAACATTTTCTCTCAATTTTCTTGTATTTGTGGAAACAAGTAGCAGATCTGAAGATCTTTCGATTTCAGATCTAGGGTTCCTCCATTCATCGATTGGTTTACGCTCACAGGTAATTTTGCTCATGGTTGTCCCTGTTTCTGACGGCTGGTTTTGATTCTAGCTTTGTATTCAATTATAGTAGCGTTTAGTGTTGCTATTGTTAGATTGATTCAAATCCTTTCAACTATTGTGGTTAGTATCTATGTTTGGATTTGCTACCTTTATGCAGTGTTCTTGATTCTCTTGTGCAGGCAGTGTTCTCCCTGGTGAAGTCTGTGTTCTACTATGTTATCGTTCTTGAGCTAGATCACTCACAGTTTAGTTCATTTTGAATCTTGGCTGCTGAATGCAGTTAGTGTTATTTTATTTGCCTACTGTTATTTTTCGTTCAATGTGGTGCTTTTGTTCTCGAGATAGATGGCATTCGACCACTGATATGTAGGCAATAGTTTTTGTCCTCTCTTTTCCTCTTGGATTACTGGATCAGCAAGCTGATTTACAGTTCTTTATGGTTGTGCTTAGAAGGCATGTATGTTATGCTTTTTATGCATTTTGTTGTATTTGATTGCTATATTCCCTTTTGGTTTGAGGATGTTGTTTCCTTAAAAAAAATAATAAAAATAACATCTTTATTTTTTGGAATTTATTAGCCCTGATAAGCATTTTCTTTACCTATTATGTGTTTATTTGAAAATTTTCACTTGCGCGCTCTTTTTGTTTTTTCTAGCTTTTACATCTTGATTCTCCCCCTGCCAAAGAGGACTGAAGGTTAGGGCCCGTTTGGTTGTTTTTAATTTGTCAATTGTATTATTTCTGTTGCTGCTGTTGTTTCGACGGTATTGAGTCGTTGGTGATGATGATTCACACTCCCTAGAGCAGATTTGAGCCATTGTTTGCCCTCACAGGTAATATTGTTTACCCTAGTTCCTTTTGTGTTTGTTGCCTGAGCGAAAAAAACTCAGAACTCTATGGTTTGTTTCAAATTGATATTTTTTATTTCATTTTTGAGTTTATATTGCAATATCTTGTCAGTCTCTCTCTCTCTCATTCACTTTGTGTGGCTTCATTGTGTGTCCTCTTTTCAATGTATTGATTCTTTTGCTGTGATATTTATCTAACCACTGAACCATATTTAAGGCCCATGGAAGCAAAAAAAATTGACGGGGTATGGAATTGTCACTTAATGCATTACCCCTCAAAGGGTTAATGATCAATATCTGACAAATGTGCTTCTCAAAATCAATGCTAAGGTATGATCCTGATAGTGTAATGTGGTTTGTTGTGATTATGAATAATTGAATACCGTCCATTCTGTTGCTGCTGTTGTTGCTGCTTCTGCTTCTATTTCTGTTGCTGCTTCTATTTTGATTTTGGTTTTTGTTTCTGTTTCTGTTGCTACTGATGTTTCGACAGTATTGAGTCATTGGTAATGATGAGTCACACTCTCTTGAGCAGATCTAAGCCATTGTTTACCCTCACAGGTAACATTTTCTCTCAATTTTCTTGTGCATGTAGAAACAAGTAACATCTTCACCTTCACAGATTTTATTGTGTATAAATTCAGCTGCCAACCGTAGGGCTCTACCTACTCGGGGCTAGCCACCGTTAGAATGATTGCATCCTTTGTTGTGTATAAATTCTTAAATATCCATTTTTGAATTAATTGGCTATTATTTTTTATGCTTGAGCTTTTTTGTCTAATATTAGGTGATTTCACAATCTGCGAATCATTTTGTGGATTTGGGAGATGGAATCAGTGGGCAGTGGAGGAGGTATTGTTGGATAAGGCAATGTTACAAAGAGATACCCTGAACCAGGTATCTCTTCAATTACGGTACATTTTGTTTATGCTCCCAAATTTCAGAACAGATTTCTTAAAATAATTTTTGTTTATGTGTTGTTCGTTGTTTTTAATCGCTGCTTTTTGTTTATTACTTACGTTTCTCTTCCCAATAGAAACAAAAATATGGGAAAAACCTTGTTCTACTTTTAGAAATTTATCATTAAAAAATTAGGATTATAAAAACATTAAAAAACTAAATAAACAGTTTGTTTACTAGGTTATTTTGCAATGAAGCTAACTGTTTTCATGTTGGTTGCTTATTGACTACTAATGCATATATGTACTTAATGCATAATCATATATGTTTATGTTTCTGTTTCTATTTTTGTGTTTCTGTGTTTTTGTGTTTTTGTTTTTCTATTTCTGTTTATATTTTTGCTCCCATAATATTTAGTAATACAGGTTTCGGTTTCGGTTTTGATTTCTATTTCTGTTTCTATTTCTATTTCTGTTACTGTTTCTACGCCCTTTTTGCATGTATTTATTTTCAAACATTAGGGGCAAAAATATAATGAATGAAAAGAGGTTTCGAGGAGGAAACATGTAAAACCTAAATCGTAAAACGTACGTCATAAATAATTGCCAATTAGAAATTAAAAATTGAAAATGTTAGGGATCAAATTACCATTTTAGAAACTTATAAATGTTAAGTTGAACTCATAAAGAAGGCTTTAAGGAATTAGAGGGGGGAAAGAGTAATTAAAAAAAAAACTTAAACACACGCGACGCCGTGCGTGCGAGACCGCCGGAATGGGAGAAGGATGGAGGGGAAACATGGCAGGTTAGGATCATTCTCCACCACTATATCCATGCAATATATACCCCTTTTGTGCATGGGCACTGATCAAACGGCTCCGTTGCGTTCGAAATTAGAAGAAAAAAAAATCTAGAGAGAGAGAGAGAGGAGGAGGAGGACGTCGAGGCTCTGTGATCAGCATTCTGCTGGTGAGAGAGCAGAGTGTGTATCTCGTGGGTACATGTGTGTGTTCCTGTGGCCGCTACTTTGAAGCGATCGTGTGAATTTCTGGTGGTTCGCTCGGCGACCGTGGGGGTGAGATCGTCAACGGTGTGATCGATCGCTGTCCATCTCCATCGTCTGGAGAGTCTTTATGAGTATTTTTTTCTCTACTTTCAGTGGGTGTATGCATGCATGAGGGTTTCGAGTTGGTCGGTAAAGGTTCGGCGGTGTGGGGGGTCGGTGACGTATACCCAGTGATTGTCACGGTGGTGTCGGTGGTGGGATATTTTGGTACGTTGTAGGTGTATTTTAGTGTGCATGTGCCAGTGGAGGTTGTGATCGTGTAAGTTTCGGGTGTGGGTGATCGGCCGTTGGTCGCTGGCCGACGGTTGTAGAGTGTGCAGGGGTGTGTACTGTTCATCAGGTGGGTAGGTGCGGGGGGTCGTCGAGGGCACTGTTGGGTCACTGGCGGAGTGAGTGTGTGGGTGTGAGGACCGTGTGCATGTGTTTGTTCAGCTCGCCGGCGACGGCTGCAGATGGTGGTGGTGGTCGGCGCTGTTGCGGCGTCCGTGTTGACGTGAGTGTGTGTGTGTGTGTGTGTGTGTGTGTGTATGTGTGTGTGTGTGTGTGTGTATGATCGGAAGGGGTGGTCGGCGGACTGACATCAAACAGAAAATGGAAACAGGAAAACAAAAAAGAGGAATTTACACAAACCACCCCGAAAAGAATTAAAAACCTATTTCACGGCTCATGAACGATTCGTGATAAGTAACGTTTTCCATTAAGTTTATTTCAGATTATTGAATTGAATTCTAACATCAAAATTTTGGAATCGGAATGATAAATTGGGACCGTGTGTATTACTAAATTTTAGGCAATTATTTTAATGAGATAAAAATTACCCGAAACAGTAATTTTCAAAAGTAAAATAGGGGAAATGGAAAATTTCGGAACTTAGGGTCTACATGGCACGATTTGATTATTTTGCGTAAAATATTAATTTAGTCCCTCTCATTACTAAGTTCGCAAACGCCAACATCCCGGTAGGCTTTGGACGGTGCAGTTATTCTAGCACAAGAAGCGAGGTGAGTGTATTGTCTTCTTGCCAAACTATTTTCTGTATTTATATAATGACATATGTGTTTGCTTATGCTGTACGATTTCATAAATGATGTGTATCAAGTTGGGTTTTTTTTGGAATTGTGTTGGGTTCTAAAGAAGGCTTTAAAAAAAATAAAAAATAAAAAAAATCGTTAGATATGAGTGGATTATATTTCTCCCCGTAAGGGGTGTGGATTATGTTTCTTCCCGTAAGGGGTGTGGATTATATTTCTCCCCAAAAAAGGATGTGGATATTTCGTAGGAAGGCATTCCTACGAATGTTACGGTATTGTTGCAACTCCCGATTGTGAGGTTAAAACGATCACTATGGCTAGCCAGTGTGTGTTGTGGTGGAGTAGTGGTTTGAGATGTGATGTTTATTCATACTGGGTGATTTATTATTTTATTGTGATGATCAGTAGGATATTTATACTGGATAGTTTTGAAATGGAACTCATAAATATTGCTTTATTTTCACTACATATATTGTGAAGACTTTTACACGCTATGTGACATCTAGATATTTGTGCCTGATCTATATTTAAATGATGTATTATTTAGAATGTATTATTATGTAAAAAATGTTTTATTAAAAGAAGGCAGTACACTCGCAGCCGAAATAGCTAGTAGTCGGTCCCCTACTGGCACTGGGTAGAGTCCGTCGGTGGTTTAGCGAGGGGGAATTTTGGGAGGTACGGCCTGAGGCGAACCTAGCAGAGGTTCATTGTCATTTTTACCTTTTACTGTATTTAAAATATCAGGGACGGGTGTGTCCCTAGTTAAAGAAGCTGTTTTATGACCTTATTTTGTGATTGTATAATTATGAATGCTTTCTGTCGCCTTCTAGTTTTGGTTTGTCGCCTAGGTGATATCGTGTCGACGTCACGTCGGCCCCATGGGTGACGGGTGCCCGGGATGGGGGATGACAATTTTGGTATCAGAGCCTAGGTTATAGGTTCTATAGACTTACTAGTACTTGTAGTGTAAAGGATTGGGAGATAGGAAGACGTATCAGTCATCTAGTCAGTAAGGGACTTAAAGATAGGGTGTCAGTGGATGCTGTTGATACTTGCGTAATAGTTAATTAACGTATATTAATTGCTGTCATTTTTCTGGTTGACCTAGTTAGTCATTGAATTGAATTTTATAGCTGATAACAGGTATGGAGGGGGGAGATGAGACCTCTGGGAGTGTGAGACCCCAGTGGCAGGCGGAATCCCCGAGGCAAGTGGAGCCTCAGGAACAGAGAGATAGGGACCAGGAAAGTTTGCATATTGTGGAATCCCACATGCAGGGTGATAGGTTGCAAGGGAGCTTAGACGCGGTTGAAAGAATTTTGTAGGCCGCTGCCCGGCTGACGGAGCAGCAAGCGAGGATTATGGAAAGTCAAAGGGCCCAAAGTGATACTGCCATATCTCAGGCGTTACGACTGAAGAGGTTCAAGGAGTTAGACCATCCGGCTTTCACCGGGACGGCAGGTCTGGCTGACGCGGATAATTGGATTAGAGGTGTGGGTCATGTATTCGAGGCGATGGGAATTGTCGACGATAGTCGAGTTTTCCTTGCCACTTTCCAGCTAAAGGAGGAGGTTGAGCATTGGTGGGAAGAAATGAAAAGGTTGATTTTCGGTTCTGGCGAGGAGATCACGTGGGGTCGTTTCGTTGCCGTGTTTAACGAGAAATATCTTCCTGAGTCTTACCAATTCTAGATGGAGGAAGAATTTATCGTGTTGAAATAGGGAAAGATGACAGTTCAGCTGTATGAAGTCAAATTTGATTCTTTATCCCGTTTTGCCCCTGATTTGGTAAAGACGGAAGAGGCAAAATACAGACGTTTCCATAAGGGACTTCAGTTAGAGATACGTTCCAGGTTGACAAGCAAGCAGATTAAGAATTATGTAGAGTTAGTGAATACGGCAAAGCTAGTGGAGAGGGATGTGCAAGAAGCCGTCGAGAGTCGAGAGCAGTTCAAGAAGAGCCGATTTGAGTCACCTAGTAGATTTTCGGGTGGCACTTCACGAGGGACAGTATCTCGACCGCCAGTTGCTCGAGCCTCATCGTTTGGCCAATCAGTCAGAAGCTGTGGTCCTCGACAATCATACCCCAGGCAACAATAAAGTGCATCAGAAGCTAGTATGGGTCCGCAAAAGTATGGGAGAAGTCAGCCGGTTACTCAAACTGGGGGAAACAGATGTTATCAGTGTGGAGCACCGGGTTATTTAGCTAGAGATTGTCCTAGGGCAGGACTGATATGTTTTCATTGTCATGAGCCGGGACACATATCTACGCATTGTCCGAAACGTACTTCTACATTTGTGCCTCATGCGAGCAGTATGGATAGTGCGGGTCCTAGCACCGCCCAAGGGCTGGGTAGAGGATCGGCTAGTAGACCTCCAATGCGAGGTCGTGTGTTTGCTATTACACGACAGGATGCTCAGGCTACTCTTGATGTGGTCACAGGTATCATATCTTTATACGCTAGAGATGCTCGTGTACTTATTGATCCTGGTTCTACGCATTCATTTGTTTCAGCAACCTTCATGATGCAAGTACGCAGATTTCCCATTTCTTTATCAAATCGTATTGTTATTTCTACTCTAGTGGGTGAGTCAATCTGGATCGATAATGTGTATAAGGACAGTCCAATTCGGCTTGGTGATAGAGAGTTATTGGCAGATCTATTACCCTTAAATATTCACGATTTCGATATAATACTGGGGATGGATTTGCTATCCGGATATCATGCCATGGTGGACTGTTTCAAGAAAGAAGTGATATTTCGAATCTCAGGCGAGCCAGAGTTTGTATTTGAAGGAGATAGAAGTATCACTCCTGTCAGTTTAATTTCAGTTCTAGTAGCCAGGAAATTATTGAAGAAAGGATGTCAGGGATATCTTGCGCACGTGATTGACGCTAGTCAGAGAGAAATTCCGGTGGCAGATATTCCAGTAGTCAGAGATTTTTCCGACGTATTTCCGGAAGAATTGCTAGGGTTGCCCGTAGATAGGGATATGGAATTCACGATCGAGTTATTTCCAAGCACTACCCCTATATTGATTCCACCTTATCGTATGGCACCTACTGAGCTGAAAGAGTTGAAAGTACAGTTGCAAGACTTATTAGACAGTGGGTTTATCAGGCCCAGTGTCTCCCCCTGGGGTGCCCCAGTGTTGTTCGTGAAGAAGAAGGATAGTACGTTGAGAATGTGTATTGATTATCGGCAGCTGAATAGGGTGACGGTTCGCAATAAATATCCGTTACCTAGGATTGATCACTTGTTTGACCAGCTCCAGAAAGCTAAAGTATTTTCCAAGATAGATCTTCGATCGGGGTACCACCAATTGAAAGTCAGAGATAGGGACATGGCAAAAACGGCATTCCGTACGAGATATGGACACTATGAATTTCTGGTTATGTAAACTAATACTAATATATCCTAAATTAACTACACTAATACGTTAATATGTTCTAGGTTGAAGAATTGCATAGGGATTAACGTGTTTACAAATACGTGTTCGATTTCGATTTACTCACGTTTACGTTATTCAACCTATTTGACAACCTCGATACGTAAACTCCGCCACCACCTCTTCCGAGTGTAAGACGGGAGAATACATGACTTCGAGTCAACGAAGAAGTCCCCTTCAACATCTTAACGACCCTAGGTCACGTGAGTCTCGCCCAGCGTCATTGATTGCACACAATCCAACTTCCTCCAGGGTTATTGGATCGTCACGTTGTATTTACCCTACGACAATCTCCGTTCTAAAACTCCCTCGCCACCTCTTTCGAGTGTAAGATGAGGGATATAACACCACTTCGAGTCAATGAAGAGGTCCCCTTCAACGTCTTAACGACCCTAGGTAGCGTGTGTCTTGCCCAATGTCATCGATTGTCCACGATTCAAACCCCGACCGGGTTATAGAATCGTGGCGTTTGTTTACCGTAATTCGAATCCGGGGTTTTGTCAAAATCCCGTATTCTTTATTTATCAATCTAAGCATAATAAACAAACAATACGATAAATACAATCAAACTACGAAGAACAATCACAAACGAAACACCGAAATCATCCAAACAACGTATTTATAAATATTAGGTTAATCCTTACTACAATCCATATTTAACTCGGGGCCATAGCCGCATATACAAGAAAATAACGATCTAAATATGCTCACATACTCCTAAGATAAAGAAATAAGGAAAAGTGATCGAAGAACTTGGCCTCGTCCGAAGATAAACCGCTAAGAACGCTCAACAATCGATTCGCCATCTTCTCCACTTCGGGATGTGAGCTCCACACCTAAAATCCCTAACCCTTGGCTTAACTATAGCCTAAGGGGATAAAAAATGCAAGAGAGATGAGAGAGATCCGGCCACAGGGGGAGGAGAGGGGATATTTATAGCAAAAATATCCAAAAAATATCTAAAGGCTGTGCAGGGCAAATCCGCCTAGGCGGTGGAAATTCCGCCTAGGCGGAGTTACGTCGGTTAAGTCTGATCGCCTGGGCGGTAAAGTAGGCAGTGGACTGGAGAACATTCTGTTGGATTTTCGCCTAGGCGGTAGAATTTCCACCTAGGCGGTGGCTGTCAGTAGCCCTTCTACGTCCTCTGCTAGATTTCCGCCTAAGCGGTAGAATTTCCGCTCCGGCGGTCGTCCGTCAGTAACATTTTGCTCTTCTCTGCATCTTCACCGCTTAAGCGGTGGTCTGGACGCTTAAGCGGTGGGCTTGTTTCCTCTTTTGGCCTCCGAGCTTGTTTATCCACCGTAACTTCGAACTGCTTTGGTTCGATCTCATCATTTTAGCTTCAGTTTCCTATCTTTTTGACCCACACACCTGAGTTGTACAAAAAGTATAAATACTAATTAAAACATAATAAAAATAACTATAAACATATTCGAAAACTAACCAATTAGGATTGGAAATAGATAGGTTTTTCACACCTATCATTATGCCCTTTGGATTGACAAACGCCCCTGCTGCTTTCATGGACTTGATGAACCGTATCTTTCAATCTTACCTGGATCAATTTATTATAGTGTTCATTGATGACATTTTGGTCTATTCCCAAAGTAGCGAAGAGCATGCGAAGTATCTCCAACTCGTATTACAGATGTTGCGAGAGAAGCGATTATATGCGAAATTTAGCAAATGTGAATTCTTGCTAGATCATATAGTATTTTTGGGGCATGTTATTTCAGGAGATGGTATCCAGGTAGACCTAAAGAAAGTTGAAGTTGTTGTTCAGTAGGAAAGACCGAAAAATGTGACTGAAATTCGAAGCTTTCTAGGATTGGCAGGTTATTATCGACGGTTCGTGTAAGGATTTTCTGTTATAGCTATCCTGTTGACTCGATTGACCCGCAAGGAATCAAAATTTGAGTAGACTAACAAATGTGAGCAAAGTTTCCAGGAGTTGAAGAGTAGATTGATATCAACACCAATACTGTCCCTCCCGTCAGAAGGAGGTGGTTTCGTGATTTATAGCGATGCGTCGCACCAAGGGTTGGGATGTGTTCTGATGCAGCAGGGTCACGTAATCGCATATGCATCCTAGAAATTGAAGAACCATGAGCGTAATTACCCGATGCACGATTTGGAGTTGGCAGCAATTGTGTTTGCCCTGAAAATTTGGAGATACTACCTGTATGGCAAAACATGTGAAATATACACCGACCATCAGAGTCTGAAATACGTGTTTACTCAGAAGAAATTAAATCTGAGGCAGAGGCGTTGGATGGAATTGATCAAGGATTATGATTGCACCATCCACTATCATCCAGGAAAGGTAAATGTTGTAGCAGATGCTTTGAGTCGAAAATCGACAGGTTCAGTCGCACACATTCGAGTCGCGCATGCTAACTTGTATGCAGAGTTGAGATCGTTGCGAGTTCAGTTAGCAGTTGGTCAGACGAAAGCATTGCTTGCAACCTTGACTTTGAGGCTGACATTGATTGACCACATTATTGAAGCTCAAAAGTCAGACGTTTTATTGGAGAGGATTCGGAATGAGGTGAAAAATGGTCACAGAACTGATCATCATATCAAGGATAGTAAAGAAGCTTTGATGTATGGGAATAGGTTGTGTGTGCCTAATGATGTCAATTTGAAAAAAGATATCTTGGAAGAGACGCATAGCTCAGCATACGCGATGCATCCGGGGAGCACCAAAATGTATCGAGACTTACATGAGCATTATTGGTGGATCGAAATGAAATAGAAAATCGCAGAATTTGTTGCTAGGTGCCTTGTTTGTCAGCAAGTAAAGATTTAGCATCAACGTCCAGGTGGGTTATTGCAACCTCTATCTATTCCGGAGTGGAAGTGGGAGCATATCACGATAGATTTTGTTTCGGGATTACCCCGTACTCAAAAAGGGTATAATTCCATCTGGGTGATCGTTGACAGGCTTACCAAATTCGCTCATTTTCTGGCTGTAAATATGATTTTTTTCTCTTGAAAAGTATGCTCGATTGTATATCGATGAGATTGTTAGGTTACACGGCGCACCAGTTTCTATAGTTTCGGATAGAGATCTGAGATTTACTTCGAGGTTCTGGCCGAGTCTCCAAACTGCTTTGGGTACCAAGCTAAAATTTAGTACCGCTTTCCATCCTCAGACAGACGGTCAATCAGAACGAACGATACAGACGTTGGAGGATATGTTGAGGGGATGTGTTCTAGAATTTCCTGATAGCTGGGATGATCATCTGCCATTGATGGAATTTGCCTACAATAACAGCTACCATTCGGCAATTGAAATGGCTCCACATGAGGCATTGTATGGTAGAAGATGCAGGACCCCAGTTTGCTAGACTGAGGTAGGTGAACGTAGATTGTTGATGGTAGACTTAGCTCAACTGACAGTAGACAAAGTAGAGGTGATTCGAGAAAAATTAAAAATTGCTTAGAGTCGACAGAAGAGTTATGCAGACAAGCGCCGACGGGAGTTGGAGTTCGAGGTAGGAGATCATGTGTTCTTGCGTATCTCTCCATGGACAGGCATAATGAGGTTCGGGAAGAAAGAGAAATTGAGCCCAAGATACATCGGACCGTATAAAATTCTAGAACGAGTTGGCACGATAGCATATAAACTTGCGTTACCACCAGAATTATCTCGACTACACAACGTTTTCCATGTATCGATGCTCCGAAAATATGTGTCAGACCCTTCTCATGTGTTGACTTCGCAGCCGATCGAGTTGGAAACAGATTTGACCTACGTTGAAGAGCCAGTCCAAATCTTAAGCCGTAGAGACCAGGTGTTGCGAACGAAAACAATTCCTTTAGTCAAAGTATTGTGGCGTAGTCATGCAGTGGAAGAGGCGACATGGGAGCGAGAGGAAGAAATGAGGAACAAATACCCGCATTTGTTCAACTCAGGTAAAATTTCGGGACGAAATTTCTTTTAGAGGAAAGAGTTGTAAAACCTAAATCGTAAAACGTACGTCATAAATAATTGCCAATTAGAAATTAAAAATTGAAAATGTTAGGGATCAAATTACCATTTTAGAAACTTATAAATGTTAAGTTGAACTCATAAAGAAGGCTTTAAGGAATTAGAGGGGGGAAAGAGTAATTAAAAAAAAAACTTAAATACATGGGACGCCGTGCGTGCGAGACCGCCGGAATAGGAGAAGGACGGAGGGGCAATGTGGCAGGTTAGGAGCATTCTCCACTACTATATCCATGCAATATATACCTCTTTTGTGCATGGGCACTGATCAAACAGCTCCGTTGCGTTCGAAATTAGAAAAAAAAATCTAGAGAGAGAGAGAGAAAGGAGGAGGACGTCGGGGCTCCGTGATCGGCATTCCGCAGGTGAGAGAGCAGAGTGTGTATCTCGTGGCTGCATGTGTGTGTTCCTGTGGCCGCTGCTTTGAAGCACTCGTGTGAATTTTCGGTGGTTCGCTCAGCGGACGTGGGGGTAAGATCGTCAACGGTGTGATCGATCGTCGTCCGTCTCCATCGTCTGGTGAGTCTTTATGAGTATTTTTTTTTCTCTACTTTCAGTGGGTGTATGCATGCATGAGGGTTTCGAGTTAGTCGGTAAAGGTTCGGCGGTGGGAAGGGTCGGTGACGTATACCCAGCGATTGTCACGGTGGTGTCGGTGGTGGGATATTTTGGTACGTTGTAGGTGTATTTTAGTGTGCATGTGCCGGTCGAGGTTGTGATCGTGTGAGTTTCGGGTGTGGGTGATCGGTCGTTGGTCGCCGGCCGACGGTTGTAGGGTGTGCAGGGGTGTGTACTGTTCATCAGGTGGGTAGGTACGGGGGGTCGACGGCGGCACTGTTGGGTCGCCGGCGAAGTGAGTGTGTGCATATGAGAACCGTGTGCATGTGTTTGTTCAGCTCGCCGGCGACGGCTGCAGACGGTGGCAGTGGTCGGCGCTATTGCGGCGTCCGTGTTGACGTGAGTGTGTGTGTGTGTGTGTGTGTGTGTGTGTGTGTGTGTGTGTGTGTGTGTGTATGTGTGTTCGTTCGTTCAGCCCTGTAGCGTGTGAGTGTTTCCTTGCGTGTGCGAGTGGTCGGCCAACGGCGATGGATGGTGGGTGTGTGATCGGAAGGGGTGGTCGGCGGACTGACATCAAACAGAAAACGGAAACAGGAAAAAAAAAAAGAAGGAAGAAAAAAAATATATATATATACACAAACCACCCCGAAAAGAATTAAAAACCTATTTCACGGCTCATAAACGATTCGGGATAAGTAACGTTTTTCATTAAGTTTATTTCAGGTTATTGAATTGAATTCTAACATCAACATTTCGGAATCGGAATGATAAATTGGGACCGTGTGTATTACTAAATTTTGGGCAATTATTTTAATAAGATAAAAACTACCCGAAACAGTAATTTTCATAAGTAAAATAGGGGAAATGGGAAATTTCGGAACTTAGGGTCTGCATGGCACGATTTGATTATTTTGCGTAAAATATTAATTTAGGCCCTCTCATTACTAGGTTCGCAAACGCCAGCATCCCGGTAGGCTTTGGACGGTGCAGCTATTGTAGCACAAGAAGCGAGGTGAGTGTATTGTCTTCTTGCCAAACTATTTTCTGTATTTATATAATGACATATGTGTTTGCTTATGCTGTAAGATTTCATAAATGATGTGGATTAAGTAGGATTTTTTTTGGAATTGTGTTGGGTTCTAAAGAAGGCTTTAAAAAAAAAAAAAAAATCGTTAGATATGAGTGGATTATATTTCTCCCCGTAAGGGATGTGGATTATGTTTCTCCCCGTAAGGGGTGTGGATTATATTTCTCCCCAAAAAGGGGTGTGGATATTTCGTAAGAAGGCATTCCTACGAATGTTACGGTATCGTTGCAACTCCCGATCGTGAGGTTAAAACGATCACTATGGCTAGCCAGTGTGTGTTGTGGTGGAGTGGTGGTTTGAGATGTGATGTTTATTCATACTGGGTGATTTATTATTTTATTGTGATGATCAGTAGGATATTTACACTAGATAGTTTTGAAATGGAACTTATAAATATTGCTTTATTTTCACTACATATATTGTGAAGACTTTCACACGCTATGTGACATCTAGATATTTGTGCTTGATCCATATTTAAATTATGTATTATTTAGAATGTATTATTATGTAAAGAATGTTTTATTAAAAGAAGGCAGTACACTCGCAGCCGAAATAGCTAGGAGTCGATCCCCAAGCGAGGGCACTACTCTTGAATATTACAAATGCTTAAATAAAAATAAAAAATAAAATAAATGAAAAATAAAGATTGAAGTAAAGTGAACAATAAATGAAAAAGCATCTAAATACTTAAATTGAAATAAATAACATAAAAATGTCTAAACAGAAATGTCTAAAAGTTTAATTTGAAATAATAAATAAGTTTAATTTGAAATAATAAATAAAATGGAAAATGAATGAAGGATTAAATAAATGAGTGAATGTTTAAATAAATGTTTTAATTAATAAAAAGAAAATGATTTTTTTAGTCCGTGACAAATAGTTTGGATATTCAATTGGCCCCTGGTATTTGGAAGTCGATTTTGGGTCTTTAACATTTCATTTTCATTCTAAATTGGCCCCTAAGCAAGATTTTGTTATGCCAAACTAACAGTACACGTTTCATTAAGGGCATTTCAGTCATTTCACTTTAAAATTAATAGTAATTTTGTCAGTTTGTTCTTATTAATTTAATGAGATTTATTTGAATATTTTGTTAAAATTAAGAAGTTAAAATGTTTTTCCTTCTTCATTATCTTCACAACCCCATCTCCGGTCAAGTGTTCTCCGTTTCTAATACACAAAACATTATCTCTCTCTAAAATCTTCATTTCTAATCTTGATCGCTTACACTTCAATCGCCAACCCATCTGCAAATTGAGGAACAAAAAATATTACATCATCTTCGTAAAATACGAAAATTTTCACTGAAAAATCTGAAACCCCACCAATGAATCAAAAACACAAGTTACTCAATGATAGATTCGAAAATTGCCAGTGAAGAGACGATGGTGATTCAAAAATTCCTAGTGAACAAGAAAAACCTGTTGTTCAGCCTCGCAAACCAAACATATAACCTGGCACAGATCAAGTGGAACCCAGTAAGTTCCAATGGTAAGAAATTCAAAATATAGAAAACCTATAGAGAAGCTTGAACTTACATGCTTAACCTCATGGCGGACAATTTCATGTCGTTCTTTAGGATTGCTCGGAGAACTCTGAAATTAAACCCAGAAATCCCAGCAAAATCAAATTAATTAAGGTCAACCCATATAAAACGACACATGTATACATGAAAATTATAAGAGAGAGAGAGAGAGAGGACCGTGGCTTCGTTGTGACAGTGTCGGCAACTGAAAAACTGATTGCAACAAGAGGCTCGAAGTTTGCATCATCTCCGATAATGCTCGCATCTACAAACGAAAATCACAAAAAAATGAATTATCAAAAATAAAAATAAAAAACGAGAGAAATCTGATTGCCCTTGTCGCTTAAACTGATCAACTGACCATGGTTAATAACCATTTTAGAGAGAGAGAAAAGACGACGACGCATAAAGCGAGGGGATGGAGTGGGGTCAGAGAGAGAATCTACAAACCCATCAAGCGATCTTCCGAAGTCTTCTCTCGGAATCTGAGGCTGGCCATCGCCGTCTTGGCTTTGTCGTTGAATACGATGGTGGAGTTTAGGGCAAAACAACATAAACAAAAACATTTTGACCCCTTAAGTTTAACAAAATATTCAAATAGATCTCATTACATTAATAAGAACGAAATGACAAAATTACCCATAATTTCAAAGTAAAATTACCAAAATGCCCTTAATAAATCGTTGACTGTTAGTTTGATTTAACAAAATCTCGCTCATGGGCTAGTTTGGAAAGAAAAATGAAATATTAAGGACCCAATGTGTCGACTTTCAAATACCAGAGGTCAATTGAACACCTTAGTCATTTGTCAGGGACTAAAAAAATCATGTTCCCATTAATAAAGGAAATAAGTAAATGAATGAATATTTAAATGAAAATCAATGAATGCCTAACTAAATGGATGAGTGTTTAAATAAATGAATAAATAAATACTAATTTAAACTTAAAAAGAAACTTTGGTTTCTCGTACGAGAACTATCGTTTATCAACTTCATTCTCAGACTGAAAAGATACCCCCTAGAATCGGATTCTCCAACCAAGAACATTTTTTCCACCCATTACCAATTTGTTAAATGTTTACTTACTTTCAGTGTTACCCAGGCGCATCCCTACTTCACCATCCTAAATTTACTTGATTTTGGTGTTACCCAAGGACAACCCTGGTTAGCCTTCTAAATTGCTTACTCAGGTAACTCTTGGGCTGCTCCAGAACACCGTCGTTAATGCTAGATCTATATCTGACCTGATTCTTAGTTTGTCTGATATATGTAGGAAACTCTATGTTCAAGTTCGGATAGAACTTAGGAGAAGTTGGAACTTCATCATCCTCCGTCCTTATGCTACGGTAATCATTTGCTTTAGTTTTCCTCAACGGTGATGACCGTTCTTACCCGACACTATTTGCTTTCGTGTACTTTCAACAGTGACGATCAGTCTTACCCGACAATGTTTGCTTTCTTTTACTTTCAACATTGACGATTGGTCTTACCCAACATCATTTTTTTTCGTTTACTTTCAATGGTGACGACCAATCTTACCCAACACCGTTAGCTTTTGTTTACTTTCAACAGTGATGGTCGGTCTTACCCGACATCATTTAGTTGTTTCTTTTGTTTTTAAATTAGTAATGGAATTTTTCACTTTCCTTAGAATGTGGGATGTGTTTTTGGAGATTCTTGGGTGCCTTGAAAACACCGTTTTCATTCCCTTACCTAATAAAAGAAAGAAATGAAAAAAAATAAAAAAATAAAAATAGAACCAACCAAGTCTAATCTGGATCTGGTTTATTTCCATTTAGATTTTCAAACGGAACAAAATGATGTGTTTTCTATCTTTGTCATCATGAGTAAACTCGCATGACTAAGAGGGCAGTTGTAGACACCGTATTTTTTCCCTTTCGTTTTCGTGTTCTGTAAAAGTATCAGGTCTAAAGTGCCAATATGGACAAAATTTAAACCATGTTTAAAGGTACAAATTTTTGCCTTAGATTCATGTGTTTAAATTTTGTGTTATGTTTTGAAAAAAAAAAATATATATCAACAATTTGATCGAATTAGGCAAAAAAATACTTTTGGGCTAAAATTGAAATGTTTAAAAGTTAATTGGGGACTAAATTGATTAAATTGAAAGTGAATTTTCATAGAATATCAATTTTGATATAATTAATTTTATTTCTCACCCCTTAATTTTAAGAAATGTCACCAATTCCAACTACTTTTTATTTTAGCCCGAAAATTCTATTTTTTTGCCCATTTTATCAAATTGACAATTAAAAATATTTTATTTTTGAAATTAAATTTTTTAATATTTATTTGGATAATTTAATTTCAGTTTTGTCTTTTTAATTTCAAGAAAAACCAAAGAACTCAGATGTAATTGATAAAAAAATGTTCAAATCACAAAGACACTTCATGAGCACCCCCAGGAATAAGACGAAACATTGGATCCCAAAATTGGAGTTCCCAAAGTATCGAAGGGAGTTCCCAAAACCATTACCTAAAATGATATGACCAATGGATGTCAAATCAAGCAAGTTTTACACTCAATACCATAATTATGGACTAAAAACAAAAGCAACAACTAAATTATGATCAAGTTGGTCCTTGATAGGTGTAATCTACCTACATATTTTCAAACCAAATAAAGTTAGTTTTCGTGTGTTTATATAGTATTTTATTACGTTGTAATTAGTTTTATTACTTTTTGTATAAATCAAGTGTGTGAGGCAAAAAGATATGAAATTGGAGCGAAAACGATGAGATCGAACCAAAAACAGTCGAAGATACGATGGAAAAATGAGCACGGAGGCCATATTGTGAAACAAGCCCACCGCCTAGGCGTCCAAACCACCACCTAGGCAATGAAAATGCTACTGATGACTCACAGCCTAGGTGGTGAACTAGCAGAAAGATTTTCACAGCTACCACCTTCTTCATAGCCTAGGCGATCAACCAACCGACATACCCACTGCCTAGGCGGTGACCTCTGCATAAACTAAAGATATTTTTAGGATATTTTGCCTATATATATCCTCTCTCCTCCCTCATTTTCGTTCTCTCTGGAATTTTTTAGCCCCTTAGAAGATATCTAAGGGTAGGTTTAGGAGTTTTAGAGGTGGAGCTCACATCTCAAAGTAGAGAAGACGGCAAAGCGATCGTTGAGCGTTCTTAGCGGCTAATCTTCGGACGAGACTAAATTCTTCGATTCTTTTTCTTATTTCCTTAACTTAGGATCACGTGAGTATGTTTAGCTCGTTCTTTTATTGTAAATGCGGTTATAGTCGTAGTTAAACAGAGATTGTATGAGGATTAACAATAAATTTATGAATATGTGTTTGGATGATTTTGGTGTTGCGTTTATGTTTGTTTTTCGTAGTTTGATTGTGTTTATCATGTTATTTGTTTATCATACTTAGTTAGATACATGGAGAATACAGGGTTTGACAAATCCTAAATTCTGATTTGGGTAAACAAACACCACGATTCTATAACCCGATCGGGGTTTGGATTGTGGACAATTGATGACATTGGGGTAAGACTCATGCGACCTAGGGTCTTTAAGACGTTGAGGGGGACTTATTCGTTGACACGAAGTTGCGTTATATCCCTTGTCTTACACTCAGGAGAAGTGGCGAGGGAGTTTTAGAACGGAGATTGTCGATAGGGTAAATCCAACACACGATCCAATGACCCGGTCGGGAGTTGGATTGTGTGCGATCAATGACACTAGGAGAGACTCACATGACCTAGAGTCTTTAAGATGTTGAGGGAGACTTATTCGTTGACTCGAAATTATGTATGCCCCCATCTTACACTCGGGAGAGGTGGTAATGGAGTTTACGTATCGAGATTGTCAAATAGGTCGAACACCATAAGCGTGAGTAAATCGAGATCGAACACGTATTTGTAAACACGTTAATCCCTAGGCGATTCTTTCCCCTAAAGCATATTAGTATATTAGTATAGATAATCTAGGTTATATTAGTATTAGTTTAATTAATTAAATACATTTGTTTTTAGTCTAGATAAAGTTAGGTCATGACAAACACGGTACTCGATAGTAACGATATCAATCCATGTAGATACAATAACCCGATCTTTCACGATCACACTATACTAAAACTTTGACCTCGTACACTTACGAGTAGTCAATACACCGAGGATGCGAATCTTCCGCCGTACAAGTTTTTGGCGCCATTGCTGAGGATTGGTTACTGTCATAGTTTCTGGCGATCGCCACCAAGTTTTTGGTAACGATTGCCACAGATTTTGTTATGTCGTTTATTGTCGATATTGTGGGTAAATGACCCAATTTTACTTTAGGCATTTCTTTTGTATATAATTTTTTGTTTGTAGTTTTATTTTTATTTCTTATACAGGGTACTTGGCGATATTAGATCGACAGGTATTGATGCATCCCTTTCGATGGGATTCCAAGCCGTTTTATTGTGCAGGGCCACGCACATAAGTCGGTGAGGCATTTCGTTGAAAGATCGAACTGAGCAAAGCAAAACCTCATCAAGCTTGAAGGCGTTCTGAATGTTGGGTTGAGGACATTAAACCACGCGCTTCTTGGGAGGCAACCCAATGTGAAATAAATTAAATACATCACCGTCGAATTTTAACGGATGCGAGATTCTCTCGCCTCCCAGGTACGTGTTCTAAATACCCTTCGTTAGCATACTTTAATTTCATATGTTGAGAATGATGATTGGGATCGCTGAGGACATTGTCCATTTTGAGTTTGGTGGTGATGTGTAGTATAGTATGTTAGTTTATGTATTATCGTTTTCTCGTATTGCATGTGTTAAGGTTAGAATGTGTTTATGTTTTTGTGTTGTTGTGTTGCATGCTGAGTTTTGTGTTCATCTGGGCCATTACCCGATGATGATAATTACCCCTGATTGTTTTTAAAGTCAAGGGTAATACCCATGTATGTGTGTTCTGTGTGCTTGACTATGCGTTTTGGTAAAAATTATTGTAGATCCTAATTTGCACGAGTACATAGACTCAATATATTTCTATTCAATTGACTTGAGGACAATTATCGATTAGCTAAATTCATGACACATTAAGGATTCTAGAACCTGATTGAGGTGAAGATTTAGGCGAAATCCTAGGCGAGGTAGTTCATGAGACATGATTTAGGCATTCTCTTTGTCGCTTGAGCCTTTTTAAGCCTATCCTGTTATATGTTTATCCCTCGTTACTCTATCGAACCTTAAAATGTCAATTCAATTCTGAACACTTAAACAAATACCCTAGCCAGTGGATCTTTTTCCAAACCTTAATCGCTGAATTGAAAGGCACATTTGAGTGAATCAAGCTAGCAATTGAAAATGCTACTTGATATAAGCGATTGGGTTTAAGGCAAATTTCAGATTGGTTCAGTATTCGAGTACTCACTTGTCATTTTTCTTTCATTTTAACCACACCCGTGAAATCATACTAATCGAATGAGTTCGGGGGTATGGTAAGTTAAAAAAAAATAATAATAAAATAAAATAAAATAAAAAACATATGTAAATATAAGTTTAATTTCATTTGTCTTTTACAAGTGAGTACGTCGGTCTTAAATGCTTGTTCGAAATTGTTTCCAATTTATCTATGGGGGTTCGAGAATGAATGTGCCAAGTATTGAGCCTTGGATAACGTTAAGTTAACAACATTAACCCATTTTCAATTCCAAATTACCCTTGGCCAAATATACCATTATCGAACCAAGTCCTTTTGATCTCTTTGAACTACTAAACCTACATTAGGGGAGAGTGGACCCCAATTAGACTTATAGAAATCCTAGTACTTTACGGTCTAAGTCATGTATTTCGATGGGGGATAATCCAATCCGGTCGTTGTCTAGTTATATTATTGAGTCATGCACTAACATGTTTACAGGATCCAAAATGGCGTTCACCATTATTGCATGTCAAAATCCTAGATCATCACATGATATGTGTTACCGCCTGAACTCGATATGACTGGCGGTTGTTGAGGGACAAAAATAAATAGGCCGTTATAAGAATGTAAAACTCACATGTCTTTATGCTTAGATTGTTTTTAGGTTGTTTGTTATTTAATTTAGTTGTTTTTTTCATTTTCATGTGTGTGTTTGGCTCAAGGACTAGCCAAATTCCAAATTTGGGGGTATTTGATAGGTGTGATCTACCTACATATTTCTAAACCGAATTAAGTTAGTTTTCGTGCATTTATATAGTAATTTATTATGTTTTAATTAGTTTTATTACTTTTTGCATAAATCAGGTGTGTGAGGCAAAAAGATATGAAACTGGAGCAAAAACGATGAGATCGAACCAAAAGCGGTTGAAGATATGGTGTAAAAATGAGCACGGAGGCCATATTGTGAAACAAGCCCACCGCCTAGGCGTCTAGATCACCGCCTAGGTGGTAAAAATATTGAGAAGATCAAAATGCTATTGACCACTCACCGCCTAGGTAGTGAACCAGTAGAAAGATTTTCACAGCCACCGCCTTCTTCATCGCCTAAGGGATCAACCAACCGACATACCCACTGCCTAGGCGGTGACCTCTGCACAGACTGAAGATATTTTTAGGATATTTTTCCTATATATATCCCCTCTCCCTCATTTTCGCTCTCTCTGGCATTTTTGAGCCCCTTAGAAGATATCTAAGGGTCGGTTTAGGAGTTTTAGAGGTGGAGCTCACATCTCAAAGTAGAGAAGACAGCAAAGTGATCGTTAAGCGTTCTTAGCGGCTAATCTTCGGACGAGACTAAGTTCTTCGATTCTTTTCGTTATTTCTTTAATTTAGGATTATGTGAGCATGTTTAGTTAAACATGGATTGTATAGGGATTAACAATAAATTTATGAATATGTGTTTGGATGATTTCGGTGTTGCGTTTATGTTTGTTCTTCATAGTTTGATTGTGTTTATTGTATTGTTTGTTTATCATACTTAGTTAGATATATGGAAAATACAGGGTTTGACAAATCCTGGATTCAGATTAGGGTAAACAACGCCATGATTCTATAACCCGGTCGGGGTTTGGATTGTGGACAATCAATGACGTTGGGGTAAGACTCATGCGACCTAGGGTCGTTAAGATGTTGAGAATGACTTCTTCGTTGACATGAAGTTGTGTTATATCCCTTGTCTTACACTCGGGAAAGGTGGTGAGAGAGTTTTAGAATGGAGATTGTCGATAGGGTAAATACAACGCACGATCTAATGACCCAGTCGGGAGTTGGATTGTGTGTAATCAATGACGCTAGGAGAGACTCACGTGAACTAGGGTCGTTGAGACGTTGAGGGGGACTTCTTCGTTGACTTGAAGTCATATATTCCCCCGTCTTACACTCGGGAGAGGTGGCGGTGGAGTTTACGTACCGAGATTGTTAAATAGGTCAAACACCGTAAACGTGAGTAAATCGAGATCGAACACGTATTTGTAAACATGTTAATCCCTAGGCGATTCTTTCCCCTAAAACATATTAGTATATTGGTATAAATAATTTAGGTTATATTAGTATTAGTTTAATTAATTAAATACATTTATTTTTAGCCTAGATAAAGTTAGGTCATGACAAACGCGGTACTCGATCGTAACGACACCAATCACTGTGGATACGATAACCCGATCTTTCACGATCACACTATACTAAAACTTTGACCTCGTACACTTGAGGGTAGTCAATACGTCGAGAATGCGAATCCTCCGCCGTACAATCCCACACCCTTCTATCGAGGTCATCTTCTCATTAAATCGAGTCCTGAACTGGCGTAAAGACTCCCATTTATCTTGCTTTAATGTCAGCAAGTATTCTGCAGCCCTCTTCAACTTTTAACAGGTGATAAACCGATTGATAAACTATTTTTCCAACTCTGCAAATGAATCGATAGACCTTGGGGGAAGATAATAGAACTAATCTAGTGTTGAGCGCTTTAACGTCGTAGTAAATTAATGCATGGCATAGGACTGAATCTCGTATTTCGTACAATGACATCATATGCCTGAAATGCCTGATGTGGTTTGTTGGGTCTGTCTTCCCCTCATATTTATCTAACCTTGTTGGATCCTTGGGAATGGCTCCTCCATTATGGAGTCAACAAAAGGTGGCTCGGTGGCCCCCAACAGATCTTCCAACTCATCCCTTCTGCAAGCTTGTTCTCGTCTCCTACTGAACTCCTTCCAATTCGATTTAATAGACTTTTCTCCGTGATTGACCATGTTAAGATAAAGTATCCTTTTACCTTAGATTGACCCTCGGTCTTTCTCTTCCCAAGAAATATGGAGTGCATATGGCATCCCTATTCTTTATTCCTTGGTTGGCCCCTTCGCCTGCTCCTTTCGAACCTGAGCACCTTCTTCCAACCTGACCACTTGATTACACATATCTTCCATTTGTAGATAGATATAAGTAATCTCCACGGGCTGGTCAATGGTTACTCCAATAGTAGGTCTAGTAGCTACCCCTAACAGCCTAATCTCCTTCAGCAGCAGCGCTCCTATGTGGTACTTTACCGTTAGTACCACATCTTGATCTTAACTGCAGCGGCATCGTTACAATTTCTTGTTTTCTTCCCATAGATGGCGCCAAATGAAACTGAAATATTTTTCAGCGATCTACTCCACATGCTCTAAATAACACCTACAACATTTGGGAATAGGGTACCGGTATGATATCGGCTAAATATTTTCATGCGTGAGAATAAGTTAAACAAGTCCAATTGAGTTAAAGCTTATGTAGCTGTTCTGGATTGAATGGAATAGTATTTATAGATTGAGAATACTTTCTTTTCCACTTATTTCACAATGATCGTAATTGGCCTAACGTTCATATGGAGAATCTCCAGGTTTACATTGGGTTTGTTAAGAGTATTTGTAGGCTTGAAAGATAGTATGGATCATTTTAAAATGAGCCCATGTTTTAGTTATTACTGTCCGTGTTGGGCTTATTGATTAGGCCCAACTGAGTACAGCTTACTGAATGTTGATGGGCTTTGGCTAATCAAGCCCATTGCTAACAACTTAAGACTTGTGATGCTACATGGGTAAAACCACTTGTATCACGTCCTTTTAATTTATCTCTTCAATAATGGTAACAAAAGCTCAAAAAAATTTAAAGGAATGTAGATTTCATTAACTTTAGACATTTCATAACAAAAAGCTTTAACTTCATCTTTGGTCCACAAATCAGGGTCATATATAAAAAGACTGAACTGGAAATTTTGGAAGTGTTTCTAATTTAAGTACCGGCAACTCTTTCTATTTATATTTTCCAAATTGGAAAAAAAAAAAAAAAAGGTTAAGAAAAAAATAAAAGTATTACTAATAGTATAGAGATAATCTATACTATAAATTAGCATGATATGGGGTTCTATATATTATGTTTTGTCCATAAAGCAGCTGAAATCTATTACAGAATATCTGGAATAAATCTTTACTATTTAATTAAAAAGATGTTTTAATCCGTTAGATTATACATTTGGGATACATTTGGGAGAGATTCTAATCTTTTTGGTCATTTATTAATTACTAGTGAATGCCTTGTGCCACGATTTCATTAAAATTTTAATTACTAAATAGTATGAAATCGTCATTATTTATTTATTCATTTATTTATTTTTACTTCGTTAGGAAAGAGTAATTACAAAAATAAAAAAACAAAATTCAAGGAACAATAGGATAAAATCAAAATTTTAAAGTGAAAGATGAAATAAGGATAAAATTTGAATTGTAGTTGAAGAGTAAATAATATAATTTAATTAGGGATTGGGGTTGGGAGTTGTTGATCCTAAGATTTTGATGGACAATTAAATGTTGATATTTTTTTGTAGAACTAACGAGTTTATTGAGTGTTTCAGTGTAAAAGTTCCATTGATGATTTTATCATGAAGAAATTATTGAAGATGGTTAAGGATACAAGAGACTGACAAGGAGACAATCATTAAGAAACTAAAGATTTTGAAGAATTTAGAAGAAAACAACTCAAGTTAATTTTAACTATTAATGTATCTGATTCGGATCACACACGACACAAAAAATGATTTTATGTTTATGTGTGTTTTTATTAGGATCCTAATTAGTTAATATATTTGCTCCTATGTGGAATTGAAGAAGAAATATTGATTTAAGAAAGATTAGAAATTAAAATTGATTTAAAGTGTTAATTAAGTTAACCGAGAAAAGAAATTGATTAAAGAGGCAAAAACGTTGAAGATCAGAGTTAAAATTAATTGAGGAAGAAGTATTCCAGCAGGATTGATCAACCAATGAAGTAGTGGTTGGGAATGGTGCAGTCGCTGGATCGATTGATTAACCGACCGAAGAGAGATCGGTCAACCTAGGCCGAAATCTGAACTCTTTGAATCGATCGGTCGATAGACCTAAGATAATCGATCGACCAACTATACGTCGTAATGTTTGTTACACTCGCATATTGACTACTCGCAAGTGCACGAGGTCCAGTTTTAATATAGTAGATCCTTTAAAATCAGATATCGTTCCCACATAGACGGGTTGAATAATTGAGTATCGCAATTTACATAGTCTTATATTATCCAGATAGTTAAAGAATTATTTTAAATTAAACTAATTAACACTAAACTAAACTACAAATAGTGGGTTAATCCTAACTAAGTTGATTAACTAGGGATTGATTTCATTCACTTAATACATGTTTGTTTTCGTTTAGTTAACAATAACGGAGTTTAGGTATCCGACAATCTCAGTTCGTAAACTTCTCCACCACCTCTCCTGAGTGCAAGATAGGGGAATACGCGACTTCGCATCAACGCCGAAGTCCCCCTCAACGTCTTAACGACTCTAGGCCGCGTGAGTCTTGCCCCAACGTCATCGATTGCACACTAACTAACGCCCTCCCAGGTCGTTAGATCGTAACGATGTGTTTACCCTAGTCCGAATCCAGGGTCACCTCTTCCGAGCGTCAAACCCTAGATTCTCAAATCCAACCCTAATACCTTAACAAGCATATTGAAGTTGTCATGAAATGATAAACACAATCGGATTTAAAAGTAAACAACCGTTAAAGAAACATATATTTCATCAAACTAGTATTTACACAACTAAACCGATCCCTAGCTAATGTTTATCTAATGTATCATGATCTTGACCATATAAACATTAATACAAGAAAGATTCATCATCATTTACAATAGAACATTAAATTACAAAGAGACAAATATCAAATCTTAAAGTAGAGTGATCCACTGTCTCCAAAGATCAATCCGTCGATGTTTCCTCTGCTCCGGATGATGAATCTCTTCTTCAAGAATGGCCAAGGATCAAGGCCTAAGGGTTAGGGACGTTCCATGCTCGAAGAGTTCTTAAGGGAAGTGGGAGAATAGGTATTTATAGGTGCAAGACTTCAAAATATCTGAAAATATCTATTTTGCTGTGCAGAGGTCATGGCCGCGGTGATGGGATCACGACCGCGGCGGTGGGATAAGTCGGTTACATTCTTATCGTTCACCGCCTAGGCGGTGGGCTTTCCTCTGCATTCTTCACGGCCGCGGCGGTGGCTTCTGGCCGTGGTCGTGGTTTCTGTGATCTTGAAACCTTGTTTCTTTATCATTTCTTCACCGTTTTCCCTCGTTTGTCTCTTGTTTGCGTCCCTACACTTGAATTACATAAAAATAAACTAAAAAACAATTAAATGTAACTAAAATACTCGAAAACTACCAAATCCGATTTAGAAGTAGATAGGTATTGTACACCTATCATCAACCATAACTGAAAATTGGCCTGGGGAACATCTTGAATCAATCGATTGACAGACCATAAAGTTTTGGTCGACCGGTTAGCGAGAACGTTTTGGCTTGGGCTACAACCTGAATCGATTGGTCGACTTATGATTTTGATCGGTCAACTGATGGTTCAGTTTCAAGTTTAGAGAATTTCATAGATTTAATCCAAAAGTAGCCATTTTATGGTTAAGATCTGAGAGATATTTTAGGGATTTGATGTTCTTTGAAATATGTGATTGATATTTTGATATACCTATAGATATGGTTCATATAATTTGATTATTTCTCAAATTGGTACATTTAATTTTTTCAATCTTATCTTATTGAGATTAAAAAATATTTGAGGGATTAAATTGAATGTTTTAAAAGTTATAATTGAGTGAATTGAATTAGGATTGAGTCATACCAATATAAAGAGTCTATAAGAGCAATTAAGTGTCATAACAAATGGAAACTAGCCATTAGATGGTTAGTTTTAAATTCTTATAAGTATACTTGTGCTTTTCACTTATGAGTGATCCTAATCAATCAATTTTTAAGAGTTATTCAGTTACTGAGCTTTTTGAGATTGATTATTCTGAATTCATACTGAGAGTATTATGAGATTTTTATTGAGAATTGATCTTGGGAATTTGTTGTTGCTGTTACCGATCTAGAGTTTCACAACGATTCATTTACATTCATTTTGGTGATATCCTGGTGAGATCGTTCAAAGTCTTTGCTTTTAATTGATATTTGATATTATTATTTGTTACTTAGAATTTTGATCTTTAAAATCGTTTTTCTGAACTTTAAATTGCTTGAAAAATATTTTGAAACGATTTCCTGTGAAAATTTGATTACGTGCTAAATTATGTGCTACCCACTTTCTTTAAAATCAAATTTTGAAATTCTCACTTTCTATCACTAGTATCGGGACATTAATTGAGTTCAAATTAATCTAGGGTGGTAAAAACTCTAAGTGAGAAAAAGTTTATCAATTTTGTAATTGATGAATTGTGTGTGGATTAGATATTATTGAGAATATCTAATCAGGGGTAGTTTCGGGTTTCAATCTCTTCCGGTAAAGAGATTGAGGTTTGATCTTTACTTAGTGTATAAAAATATTAGGTTACTCTTTTCTCTTGAAAAGAGATAGACGTAATTCTTCCTGACTATAATTAATTTTGAGTGAATTTGTAACGGTTCAATTCTTACCAGGTAAAAGGATACTTGGAGTGATTTTGTGAGGTTTGATTCTTAGCCTAATTATAAAATAATTAGGTTAATCTTTAGCCTATAAAAAAAATAGATGTTCATCCTTAGCTTGTGAAAAGAAAAATTATAAAGGTAAATTCTGAGCTTATGAAAAAAATCCATTTGTAAGGGTTTGGTTCCTACTTGATTAAAGGGATCATAGTGATTAGTGGGTGCGACTCTCCGTAGAGCTCGAGGGACTGGATTAACCAAGAATAGCTTGGTGAATCAGTATAAATTTTGGTGTGCTAGAATTTTTACTTTATTTATTTTCAGTTGTTTGGATGTGCACCTAGTTCTATAATACATATTTGTTGTTATAAAGATAATAATTAATTTAGGATAAAAATTAATTATTTAGATTTTCAGGTGTTATTTATACTATAATTTTTATTACTACTTAATTCACCCCCCTTCTTGGGTAAATTACTGGGCCAACAGGAGTTATTTGGACGAGAACTTTCCCCTCAAAAGTTGTGTAAGACAATCTTAACCCTCTATTTCTCGTTAAAAATCGATCTAAACTATTAACTAAAAGACATCTTCAACACCATCCTAATTTATATTATAGACTAGAGTTTTGTTGTGTGTAAAGACGGTATATCGATTTTTAAATTTATAAGTAAATTAAAAAAAAAATGTATATAATATATGAAACTCAAAACGTACAAAATATAATCAAAATCAACTACTTTGTAATTGGGAGTCTGAAATTTTTAAGTGGGAAATTCTAAATATTTTATTAATCCATCCCTACCATCTATTCCTCTCAAATTAATTCAAGCCGTAAATGAAAAGACATTTAAGGAAAAAGGCTTGATTTATTAATAGATTTTAAAATTATTAACTAATTTTTTATTACAATAAAATTAAAGTTCGCCTTTAAGCATGGGCAAATTACTAATATATCTTAATGTTACCCTTGTGAGCGATCTCTTAGTTCAAAAAAAAAAAAAAAAATCATTGATAATTGAAAAAAATTGGATGCATGAAGAAGAGATATTAGTCAATGGTTCCAGTACCTTAGGTGGCGTTTGGTTAGTGTTCTCACTTTTCTAAACTCAACTGGAATGGGATAGGTTGAGTTGAATTGGGTTGGGTTGAGAATTTTGGGAACAGAATTGCGTTTGGTAACGACAATTTTTATTTTGTTTAGAGAACAGAATGTGTTTGGTAACGATTTTATCCTAAAACTAATATATTTTTTTTTGAATTTTTTTTTGTGTTTGGTGGTGGCGGTGGTGTCAGACGGTGGCCGGACACCGGCGACGGCGGTGGTGTCAGACGGCGACGGTGGCCGGGTGGCTGGCGGCCGGCGACGGTCGCCAGAGGTGGACGCCGGCGGTGCGGACGGTCGCCGGACGGTGGCCGGCGGCAGGTGGTGGTGGTCGGCCGATAGATGAAGAAGGAAGTTGAGAACTTTGGGTTAAGTTTTTTGGGCACAAAAAGAAACAATTTTTTTTTGTTTCTGGTTTCTTTAGAATTTTGAGAATCAATTCCTATTTTTTGGGTTGGGTTAGGTTGGATTGAGTTTTGTGTTTGCCAAACGCGTTCCCAAAAATAAAACCCAAAATTTTTTAGTTAAGTTTGGTTGGGAACACTAACCAAACGGGGCCTTAAAAACCGAAGGAACAAAAAATAAATATATTTTGTTTTTTTTTAAACACTCAATACATGGGTTTTTGTTAAGATTTTTTTTTTTTAAATACAGCTTATTTTAAAATAATTTAAAAAATAACGGCGCCGCTGGCCATAGGCTACCTACCTTTGCCAACCTCTATTTCCATAATAGTACAACCAAACTTTGACATTTATCAAGTGGAAAAAAGTTTGAATAACTAATTCTAACGGTCCTTTTATTTTTGTTATTCTTTAATTATCTTTTATATATATATATATATATATATATATATATATATATATGATATAGGGGAATCTCGTCAGGTACATAACATGGTTAATATCCGCCCAATTATAGAAGAGCGGCCGAGTTGAGAACTGAAATCCCCTCAGTACCGAGCTGGGATGCCCCCCAACCGACCTGAGGATCGTCTCAATAAAGAAATCTGGACCGGCAAGCTGCAATCCGACCTGCCGAACTGACGAGCTGAGGCACCCTCTGCTCGCCACCTCCACACTCGGGAGTTCACCGGGCCATTGTGCGATTCTGGCCCATGAGCCTCTACATATGGGCTCTAAAGCCAGCCTAGACGTTTAGAGGGCTAACTTGCTTGCTCATTGGCTGTCCAGTAGATTATGTCAATTAACCTGAGCTTGGCTCCCTAATTTCGCGTCACTAATTAAGCACTGGCGCCTATATATACACCGGGACACCCATTACCCAACGGTACGTGACCACTAATGAACTCAATATATTTTCAGCCATTCACCCTCGAATACTTACTCTCACGCCGAAGGGACTTTACTGGGTACAACCCCGGTGGGTCTTTGTGCAGGTGCTCGAAGTAGAAGAGTGGAGTTCGGCTCGGAGATTGTCACCACCCCTGAATTCAACTAATTGTAGTGCTGATGGTCGTCTTGTGTCCTCGATATCCTCCCGGACCATACTATTGACCCGTCACCACTTTTTGACATCAGCAATTTGGCGCCGTCTGTGGGAAGGCACTAAAAGCCTCCCCTAATCGTCAGCTCCCTACGAGGTTAAAACTTGATGATCACAAGGTCTGGGAAGGAAATCTGTCAGGCCGACCAAACGCTTTCAGTCAGGCTCGAGCCCAGCTAGGGGCTAAGGCGGTAGTGGAAAAACACCTAGCTAACATGGAGGCAGCCTTACAACAGATCCGGGGAACTAGGGGCCCAGTCGAGCTTCCTTCGGAGGTAAGATCTCCTTTCATTAGTGAAATTTTGGAAGAACCCCTGCCCGCGCGATACACCCATCCCCAAATGATCCTCTATGATAGGGTCACTGATCCGGCGGACCACTTGTCTATCTTTAGGTCCTATATGGACCTACACACCACCTCAATAGAAATGAGATGCAAGGTATTTCCCCTTACCCTTACGAGGGCCGCAGGGGCTTAGTTCAGAACTTTGGCACCAGCCTCCATCTCCAATTTTCACGAGTTAGAGCTACTTTTCCTTTCGCGATTTGGACGATCGCGGCGTAGGCCAAAAACCATGGCCCACATCCTCGCGCTCCAACAGCTACCCGATGAATCACTGGGGGATTATGTAGAGAGATTTTACAAAGAGATCATCGAGTCTGATGAGCTCAGCGACGTGGTCGCGATAAGCGCATTCATCGACGGCCTGAAGCATCGATATCTCATGTATGACCTCTGTTCTAACCCAGCTCTTACTCTGGATGCCGCCCTAAAGAGAGACACGAGATTCCATAATGCTGATGAGTGGAAAGCAGCCCGAAAGGATCGAGGAGGAGGTCAAAAGAAGAAAGAAAAGGCTAAGAAAGGACCAAACAAACATCATGGATCCAAAAGGCTGTAGACAGAAAGAAGGCTGGGGCCGTTGCCCGGGGGGTCGGAGACCATTCCCACCCTAGGGGAACCGCCAGCAAAGCTACACGCCGCTCGCGGTCTTGGTGGCCACCGTCTTCGCTGAGAATACAGGGAGGGATTTCTTTCATCCTCCTCCACCCCCCAGCAAGAAACCAATGGGAAGGTCTATGGACAAATACTGTGAATTCCACAAAGACTGAGAACACTCCACCAAGAATTGTTTTTGACTCCGGGAAGAAATTGAGGCCCTCATTAGCAGGGGATACCTAGGTTGCTATGTTCGAAGGGACAATCGAGCTCCCAAAACGGAAGAGTATGACTCTCGCGACAAACATAGGGGTCGTAGAAGAAGGAGGAATAGAAATCACCCCCCTCCTAGGTCAGAAGCAAGCAGGGGCGATGACGAACAAAGGATTGATTGAGAGATTAACGTCATCCATAGAGGATTAGGCCTTGGGGGGGAGACCATCTCCTCCAAGAAGAGATACGAGTACAAAGCCAAGAGAAAAGCGAGTGAAGACGTCTTCGAGGTCAGCACGATTGATGCTGCGGATCACAACGTTATTTCATTCAGCGAGGCAGACCTCAAGGATATACACGTCCCTCATGATGACGCCCTCGTCATCGTGGCCCTCATCCATCACTACAAAATGGGATGGATCCTGGTAAATGGTGGTAGTTTCGCTGATATTATCTTCAAATAGGCGTTCGAGAAAATGAATATGGACCCCAGCACGATAAAATTGTTGACGGCCCCTCTAGTCAGTTTTGGAGGGGATGTTGTGAACGCTGCCAAGTAGGTCTCACTTCCAGTAACGGTCGAAGCCCGTCCACAGACCTCCACTGTTTGGACCAAATTTCTGATTGTGGACAGGCCGTCACCCTATAACGCAATCATGGTCGACCCAAGGTAGCTGCCCTTAAGGCCGTCTGCTCACCATACCACCAATCAATGAAATTCTCCACTGAGGAAGGTGTGGGAGTAGTGAGGGGTGAACAAGAGTCCTCCTGGGCTTGTGCTCAGAGGGCATTGGAGAAGAAGAAATAGCAATAAAAGGTAGAGCCAAGGCTCAGAGATTCTGAACTCATGGCTCTGGGTCAGGGACCAGTGCCTGTGCCCATCAATGATCCAAGAGATAAGGAGGCCGGTCCCCGACCTCACAAGAAACTAGAAGATATTCCCATACACCCAAACATTGAAGAATAAACTATCAGGATCGGTGCTAGTCTCCCGTCCGAACAAAGGAATAAACTCATCCAACTGCTCCAACGAAATCATGACGTCTTTGCGTGGTCCCATGACGAGCTGTCGGGTATTGATCCGAGCGTAGCGATGCAGTGCCTTCACATTGATCCACACAATCCTCCCGTGTGGCAAAAATGATGAAAATTTTATCTGGAGCGCCAAAAGATAATTGAAGTAGAGATGGATAAATTGATCAACTCTAGCGTCGTCGAAGAAGTCAAATTCCCTAACTGATTGGCGAATATGGTCCTGACTCCCAAGACTGGAAATAAATGGCACCTCTGTGTTGATTTTAAAGACCTGAATAAAGCCTGCCCAAAAGACTTCTTCCCCCTGCCCAGGATTGACATCGTCATAGACGTCACAGCAGGGTATGAGAGCCTGAGTTTCCTCGATGCTTATGCCGGGTATAACCAAATCCTAATGTTCCCTCCCAATAAGAGAAAATTTTCATTCATCACTGATAAGGGTATATACTATTACGAGGTAATGTCGTTTGGCTTACGCAACGCCGGAGCCACTTATCAAAGACTGGTGAACAAAATGTTCAAGGCGGAGATCGGACGGATGATGGAAGTTTACATTGATGACATGTTAGTCAAGACCTCGAGGGCCCCTGACCACACCCAACATCTCCACAACTAATTTGAAAAACTCCGGGCTCACCGCATGAAGCTCAACCCGAACAAATGTATTTTTGGGGTTTCTGCGGGAAAGTTCCTGGGGTTCGTGGTCTCCTAGCGCAGCATCGATGCTAACCCTGATCAAATACATGTGATCCTCAGGATGGACTCTCCTTGGAATAAGAAGGAGGTGTAGATGCTGACGGGGAGACTCGCTGCCCTTAATTGCTTCATATCTAGAGCATCGGAAAAGTGTCTGTCGTTCTTCAAAGTGCTAAGAGGCAACGACAACTTTGGATGGACCAACAAGTGCGAGTCGACTTTCCAAGTGCTCAAGAATTATCTATCCTCTGCTCCTTTGCTCAGCACCCCGAAGGAGGGGGAGACTCTATACTTGTATATTGCCACATCTACGACGGCGGTGAGTACTGCTCTTGTGAGGGATGACGTCGGGGTCCAACACCCGATCTTTTACTCTAGCAAGATCTTCTCAGATGCCGAGACGAGGTATACTAAATTTGAGAAGCTGACTTATGCCCTACTGGTGGCTTCCCGGAAGCTGAAATAGTATTTCCAAGCCCACGAGATCGTCATCCCCATGGACCAACCGATAAGGCAAATTTTACATTTACCAGACATCTCGGGATGACTAATGAAGTACAGCCTTGAGCTGGGTCAGTTTCACATAGAATATCGCCCTAGGACGGCCATCAAGGGCCAAGTCCTGGCAGATTTCATCGCTGAGCTCACATTTCCTGAAGACCCCGAGCCACCCACCACTCACCCGAAAGCTAAAAGGGTGGGAAGAGAGGAAGTGCCGAGAGACTCCAGCCCAGGTATCGGTCCAGCGACGTGGAAGCTATTCACTAATGGATCATCCAACACCAGTGGTTATGGAACAGGGATGATGCTCATTGCCCCAGGCAACGAAGAGATAGAGTACGCCCTGAGGCTGGGGTTCAGAGCGACTAACAACGAGGCAGAGTACGAGGCTCTGCTGGCAGGGTTCTGCCTAGCCAAGGAGTTCAATGTGACGGCGTTGTCTATCTTTTGTGACTCTCAGCTGGTCGTCAACCAGGTCAACGGAGAATATTTGGCAAAAGATCCCAATATGACCGCATATCTTGAAAGAGTCAAAACCCTGATGGAGAAATTCGAAAAAAATCGATGTGTCCCAAATACCACGGGAGGAGAACTAGAACACCGATGCCTTGGCGAACCTTGCCTCGGCAATAGAATTAACCCTAAAGCGAAGTGTTCCAGTTGAGTATCTGGATGTTCCGAGCACAGTAGTTTCTGACTAGGTGACTCCGATCTGTGAGCTCAATGACCATCCCACTTGGATGGACCCCATCCGTAAATATTTGGAAGACAAGACGCTCCCCGACAACCACAACGAAGCAAGGAGGATACGATACAGGTCAGCCAGATATTGTATTCTGGACGGGATCCTTTATCGACGTTCCTTCTCTGGACCATACTCTTGGTACCTATGGCGGGAAGAGGCCGACTACGTTATGAGAGAGATCCATGAGGGAATCTGTGGCAACCACTTGGGGGCAGGGCCCTAGCTGGAAAACTCCTCCGCCAAGGGTATTTTTGGCCAAAAATGCTGGAAGACGCGAGTGTGTTCGTAAAAACATGTGACAAATGCTAACGTTTCGGTCCCCACCCTCATCTATCGCTAGCAACCATAGTGCCCATGGCCCTTTGCTTAGTGGGGAATAGACTTGTTGGGCCCTTTTCCGTAGGCCACCGGTCAAAGAAAATTCCTCGTTATCGCTATCGATTACTTCACCAAGTGGGTGGAGGTCGAACCCCTGGCTCGCATCATGATAGGTGTAAATTACCTACGTATTTCCAATCCAAATTTGTTAGTTTTGGAGTACGTTTATAGTTATTTTTATATGTTTTAATATATTTTTATTCTTTTCGTATAAATCAAGTGTGTGCGACAAAAAGATAGGAAATTAGAGCGAAAACGATGAGATCGAACCAAAGCGGTTCGAAGTTACAGTAGATAAACAAGTTCGGAGGCTAAAAGATGAAATAGGCCCACCACCTAGGTGTCCAGACCACCGCCTAGGCGGTGAAGAAGCTGAGAAAAGAGCAAAATATTACTAATGGATTACCGCCTAGGCGAAATTTCCATCGCCTAGACGGAAATCCAGCAGAAGACGAAGATGGGCTACTGACAGCTGCTCGCCTAGGCGAAGTTTTCTTCGCCTAGGCGGAAATCCAACAGAATATTCTCTCAGTCCACCGCCTACTTCACCGCCTAGGCGATTAGACCAAACCGACCTAACTCCACCTAAGCGAAGAATCCACCACCTAGGCGGATTTCCCTTGCATAGTCTTGAGATATTTTTAGATATTTTTGAGATATTTTGGCTTTAAATACCCCCTCTCCTCCCCCTTGGCTGGTCTCTCTCTTGTCCCCATGGATTTTTAAGCCCCTTAGGCTATATCTAAGGGTATAGTTAGGGATTTTAGGTGTGGAGCTCACATCCCGAAGTGGAGAAGACGGCGAATCGATCGTAGAGCGTTCTTAGCAGTTTATCTTCGGACGAGACTAAGTTCTTCGATTGTTTTTCCTCATTTATTTATCTTAGGAGTATGTGAGCATGTTTAGCTCGTTATTTTCTTGTATATACGGCTATGGCCTCGAGTTAAATATGGATTGTAGTAGGGATTAACACTATATTTATAAATACGTTATTTGGATGATTTCGGTGTTTCATTTGTGAGTATTCTTCGTAGTTTGATTATATTTATCGTATTGTTTGTTTATTATGTTTAGAATGGTAAATGGGGAATACGGGGTTTTGACAAACCCCGGATTCGGATTAGGGTAAACAAACGACATGATTTTATAACTCGGTCGGGGTTTGAATCGTGGACAATCGATGACGTGGGGCAAGACACACGCTACCTAGGGTCGTTAAGATGTTAAAGAGGACTTCTTAGTTGGCTCGAAGTTGCGTTATATCCCTCGTCTTACACTCGAGAAAGGTGGCGAGGGAGTTTTAGAACGGAGATTGTCGATAGGGTAAATACAACGCGACGATCCAATAACCCGGGAGTGAGTTGGATTGTGTGCAATCAATGACACTGGGTAAGACTTACGTGACCTAGGGTCGTTAAGACGTTGATGGGGACTTCTTCATTGACTCGAAGTCATGTATTCCTCCCGTCTTACACTCGGAAGAGGTGACGGTGGAGTTTACGTACCGAGGTTGTCAAATAGGTTAAATACTGTAAATGTGAATAAATCGGAATCGAACACGTATTTGTAAACAGGTTAATCCCTAGGCAATTATTTACCCTAAAACATATTAGCATATTAGTGTAGTTAATTTAGGTTATATTAGTATTAGTTTAATTAATTAAATACATTTGTTTTTCGCCTAGATAAAATTAGGTCACGACAAACGCGGTATTCGATAGTAACGACATCAATCCCTGTGGATACGATAACTCGATCTTAACAATCACACTATACTAAAACTTAGACCTCGTATACTTGCGAGTGTAAGTAGCGGCGTATTTTACGCACTACCACATCACCAAAGAGAAAATCTGGGACTTTGTCTGGAAATCAATGGTGTGCCGATTTGGAATCCCGAGGGTAATCGTGTCCGACAATGACACTCAGTTCGACAATGATTTGTTTGCTTCTTTTTGCTCCGGCTTGGGTATCTGCACACACTTTGCATCTCCCAGTCATCCGCAAGCTAATGGATAGGTAGAGGTCACGAATCAGACGATTTTGCACGGTTTAAAGACCAGACTTGACAAAGAAAAAGGGAAGTGGGTGGAGGAACTTTACCCAGTCCTTGGGGAATACCACACCACTTCCCAAACCCCAACTGGAGAGACACCGTTCGCAATGACTTTTGGATCCGAATCCGTAATTCCTGTGAAAATTGGATTGCCAACCTTCCGAACGTCGCTTAAGGGGCAGGACCAACAGATGAATGATGCAATGTTGGCCCTTAACCTGGACCTTCTGGAAGAACGACGAAAGAACGCTCGAGTGCGCCAAGCAGCATACCAACAGTAGGTAGCTCGGTACTATGATAGAAAGGTGTGATTGCGGCATTTTGACGTTGAAGACCTAGTCTTCACAAAGGTTACCCTAGCGACCAAGGAGCCAAATGCGGGAAAGTTGGCCCCCAGCTGGGAGGGACCTTATCGCGTGATAAGAGTTGCAAGACCAGGAACCTATGAGCTCGAAACTGAGGAAGGCGTTCCGCTGCGACACCCATGGAACGCCAACCATCTCAAACAATACCACTATAGGACTGAGGTCATTTTTTAATCATTTCATCTGTATACCAAGTATAAAGTATTTTGATGATAATATAGTAGCTTTTCCAAAAAAGCAATTTATTACTTAACAGATCTTCTGGCACACTAAGATACCTAAGAGGCTGACCGAACGAGTCACGTTGCAACTAGTAGCATGAGAAGTAAGACTACTCCTACTACAGGCTGGGGGGTAGGGTGGTCATAACCGTGACAATTAGTCACCAAAACGATTCCACAACATATTTGAAGTTGTAAGCGTTGAACTAAGGTCTATGAGGACTCGGCACGCGTACAAAATTATGGGATCGTGAAAGTGTAAGGGTTTGCAACCCTGTTCCGAGCACATAAGTGGATTCACGACCACCTGTCCGATTTGGGGGAGGCGAGAAGGAATTGGGAACAAATGCTCAAAAATTTATTGTGTTGTATTCCACAAAAAAAAAAACAAAAAAAAAAAAAAAAGGGCTTACATCGGTGGGGTTCTTACCCGTATACACAGTCAATATATATATATATATATATATATATATATATATATATATATATATATATATATAAAAGAGTACAAAAAGAGTTCAACAAAATTCAAAACAAAAAATTTTCCAAGTCTTCAAAAAAGACCGAGCTGAGGACCTATTCTTCCCCGAAAACGCCTTCGACATCCACAACGTTGACGTTGGTGTCTTCATCACCCTTGGATTCCTCGCTACCAGCTTCTTCAGCACCGGCCTCGTGAGTCAGACCCTCGGAAGCCCCCTCAACTAGCCGCTCCACCTCCAACTCGCCTTGTTAGGAAAATTCCATCCCAACGCCCGAGCAGTAATTCCGGATTATGGATCTAAAGGAAGCGAATCGTGGCCTTATGACCATCATCCATGAATTAGGTAGCAAGCTTGTCCTTTAGATTTTTGAATTCTTTACTGGATTTATAATCCTCAACGGCTTTCTACTCTGCTCGACAGATGGCCTTCCCTCTCTGCTGCTCTTCTCTCTTGAGCTTCTTCTCCAGCTCCTCCACCCTCTTCTCCAGGTTGACCTTCTGTCTCTCAAAGTCGTCCCGTTCTTTGGTAACAATGACGTGCTTGGTTTGTAGGCCCTGTTGGGCCTGGGCGGCAAGCTGAAGGTCGTCGGTCAAGCAGTTTACCTTTGCCTCGGCAGCATTTTTCTCGAACCTCAGCATGGCCTCCTCCATGGTGCTCTCAAAGATCCGGTCAAAAACCGCTGACATCGGAAGCATGCACTGTGTGAGGATGGAAAGTTCATCACACTTAGAAAAATTTTGTCGCAAAAAGCGAAACGGAAAATAAATTGTCAGAGAGTTTTACCGAGACTTAATCACAGATGGCCTGGTGCATCAGGTTGCCGGTGCTCTCCCCCTCCATCAGTTTCTTATCGTTGGGAGGCGTCATGCGATGGAGATAGCCCGTCATCACCTCAGGGCTCTTCAGTAGTGCACAATCTACTGATAGCCCGGTGTTCGCCACCCCGAAAAAAGATCCATCAACGGTCAGCTCTGATGAGGCTCCGGGCACAAACCTCGCTCTCTTCGAGGACTTATGCTTCTTATGCTTCCCCTCGTGAGCCTTTCTTTTTTCCTTGTCGGAATGGCGAGGAGAAGAGTCACCACTCAAGGTTTGCACAGATTGTTGGGAACCCGACTTGGATTGGGTGTGTCCCAGATAACGACGCCCGGTAGGGCAGGTGAGCGACTCCGGACCGGCGTCCCAGGAAGCCGTGCAGTTTGGACGACTTGCAATCCTCTTGCGTGTTCAGAACCAGTCGCCTTCTCCGCCTCGACAGCTTCCTTGGCTTTTTTCTCAAGAAGCTTCTGGACTGCCATTGCCTTGTCCATAGCTGCAATATTTAACAATATTTTTAGAAATAAAAACAATACGAATACTCAGTAAGGTCTAACACTATAAAATTAAATTCAAGTAAGGTCCAACACTATAAAATTAAACTACTTAAAATAAAAACAATATGAATACTAACTTGACCACAAAATGTCATCAAACAATTGAAGAATCAAGATTAAATTCAGAAAAAATTATAGATTGAAATATTCAGTAAGAAATTCTTGTATAGTTGCACCTCCATATTGGCGAAAAGATCAGTTATAAACCATGGATTAAAACAGAAACAGATACAAGATAACAGAAACAAAAACAGATACAGGAGAATAGAAACATTAAGCGAGAACAGAAACAGGAGGGAGAGAGAAACTATGTGAGCACAATAAACCACATCGGCATTCTCTACTAATGGGACTAAGAAAATCAATTAAATGAAGAATGGGAACAGAAAATTGGGAATAGAATGAACAGTAACAGAACAGAAAAACAGAAAAAGAATCAAAGCGAGAACGTACCTTACTTCAGCAATAAAAAAAATCGTAGGAATCAAAGCGTAGTCAGCAGTCAAAAACCCCTACAAATCAAAGCGAAGGTAATCGACTGTTGGCAAAACAGAAACAAAAATTCAGAACATTATTTCGGGAACAGAAACAGAAAACTCAAAAAACAGAAAATCAAAACAAAATTAACTATACAATGGAAAACAATTCAACAAAATTAACAATTACAAATTTACAAAGCAAATATGGGCCGCCAATACAGAGAATACTTGGTAAAAAATAAAAAAAAAAATAAAAAAATACACTTTGATTAAACAACATTTAAAATTATTGACTCCTATTTTCAAATCTATACAACCAATAACCAACATAACCACTAACCGATAACCAATAATCAATTACTACATAGTATACCTTGTAATATCTTGTAGACACATTGAGCCTTCCAATTTTCAAATATAGATTTATGGATTGCTCTAGGCAAGCTATGGATTCTGTAAAGCACCTAATGTTAAGAACTTTGTTTTAGTGATTGATCTTAGGTTTCTTCACAATCATAACACTTCACAATCATGTCACTGCAGTGAGCATGGTGACATATTACATTAAATAAATGGATTAACTGCAGCAAATCACAAATAAAATGCGGCAAATCGCAAATAAAATTCAACAAATCGCAAATGAAAACAAAACATGCGGAAAATCAAAATGAAACAAATCGCAAATTGAAACGAAATTAATTAGGAAAGAAAATAGAATGAAAAAAGAAATTAAACATATCGAAAAGTTGAGATTTGAGGCCAAACTTGAATATCAAAACGGAACCCAATTTGAAGATCAAAATGAAAACAAACCCCAAAACATAAATGGACTGCAGTGTTAGGATGTAGAAACAAAATTTCACATCACAATATGAGAGAAGTATATAAAAATTTCAATGGTCAAAAATCAAAAGTATATTACCTAAACAAATTAAACAGTGAGAATGATCAAATTGGATTAAAACAGAAATGAAAAAGACCAAGAACAACATTCTAGTGGACTTTACAACTCAAATCAGTTCTAAACAACAATAATGCACAACCAATGGAATTAAAAAATTCAACACAATCAAACTCTAACCAAACCAACCCAGAAAAATTAAGCCGAAACCTAGAAAATTTCAATCAAAACCCAATTGTGAAGATCAGATCGATTTTCATGGGATGAAGTCGAATCGGGTTGTTTTCTTGTTTGAAGACAATATTTATGAGATCAAATTTATTTTTATTTTCAGAAATCTTGGAGCAGAAACAAATAAAAAAAAAATCTAAGAGCAGGAAAACAGGGGATATTGACCTATAAATGTGATTTAACTTCGTCGTTTGTGAGGCCATCTACATGCATGAGGTCTCTAATATGTATAGGAGTTGCAGCTGCAATATACCTACTAATTGGCCATAGATTTGCACCTCAAATCAATAGAAAGACATTTAAATGATACCTAGAAAGGAAAAATATAGAAACAAAAAACAAAGACACTAATCAGAAACATAAACACCAAACAGAAACACTAATCTAGGGGTAAGAGAGAAGAATGGGCTTCGAAACATACCTGAAATTTCTGAACATAACACTAATGTAAACAAAAACACAAATTTAGATATTAGGGTTCGGAAATTATGGGAAAATAGGGTTGAACATACATGCAATTTCTAAAATGTAAGAGAAATATCAAAGCAACCTATTCAACAAACCATCGTTGAGAAGACAAACGTAGAGAGGAAGGTCGCGTCTGTTCAAAAAAAACATAGGGCAGAACACCACAGAAGAACATAAACAAATAAAACAATAGTATGAAGTAAGGCAATTTTGGCTCAACAGTCAACTTCTTACACTGGTTTAACTCTTCATTAACAGCTACAATTGAGCTGGCGACCCCAAATCAACCGGCGACCCTAAATCAACCGAGAGTGTGGAGTGTGGACATTTTGACAAATCAAGCTGTTTCCTACTTCCATGGATAGATCGAGTGAGAAAGAAGGGCAAACCTATTTTCATAGATAGATTGTGTGAGAGAGAGTAATGGAGGAAGGGATCGATATGTGCTGAGAGAGAAAGCAGTTCGACTGTGGTGATTTTTCCTTCGAGAGAAAAGAAAGCTAAGATAGAGAGAGGTGGAGCAAAAGGCTCAGAGAGAGAGAGAGAGGGGGGGGGGGAGAAAGAAATAGAGATATGGAGGACATACCTTGCGACAGAAATGGATGAATGAAACAACAAACATTTGCACCTTCGTACGTCGTCCAGATCCGACCACGCACCATCGTACGCCAATCCGAACACCGCCAAACTTCACTGTTGTACGCCATCCAGATCTGACCACCATCGAACTTTACCGTTCCCAAATCTGAGGAAAAAAAAAGGGGATGAGAGAAGACACATGCACTGGACAGGCCGATGGCGATAGCGATGGAGCGTTGGTGATGGTGATAGTGATGGGGATGGTGATGGAGCACGGCGTTGGGGCTGAAGGAGTAGACGACAATAGGCGATAGGGCTGGAGGACGACGGTGGGTTAGAAAGAGAGGGCCAGAGAGAGCTACAGCTGGAGGACGGCGAACCCTAATTGTAAAGTTATTTTTTATCTAACGGCTATCAATATCCAGAGACATCCAACGGCTACCAATATAAATGAGCTAATTTATTATATATATATATATATATATATATATATATATTTGCTCGTATTTAATTTTCTTTCCAAGAGTTGGTAGGTTCGATTTAGGATAAAAGTGAGAGAAAAAAAAAAAAAAAAAAAAGACATTGCACTTTATTCGCATTACAACAAAAATGGGTTATAGCGTCAATTATTTTTGTAACAATTAAAAAATATCAGTTAATGATATGTTTTTAGTGATTATTTATTTAATTGTCGCTAATTTATTCAAATTATGATTAAATGTTATAATTTTACTACCAATTTTTTGCGCCAAATTATGATAATGATTATTTTAATTAAATTCAAAAAATAAAAAATAAAAACAATTATTTCATTAAAAAATACATCATGGCAAAGCATACACACTAGTTAAAAAGATTAAAAGGAGAAAAAAATGAATCGAGAACTTCAACTTCAAACCAGCCGATACATGGAGAACTCCAAACCAGATCAGCCGAGATACAAGGATGAAATCACGCAATGCGCTCACCTTCCTCGCCTCCGTCGCTCGTGTTCAAGATCGTGTTCGTCATTCCGTAATCGACGATGCGAGTGGTACAAATATTTTTGCCCAAGTTGGTGTTTTCCCAATCTCTCTCTCAATCGCGCGCTTCAGTCGCACCCATTGTTCTCTCAATCGAAGAAGATGCTACTACCGAAGTCTGATCGAGTTTTTCCAATCTACACTCAATCGCTTCGACTTCTCTCTCAATGCTGCAGCACCGTCGTTGTCTACCCACTGCCGGCCAAAGATTTCTCAGTCGTTGCTTTCTTAATCGCTGTTCTCTCAGTCGAAGAAGACGTTGCTCTCTCAATCGCGCACCTGTTTGATCGGTATGTTCTGTTGGTTGATTTCGAAAAATACTTAATTGATTTCATTTTTATTTGTTATTTTTTGTTATTAATTCTTAATTATTTCATTGGATTGTATATTAGGGCCTCGTTTGTTTAATGTTTCTGTTCCCAATTCGGCTCATTTTGTTTGGTGTTCTTTGTTCCCATATTTTTGTTACTATTCCCAATTTTGAGGCTTCCTTTTTGTTCTGCTCCCATATGTTAAGATCAAAATTTTAAGGAAAGAAAAGTTTTGTTCCCATATCTCTATTTTTGTTCCCTGTTTTTCTGGGAAATGATGTATGTTCCTGTCTTTGTCTTGGTGGTTCCCTACCTTATTGTGTTTTTTTTTTCTTTCTTTCAAGAAGAAAAATTGGGGAAAAAGATGTTTCTGTTCTGTTTCAAAATTTTAGAACAATTTTCTGGAAACAGAAGACAAGTATATTGCATTTGTTCCCGTATTTCTGTTTCCATTCCTGTGTTTTCTAAGAAAAAAATAAGGTGGCGTTTGTTTAGTTTTCTATTTCCATAATAGTTGGAACTTAAATAGACATTTTGGAACAATTTTTATCTGTTCTCAGAAATTGTGTAGGAATATGAAAACATAAAGTTTGTTAGCAACTTCACTCCTTAACCACTGCTCACTTGGTTTAAATCAAGACTAAATGCAACTTTCATGATTTTTATGTTTCAAATTTTAGGGTTTCCTTCCATTGGACATTTTTTGAGTTTAATTTTGTTTAATTGTAACTGAATGTGATTAAATTCGTGCTGAATTTGTTTCTGAAATTTCATGATTATACCTGTTGATGTTGTTGAATAGAACCAGTTTCTGTTCCCAGTTTTTTTAGGAATAGAAACAGAATTCCGAGAATAAAAACTCTGAACAAATGGCGGTAGACATTTTTGTGAAGTGTTCACTTGATGGGGTAGGTGCTGAAATCTGTGGATACTGCTTGTCTAAGGCATGTGTTTGTTTAACCACAAAGGAAGTCAAAATAGCCAAAACAAAATTATGGGATTTGTGGACTTCCTTGGAGGTCTTGAAAACTTCATGGCCCTATGGACTTTGTTCTTTTGATTCTTATGGTACAAGTTGGCTGGGAGAAATCATTTCAGTTTTTATAGTATTGCTCCTCTTATAGTAATCAAAGTCTGTTTGTGTTTTCTTCTCATTTTTTCCCCTACTCTCAAACTTCATCCTACTTCTATGTTCTAACTGAATATGGCTGCAACTGGTTTGCCTTGTTAGAAATTAGTAGCTACCATTGATTCCAGCATTTGATTTTCGATTTACTTAAATGGCCCACATGGTCTCATCTCATTCCTTTTCACAATATGTGTTTTCATTTTTTGGCTAACCAGTTTGGTAACTGTTTCGTGCCCATTCCATGCAGTGGGATGGGAATGAAATCAGATGAGATGAAAATTTTATTTCCTTCTTGTGAACAAAATCGTATTTGGTAACGATAATTTTTTTTTATCTGCGAATAGAATCACAGTTGGTAACAATTTTATCCTAGAAATAAAGAATTAATCCTAAATCACAATCAAGTAATCATCAAGCAATTAAATCTTAAACCCCAATTGAAATCAAAATTCTAAAACACAATCGAAGTTGAAATCGAAATCAAAATTGAAATCCTAAATCTCAATCGAAATTTTAATCCTAAACCTCAATTCAAATCAAAATCGATTACAAGTCCTATCTCGAAATCAAGATTTCCAAATTATTTGCCACTCTCTCCTCGGAAATGGAATGGGAAAACGCAAGAAGCAAAAAACAAAAAACCAAAAACAAAAAGCAGAAATCGATTGCAATACCCATCGAAATCCAAACCCTGAATCGAAATCCAAACCTTAAATCAAAATCGATTTTGATTTCAAAATTGAAATCGAAGTCGAAACTCGCTTTACCATGAAATCCACACCCTAAATCGAAATCGATTTCGATTTCGAAATCGAAATCGGGTTTCGATTTCGAAAGGGTTCGATTGATGAGGAGGAGGCCGAACGACGACGAACGGACAGAGGCAGACGACGACGGATGAGGAGGAGGCTGGACGACAAGAGGAGGAGGCCGGATGACGAGAGGAGGTGGACGACGGCGGACAACAAACAAGAGGAGGACAATGAAGGTGACGAACCAGAGGAGACGACGATGGCGGATGGAGGATGAAGAACACAAACTAGAGGAGTAGGCGAAGCAGATGAAGAACGATGAAGAACGATGGAGAAGGAGAAGGAGCAGAAGTGTCTTTCTTGGTTGGGAATGGGATGAGAATAGGTAAAAACAATTTTTTTTTGTTTCTCATTTCTATACAAAAAGTGGGCACAATTCTCATTTTAGAATGGAATGAGAACGGAAACAAAAGTTTACCAAACGCTATATTAAAAAATAAATCCCAAAAATCTAAAAATAGAATAAGAATTTCTGGGATGGGAGTGGTTACCAAACACATCTTAAATGTCCAAACCATCAGAACCTGCCCAAATTCAAAACCGGACCCATTTTTTTGTGAAAGTTTTGAAATACGTTTTCACATATTGTCACTTTATTGAATAAAAACCAATAAAAGACCAAGGCAAATTAATTGTAAAAAATCTAAAATTGTAAACAGCCATTTCAAATAAAAATGGAGAGAAAAAGCAAGCAACTATGTGGAACATACATGCTTTAATTTTTTTGATTGGCTACAATTAGAAATGCCCTCTACCCGCTACAGCTTATGAGGGTTTTATCTATTTGGCATGTTGAATTGGGAAACAATAAAGGAGTAGGAGGGGAGGGGCATGAAATATGAAAAATACATCGCAAACAATAAAAGTTGAATTCCGACACGCCACGGACACGCGAAGGTAATCGTATTAGATAGGTTGTTAGTTTTATGTTCCAGTAGTCCTGAGTGGCGGGCTCCACAGTGTCTTGGATGGTAGACTTATATATTGTTTATGTTGTTAATTTTGAAAATAATTGTTGAACACTACTTTGTTTGTTGTAGTTGTGTTGGTTATTGTCTTGTTTGGTGTTAGTTATATTTTGATAGTGTTACTTAGGTAACAAGTACGTTGAGAATGCTAGATAAATAAAGAGAATTATGTCGAAATTTTTTGTGTGAACGCCATTTTAATATTTTTTTTCCGAATGTTTTTGTTTTCGTATACGTGCAGGTGTTTTTTTTTTTTTTTTTTGCTAATTGAACGTTTGATGTTCGTTGCACTCTTCCAAAAGATTTAAGAGATTATTAGTTTAGATGATTTATTTACATTAAATTAGAAGTTTAATTTAATAGTATTTCATTGATATATATTTTTTAAGCATTATTTGGGAATACTAGATTTACGTTTTCAATTATTTGTTTATATTTTCATTCGTATTGTTGTTGGTAATTAATACTAAAGTCTATCTTATTTCATTAAAATTATCTTAGAAGTATTTAGTGGCTAAATCGTTAATTACCACTAAATATAAAAAAATAGTTTTTAAATTTGTCACTATACGAAATCTAAGTTAGCCGATAAATATCATGTATATTTAGTGACTAAATTGTTTTTTTCCATTAAATATAAAAGTAAATATTTAATATTTTTTATTTATTTTTAGTGGCATTTAAATTTGTTGCTATACGAAATTTAAATAGCTGTAAATCTTTTATATTAGTGGTTAAGTCGTTAGTTCCTATTAAATATGTAAATAAATATTTAATATTTATTTATTTATTTTTAGTGGTATTTAAATTTGCCGTTATATGAAATCTAAATAATTGCTAAATTTTTTATATTTAGCAGCTAATTCTTAGCGGCAATTATAAATTAGTTGTTATAACCTATAGTGACTGTAATATTAGCGGCAACTTTAAAACTTTTAGCGGCTAAAAAATGAGTTTTTAGCAGCTAATAGAATTGCCGCTAAATCTTGTTTTTGTTGTACGCTAAAATTTTGTCTTGTTAAATATTATGAGTTTTAATGGCCACCAAGGTTTTAAATTATGATATCGAGTCACGTAACAATAACGGTCATTGTGTAACAGTATTGAGAGTATCGACCTATCCATAACGAGAATCAATCATAACGGATATGAATTTTTAAAATCACAACAATTTTTAAAAAACTCAATAATTGTAATTCTTATAATCATTTAACCTTTAATAAATATATTCTAATAGATATTATGATATTTAACTATATATGCAACATATTAAAAATATAAAAAGAGAATAAAAATTATGAACGTTCATAGTGAAAATTATTAAAAGAATAAGAAGATGCATAACAATATTTAATAAAAAATATGTTACACAAACATAATAAAACTATAAAAGAGTAAATTAAATATGGGCAAAAAAATATTTGTACGGATGAAATTAAACGAGATATGGGTTGAAATTCAGTATATATATATATGAATATATATAATCCAAATATGGGCAACAATTAGGCTAAATATGGATAGAAATTTAAAATATGTATAAATCTGCTCAAACTGGAGAAATCCCGCTATTTTGATAAAGAAATTTAGTTAGAAATGCTTTGATTGGCCAAAAATAGAGTACAGGGATTTGATTTGGCAAAAAATGGAGTGGATGAGGGTTCGATAACGTGGATATGGCTGAAACTTGGCCGTTGGATTAGAGGAGGGACGAAGAGGGGTTGGGCTTGAGGAGAGCAAAAAGATCTCTCTGGACACAGATACGTAGAATAGACCGTAACTGATGTTACACTAATGCGTAACGGCCCTTCCGGGTGTGAATCGGTTTGCAACCGATTTATCGACTCATGGGCCAAAATTCTGTTACGTAACGACCGTTACGTTACTTAATGACCGATACTTAAATCTAGCAACACCTAATAAGGATAATTCATCCATGCTTTAATCTATTTGAAAAGGATTTATTTTTTTATTTATTTTTTTCGTCCAATGGACAATTTATTTCCGAAAATGGCCTTGTATTTAAACTTAAAATGACTACGAAGATGGATAATTTTAATTTTCTTGATATAAAATTAAATCTAGAATTCAATAATTCTGGAAAATTCAATAACAATAGCTCTCAGTTTTATTTTTATTTTTATATTCATTCCAATTGCAGAAGATATACATGTATGCGTGGACACACTATTTTGCCTATGACTACCAAATTCTTGACATTAGAATTAGAAAAAAAAAAAATGGAAATAATTATTAAATTAGAAAAGTTTGAGGTGTAATGTGGTTAATTGGTAAAAAAATAGCTATTCAATTGAAATATTTAAGGGGTTAATGCCGAATTCAATTGGGAGAATATTAATCATCCATTATATCAACTTTTACATCATTCATGAGGCCAATATTGGATGACAATTGTGATTTCATGTATATTTGATTGCAAATGTAAGTGAGTTCCTGAGATTATAAGAGTAAATTATATTTGTTGTTTGTGTTGTTTTGATATTTCAGCTTCTCTAGATCATCTATGGAGAAAAGAGATTATGTGCAGGAGTAAGGCTGTTCTTGAAATGATTTAAAGAAAATGGAAAAATTTTAGAAGATGAGTTGCGTGGTGTGAGTCGGATTGACCCATGGAGTACCCCAAAGTCCATGAACAATTACCATGTAAATGGATCTGACTTGTGATCTTAAAGATCATATATCTATTCGGTAGATATCTATTAAAAATGACACAACCTTTCACGATTCCTTTATAAATATACATTGATACCTCTAAAGTTTCTAATCCATTGAATTAAATAAAATTTGAGTTGTCTTAGTTAACTAGTGTGTGGATATTAACGGAAGACTCTAGTACATTTTCTTACTAATGAGAGAAGAAACGAACAAATACGGATTGTAAACGGGTCTTCCGAATCCAAAAGGCACGCGTCTGTTTAATGTTTTTGCATAAGTTTACATTGGTATTAGAGCCTTACAGTCTCTATTCGCTTAAGTTTGTTATATTGGAATATTTTTATGGGTTAACATTAATTGAATTAATTGTTTTACAAAAAAGGGTTAATGGATAGTCTATTATTTAAGTAACCCAAATAATCAGTGATCATATTTTGATTTGGGTTGTGGCGTCTTTTATGTAGAAACCCAGTTAAATAGCAAGTGTAGGTTTAGGGTTTCGTTGAACCCCGTTATGAGAGGGCCCAACGTAAAACCCTAGTATATATAACTAGGTCTCCTCCCTAATCTAGAATTAAGGGTTTCTTCCCATTGAGAGCCGTCATCACGAAATTTAGATCATAAGGAGGAAGACCTAGTTAGTAATCTACTGCGACAGATTCAATCTCCTGCGATGGCTGAGACAGGTACGCTTTCGATTACCGTTCTTCATTGTTGTGTCCTATAATCCATGTATGTTTACGATTATTAATTAATTCCATTTTATTGTGATTATGAGAAATAATCAACATGTGTTATCAGAGTCTACAGACATGATTTAGGATCGACAATTGCATTTTATAAATTTTTTTATTTTCTGTTCTTCACAAAAATAGAAACTTGAGTGCCCGATTTGATGTGATTTTTCGTTTCAATTAGATATGAAACATTAGGGCTTTTATTCTCCTTATTTTAAGCTTTAATTTGATATAAGATTTATTCAATTTGGTTGTATAATTAGAGAGAATTTCATGTTTGAAGTTTCGGCTATGAACCCTAGACAACTTCCGAAACTGAAACTTGAGGCCATAATTTCATGTAATTTTTTGCTTCGATTAACTGTAAAAATTTAGGGGTTTTGTTCATTTTAATTCAATATTTAATTTGATATATTGCACATGATATTTAGTTGTATAATTAGGTAGTATTTCGTGGTTTATGTTTCAGCTTCGAAATCCTAGTGAAACCGAGATTTGTTTTTAAAATCGAGCAAAATTGATGATATTTTGATTCAATTAAACATCATATAGAAGTTTTATATTAGTATTATACTTAAACCCATACAAAATTCTGTATAAATAAGGACTAATATTGAGTTTTTGGTTTTGTGCCATGGAGGAGTGAGAAAACTTCATAGCCGATATTTGTTCTTCATATTTGATGATGTTTGAATCAATTTTGATTTAATTAATTGTTCTAAAAGTGTTAGAAAAACATAAATCTACATAAACCCAGAAAAAAATTGGAAAAAACGGCCATATACTTAGGGTTTTATGAAAGCGGGTCAAAACTGGGTCTTACGACCTGGTTCAAACCCTGCTGGAGGTTGAAGACAACCTCCAACCGTGGTCCCCCTATCCCACGCGCGTAGGGAGGCGCGTGCGGTGTCGTGCAGGGTCCGTTTTGGGTCCCGTTTTTTCCTGTGCACTTATTTTTTCGTCCTCTAATTTGCTGTAAAATTTATTTTATTTTTTGAGAATTAAAAATAATTTTTAGTTAATTATTACTGATTACACGATTTAATTAGTTTAAAATTATTTTTAGGCATTATTTTCTGTTAAAAATTTTACAAAAATTATATTGGACAATTTGGAATAGAATTGCAGTATTTACTCTCCATAAATTATAATTTATTGATGTGTACTCTCCTGATTAATTTTAAATCGCATAAAACTAGTTCTATAATTAGTTTAAAAATATAATAAAATTGTTGTTCAAATTCTTGCAACTATAATTGATCGTTAATCACTGAAAGTATATTTTGTGACATACTTCATCTTGTTTTTATCATATACATATATATCGCTAATATGCACTGTTGTGATTGGACAATATAGATTAATTTTTTCAATTTGGAATGGATGCTTGTGAGTTGTTGAGGTTAATTTATCAAAGTGATTTAACCAAAATAATTTGCAAGTTTTTCGGGTTCTTATTTTGTTGATGAAAAAGTTTTAGATTAATTTGTACATTCACCTACTCAAAGGGGGTTATTGTGCAGATTAATTTAATTTTTAAACAATGAAATTTAATTTTTTTTAATTTCGAACGGTTATTTGTGAATTGTTGAGGTTATTTTGCCATAGTGATTTAACCAATGTGATTTGTAAGTTTTCGCGTTCCTATTTTCTTGATAGAAAATTTTTAAATTAATTTGTACATTCACTTGCCCAAAGTTGTGCAAATTAATTTAATTGTATGAGGATATTATGTGAGAGAGATAATTTAATAAATTTGTTTGCCCAAAGGGAATGAATTTTGAAAGATTATTTGTTTCATTATGTTTTGAAAGAAATATATGGATTTGAAGGTCAATCTACTTAAAGGGGATATATTTTTTAAATCTGTAAATTTTTCTTATTTTGTTAATTTTCATGATTAAAGGATAATTGTTTATTGTGGACTTTACCCAAAGGGGAATTTATAATAACACAATTTATTCTTATATTGTATTGTCTATACTTAATTGAGCATTTTGCTTATTGTCCATAATTGATCAAGTTGTAATTTTTTGTGAAAAACAGTTTCTTTTTCTGTGAACAATAATAACGCCACCATTGAAATTCTGAATGGGTCGAATTATAAGAGATGGAGGTCAGACATAGAGTTCACTTTGGGAATTATAGACCTGGATCTAACCCTGCGTGAGGATGAACCTCCTTAACCCACTAATGAGAGCACTGAAGCCGTGAAAGCTCATTATGCAAATTGGGAAAGGTCGAACCGTTTGAGCCTTATTTCAATCAAGAGGTCCATTATTAAGCATCTCATTGGAAGAATACCTGAGAGCAAAAATGCTAAGGAATTTCTCACTGCTGTGGAAAACTAATATCAAACATTGGACAACGCCAAAACTGGGTATTTTATGGATGTATTGATGAATATGAGGTACGATGATACAAAAGGCGTTCGTGAATTTATCTTGAGAATGGTGAATCTTCAAACTAAATTAAAGGCACAAAACATTCAACTTCCCAATAAATTCATTATCCATCATGCTCTCAACTCTCTGCCAGCCTCTTTTAGCCAACTCAAGACTATGTACAACACCCAGAATCAGACTTGAAGTGTAAACGATCTGATCACGAAATGTGTAGCTGAAGAAGAAAAACTGAAAAGAGAAATGAATGAATCTGTTCATTTTGTTGCTCCTGGAAGGCAAAAAAATTAGAAGAGGGGTGAAAAGACCAGAAATCCCAACTTCCACGGTCACAAGAAAAGGCAGAATTTCAAGAAAAGTGGGAGTGAGAAGCAGAGATATGGAAATGTCAAGAACAAAGTCATTAAGTGCTTTCACTGTAACAAGGAGGGCCATAAGAGGGTTGATTGCTTTAAGTTTAAGAACTGGCTAGAGAAGAAGAAGGAACATGGCATGTTATCTGCTTATGTCTGTTTTAAATCTAATTTAGTTAATATTCCTTTAAATTCTTGGTGGCTTGACAGTGGTACTACTGTTTATGTTGCAACTTCCTTACGGGGAATAAAAAACTTGAGGAAGACAAGTGAAAAAGAGTCAAAATTTAAAGTTGGCGGTGATATCGAGATTGGTGTTAAGCACGTCGGGACTGCTGTTTTGAATTTAGACTCTGGTTTTCAGCTTGTTTTAGACAATGTTTTCTGTGTGTATTCATTTAGAAGGAATTTAATTTCTCTTTCAGTACTTGATAGAGTTGGATTCTATTTCAATTTTTCAAATAAAAAAGTTGATATGATTTATGACTCTAAGGTGGTTGGCAATTGTGTTTTATCTGATGGCCTTTATAGACTATCATTGCTATCTGTATGTTTTTATAATGTTGAAAATACTGTTGCTAAAAGATATTTAACTAGGGAAAGATCTTCGTTATTGTGGCATAAGTGGTTGGGGCACATTTCTAAGGAACGAGTAAATCGCTTGATTGGTTCTGGGATTCTTCCTCCTCTTGATTCTGATAACTCGGAAGTTTGCGTTGATTGTATAAGAGGAAAATTGACCAAGACCAAGAAGAAAAATGTTACTCGTAGTCAAAATTTATTGGAGATTATTCACACAGACATTAGTAGGCCTTACTCGACTACCTTGTGTGGCAACAGGTACTTCATTACATTCATTGATGATTTCTCCTGATATGGTTTTATTTAATCAAAGAAAAGGCAGATGCTCTTGAAATGTTCAAAATCTTTCGAATTGAAGTGGAAAAATAGCTAGGGAAAGTCATCAAAATTGTGAGATCTGATCAATGTGGTAAGTATTGTGGGAAGTATGGTGATGCAGGACAACAGAAGGGACCTTTTGCAAGGTACTTACAGGATAACAGTATTGTTGCTCAGTATACTATGCCAGGAAGTCCTGAACAGAATGGCGTAGCAGAGAGGCGAAATCGGACTCTTATGGAAATGAAGAGAAGCATAATGAGCAGATCAAATTTGTCAGAATATTTATGGGGTGAAGCCATCAAAGCAGCAACCTATATTCTGAACCGCGTCCCTAGCAAATCAGTGCCTAAAACTCCCTTTGAACTATGGATGAACAGAAAACCCAATTTGAATCATTTTAGAGTGTGGGGGGTGTCCAGCTGAGGTGAAACTGTACGATCTTTCTATGAAGAAGTCAGATTCAAGAACTTCTAGATGCTACTTTATAGGGTATCCTAATCACTCAAAAGGATACAGATTTTATTGTTTGACTTGTGGTACTAGAGTTGTTGAATCTCAAGTGGCAAAATTTTTGGAGTTAGATGTTGCTGAAGTCATTCCCTCTCAGTTTGATGAAAGAGTGGAACCCATTGATGTTGTTTCTTTGCCTATACCGACCTCAAAAGTCACCTCTTATGATGGAGCTATTGATCGAAGGATTCAGCAAGGTATGGATATTGTCACTCCTCCTACTGCTAAAGTAATGCCTATTGCAGATGAGATTCATCTAACCAATGAGGCTACGAATGAGTCCTCTTCTGAAGTACAAGTGAGAAGATCGCAAAGAACTAGAAGGGCTGCCATTTCTAATGACTACTATGTTTACCTTGGAGAGGGAGAATATGATATTGGAAAAAAGGTGGACCCAACTACTTATCGTGAAGCTCTCAATAGTGATCAGACAAATGAATGGCTAATTGCAATGGGAGATGAGATGCAGTCTATATCAAACAACAATGTTTGAGAACTTGTTGATCTTCCCAAGAGATATAAACCTATTGGATGCAAATGGGTATTCAAAACCAACAGAGACAACAAAGGGAATGTTGAAAGATTCAAGACCCGATTGGTTGCTAATGTTCGAGAACTTGTTGATCTTCCCAAGAGATATAAATCCATTGGATGCAAATGGGTATTCAAAACCAAGAGAGACAACAAAGGGAATGTTGAAATATTCAAGGCCCGATTGGTTGCTAAAGGATATTCACAGCGAGAAGGCATTGATTTCACAGAGACTTGTTCACCAGTTTCCACCAAAGATTCCTTTAGGCTAATCATGGCGTTGGTAGCTCATTTTGACTTAGAGCTTCACCAAATGGATGTCAAGACAGCTTTTCTCAATGGAGATTTGAGTGAGAAAGTCTACATGTCACAGCCTGAGGGATTTAAGGAAAATGGAAAGGAGAGCATGGTATGCAGATTGAAAAAGTTCATTTATGGTCTCAAGTAAGCTTCTCGACAGTGGTACTTAAAATTTGACAAAATTGTGACATCTTTTGGTTTTGTAGAAAATAAGTTTGATTACTGCGTCTATATGAAAATCAGTGGGAGAAAGTTCATTTTCATGATTCTTTATGTTAATGACATCTTGCTTGCTAGTAGCAATGTGAATTTCCTGAATGATACCAAACGTCTTTTGTCTGCTAATTTTGACATGAAGGATCTTGGAGAAGCGTCTTTTGTTCTGGGTATTGAGATTCGTCGTGATAGATCTCGAAACCTTCTCAGACTATCTCAGAGAGTTTATATCGCTCGTGTGCTTAAAAGATTCAATATGCAGACGTGCAAGGTAGGTGATGTACCTGTTGTGAAGTGCGATAAACTCAGCAATGAACAATATCCAAAGAATGATTTAGAAAATGATGTCATGAAGACTGTTCCTTATGCCAGTGCAATTGGTAGCCTAATGTATGCACAAGTATGTACGAGACCTGATATCGCCTTCATTGTTAATGTTCTTGGTAGATATTTGTCGAACCCTGGGCATGATCACTGGGTTGCTGCAAAGAAAGTCATGAGATATCTATAAAGAATGAAGGATTTTATGCTTGTGTATAGAAGAGTTGATAATCTCGAAGTGATTGGGTACTCAGATTCTGATTTTGGTAGTTGCTCAGACGATCGCAAATCTACTTCAGGATATATTTTTGTTCTAGCTAGTGGAGCTATTTCATGGAAAAGTGTCAAACAGAGTCTAATTGCATTATCGACTATGTATTCTGAATTTGTAGCTTGTTATGGTACATTCTCTCAAGCTGTTTGGCTACGAAATCTGATATCGGAGTTGCGAGTTGTTGATTCCATCTCTCGACCCATTGTGATTTATTAATGTAGCTGTGTTCTACTCCAAGAACAATAAGATCACAGGTTCCAAGCATATGGAAATAAAGTACCTTACAGTCAAAGACTTGGTAAAGAAAGGAGATGTCGTGATCGAGCATATAAGAACTGAGTCCATGCTTGCTGATCCTTTAACTAAAGGTTTAAGGCCTATAGTGTTCAAGCAACATGTTGTGAATATGAGTGTCATTGAGTCTTTTGATTATTTGGTTTAGTGGGAGCTTTTATATTCTATTTAATTCCCTTTATTTTGTTGATTCCGTTGTGACAACTATTGTTATGCATTTTGCATAATTGAAATTTATTTGATGATCATCATTATTGCATATTATGTTGTTGCATATCATGTTATTTGAATTAATTATACAATATGGTATCTTAAGATATTGTGCCTTAAGAATTACAGTTGTATACTTTTGGCTGTCACTAATCACTATTTTGAGATCTCGTGATGTATTGTTAGTGACAGATGACTTGTTAAAGTCAAGCAATTTCATATTGTTGAGAAATTGCAACTGTTTCATTTTGTTGAGAAACTGCAATTAGCAATTTCATTTTGTTGAAAAATTGCAGTTGTTTCATTTTATTGAGAAATTGCATTTACAATTTCATTTTGTTAAGAAATTGTAATGAGGACCGATAAGAACAATGCATATTGATAATGATCACATGTTGACATTGGTTTCTTATTACATTACTGGGCTTACGATCCATGTCGATATGATTTAAAGTATTTGTGAATATGAAAGTCTTATATTTGTTAAGATTAACATATAGACTATCATAATCCAATATCAAGATCATGTTGGACCGGATAAGTTTATCAAGTTGCTACTTATAGACTATCATTTCTTTAAACAAAATGTGTGGCCACACCAAAAATAAATTTTTTCTGTTTATTAACCCGAGAGTCTTATTTTCAAAATTAAATTTATTTAATTAATGTAGCGCAAGTGGGAGAATGTTGGAATATTTTTATGGGTTAACATTAATTGAATCAATCGTTTTATAAAAACGGGTTAATGGATAGTCTATTATTTAAGTAGCCCAAATAATCAGTGATTATATTTTGATTTGGGATGTGGCGTCTTTTATGTAGAAGCCCAGTTAAATGGTAAGTGTAGGTTTAGGATTTCGTTGAAGCCCGTTATGGGACGGCCCAACGTGAAACCCTAATATATATAATTAGGTCATCTCCCTAATCTAGAATTAAGGGTTTCTTCCCATTGAGAGCCGCCATGACGAAATCTAGATCATAAGGAGGAAGACCTAGTTAGTAATCCGTTGCGACAGATTCAATCTCCTGCGATGGTTGAGACAGGTATGCTTTCGATTACCGTTCTTCATTATTGTGTCATATAATCCATGTATGTTTACGATTATTAATTAATTCCATTTTATTGTGATTATGAGAAATAATCAACATGTTATAGTGCATGAACAATAATTTTTCTTGAATGAAAAATCGTTTCTTAATTAATGGCAGAAATACAATTTTTACGAAAATTTCAATATTTCTAAACATTTGTTTATATAGAAATATTCTATGTTTAATTACAAGTCCAACGATATAAATCTTATGAAATTTGAACTTACGATTAATTTTATATTTTTTTTAGAAGATTAAGAAAAATGTTAATATATATATATATGAGATTGATCCATTAGGTTAAAACCTTAACCCTAAGATTTTCTTAGTCTCCTATAAATATCTCAATTGTAAACCTTTATCATTGTATTTTTCCTAAATATCAACATATCGTTCATGTTCTCTCAACTTTGCGTCTCACAATTATCTTAATATGGTAACAAGAGCTAATGTTTTCTGGCCCAGTTCTTGTTGAAATTTTTGAAACCCTAACCCTAACAAGCTTTCTGCTACACCATTTTTTCCATTACATCTGTTGACTACTACGAATCGCACTACTGCTCCAAAATCATCTCTCATCACACCAATACCTTCGTCTTAGAGAGACGAGAACAAGACGAGAACAATGCCATCAAAACCACTGCTAACAGAGCATTCACGCACTCACCAAACACTAGCAGCAACACCATGACCAACCGTCATGAATGTTGGGCTTTACGATAGCAACCGTTGTTCAAAATTCATCAACGGCCATACCATTAGAACCGTCTCGACGAGGCAAGTCAACTGCATCCAACCTTGATATGTTCTGATAAGCCACACCCCATCACGTGCAGAAAAATCGAGACTGTACCGTCGCAGGTTAGATCCACGCGCCTCCTACTACTTAGTGCCACGCCAACTACTAGCTCGTCGCCATGTCAACACCACATAAGCATGGACATCTGTCAATTCAAAGTTTACTCTCTGCCACGTCATTTCCATATCAGTGCTATGTCACTTCCATGTTAGCGTCACGTCAGCTTTGACTCTGCCACGTGTACATTGACTGTCATATCATCAATTCACAAAGAAAACTTCTACTGGTCGGTTCAGGCATTTTTAGATTGGTTTTCTTCAAACTTGGACCGCTTCCTAGGGTTTTTGGACGCTTGGATTATGTTTTTGGCCTCAGTTTTTTGATGTAAGACTCATAGGATATACTTTCCTTTATATCCGCGTGGTTTCTATGCCAGCTCACTTATTTTTTAACCGGTTCTTGAAGATCTAATACCAGTTTTTGGCTAATTTCGACGTTTCGGATCTATTTGTGGCCTCCTTTTAATCAAATACAGATCATGCAGTATTGTTCCTTGTATATTGTTGATTCGATTCATCACATAGATTTGATCGGTTCAAGGGTTCATCAATTGGTTCTTCACGATTATAAACCGATTCTTAGACAATTTCAACATTCTAAATCAATCTGTGGCCTTGATTTCTCTAGAATTATATTTTACAATATACTTGTTGTATATTGTTGATTTGGTTCAATAACGATGCTTAGGGGTTGCACTTCTTCTATTATTCTTAATGCCAAAAAGGGTTCGGATCTTACCTCTACTATTATTACCATCACTACTGTGGATATAGATTTACTCTTCCATCAAATTTTCTCCAAGAATGGTACAAATTTGTCCCCTGCTCTTTCATTTACTACATGCAATTCTTTTTAGTTTCTTTATTCTGTCTGTTGTAATCATATGACATCTGATCCCAAGATTTTCTCAGCCAAACTATTCGCTATGAATTTCTCTAATATTCATACAACTGATGGTTCTTAAATGTGTATTACTCATATCGATCAAATTTCTACATCATATCTTTCTATTTCTGACACATAGTTAATTTCAAAACTTACCTTAAAACTTTTATCTGTTGGGCAACTCTATGAATTGGGATTTGAAGTTATATTTTCAAATAGTGGTTATCGTATGCAAGATCCCCGAATAGGAGAAAATTGGGACTGGTTGTAAAATTGGATGTCTCTTTGAACTCAACAGTTTCCACCTTTTATCTCAAACCCTACCACCATCACCCTATATTCTTTCATCAACCTATGCAACCTTACCACCAGTACCACTACCATCATCATCCTCATTATCATCATCCTTATCTCCACTATTGTTGAAGCACCCTAATTTTCTAAAAAGAAAAGGAATATAAAATATTAATAAGCATAAAGGAGAATGTGTTTTTAAAGCATTGATTTTCTCAAAAAAAAATACTTAAACCTGTTTTTAAAATAAGGAGTCGCCACTTAGTATTGGATTTAAAAGGCCGAAGTAAAAAAAAAAAAAAAAATTCTTTTAAAGGCTTGAGAGTTGGTTAAGCTCGGGGAATGTGTTAGGCACCCCAAGATGCCCGTCCGAAAACAATAATTTATATCCAATTAGTTTAGTCCCAATGTTTTATTTTATTTTACAATCATTTTCTTCTTATGAAATCTTTTTGGTATTTTCAAAAATAAGGTGTGACAAGTTTTTTGTATTTTTGAAAAATTTTCCCTAGTATGACCTCAAGAATTCGACAAGGATGGTTCTTGGGTGATATTTATATATGTTTCCAAGATATTTTTTTTTTTTACTTTAAATGGACAAATTAAAATAAGTGAATAAGTATGAAAATATGAATGCAACTATATGAATTCTATTTTATTTATGCAAAAGTGACCTAAAAAATTAAAAGGTTTAATTTAAACATGTCAATGCAAAATAATATGAATACGGGAATTAAACACAAAACACTACGTGAATTAACGTGATTATGTGTGGTAAAGATTTAATTATTTAACATTAAAAAAATGCAAGTAATGTACGTTTCATGACTAAATGTGAAGAAATAGCATGCACTATGAATTAAAAAAAAAACACACACACACTATATGTATGAAATATAAAAAAAAAAAAAAAAAAAAAAAAAAGTGTAGGTGGTGAAAGTGTATAGCAAGATGGATGAAAATAATGTATATTTTAAGTTTATCCAATTAATTTAAAGAAATCCTGATTTAAAATTCTCTCAAATTTTATGGATATGAGAATTGATGGAAGATCGCGAAACAGTTTTGTTGGAACTAATCTTTTCAAAACTTAAGCGGAATCACGCGAAAAGATACCGAGGAAAGAGATTTTCTAAAACAATCATTTCCAAATTTCACTCTAATTGGGGAATAGAAACGAGGTAACGGAAAACTCTCTCATGATTTATCAAATCATCGGATTCATCTTAAGGTTCGTAAGGATTAATTTCCACAAACTAAGATTTTACATTTTCTTGGATGTTTTATATATTGATTTTAGGGTTTTTTGATGACGAAAAAAATAATAATGAAAAATATCATTCACCTAACGCTCGGGGATTCAGTATAAGCACGATAAACCCTTCCCGACGTTTTCATCGGATCATCGGACGACTTATGTTTTTTTTTTCTTTTTTTTAGTTTTTTCTTTTATGAATTGCAACAAATAAAAAGAATTCAAAAAAAAAAAAAAAAAAAAAAAAAAATACAGCAAGATGTGGGTGTCCTCATCAAAACACTCAAAGGTTCAGATTGAGAATGAAAATTCTCATCCAGACATTTTCATCGAGTCATCGAATAATTAAAAGAGATAAAACTTGCAATAATTTAAATTGCAAGAAAAGAAATAAGTTGACAAAATTAGAGATAAAAGAAAAACATACACGTTTTAGGTACAAAATCTCGATAGTTGAGTTTTTTTCTCTCTGGCAGATAGTTTCCTAAAAGAGCTTTTGATGAAAATCCCTCTTTTAGGGGTTGTTCATCTCAATTTTTGAATGAATAAATTAGGAGGAGGAAAGTCTGATTTATAAGAAAAGATGGGACATGAAAATTACTTTAAAAACCCTAAAAATTTGGTTTAGCAGCCTAAACCCTGTCCAAATTAGACCTCGTTAGGGTAAAATTGGAAAAAAAAAAAAAAAGGCAAAAAGCAAGTTCTAGGGCTGCCGGCGTGTAAAATCATGCACCCAATCACCCATTTGCTGTTCGACTGACACATGGCAAAAGCCCACAGTCAACTCTCTCTCTCCTCCCTCTCACATTCGGTCAACATAGGCCTCTCCACCATTTCTCTTCTTTGTTTGGCTGTATCAAGGCACGTAACCCTCTTTCTTTGTCATCTCTCTGTCTCACTCCTATTCTCTCTCTCCTCCTTTCCTTCCTTTACTCTCTATTTTCGCTGAAAAATGTGGGCCCACTTTTCATGTTTTTTTTTTTCTCTCTTTTTGTCTCTCACACACACACACCCTTACGGTTAATTTTTTTTTTCCCTCTCTCTCATTCATTCATGACGGACAAATATCTATTTAGAAGATCGTTCAAAATAATAACAAAATAACTCATAACGAACAAATGTCGGTTTAGAGGATCATTTAGAGTAATCGAAAAATGACTTATAACGATACTCATGATGAACAAGTGTCCGTTTAGAAGATCGTTAAGAGCAACGAAAAATTACTCATGACGAACAAGTGTCAGTTTGGAAAATCGTTTAGAGTAATGATAAAATGACTCATGACGATCCTCATGACAAACAAATGTTTGTTTATAGGATAATTTAGAGTAATAAAAATGACTTACAAACAAGTGTTTGTTTATAGGATAATTTAGAGTAATAAAAATGACTTATGACTATACTCATGACGAACATGTGTCTATTTTGAGAATAATTTAGAGTAATGACAAAATGAACTATGACCAAATTCATGACGAACAAGTGTCCGTTTAGATGATCGTTTAGAGTTATGACAAAATTGTAATATCCCGAAAATTTATATTTTAAAGATATTATTTTATACAAGTTTAATATTTTTGGGATTATTTTGTAAATTTATGGTGTAGATAATATTTGATAATTTTAAAGAGATAAGTGTAATTATTAAAATTAATATAAGTTATTTTATAATTACGGGATATTACGCTTAATTTTTTTCAAAATCTTAACATTTAAGTAACCAATTGTGGCCATAAAATTAAAAGAATAAAAAAAAATGCCAAAAAAAAAAAAAAAAAACAAAACAAAAAACAGTGGCCACAAAATTTAACAACTGTTATGTTTTAAAATAATAATAATAATAATAATAATAATATAAAACGTGTTAAGTTCCACGTGTATGCTAGGAAAGGCCACATTAAGAAAGCTATTATATATATATATATATATATATATATATATATATATATAGGCCACATATTGGAATATTAAAGAGAGAAGATGATGTGCACATGTATAGATATGTTAATAAAAATTAGTATATTATCTAATTGTCAAAGTTTATTTGAGTGAGAATATTATTATGTTCCAATTTGAATTTTGGTTTTGAATTTTAGGTAGAATTTTTAACTCTTTTAATATACATATTTAATTTCTCCATATATTGTGTAGTTCATGCTAGTATTGTTATAATTGTTATTTTTCATGAAATATTTATAAATACTATGTAAAAATTATATGAGATACATATTTATATGTTTATTTGGGATTTGATTGTTATGTGTTTATTTTGAGGTGGATTGGATACACGTATTAGAGGGGTTGAAATTCTACTGAGCGTTGGCTCACACCCCTACCGTTTTGATTATAGGGCTGGTGAAAATAATACTGCACTAGGAATTTATTTGAATGTATTTGAAAATAGTGCGGCGCTAGAAATTTTATTCGGATTTTTATTAAATTTATAATAATTGTATTTATTATTTATCATTGTAAAATCGAGTAAAAAATTTGAGAATTAAAATTATCAATTGTTGTAATTGAAAGTGGAATTTGAAGTTTAATACTCATGTTAATATTCTAATTATTAGAATCATGATATTAATTATATTTTTGGAGCTCCGTAGCCTTTATTCTGTGAATAAAATTATTTGTCAAATTTTTCGTGTTTCTATACCATAATAAGAGTATAAAATATTATTTTGATTAAATAGACTTAAAATAAAATGCATTTCTTTGATTTTTATAATCATGAAATATTGAATATTCAATTTTAGTATCAATTCTCTAAGGAAAAAAATCTAGTGACGGTCCTGGAAAACTGGGTCGTTACATAGTAGTATCAGAGTTGAATTATTAATAATACTATATTTTTTTCTTTTTTTATAAATGGTGAAATATTTGGGGTAAAATTCTCCATAGGAGGAACTTAATGGCGGCCCTGAGAAATCGAGCCGGTACAGAGTTGTATCAGAGCAGGTTTGCGACTATCCTAGGTTGGGATTATGGTACTCATTACTCGTAATAAATGGAGTAATACTTGAAATTAATATTTTTCATATAATTAAAAAAAAAAAATTGACAGGCAGATTGAAAATTGTATATGCTTATATATGTTGATCACTTAGGCCCCGTTTGGTAACCCATCACATCCCAGAAATTCTCATTCCATTCCCAGATTTTTGGGAATTCTGTTTGGGAATAGCGTTTGGTAATTTTTGTTTCCGTTTCCATTTCATTCCCATTTGAGAATTGTGTCCACTTTTTCCTTAAGAAATGAGAAACACAAAAAAGTTGTTTCTCATTATTCTCATTCCATTCCCAAAACACATGGTTACTATTCACCTACCGGCCGACCACCGCCTGCCGCCCGCCGTCGCCGACCACCGCCCGCCGCCGCCGTCGCCGGCCACCGTCCGGCCGGAAATTTCCCGGCCACTTCCGGCCGTCGCCGGCGACGGCGCCATTGTCTTCCGGCCGGTGTCGCTGGTGCCACTGCCGTCCGGTCATCGCCGGCGGGGGGCCACCGCCGTCTCCGACACCGGAGCACCGCCGGCCGCCGTCAAGCCAAAAAAAAAAAAAAATTAGGATAAAATGATTACCAAACACAATTCCCTTCCCAAAACAAAAAAAAATTATCGTTACCAAACGCGATTCTACTCCCAAAAAGAAAACAAAATTTTCATCTCATCCCATCCCATTCTCATCCCACTGCTAAAATGGAAACAGAAACAGAAACGGTTACCAAACGCCACCTTATATTCTGTAATGATATACCATTATCCTGATATTAATCCCACTTGCACTATTCCTATCAATAATGTGTATTATTGTCCCACTAATTACACTATCCAGTAATACTAATTATTAGTAATAAATATCTTGATATTTATTATGTGGTTTACAACACATATTCAGATATGTGGCTTATCTAAAAATATAATATATGTATTTAATGTTCAATTAGTTGATATTATTATTGTATCGCCCAGTATGCTTAGTTAATATCCACGACCAATAATATTTCTAAAATTGGCACCTAATTTGAATATGATTAGTTTAATTATGATTGTTGAATTTGAATAAAAAAAGAAAAAAAGAAAAGAAAAAAAAAAAGAACTTTTAGCCCTCAAGTATAGGGTGGGTATTTAAATGGACCCCGAGGATTTTGAAACTGATATCCATTATCAATAGTAAGTTAAGTGATACTGGGTTAATGTTATGTTAGTCGTAGACCATAGGATATATTGTTGAATTGAAATAATCGATTTGAAGGGTGCTTATTGTCTTCTATGTAAATTATCAAATTTTATTTTCATATTAAATTAGAAAAAAAGTGTTGTTGAAAATAAACAGTGTTATGATAATAAATGGATCAAATAAAATTTTAAAGATGGAAAAAATGACTTTTATTATTTTGTTATATCATAGTCGTCTCATTAGGAAGGCATGCTCTGCGAGATGTGGTTGGACCTTACAGGAAGGTATGTCATGTAAGACGTTGTTGTTGTGGTCTGACAAGAGGACAAGTTCTGCAGGTGGTTGACTATGTTGTTGATATGTTGAAACCTGATAGGAGAACAAGTCCTGCAGACAGTTGATTATGTTGTTGATATGATAATTTATACCATTATATTGCTCCTACCATTGGAGACATGAAATGACCCTAACACTGATAGCCATATTAGATGACACAGTTGTACAGGTTATGGTACTGTTGTAACTCCCGATCGTGAGGTGAAACGATCCTATGGTTAGTAGGAAAATATGTGTGCGATATTGTATTTTATATCAAAATAATTTGATTAGTTGATTTAAATGCTTCATTTTATTGTGACGGTAATAGTAAAATTTTATTTCGGTTCAGTGTGTGATTATATTTATATTATATTTTGAAAAATAGTATTTGATAAATATACTTGATTCATAAATTATTTTATATTATGAAGGCAAATACACCAATAAAGTGAGGGTATTATTTTCTATATAAATTATCAAATTATATTTTCATACCAAAATGTGGAGTAAAAAATGTGGTTACTAAAATGGATTATTTTATAACGTTATGCGGATCAAGTGAAATTTTAAATGTGGAAGTGGTTTTTATTATCCGACTATGCCATAATGTGATCCTGACAGGAGGGCATATCCTGTAGGGCGTTGTTTTGTAACCTGACAGGAGGGCAAGTTTTGTAGGTAGTTGATATCTGTTGTTGTTGTTGATGATGATGATATTTATCATCATGATATAGTAGTTTATAGCACGTGTTGGCTCCTACTATTGGAGATATTAAATGACTATAACATTTATTACAACCTTAGATTACTCAGATGGATAGGTTATAATACCGTTATAACTCCCGATAGTGAGGTAAACGATCATATGGCTGCTAAGGAATTATGATATTTTATTATATACAAGTGAGTTGATTAGTGAATATAAATTCTAATATTCTATTTTGATAATATTTTGTTGAAATTTCGATATTGCCAAGTAAGTGACAATATTTTGTTGGAAAGTCAATTTTGATAAAAACACTTGATCCATAAATTATTTTTATATTATGAAGACAGTACATCGATAAAATATTCAAATAAATATTAGTCCGCTACTAGTGATAGGTAGGGTAAGACTATAGAATAATTGTTGAGATTTGTTTTTAGAATTTATTGGTTAATACTATCGTGATATATATATATAGATTGGTTATATATAGATGTCATTTCTATTTTTATCAGAACAACGCAACGGAACGTAGTGGTGACTTTCGATTATTGTTTAACCAAGGGTGACTAACCATATTATTATTTTGAATGAAAGTTCGAGGGTGAAATTTATTTAAGAGGTAGATTGTAATACCCCGAAAATTTATATTTTGAAAATATTATTTTATACAAGTTTAATATTTTTGGGATTATTTTATAAATTTATGGTGTAAATAATATTTGATAATTTTGAGGAGATAAGTGTATTATTATATTTAATATAAATTATTTTATAATTGTGGAGTGTTAAGTGTAATTTTTTCAAAATCTTAACATTTAAGTAACAAATTGTGGCCATAAAATTAAAAAAATAATAATAATAATTTAAAAAAAAAAAAAAAGTGGCCACAAAATTTAACAAGTGTTATGTTTTAAAATAATAATAAAAATAAAAATAATAGTAATAATATCAAACATGTTAAGTTCCACGTGTATGCTGGGAAAGGCCATATTAAGAAAGCGCATGTATATATATAGCATAGAGGAATATTAAAGAGAGATTATGATGTGCACATGTATAGATATGTTAATAAAAGTTACTAAATTATCTAACTATGGAAGTTTCTTTGAGCGAGAATATTATTACGTTCTAATTCGGATTTCGGTTTCGAATTTTAGGTAAAATTTCTAACTGTATTAATATACGTATTTAATTTCTTCATGTATTGTGTTATTTATGCTAGTACTGTTATAATTGTAATTTTTCATGAAATATTTATAAATACATCATGTGTGAAAATTATGTGAAATACACGTTTAAGTTTTTATTTGAGATTGTTTGTTATTTGTTTATTTTGGGATGAATTGGATACACGTATTAGAGGGGTTGAAATTCTACTGAGAATTGACTCACAACCCCACAGTTTTGATTATAGGGCTGGTGAAATAATACTGCGCTAGGAATTTATTTTAATACATTTGAAAATAGTGCGACACTAGAAATTTTATTCGGATTTTTATTAAATTTGTAATAATTGTATTTATTATTTACCGTTATAAAATCGAGTCGAAAAATCGAGAATTAAAATTATCAACTATTATATTTGAAGGTGGAATTTGAAGTTTAATACTCATGTTAATATTTTAATTAATAGAATCGTGATATTAATTATATTTTAGGAGCTATGTAACCTTTATTATGTGAATAAAATTATTTGTAATTTTTTCCATGTTACTATACCATAATAAGAGTAGAAAATATTAATTTGATTAAACAAACTTAAAATAAAATGCATTTCTTTGAATTTTATAATCATATATTGAGTATTCATTTTTAGTATCAATTCTCCAAGGGAAGAAATCTAGTGACAGCCTTGGAAAATCGGGTTGTTACAAAAATGACCTATAACGATACTAATGAGGAACAAGTGTCCGTTTAGAGAATCATTTAGAGTAATGAAAAAAATGACTCATAACAAACAAGTGTCCATTTAGAGGATCGTTTAGAGTAATGAAAAATAACTCATGACGGTACTCGTGACGAACACATAATCGTTTAGAAGATCATTTAAATAATGACAAAATGGTACTCATGCCCAACCTTCTTGGCTGGGGGGACAAAAGAAAGTCTAGAGGTATAAAATATGCCCCAACTTGTGGCTAGGAAAAAATGAGAGATCAAAGATATAAAATGTGTTCTAGCCATGGCAGAGGCTGATTCTCAGATGACCGAACCTTTACAGGTTGTCCAATATATCTTAGCATTACGTCGAGGATTAGGTTTAGCGTAATTCATTAAATGCCCCTTTCAAGGAAACAAACATACCGGGATGCTCATTTAAAGCATTTGAATTTTCAGCAACAAGAGTTTTCAATTCGAGTCGACAGGAAGGTGAAAGGCCCTAGTGATAAGGAAATCAATGTTCCCAAACTTTTTTTAGATTCCTGTAAGATAACACTTCCAAAATAAAATCTTAGTTTGAAAAATTGGTTACCTTTGATGACTCACAATTTTATTCTCTCCCCTCCCCTTTTTTTGTTGTAATCACTCGGCTTATGACACTTTGTCTCGGGGTGATTTGATGAGATTTTTTTACTTGAATTTTGCAACTTCGCTTTCCAACTCAAGGGAAGGGCTTGACATATCTCGTGGTGATTCAACGAGACTTCTTTTTGAATTTGGAGACTTCACTTTTCAACTCAAGGGAAGGCCCAATATACCTCATCAAGATCTCTTTGGCTTTCCCAACTAGATTTTTGTCTTTCCAAATTTCTAGGGGTTTCAATGCTTAGGGTTCTAATACTCCTGCATTCTCCATGTTTTCTCAAGTCCTGCAAAATTGATTTAGTCCAAATAATGGAGAAAATGTCAAAATTTACTGAAATGAGTACCTTTAATGCCCGATATGATTTTTTTTTTTGTGAGATTTTGAGTCGGATTGTAGAGGAATATGGTTCCGATATATTTCCAGACCACAACCATTGTTTCTTTTCACAAATTTTGATTCCATTCAAATCCATCAAGTTTTGATCTGAAAAAATGTAGTTTGGCCACCAAATTGATCCAAAGCGAAAACCATTAGAAAATCAATCTATCTATTTTCACTATTCTTCAAATCTCTTCCATATTTACACCAACGCTTATTACTCAGTTATTGGCTTAACTATTTTACTCCCCTTTTATTTTTTTTTTCATTTTCCAATATTTTTTTTTTGAAATAAATGATCAAACTTACAACGGGTTAGGAAAGCCGAGCTTGAAAATCCACCTGGTCTTCTTTGCAAATCTAGACCTTCTTGCAACCTGAGGATCTATCAATGAAGGAGTAAATTTGGTATCCAACAGTGTTGGTTGATGGTGACAAATCCTCATTTTCCCACTTTGATTTTTATCGAGTAATTGGATGCTAATATTATATTTGAGAGCTTCTTCATTGGGATCATTGACTTAGGACAATTGCATGCCCTTTTCACCATTGGGTTCGACAGCAAATGAGCCAGTATGTTTACATCTGGTTTCATCAGATCACTAAAGGACCAATAGAGATAGCTTGATTAACTTGTAGCGATATATCGAAACATCTAACAGGGTAACAGATGCCAATATTGACTTTTGAATCCTCAAATACTCTAGAACTACTACCAGATTTGGTCAAAGGTCTTTTGGATATCACCATCATGTGGCAGAATAAAATCTTCCTTTGTTTCTATTCCCATTGGATCATGGTCTAACTTTGTATTGAAATCATATTTTTGCGTCCTCACCCAATCACATTACATACAATATATACAGGAAATTTTAGGTACCTGAAAGAGTAAGATTCAAACATTAAACCTTCCTTTAGATAAAACAGTATTGCACTTATTGAAATTTGCAAGCCATTACATAAAAAATTCCTTTCCATAAAAAAGACCAACGGGATGGAAAGGTTAGTGCATAAAAATGTCTCAATTTTATCAAAACGCCTAGCAAATTGAAACTAAGCAAGAACTTCGGTTTTGTAACCTTTAGATTTTTCAGCTTGAGCCTCGGACACATGACTCTCTCTTATCTCCGCCAATGTCTTGGTAAAGATTGTCTTCACCACTCCTTGAAGTTGCATGCTCAGTGGTAGTGGAATATTACGTCGCTACTTTCATCGCAAATGTATAAGTCAAGTTTTAGTATAATAGGAAGAGTAAGAGTTGTTGTATCCACAGGAATTGGATTAGATCGTCGCTAAGTATCATGATTGTCATAACCGAACTTTATCTAGGAGACTGAAATTTAGGGTTTTTATAATAATTATAAACTAAACTAAATTAATTATTAAACTATAACACTACTACGACGTTAATGGGAAAATATTGTTTAGGGATTAAATTTGTTCACTTAATCGTGTTCAATTCAATCTAATTTACATTAACATTCATATTATCCGACAATCTAGGTATTGAAATCTCTCTCACTACCTCTCCCGAGTATAAAGTGAATGAATATGTAACTTCGCTTCAATACCAATGTCCCCATCTAGCATCTATATGACACTGATCAGATGAGTCTCGCCCCAACCTCGTGGATTGCATACTTTATAATACTCTCCCAAGTTATTAGATCGTCATGTTGTGTTTAAATCCTAGTCCGAATCCAGGGTTATCTCTCCAGAGTGTCAAACCTCATATTCTCAAATCAACCACAATACCATAACAAGCATACTATGGAAGTAATAAAATGGTAAACACAATCGGATAAAGATAAACAACTGTTAACAAAACATCGATTTATTCAAAGCATGTTTTCATGAACTACATCAAGCCCTAAACAACATATGTCCATAAACCAATATTCAACAATATACAAACTAAACATGAATAAAACTACCAACCAAAGCTAAGAAATAAAAAGAGAAATAAGGGAGAATAGCCAAATCTAAAGAATAGACGGTTGCACGTCCTTGATTTCCTCTTCGATCTTGATTTCTCCTCCTCCAATGGTGATCTCCTCTTGGTTGGTATGCCTTGGAGCTCTCAAGGAAGTCCCAAAAATTTCCTCTAAGTATTGGGAGAAGAGGGGATACATATGGGATCCAAAATATCTAAAAACTATCCCAAAATATCTAAGATAGGTGGTGTCGAACCGTTGCAGCGGTGGAGAAGTAAGTAGGCCTTTGCCAGTTGATCGCTACATCGGTTCACCGCTGTAGCGGTGGATAAGCAGAAAGTTTCTATTGGATTGATCACCATAGCGGTGGTTTCACCACTGCAGCAGTGCACTTGCATCCTGAACTTGGCCTTTTTGCTTTTTTTTTCACCGTTTTTCTACCGACGTCGCACCGATTTGCTCGATTATAACCCGTTTTCATCCCTTTTTGTCTGAAACACCTGATTTACATAAAAACAAATAAAAAAGAATTAAAACATATAAAAACACTATAAGAACACTCGAAAACTACCAAAATCGATTTGGGAATATATAGATAAATTATACCTATCACTCAGGCAGTAGATTCAATTGGTAATTTGGCGTAGCAGACTCAATCTTTTTGTTGGAGAACATGATGGCTTTTACCTGTATAAACTCTCGGATCCTGTCTTTCAGTTCGAAGCACTACTCCATCGTATGTGTCCTAGTTCCATAATGGTACTCATAGAAAGCATTTGAAGCAATCGCTTTAATCCCGGGCTTAAGCTCATAGGATTGAAGAGACATCAACATCCCTTGCCTAAAAGAACTTTGGTACAACTTAGTGGTGGAGACTGGAAGGTCTAGTAGTTTATTCTCATTGTTTCGAAAGTTTCTCCCAATAACACGAAGTGGATAGCTTGGATGGTATTGGGTTCCTAGCTTTAGGGTATGGTTTGAAATTTGAAGTGGAAGGTTTTAGTTAGGCTGAGATGAGGGCGTATGGTAAGCTGGTGTTTGGTAGTCTTGAGGGTAGTATTAGGCGAGATTCACTTGCTTGACAAAGATAGGAGACCACGTCAATTTGATCGTCCCATTTTTTGGATTTTTCAAAGCATTGTTTTCGATAATAGAAAAAATAAAACATAAAAAATGACTCATCATGATACTCATGATGAACCAGTGTTCATTTAGAATAATGAAAAATGACTCATGACGATACTCATGATAAACAAATGTCCATTTAGAGGATCATTTAGAGTAATGACAAAATAACTCATGACGATACTCATGACAAACAAGTGTTCATTTAGAGGATTGTTTAGAATAATGAAAAATGACTCATGACGAACAAGTGTTTATTTAGAGAATCATTTAAAATAATGCAAAATGATTCATGGAGATATTCATGACGGACACATGTTCATTTAGAGGATCGTTTAGATTTAGAGTAATAACAAAATTATTCATGACGATATTCATAACGAACACATGTTCGGTTAGAGGATCATTTAGAGTAATGAAAAAACTGACTCATGATGATACTCATGATGAATGAGTGTCTGTTTGGAGGATCGTTTAGAATAATGAAAAATGACTTATGACGATACTTGTGACGAACGAGTATCTGTTTAGAGGATCATTTAGAGTAATAGAAAATAACTCATGACGATACTCATGAAGAACAAGTGTCAGTTTAGAGGATCATTTAGAGTGATAGAAAATGACTCATAAAGATACTTATGATGGACTACTTATGATGGACATGTGTTCGTTTAGAGGATCGTTTAGAGTGATATAAAATGACTCATGGTGATACTCATGATAAACACGTGTCTGTTTAGAGGATCGTTTAGAGTAATGAAAATGACACTTATGCCCTATCCTTCTTGGCAGGGGGGACGAAAGAAAGTTCTGAGGTATAAAATATGCCCCAACTTGTGGCTGGGCAAAAATAAGAGATGAAATATATAAAATGTGCCCTAGCTTGAGGCTGGGGTTGACTCTTCGATGACTGAACCTTTACAGGTTGCCTATGTACCTTAGCATGGCGTCAAAGATCAGGTTTAACATAGTTTACTTAATGCCCCTTCAGGGAAAAACACATACCTGGATTCTCATTTAGAGATTTTAAATTTTCGAAAATAAGGGTTTCCGATTTGAGTCGCCAACTGACATGCCCTGATTTTCTAAAAGGAAAAGGAATATGAAATATTAATAAGCATAAAAGAGATTTTCTCAAAAAAATACTTAGGCATGTTTTTAAAAATAATAAGTTTCCACTTAGCATTAGATTTAAATGTTGTGTTAGGTCACCAAATTTTGGAAAGAAAATTTAAAAGGCCTTAGTAAAAATTAACTAAAAAAAATACTATCAAACCAAATATTCATTTAAAGGCTCGGGGGTCGGTTACACCCGAGGAAGATATTAGATACCCTAAGACGTCTGTCTAAAGATGGTACCTTCTATTCAATTAAGTCCAATTAGTTTAGTTCGAATGTTTTATTTTATTTTGAAATCATTTCTTTCTTATGAAATCTTTTTGGTATTTTAAAAAATAATATGTGACAAATTTTTGTATTTTTTTTGGAATGTTCCCCTGATATAACCTCTTATCAATATTAAGTAGTCGACAAGAATAGTCCCCCGAGGGGGTATTTATATATGTATCCAAGAGATTTCTTTACTTTAAATAGGCAAACTAAAATAAGGGAATAAGTATGAAAATATTAATGCAAAAACTAACATTATATGACTTATATTTTATTTATGAAAAAGTGACCTAAAAAACTAAAGGGTTTATTTAAACATGCCAATGCAAAATAATATGAATATGAGAATTAAATAGGGAACACTACGTGAATTACCGTGATTATACATGACAATGATTTAATTATTTAATATATACAAAAAATGCAAGTAGTGTACGTATCGTAACTAAATGTGAAGAAGTAGCCTGAATTATGAATTAAAAAAAAATTTATATATGTGTTGATTCCAAGATTTTGACGAAAAATTAAGTGCTGATGTTTTTGGTTGAACTAACAAGTTTATTGAGTATTTTAGTATAAAAAATCCATTATTGATGTTATCATGAAGTAATTGCTAAGGATGCAAAGAGATAGACAAAGAGATGGACATTAAGAGATTGAAGATTCTGAAGAATTTATGTGAAAACAACTCAAGTATTTTTTTACTCTTAATGTATCCCGATTAGGATCATACATGACATAAAAATGATTTATATTTATGTGTGTATTTATTAGGATCCTAAATAGTTCACATATTTACCCTAATGTGAAATTGAAAGAAAAATTTAACCTAATTAAGATTAGTGTTTAAAATTGATTAGTAGTGTCAATTAAGTTAACCGAGAAAAGAAATTGGTTAAAGGGTTGAAAATGTTGAAGATTGGAGTTGAAATATAATTGAGAATGAGTGATTCAGCACTGATCGGTCAATCGATCACAAGAGAATCGATCACCCGATGGGCAATGGCTGGGAATTAGAGAAGTCTCTAAATTAATTGGTCAACCGATCAAGAGAGATCGGTCAACTGATGGCTGAGAAGTAACATCTCTGAATAGATCGGTCAACCGACTAGGGTCGAAAAATGGCTTGAGATTGCATCCTAAACTGATCAGTCAACTGACCCATGGGGAATTGATTAACCAACTAGTGTTTGAGAATGACTTGGCTAACATTCTACATTTATCAATCGATCGATGGGCAGAGGTTGGTCAACCGACTAGGTAGTTTCAAATTTTGATGATTTTGAGGAACTATTAAAAAAACTAGCCGTTTTTGGGATATCTGAGTGAGATATTGTAGGGATTTGAATATATTAATGATGTGATACACTTATTTTAATATCCCTATAGATATGGTACACTTATTTGAAGTGTTTCTCAATTAAGTATATTTAATACTTTCTATTTACTTAATTTAAGATTGAGATTTGTTTTGAGGACTTAATTGAAAGATTTTAAAGCCACATTTAAGTCAAATATACCAGGATTGAAAGATAATGATATATGGGGTCTATAGGTAAATTTAAATATCATATCTTGTGGAAACTAGCAGTTGTAGGGCTTCAAATTGCTTTATATAGACCTACGAATTTTGAGTTTAAGATATTATTTCTATTAAAAACAATAAGTTCCTAAGCTTTTTGAGAGTTATCATTCCGATATTATACTGAGAGATTATCGTGAGATCATTCTATTGTTGAAGTTCTTGAGTTAAAAGTGCAAATTGATTTGATGTCACCGATCTAAGCTGTCTAGTGATACGATTTATAATCTTTCGGTGTTTTCCTAGTGAGATGGTTCCAAACTTTTATTCTTTATTGTAATTATATATTATTATTACTTGCTTGGATATTCTATCTTGGGAAATCATTTTTGAACTTTAAAATCATAAAAATTCTTTTAAAACGATTTTGGTGATAATCTGATTACGTACTCAATTTTGTGCTACCCGTATTATTTTTATAATCAGATTTTGAATTTCTCACTTAATTATTTCAATAGTAAATTCGAGACATTAATTGAGTTTGAATTGGTTTGAGGTGGTAGAAGCTCTGAGTGGAAAGAAACTTATCGATTTTTGTAATTGGTGAGTTTTGTGCGGATTAGATATTATTGGAAATATCTAGTCAGGGGTAGCTGAATTTCAATCTCTTTTGGTAAAGAGATTGAGATTTAATCTTTTTTCTAAGGTACAAAAAGGTTAGGTTACGTTTTTACTTTGAAAAGAGCTAGGCGTGGTTCTTCCTGATTAGAATTAATTATGAGTGAATTATAACGGTTTCATCCTTATTGGTGAAAAAGATACTTGGAGTGTTTTTGGTGAGGTTTGATTCGTAGCCTAAGGTATAAAAGAACTAGGTTTGATCCTTAACCTGTGAAATGATTAGGTTAATCTTGAGCCTGGGAAAAAGATAAGGTTATTCTTGAGTCTGTGAAAAGGGATTGCAAAGGTTGATTCTGAGTTTATGAAATGAATCAGTGTAAGGTTTGGTTCCTACCTGGGAAATGAATCTTGAGTTTAATAGATGCGAATCTCCGTAGGGCTCAGAGGAGTGGATTAACCAAGATTAGTTTGGTAAACTAGGATATGTCGTTGTGTTTTGTTTTGTTCATTTTCTTTACTTTATTTATTACTGTTTGGGTTTACACCAAGATTTGAACACTTATTCTCTATGTTATAAAGATAAATAATTAATTTGGGATAAATTGATTATTTGATTTAATAAGTGTTGAAATATAATAAATTTGCTTAAATTTTTATTACTACCCAATTCACCCTTCTTCTTGGGTAGCTCACTGGGCGAACAATATGAAATATAAAAAAAGTATAAGTGATGAAAGAGTCGTAAACATACCGTCTAAATGATACAAGAAATAAATATGCAATATGGATGGAAATAATGTCTACTTTAAGTTTGTCCAATTAATATAAAGAATTTCTGATAGGAAATTCCCTCAAAATTTATGGATATGAGAATCAAGGGAGGATCGCATAAATAGTTTTGTCGCAATTAATCTTTTCAAAATTTAAGCGGGATCCCATAAAACGATTTAACGAGGGAAGAGATTTCCTAAAAGCAATTGTTTCTAAATTCCACTCTAGTTGGGAAATGGAAACAAGGTTACGGAAAACTCTTTCACGATTTATCGGATCATCGGATTCATCTTAAGGTTCATAATTATTAATTCCCACAAACTATGATTTTACTATTTTTTTTGGATTTTTATATTTTATATTTTTTAGAATTTTTCGATAACGAAAAAAAGAACGAAAATCAATGCAAAAAAATAATTAATGAAAATATCTTTCATCTTATGCTCGGGGATTAAGTTTAAGCACAAGAAACCCATCGTGACGTTTTCATCGGATCATTAGATGACTTACTTTTTTTTTTCATGAATTACGACAAAAAAAAAAAAAAAAAAAAGAAAAAAAGAAAAAAAAGAAAAAGAAAAAGAAAAAAGAAAAAAAAAAAAAAAAAGCGTGATATGGGTGCCTTTATCTAAATGCTCAAAGGTTCAGATTGAAAATAGGAAACATCATCCCAGTATTTTTGTCGAGTCATTGGACAATTAAAATAGATAAAGCTTACAAGAATTTAAATTGTGAGAAAAGAAATAAGCTGAAAAAATGTCTATTCTAGGCTAAGAATCCCAATACTTGGGTTTTTTCTCTCTCGTAGACGGCTCTAGAAAGTACTTTTGATGAGAATCCTTCTTCTAGGGGTTTTTCTTCTCAATTTTTGAATGAATTAATTGGAGGATGAGGGTTCTATTTATAGGAAAATGTGAGGGTGTGAAAATCACTTAGGAAATCCTAAAAATTAAGTCTGGCCACCAAAACCCAGTCCAAGTTATATTAGGAAAGGGTAAAATTGGAAAAAAAAGGCCAAAAGAAGGTTCTAGGGCTACGGGCATGTGGAATCACCACCCAATTACCGCTGCTCCTATTCGGCTAACATGTGGCAAAGTTCCACAATCAACTCTCTCTCTCTCTCCCCCTCTCTATCTCTCTCTATCTTTCTCACACACAAATTTGGTTAACATAGCCCCCTGTCTTTTCTCTTCTTTGTTTGGCTATTATAAGGCAAATAGTGGGGCTCCTCCTCTTTTGTCCTCTCTCTCCCATTCTCTCTCTCTCTCTCTCTTTCTCCCGCTCCTCCATTTACTCTCTGGTTTGGCTGAAAAGGGTAAGCCCACCTTCCATTTTCTCTCTCTCTCATCTCTTTCACGCTCACGACTCTCTCTCTTTTTCCCTTTCAATTTTTTTTTTTCATATTTTTTTCCTTTTTTTTTTAAAAAAAAAAAATATCTTTTCCAATTTAATATGTATTTTTTTTAAAACAAAAAAGTTAATAAACTAAAGTATTAAATTTTTGAGGGGCAGTCAAAATGTCATGTCTACAATCTTCACTGCCCCTATCATCTTTCTATATTTTTCATTCTCGATTAGGACACACTGTATCTATCTGACTCAAATCGGTTATCTCTAGAAGCTAGTTAAGTTTAGTTTAACATGAGTACTTCAACTGTATCCATTACCAACTTACAAAACAACCAGACCTACCTTTCAATGAGAGTTAGTCTATTTCTCTTGCACCCTATGATGTTGTTCATTATGATGTTTGGGGGACCTTTTCCTTATGGTACAATGGGTGGTTCTCTTTACTTTGTTATCTTTGTAGACGACTACTCTCAATAGACATGGTCATTTATTATAAAAATTGATTTGAACTATTCCAAATATATTATGACTTTTCTTCTTTGGTTTAAACCCAGTTTTCTCGAAATATCAAATTTTTTTTATTAGATAATGCAATGGAATACAAATATCGTGTTTTTCTTAATCTGCTTTACAAAAATAACACACTTCTCCATTGCTCGTGTCCTGGTACATTCCAACAAAATGGACAAGCCAAACACAAACATAGACATATTCGTGACACAGTTCATGCTCTCCTCATTTCTTCCTCATGTCTTGAGCTCTTTTGGGGTAAGGTTGCATTCACTATTAGTGTCCATTTTAAGCGTCTTTTTAGTAAACCTCCGGATTACTCTTAACTCAAAGTCTTTGATTGTGCTTGTTTTGTTCTTCTCAAAACACATGAATACAATAAGATGGAACAAAGGGCCCGCCTATATTACTTTCTAGGATATGGCATTGAACATAAAGGGTATCAGTGTTTAGATCTCTTCTCTAAAACTGTTCATGTATCTCGTCGCGTCATTTTTGGGAACATCAAATGTTTTCTTCTTTATGGTCCTTTTATATATCAACCCTTACTAACACGATATTCTTTTCAGATTCATATGTTTAGTTATTTCTTGATGATGAAGTTCCAAGTATTGTTGAGTCCACTCCACCACTACCAGCTAAGCCTAGTTTTGCATCTTCTGTTGAGTCCACTTTAGTATCATTAGTTGAACCCACTACAGAGCCACCAGTTGAACCCACCTCAGAATCACCAATTGATCTCACATCTCCAACTCCATCAACCATGCTTGAGACTTCTCCTATTGCCGATGATTCTGTACCAACTGTCTCTGAGACAAACCCTCCAGATCACCGTCGCCGCTCTAACACAGTTGCTCATCTTTCTCCTTATCTCACTGATTATCATTGATTTTCTCCCATACTCTATCTGCATGAGCCTTAATCCTATAAGAAAGCTAGTACTAATCATCTCTGGCAAAAAACAATGGACAAATAACTCAGGCCATAGCCAAAACTTACACTTGGGATTTTGTTGACCTCTCCTTAGAAAAACTCTTATTGGATGCAAATGGGTATTTAAGATAAAAACTCTTTTTGATAGTTTCGTTGAATGCTATAAAGCTCAATTTCTTGCCAAGGGATTTTCTTAGGAATATTGAATTGACTACAAAGAGATATTTGCTTTAGTGGCGAGGCTCACATCTGTCCGTACTCTTTTTGTCGTTGTTTTTATTTGACAAGGGACTCTCTTTTAGATGGATGTCAAAAATTCATTTCTCAATGGCGATCTTCTTGAGGAAGTTTACAAGCGTGTATCCCTTTTGGGCTAGTTGCTCCTCGACATAAAGTTTGTCGCCTCTGTAAAGCCTTACATGGTTCGAAACAAGTACCTTGTTCACAAAATTCAACACTATCATTCATCAATTTTGGTTCACATCTAGTGCTCATGATTCGACTCTGTTTATTTATCCCACTGACAATGGAATTGTCATTTTTTACTATACATGGATGACATGATTATTACTGGAGATGATTTACATGGTATCTTTGAACTCAAAAAGTTTCTTAGTAGACAATTCGAGATGAAAGATCTTGGCATGCTCACCTATTTTCATGGCCTCAAAGTCTCATTCGGTTCAGATAGATATTTTTTCTCTCAAGCCATATATGCCTCTCCCCTCCTGTCTAAGGCTGGCATTACTGACTCCAGCAATGCCACAACTCCTCTGGAGCTGAATATCAGACTCACTATGCCAGATGGTTTTCCTCTCTCGGATGCAACTCTATATTACTAACCCGTTGGAAGTCTAGTATATATCACTGTCACTTGCCCAAACATTACCTATGTCATCCTTTAGGTTAGTTAGTTCTTGTCTAATCCTCAAACCACTTATTAGTCACCCGTTCTTTGCATTATTCGATATGTCAAGGGCACCTTGTTTTATGGAATTCATTTCTCAGCCCAGTTTACTCCAACCTTAAGCTTATTTAGTCACCGATTGGGCTAAAGATCCCATTGACAGATGTCCAACCATTAGTTATTGTTTATTCTAGGGAAAATATCGTATTTTCTGGTGCAGTAAGAAACAAACTGTGGTTACTCGCTCTAGCACTAAAGCTGAATATTGTGCCATTGCTGATGCAATAGAAAAATTACTTTGAAAAAGAGTATACAAAGCTATTTTATTATATAGATTACAAAAATGGAGAGGGAAAACTCAAAATATCTATCATTGAATTATGAAAAAAACTGATATCTACTCACCAATAGTCACAAGACCATAATTTGCAAGTGGTACAATAAAATCAACAATCTGAACATCTACTCCAATCAACAAACAAATGCAAATCTCCATCTAAAATCAAAGCTAACTATCTTGTCGATCCTGAGATTTTGATGGACAATTAAGTGTTGATGTTTTTGGTGGAACTAATGTGTTTATTGATTGCTTCAGATTAAGAGTTCCATTCAAGATAATATCATAACGTTATTATGAAAGATGCGGAGACGAACATTAAAGAGTATTGAAGATTCTGAAGATACTATGTGAAAACAAGTTAAATCTATTTTAATCTTAATGTATCTCGATTATGATCACACACGACACAAAAATTATTTATATTTATGTAAATTTAAATTGATGTAATTAAGGTCCTAATTGGTGTTCAATTATTGGCTCCAATGTGAAATTGAAAATTAAAAATTGACCTAAGCAAAATTAGTGTTTAAAATTGAATATTAGTGTTAATTTTGTTAACTGAGAAAATAAATTGGTAAAGAGGATTAAAACGATGAAGTTTAGAGTTGAAATTAGTTGAAAATGAGAGGTTCTAGCAATGATTGGTCGACCAAAGAGTATCAAATCGGTCAATTGATTGGGGTTGGGCTGGGAAGGTAAAACTCTCTGAATTGATCTTTCAACCAACCATGTAAGGGTCGGTTAACTGATTGTGGTGTATTTTGGATGGTAAAACTCTCTGAATCTGTAGTTCAACCGACCATGGGAGTTCAGTCAACCCACTAGTCCTGTTCACCTATTTGGATTTTGGTCATAATTTTCTCGTCCAAACTTTGATCAAGGTGATTCAAAATAATCTGGAAGGATTAGAAAGAGAGCTACAACTTTAATGTTTTGTGTTTTCCCAAAATTAGATTGTAGTATGGTCAAAATGGGGCTTGAAGTTTCTACACCTGTAATCACAATCAGTCAACCGACTACAGGGATAGGTCAACCGATTGTTTCGATTGAGATCTTGAGGAACTTGGACTTTTTGTCAAAACTAGCTATTTTTTATGGTTCCAAATGAGAGATTTGGGGATTTGAAATTATGGAAGATATGGTCTATATATATTTTGAAAATATATTGATTTGGTTCATATATTAAATGGTTTTCTCAATTTGGTAAATTAAATACTTTCTCTTTATTCAATTTAAATTGAGAAATAATTTGAAGACTTAATTGAATGTTTAAAATCTATATTTGAGTGAAATACATTATAATTGAATGGTTATGTTATATGGAGAATATAAGTGCTTTTTAAAGTCTTATCTTGTGAAAATTAGCCGTTAGAGGGCTTGTTTCAAATTAGTTTAAATAGACCTGCGAAAATTGATCATGATATATTGAGAATTCTTAGTTCCTAAGATATTCTAAAAGTTATCATTTTACTGAGATTTATTCGAGAGATATATTGTGTTGCGTTCTTGATCTAAAGTGCTGCTTATTGAATTGGCATCACCGATTTGAGCTGTCTAGAGATTTTATTTACATTTTTTGTGTTATTTTGGTGAGATCTTTCCAAGCTATTATTTCTTATTGTGATTTGATATTATTATATTTGCTTGGTTGATAAGATCATTGTAAAATCGTTTTTGAACATTAAAGAGTATAAAAATCTTTTTAAAATGATTTTTGTGATTATATGATTAAGTGTTTGATTCTGTGCTACCTACATTTTTTTATAATAAGATATTGAATTCCTCACATAATTTCTATCACTAGTAATTATCGAAAAATTAGTTGAGTTTAATTGATTTGAGGTGGTAGAAGTTTCGAGTGGGAATAAACTTATTGATTTTTATATTTAGCGAGTTTGTGCGGATTAGATACTATTGGAAGTATCTAGTCAGAGGTAGCTTGGGTTTCAATCTTGTTCAGGAAAAAGATTGAGGTCTGATCTTTATCTAGTGGATAAAAAAGTTAGATTATTCTTTTCCTTTGAAAAGAATTAGGCTTGATTCTTCTCGATTAGAATTATTTAGAGTGATTTATAAAGGTTCCATCCTTACCTAGAAAAAAGATACTTGGAGTGTTTTTGGTGAGGTTTGATTCTTAGTCTAAGGTATAAAAGAATTAGGTTTGATTCTTAGCATGTGAAAGGATTAGGTTAGTCTTGAGCCTGGTAAAAAGATAAGGCTATTCCTGTGTCTGGGAAAAGAATTAGATGGTGATTCTTCCTTAATAGAATTAAGTTAGTCTTTAGCTTAGTAAAAAGATATGGTTCTTCCTTAACCTATGAAAAGGATAATTGTAAATGTTGATTCTGAGCCTAGCAAAAGAATCGATGTAAGGGTTTGGTTCTTACTTATTAAAGGAATCTTGAGTTTAGTAGGTGTCAATCTCCATGGGGCTCGGAGAATTAGATTAGCTAAGAGTAACTTGGTGAACCAGGATAATTCCTTGTGTATTGCATTATTACTTTATTTATATTTTTGTTGTTTGGGTGTGCACTTAGATTTGAACACTTATCCGTTGCGTTACAAATATAATAATTGATTTAGGATAAATTGATTATTTGTGTTATTAATTGTTGAAAGATAATAAATTTGTTTAAAGTTTTATATCTACCTAATTTGCCCCCCCTTGGATAGCTCACTGGGCCAAAACATCTGATGAGCAAAAAATATTTTCTGTATTTTCATCTTAATTATGTTATTCAGTTATCGTACAGTAAAAACTATTTTCAGAATGCAAACTAAATTGATCCAACCAATTCTTTGATTGAATCAAGGGGAAGAATACTTAACCAACTAAGCCTCTACAAATTAATATTACGTAAACAAATTAAATAGAATTGGAGGATAGATTTGACTACTGAAGTGCCTATTTTTTTTTAAAAAAAAATATTGTGTGGTATTAATTATTTAAAGGAAATTTACACTTTAACACTATATATATATATATACACACACACTAGGGTATAACTCGTGCTTGAAGGCACAAACGTAAAAAAATTAGACATAAATAAAATTAATATCATCTCTTTTATTTAGACAATATTGCACACATATTTTATTAAACATCAACAATGATTAACAATTAAATATCATCACTAATAAACAATATATATTACAAATACAATACAGTTAGTATCCAACAACAAAAATATTCGGATTTAAAATAATACTACAATTAAACATGAGTTAAACTAAAACCAAATAAACAAATAGAAAAAAGGAAAAGAACTTTGCAATGTACAATGGGAAATGAACTCACTCTATGACTCCAATTTTAATTTTGTTCTTCACCAAACAGCTTTAACTTCTTTCATTTAACTAAATTGGCACAATAACGATGATGCAAGACTATGTAGACCTGTAAGAATAAAAAATACATAACCTTCGTGGGTAAATAAAAAAAAAATACTACACAAAAATTAAACAATAAAAAATAGAGAAAATTAAAAATTAAAATAAAATAATTAAATCTGTTGATCCAGTGAGCTACCTTAGGGGGGGTGAATTGGGTAGATATAAAAATTTAAACAAATTAAATTCTTTCAACACTTAATAAATCTAATAATCAAGTTATCTTAAATCAGTTATTATCTTTATTATGCAGCGAATAAGTGTATTAAATCTAATTGCACACCCAAACAAAGCATAAAGAAAATAAACAAAGTACAACACCATGATATGTCCTGCTTCCACAAGTTAGCCTTGCCTAATCCAATCTCTCGAGCTCCACGGTAATTCGTACCCACTCAAAACTTAACGATAGGAACCAAACCCTTACAATGATTCTTTTCACAGTCTCATAATCAACATTTACAATTCCCTTTCCACAGGTTAAGGAAGAGCCCTATCTTTTTGCAGGGTAAAGACTAACCTAATTATATTGCAGGAAGAATCGCAACCTAATCTTTTAACAAGCTTAAAATCAAATCTCATCAACACTCACAAGTATCGTTTTTTCAGGTAAGGATTGAAGCTTTACAATTCACTCAAAAATAAATTCTATTCAGGAAAAATTCACACCTAATTCTTTTCAAGGGAAAAGAATAACCTAACATTTTTATACTCTAGGTAAAGATCAAACCTCAATCTTTTTCCCAGAAAAGATTAAAACCCAAGCTACCCTAACTAGATATAGACCCAACTGTATCTAATTTGCACAAACTCACCAAATACAAAAAAACAAAACAAAAAACATAATGAGTTTCTTTCCACTTGGAGTTTCTACTACCTCAAAATAATTATACTCAATTAATGTCCCAAAAGTTACTATGTGATAGAATTTTAAGTGAGGAAAATAATATCTGATTAAAGAAGTATGGGTAGCACAAAATTAAGCACGTAATCAGATAATATCACAAAATAGTTTTCAGAGCGATTTTTATGCTCTTATGTTTAAAAAACGATTTTTCTATGATCTTAAAACCAAGTAATGAATAATAAAAAATGAAATATAAGCACAACAACTTGGAAATATCTCACCAAGAAAAGAAAGAAATCAAAATCGCAATACAATATAGATCAGTGACGCCAAATCAACAGTGCTTTAGCTCAAGAACTTCTTGCACAAATAATCTCACGAATGATCTATTGAATATATCTCAAAATAATATATCCTATAATAGCTCAGGAACATATGTTCTTGATATGTGATGTATCATGTTATCAAATTCGAATGTCTATTTAAACAGGTTTGAAACAATCCCTCCAACGGCTAGTTTGAAACAAGATAAGACATTAAAGTACACCTATAGACCCCATATATCATAGCCATTCAATCATGTTATAATTTAATCAAATATAGCTTTTAAAACATTCAATTAAGTCCACAAATTATTTCTCCATTACTAATCAAATAAATAGAAAGTATTTAATGAACCAAATTGAGAAAATCTTCAATTATATGTATCATATCTATAGGGATATCAAAATAGATGTGTTATATTTTTAATATATTCAAATCCCTCAAATATCTCATTCAAATTTGCCAAAAAAAGGGGCTCATAATGGATAGTATTTGATACGATCCTTAAAATCCGCAAAATCTCGACCACACAGTCGGCTGATGAAACGCCTACCCATCGGTTGACCAATCAGTACAGTGTGTAACATAGGCCATTACTCAAATGGCAGTCGGTTGACTGAACGATTTAGGATGTATTTTCAGGCCAAAATCGAGCCATGGTCAGTTAACCGATCCACTATAGTCAGTTGACCGATCGAATCAGAGAATTTTACTTTGGCCAATCGGTAGACCGATCTCTCCTGGTCGGTTGACCAATTGATTCAGAAAGTTTCACTCCCCAACCTATAACCACTCGGTTGACCGAACCCCTACTGGTCAATCGATCGAATGATGCTGGATACTCTCTTTCTCAACTTGTTTCAACTCCAAACATTATCGTTTTAATCCCGTCAATCGGTTTCTTTTATTGGTTAACACAATTGAGCCCAATATTCAATTTTAAACACTAATATTTCTTAGGTCAGTTTTCACTTTTCAATTTCACATTGGAGCAAATGTTTAATTACTAATTAGGATCCTAAACTTTATCAAACTAAACACACAATAATATAATTCATCAATTTATGTCGTGTGTGATTCTAATTCGGGATACATTAAGAATATAAGAGTGTTTGAGTTGTTTTTACCTAATTTTTTTGGAATCTTCAACACTCTTCATTTCTTCAACATCCATCTTCCCATCCTTGATAATTTCTTCATGATTTGGAAATCTTATACTGAAACACTCAATAAACTCATTAGTTCCATAAAAAACATCAACCATTAATTGTTCATCAAAATTTTGGGATTAATAATATCTATAGCAAGCAAATCAAAACAAAGAATCACAAAACAAAAGATCCTCTAGTTAAGTAGAAATGATATAGGAATCCCAAAATTGAAACAAAAAGAAACACCACCTTAAAATTTTGTGCTTTCCTCATCTCAAAAATTTGTTTATAAAATTTGATAAAAGAATTAAAACATTTTTTTTTCCTTTTGCACCCTTTGTTTTATTTTTATTTTTTTTATTACAAATTGAAAACAAAAAACCCTTCTTTTGCATTTGCTTTACTATGCTTCAATAATGATTCAAAGTTTACTAATAAGGATAAACAAAAATGGTAAAACAATTCAATAAAACAAAACATTACCTAAATGCTTCCATTCACAGAACAAAATTTGATTTTTGAGAACAAAAACAAATATTTGAAAATTTGCTGCCTTGTTTCTAGCTGTCTGACGAAAAATAAAAATAAAAAAGATCCCACCCCATAAATATATTAAGGGTAAAGTAAAAATGCATATTTATATGATTAAAAAATACTTAAAATATGTGTGGTGAAACATAATTTATAAATTATTGTGCCAATCGATCAAACTGTAGGGTGCCAACTGATCAACATATATACACTTTACTCTAAGACCTCTTTAATGGATTCCCTTCACTTTTGACCCCTTTAAACTCTAATTTCCAACCATATATGTTTTTTTTTTTTCTTATTATTATTTAGGAAATGCAGTCTACAATAAATTTTACACACCATAAAAACTTACCAATTGTTCCGATCTCCCAATTTGTTCAAAAATTATTCGCTCAATCAGAACCCATCTCAATGCCACTTCATCGATCAATCCCCTGAAACACCCGAACCCATATCCTTCAACACGATTGTGCTGTTAGATTTGGAAGAAGATTTGGAACTGCCGAATCTATTCTCTAGATCATACACACATGCACAAATAAAACCGAGATGGTGCTATTTAACAAACAAATCCATATAAGCGAAAAACAATTTGAAACATAAAATTGGCAACTTGATTGAAAACAATAACTAAATAAAAGAAAAATACATATATTAGAGAGACTTGGACGAAAATCAGATATCATATAGAATTGTGACAAATTAAATTCAAGAAACTTATAATAGAAACAAAAATTTAAGAACAGTAACACAAAACGAATAACAAAAGTTGAGACTACCTAATTAAATAATTTTTAAGGCTCCTCAATAAGTCAGCCAGATGCATTTGCTTGGCCGATAGTTCTCTCATTTTGGAAAATATTATCTTATAGCGAGCAGTTGCATTGCCTACTATAATAAGAGAAAACATGTAAAAACAAATCGTACTAAACAACTGGTTTTAGCCTACACATTTCAATCTAAATCCAATAGAAAATATGAGGCGACCTTAAACACATTCCAAACCATAATAACCAATAGCGCCATTACAACAACTGAAGCAACTAATGCAGAAAGGTATTAAATCCCTAGTATTTGGTCAAAAAATGTGTAGAAATATGATTAGCTTGAGCAAATACAATTTTGATTAACCAAACATTGAACTAAAAAAACATAAAATTATAAAAGTAAAACTAAAAGACAATAATTTCACAAAGATATAAACATGAATAAAACTATGAACCAAAACGGAAACAAAACAACTCATCCTCTTCACATATTCCAAATAATTCAAAAACATGAAGAAGAAAAAAACCTATAAACATTAAAAAAATGAATAAAAAAATCAGAAGATAAATTACCTACAAATGGAAGTGAAATATACTTGAATAAAAAGTACAGATCCACTATACTTTTGAGTAAATACTGCACCATGAATTGAAGGTGGCTCTTATTGAAGCTAAGCTCTGGAACAAATTTACCTTATTTCATTTCACAAGAAAAAATATTGTTAAAAATCCACCCTATTTTATTTCATAACAAAAACAAAAATATTGTTTACATTTTTCTTGGAACCCTCGTGTGTATACCTTAAACAATCATTGTAACTCCAAACTTCTTTAAACTTACTAATTAGAGAAAAACCCAATTACACATATCTAAATTTGAGGATGGTGAAAAAAAAATTATTTCCATCACGACAAAAATCATGAGCTGGGTTACATACTTGTTCGGTGCGGTTTATCTCCAAACGAACCATGTTTCACCATGATTTGTTGTCGTCAGATCGAATCTTTTGGGTTAATTTGTTTCGAGTTTAGATTAGCAAATTAAAAAAGGCCATTTAGGTGAACAGATGTGTAAGACCTCAATTGTAGCATGTGCGTCATTTCAATGGTATTTTAGAGTAATTGTGAAAATTCGGGGTGAAACTAGGACAATTAAAAATTCAAATAAAAAGTCTAGGGGTCAAATTGAAAATATAGAAACAGTAAATCCCAATTTAGAAAGGTAAATTGACATTTAACTTAAAATTAAAACTTTTAGGGGTGCAATTGCAATTTAAGAAAAAATCTTAAAAGTGGACCTAAACTAAAATGAAGATTTTAAGAAGTTAAGGGGAGAAAAGGGTAATTTCACAAATATATATATATAAGTGATCGGGAGTCATCGGCCGGAGCAGTGCATGAACAGTGACGTGGCAGGAGGAGGCTACCGCTTAATCCACTAGCCACATGCATATAAATACTGACTTATGCATGTAATGATCACGAAGAAACAATTCTCGAAACAGGAACCGCAAACCGGAGAAGGAAAAGAGAGAAAATCTAGAGAGAGAGAGGGAAGATCAGAGGGTTCTCCGGCGAAGGTAGGGTGTTCCGACTATAGGGTTGTGGGTATGCGTGGGTATTCGGTGGTCGACAGAGAGTTTCGTGGGTGTGCCGTTGTCAAATTTCAGGAGAGACAGAGAGGCTGGTTCGGCATAGGTGGTGGGTGATCGTCGCCAGTCGTCCGATAAGTGTTCGGTAATATGTTCGGCTCGTTATGAACTGCGTTTGTGTGTGTGTGTATGTGTGTGCTTTGTCCATCGTTCAGTCCGTTGTTATATGTGTGCGTGATGTCCGTCCGTTCGACGGAGAGGTCGTTCACTCCGGTGGTGAGTGTGTGTGTGTGTGTTTTTGGCTGCGTGGGTACTGTTCACCGGTGGGCTGTGTGGGTTCGGTCGTGCGTGTGTGCTCTGCTTTGAGTTATTGTCTGTGTGTGTGAGTGTTTTTGAACGTGTTTGTGTGTATGTGGGTGTGTATATTTAGTGGGGTGGTCGGAGTTGGTGAGAGAGAGAGATCGGCACGGAGGGGCGTTCGTCAGTTCTGTTGGTCGGTGGATGTATGGGTGGACGGCCGTCGGCCGTCTGTGACGGTGTGGGTAGGTGGGTACCGCCTTGCCGATGGGTGGTGCGTGGCCGGCCGGTGGACACCCCAAAACAGCAAACAGAGCCGGGAAGCAGAAACAGGGAAGAAGAAGAGAGAAAAAAAAAAAGGAAAATTGCAGAAACCACCCCAGGAAAATCCAAAATCCATCTCTTGGTCGCCAAACGTTTTGGAAACAGGTGAAACTTCAATCGATTATTAATTCTCGTTAAATTAAATTTTAGTTAGTATTACAAATCCTAAAATCATAATAATTTCATGATGATTAATTAATTTTAAGTACGTAGTACATAAAATTAGTAACGATTCGGAATATAGGGTCCGCATTGCATGATTAGGATGTTTTAGATAAGATATTAATTTAGAATCTGCCACTATTAGGTTTGCAGGCACTGACGTCCAGATAAAGTACGGTCAATGTCAGTTTTGCAAACGGATATCGAGGTGAGTGTACTGTCTTCTTGCCAAACTATTTTTCTATGAATATACATGATGAAACATGTGATTATTTAAACGGTATGAATTTATAAATGATATGGATCAAGCAGTATTTGAGGAAGTTGGTAAATTGGATTTTTCAGAAGATTTCGATGGTCTTCGGAAAGAAGTTAAAAATAAATTTTTGATTGGTTTCGGCGAAATCAGACGGTGTTTCTCTAGAGAAAAATGGGGAAATATTTATTTTTCTAAAAATGCCGGGTTTTCTATAAATAAAATGGTGGAAAAATGATTTTGATAAAAATTAGACGTTTTCTTTAAAAGAAGATATGAAATATGATTTTTGGATGTAAATGTTGGTGTTGAGGAAAAGAGATAGACGTGGTAATTTGATGATGTTGAGTAGACGATATTTATTGAGTTGTGATTCGATGATACTGTATTTGATTTTGACGATGCCAAAATTGGTTCTCCCCGTAAGGGGTGTGGATTCTGTTTCTCCCCGTAAGGGGTGTGGATTATGTTTCTCCCCGTAAGAGGTATGGATTATATTATCCTCAAAAAGGGGTGTGGATATTTCGTAGGAAGGTATTTCTACGGATGTTACGGTACCGTTGCAACTCCCGATCATGAGGTTAAAACGATCACTAGGATTGGCCAGTGTGTTTGTGTTGGAGGTGTGTGTTTGAGATTGGTGCTTAAAATGTGGTGTTTTACGGATATTGGTTGATTTGATATTATTTATTGTGATGATTGGTAGGATTTTATACTAGATGGAACTTATCTATATCGCTTTATTGTCATTACTTATATACTTGTGCTTGATCCATATTAGATTATGAAAATATTTAGAAAGTACTAATATTTTAGAAATGTTTTACTAAGAAGGCAGTACACTCGCAGGTACAACGGCTAGGAGTCGGTCCCCTACTGGCACTAGGTAGAGCTATGTGATGGAGTCATGTGGACGATTGAGAGAAGCTGTCAAAGGCGAACCTAAGAAGGTTCAGGGATAAATACTTTTAGTTAGAAAAACTTCGGGCCGGGTGCGCCCCCATAATAGATGTATATATTATACAGTGGGTGTATATTGTCATTTCTATTAGTTTATTTTGGGTTTAGGTGATGTCATGTTGTAGTCACGCCAGTCCCGAGATGATGGGTGTCCGGGACGGGTTGTGACAAGATGAACACAACTTGAAAGAGTTAAAATTAAAAAATGAAAAACTTAATCTGAAGTTAAAAATACAAACAAAAAGTATCTACACTTGCATCATATTAAATCTTTCAACAATTATAAAATATGAACATTAAGAAGAAAACCTACACACACTAACCTGATGAAGCGGATACATAAATAGTGGATATCAAGACTTTAGCTTGTTCAAAAATTTAGATTTCGATCACAAATGGGCAGACAAAAGTGGAAATAACAATCTGAAAAAGAATATGAACAAAATTAGAATTTTCTACTCAAGAAATTAGTACTCTAATTCAAGCCATCAAATTGGGGGCATAAAAATCATATTAACCCTAATACAACTTTACTTTCATTTAATTAACTACAAATCCAAACAAAATTTAAATGTAAATCTATTACATAAAACAAAACAAATTTAAAAACTACATCATTTTTAAAGCCTTTTGCTTTTAAAAAAACAAAAGAAATGGTGCCCAGATGAATCTAATTTTAAATTCAATGCTTACTTGATAGAGACCGTTGTGGCAAAACTTATTTTCAAGGTGTTTGAGTCTCTTGTTTTAGTTGAATTCTTTCTTAAACTACAATGTATCATCAAACCAATAAAATTGATTATATGAAAACACCTAGCAAGTACAAAACCAAAATTAGATCATCTTGTGATATTAGCCATCTTTAAATCTCAATCCAACTAACCAAGCAAGCGTTGGGCAACAATCAAACCGAACAAGATCTGGGAAACTCAAAAACAATCAATCATCACCAATACTACAATTATCAGACAACATTTTCAAGTTCAATTTCATATTACAAAAGGCAACAACAATAAATCGAAACACATAAATCAAATACTAGTTCGATAAATTGGGAGAGAGATTATTCCACATTCAACTAATACTCAAGAACAAAACCACGAAATAGAAAAAAGATTAAAAAAAAAAAAAAAAAAAAAGAACTTTAAGAGAGTTGTTTTTGAGAAAAAAAAAAAAAAAAAAACTAAAATCAAATTTCAGTTTAAACTCAAAAAAAATAAAAATAAAAAATTAGACCTTTACCTTGAGATACCTTTGAAGCTCTGTCGGATCTAGCCAAATCAAACATGATGTTACAGATCTACAACAAAGGAGGTGAGCGCAATAGACCATGTAAAAGTTTCAGAGACCTATAAATTAGGAGAAGTTTCAACAACGAAAAGGGAGTCCGTATCAGAGAATCATTGCCGATGGCCACCGCGATGAAGCGTTGGGGCTTCGATAGTAATTGAGATGAAGATGGCATTAGGAGGCAACCGAGGTAATGGTATTGGGAGGCTGTAGCGGTGATGGCATTGGAAGTTTCAACAACAAAGAGGGAACTCGACATCGTGATGAAAATGGCCATGCCGATGGCGATGGCGATGGAGCGATGGAGATTGCATTAGAAGGTAGTAGCTACGATGGCGTTGGGAGACTGTAGTGGCGTTGATGGCTTTGGGACGCTGTTGGTGCTGGCTATGTGAAAGAGAGGTGAAATGCTAATAAGGAGTTTGGAAGTTAATCTCAGCCTATGGATTTAGTCCTAGGGCTGAAAATGTAAGACCTCAATCGTAGCACGTACGTCATTTTAGTTTCAATTTAGAGTAATTGGGAAAATTCGGGGTAAAAATGGGTTAATTAAAATTCAAAATAAAAGTTTAGGGGTCAAATTGAATATATAGCAACATTTATTCTAAACTTAGGATGCAAATTTTCACTTAAAACCAAAAATTTAAAATGTTAACGGTGAAATTACCATTTTAGAAACTCATAAATGGTGATTTGAATTAAAAATGAGAGTTATAGAAATTAGGGGGAGAAAAGAGTAATTCAACCAAAGATGTTTTTTTATAACATATATATATACCCATCTGTGCGTGTTTGCTGTGTGCTATGAAGATCCGCCGGAGGCAAAGAAGGATCGGGAAGTGGGAGACGTGGCATTTTTAGATCAAATCTTCAAACCACTTGATTTATGCATTATTTACTTACATGCAAACTCAATCTGAAAGGGAGGGAAATCAGAAACACAAAATGAGAAAACAAAGAAGAGAGAGAGAGTAGGGTCGGTCAGTCGGTGTTCGTGGGTTAGAGAGAGAGAGAGATAGAGAGCTCGCTGGCGGCAAAAATTCAAAACAGAAAATAGAAACGCAACGTGGGTATGTGTTCGTGTTCTTCGTGTGAGTGTGGCCGCCGTCGTCGCCAGAGTAGAGAGAGAGAGAGTGTCGTTGGCCAGTGGACGTTGTCGATTTCGTGGGTTGCGGTGGTTCGTATGCGTGTGTGTGTGGGTATTCTTCAGTCTTGACGGTGTGTGTGCTCCTCCAATGAGTGTGTGCGTGTGTCGTCGTCGGTGGTGTGCGTTGGTCGTCAGACAGTGTGGGTATGTGTGTTCGTCCGGCTCTATTGTGCGTGTGTGGTGTAATCGACCGACGATCATGTGGGTTCGTGGGTGAATGGTGGTTGGTCAGCTAAATCCATAATGAAGCAGAAGAAAAAGAAGGGGGGGAGAAGCGGATCAACATGGAACCCAACAAACACAACAATAAACAGAGAAAGAAAGAAAAAGAAGAGAAAAAAAAAATTACATAAACCACCCCAATAAAATCCAACCATCCATCTCACGGACCATGAATGTTTCGGAATAGGTAACACTTTTCGTCAGGATATTATTATTGATTAAATTAAATTGTTAGGCATTAAGATTTTTCTTTCGCATTCGTAATAGTAATTGTTGTGATCGGAATAATATTTTATAATCGTTAATCTTAATAAACTGATATAATGAATATTAACGGAACGAAATTAACCGAATATTAATTTTTAATAATAAAACGTGGGGACGAGGAAATTATGAAAATGTAGGGCCTGCATTGCATGAGTGGCTTATTTTAAATATATTATTAACTTAGGCTCTATTACCATTAGGTTCGTAGGCACCGGCGTCCCGATAGAGTGTGGTCAATAGCAAGTTTTGCGGAGCGGATAACCATGTGAGTGTACTGTCTTTTTGCCAAGCTATATATATATATAAATGTGTGTGTAAAATGATTTTACTTAGACTGTATGATTTTATAAATGATATGGATCAAGCAGGTTTTGGGTGAGTTTTCGGGATGCGAATTTTCATGATTTTTTTTTAAAGAAGACGAAAAAAATGATTTTCGTTGAAATCAGACGGTTTTTTAAAAAAAAGTGAAAAATATGATTTTGGATTAAAATCGGTTTTGGAAATGGAGGGTGATATTTGAGATTTGACGATGTTGATTAGATGATGTTATTGATTTGTGATTTGATGATGATGTTATTGATTTGACGATGCTATAGTATTTATCTGCTTCGGCAGAGTGATAATTATCTGTTTCGGCAGAGTGATGATATTAATTTGACAATGTTATTGATTGGATGATGCCATAGTATTTATCTATTTTGACAAAGTGAGGTTATCCGCTTCGTCGGAGTGATGTGATCCACTTCAGCGGAGTAATATTTATCTGCTTTAGTAGAGTGATGTTAGATGTTTATCTGCGTAGAGATTATATGCTTCGGCAGAGTGATGGGTGTTCGTAGGAAGGCATATCCTACGGATGGTACGGTACCGTTGCAACTCCCGATCATGAGGTTAAAACAATCACTATGGCTAGCCAGTGTCTGTTGTGGTGGAGTAATGGTTTGAGATGTGTGTTTAAGATGTGGTGTTTTACTTATATTGGGTGATTTATTATTTATTATGGTGATTGGTATGATTTTATACTACATGGATTTAGATGAAACTTATCTATATCGCTTTATTTTTATTTCTTATATACTGGAGATTTTACGAGGTATGTGGTGTTTACATACTTATGCTTGATCCATTTAGATGTTGTAGAATGATTTATTATTATAAAATATTTTTACTAAGAAGGCAGTACACTCGTAGGTGAATCAGCTAGGAGTAGGTCCCCTACTGGCACTAGTTAGAGTTATGCGTGTCATGTGATGGAGTTATATAAGAGTATTTAGAGCCGAGTTATCAGAGGTAAACCTAAGAGAGGTTCATGAGATTTATTTTGTTGTTCTTATTTTTAGGATGGGTGTGTCCCTATAGCACTAAATTATGTATATGTTGTATAGATGATTTTATATTGTTTCATGTATATTGTCATTTTATGAGTTGGTTTGACGGTCAGGTGATGTCATGTCGACGTCACGTCGACCCCACGGTGACGGGTGTCCGGGGTGGGGTGTGACGAATTTGTGGTATCAGAGCCTAGGTTATAGGTTTTGTAGACTTTCTAGTAATTGTGTCTGTAGAGGATAATAAGATAGGAAGACGTGCCAGTTATCTAGTTAGTAGAGGACTTTGAGATAGGGTGTTGATAGGTGGTGTTGAGCCAATGGTGGACCATGAGATAGGGTGTCAATAGGTGGGTTCGGCACGTGAGTGATAGTTATTGCATTGCATTAGATGGTACATTGGCATCGTGCATGGTTATTTGTCTTGTTGGCAATTAGTGGGTGCGACGAAGTTGTGATACTGCCAGTTGGTAGTTCGACTAGTGTGGTTGGTAGTCGTAATGGGTGGATCGCAATTGTGGGGGTACTAGTGGTTGGGAATATTAAATTATAACTGATAAGTAATTCTATTCGTAATATTTGACATTGGGATTCCCTATCAGTAGTACATAATATTTTTATTGTTAAACCAACAGTATGGTAGAGCACACTTAATTCGTCCAATGTTAAGTTATTCATTGAATTGAATTGGTAGACAATATTTTATTTAGGCAATTACACGACACACTGCGCTACTATTTGTGATATGCAGATTCTATCATAAATGTGTGGATGTGCTTGTGATTTTATTGGAGAGGGAGGTTCAAATGTTTAAAGTAAAAAGAGACGACCATTCAGCGGTATGAAATTAAATCTCTTTTGGTAAAAACGGAAGAGACAAGATGTAGACTTATCTAGAAATGATTTACTTTGGAAATACGTTTTAGGTTGACGGGCAAGAAAATTAAAAGTTATACGAATTGGGTAAACGCGACGAAAATTATTAAGAGAATGATGTGTAGGAAGGAGCCGAGAACTATGAGTCCGTGTTAGTAGTTAGTGCGTATGAATATAGTTCACTTCGTATTGGTGGTAGGAAGTTATCCGTAGATCTATTACCTTTGACTATCTACGATTTTGTTGTAATATTGGGTATGGATTTGTTGTTCGGCTATCATGCCACGGTGGATTGTTTTACGAAGAAAGTGATCTTTCGAATCTCAGGTGATCCGGAATTTGTATTCTTGGGATATAGAATTATCACTCCTATCAGTTTGATTGCAGCCTTAGAATCCAGGAGATTATTGAAGAAATGATGTTAAGGATACCTTGCATACGTGATTGACACTAGTCGAAAAGAAGTTCAGATGGAGGATATTCCAGTGGTCAGAGATTTTCCCGACATGTTTCCAGATGAATTGTCAAGGTTTCCAGTAGATAGGGAGATGGAATTCACGATTGAGTTACTTCCAGGAACTGCTTCTATATAGATTCCACCTTATCGTATGGCGCTAACCGAGCTGAAAGAATTGAAAGTGCAGTTGCAAGATTTATTAAACCATGGGTTTATCAGACCTAGTGTTTCTCCATGGGGAGCCCTAGTACTGTTCATGAAGAAGAAGGATGACACGTTGAGAATGTGTATCAGTAGTTGAATAGGGTGACGATTCAAAATAAATATCCATTGCTTAGGATTGATGATTTATTTGATCAGCTTCAGAAAGCTAAAGTTTTTTTTTTTTTTTTTCCAAAATAGATTTTCGATTAGGCTATCACCAGTTGGAGGTCAGAGATAGTGACATGGCAAAAACGGAGTTCCGGTAGAGAGTAGAAAAGAACATGCAAAGCATCTCCATATTGTGTCGCAGATGTTGCGAGAGAAATAATTGTATGCAAAATTCAATAAACGCGAATTTTGGTTAGATTATGTGATATTTTTTGGGGCATGTTATTTCAGGAGACGAAATTCAGGTGGATCCAAATAAAGTTGAAGCGGCTGTCTAATGGGAAAGGTAGAAAAATATAACTGAAGTTCGAAGCTTTTTAGGATTGGCGGGATTACTATCGACGGTTTGTGCAGGGATTTTCCGTTATAGCTGCCTGATGACTCGATTGACCCGCAAGGAATCTAAATTTGAGTAGACCGATAAATGTGAATAGCGTTTCCAGGAGTTGAAGAGTATATTGATATCAGTGCCAATACTGTCCCTCCCGTCAGAAGGAGCTGGTTTTGTGATTTATAGCAATGCGTCACACCAAGAGCTGGGATATGTTCTGATACAGCATGGTCACATAATCGCATATGCATCTCGGCAATTGAAGAACCATGAGCGTAATTACCCGATGCACGATTTGGAGCTGACAACGATTGTGTTCACCCTAAAGATTTGGAGGCACTACTTGTATAGCGAAACTTGTGAAGTATACACCGACCACCAGGGTTTGAAATTTTTGTTTACTCAAAAGGAGCTAAAATCTGAGGCAGAGGCGTTGGTTAGAGTTGATCAAGGACTACGATTGCACCATCCACTATCATCCAGGGAAGGCTAATGTTGTAGAGGATGCGTTGAGTCGAAAATCGATAGGTTCGGTCACACACGTTCGAGTAGTTCATACTAATTTGTATACCGAATTGAGATCGTTGCTAATTCAGTTGACGGTCGATCAGACGGCAACGCTGCTTGCGACTTTGACTTTGAGATAGACATTGGTTGATCGTATTATTGAAGCTCAGAAGTCAGACGTCCAATTGGAGAGGATTCGGGATGAAGTAAAAAATGGACGCAGAGCTGATTATCGTGTCAGGGATAAGGATGAATCTTTAATGATAGGAAAATTGTAGAATGAGTTTCCAGGTGTCTTGTCTGTTAGCAAGTTTGGGTCGAGCATCAACATCCAGGTGGAGTATTGCAGTCTTACTCCATTCCAGAATGGACATGGGAGCGTAGCACGATGATGTTTTGCGATTACCTTATATTTGAACAGGGACATAAATCCATTGAAGTAATTGTAGCTAGGCTTTCTAAGTCTACTTTTTGCCTGATCCTAATATGACGTATTCTCTTGATATGTATACTCAAGTGCAAAATTTTGATGAGATTGTTAGGTTGTAAGGTGCACCATTCAGTATAATTGTCGAATTTGATTGAGTTAAGATAACTATTTTTAATTAACGGTGAAAATTTGATTTTGAATTATACATTCGATAAGTATTGGTTGCTCCCAATTAAAGATGGAAATTGAACATAGTTTAATAAAGTAAAATATTGATTATCTGTCGCTGGCATATTCAAACAGTTACCGTCGTACAATCGGTATGCGCAGTTGTTGTCATTATTATGACATTTACGGCCTGTTGTAAATATAAAATTGGGTAGTTAATTTTGGGTAACAATAAGAAACCGTATTACCAGTTTCCATAGTGTCGGATAGTGATTGGAGTTTTATTTCAAAATTCTAATAGAGTTTCCTAACTAGTTAAAATTCGGTACCTTTTTTCATTTATAAATTGATGGTCTATCGGGAAGTGCGATTTAGGTGTTGAAGGATACGTTGAGGGGTTGTATTGTGGAAGTTTCTGATAGGGGGGATGTTGCGTAGCGCTAATGGAATCGGTTTATAATAATAGATACCTGTTCGATGATTAAGGTGGCATCGTATAAAGCGCTATAGGAAAAGGATGTAGGACTTCAGTCAAATAGACTGAACTGAGATAAGAGAACGATTTTTTTTTTAGATTTGGATATAGCCCAATGTGGTTACATTTTGATTGGGAATTGGATTTTGATAAAAAGAACTCAACCAGATATATTGATTCTCTACTACCATTAGGTGGAGTCGGCATGTGGAGGTCATTGAGATTTCATGAGAAAAAGATAATTTGAAATGTCCTTGAGTTAATGTGTACTCATGATACAATATTTTAAAGTCAGTAAATAATGACTTTTACTTTTGTGATGTATCGAATTTTTGTAAATGGAATGTATCTATGTCATTCGATTTATATTTAAATGTGAATATATGTTTGAAGCATGTTAGGTAGATTGAAACGGAATTGAAGCACGTGACCTTGTCAAGGACTTGATTAAATATGGAGGCAAGAAGGGAATTTTTATAGATAACCTGTTTGATGCATTTAGATACGCATCTATGCAGGTTGGTGTATTGTGGAAAATTTTATTAGTTAACGATGGATTATGGTAATATTGATTGGACTTTTATAAGAGTATTGAAGAGCGGATGTCGATATTGAGGTTGATGATTTTTAGGCTATCTGTGCTGATGAGATTGGTGGTGAGTATTGTTGGTTTAAATGTTAGATGAAAATATTATTGCTAACTGGTTAACTAGAAATGTCAAATGAAATGGATAAGTGTTGATTAAAAATAAATAAATAAATAAAAATAAAATAAAATAAAAAATAAAAATTATTGTTGGAATGATATAGGCCCAATCAACTGAGATTACCGCGATATTTTAAGCATATATTGTTGATGATCGTTGTTTTTATCAGAGTAGCGCAATGGAAGCAGTTAGAAAACATGAGATTCTTGACAGTTGGTTGTCCGTGTTAAGCGTGACCGACCATAGTGCACTATGTTTGTTGGGTGTTGGATATAATATTGACCACTGCAAATAAAATTGATGCAATGGGTGGATATAATTTGACAAAAAATTCAGGACGAAATTTCTTTTAGGAGGGAAGAGTTGTAAGACCTTAATCGTAGCACGTACGTCATTTTAGTTTCAATTTAGAGTAATTGAGAAAATTCGGGGTGAAAATGGGTTAATTAAAATTCAAAATAAAAGTTTAGGGGTCAAATTTAATATTTAGCAACATTTATTCTAAACCTGGGATGCAAATTTTCACTTTAAACAAAAAATTTAAAATGTTAAGGGTGAAATTACCATTTTAGAAACTCATAAATGGTGATTTGAACTAAAAATAAGAGTTATAGAAATTAGAGGGGGCGAAAAGAGTAATTAAACAAAAGATTTTTTTTTTTTTTTATAATATGTATATATACCCATCTGTGCGTGTTTGCTGTGTGCCATGAAGATCTGCCAGAGACAGAGAAAGATCGGGAAGTGAGAGACGTGGCAGTTTTAGATCAAATCTTCAGACCACTTGATTCATGCATTATATACTTACATGTAGACTCAATCCGAAGGGGAGGAAAATCAGAAACACAAAAAGAGAAAAAACAAAGAAGAGAGAAAGCAGGGTCGGACAGTCGGTGTTTGTTGCCGGCAGTGGGTTAGAGAGAGAGAGAGAGCAAGCCGGCGGCGAAAATTCAAAATAGAAAATAGAAATGCAATGTGGGTATGTGTTTGTGTTCTTCGTGTGAGTATGGTTGCCGTCGTCGCCAGAGTCAATAGAGAGAGAGTGTCGTCGGCTGGTGGACATCGTCAATTTCGTGGGTTACGGTGGTTCGTATGCGCGTGTGTATGGGTATTCTTAAATCTTTACGGTATGTGTGCTCCTCCGACGAGTGTGTGTGTGTGTGTCGTTGTCGGTGGTGTGCGATGGTTGTCGGACAGTGTGTGTGTGTGTGTGTGTGTGTGTGTGTGTGTGTGTTCGTCCGGCTTTGTTGTGCGTGTGTGGTGTAATCGGCAGGCGATCATGTGGGTTCGTGGGTGAATGGTGGTTGGTGGTTGGTCGGCTGAATCCATAACGAAGCAGAAGAGAAAGAGGAAGGGGAAGCGGATCGACAAGAAACCCAAGAAACAGAACAAGAAACTAAGAAAGAAAGAATAAGAGAAGAAGAAAAATAAAAATAAAAAAATTATTACATAAACGACCCCAATAAAATCTAACCATCCGTCTCGCGGACCATGAATGTTTCGGAATAGGTAATATTTTTCATTAGGATATTATTATCGATTAAATTAAATTGTTAGGCATTAAGATTTTTCTTTCGCATTCGTAATAGTAATTGTTGTGATCGGAATAATATTTTATAATCGTTAATCTTAATAAACTGATATAGTGAATATTAACGGAGCGAAAATAACCGAATAATAATTTTTAATAATAAAACGTGGGGACGGGGAAATTATGAAAATGTAGGGCCTGCATTGCATGAGTGGGTTATTTTAAATAGATTATTAACTTAAGCTCTATTACCATTAGGTTCACATGCACCGACGTCCCGATAGAGTATGGTCAATAGCAAGTTTTGCAGAGCGGATAACTAGGTGAGTGTACTGTCTTCTTGCCAAACTATTTATATATATATATATATATATATTATTGTGTGTGTAAAATGGTTTTACTTGAACTGTATGATTTCATAAATGATATGGATCAAGCAAGTTTTAGGTGAGTTTTCGGGATGCGAATTTTCGTGATTTTTTTTAAAGAAGACGAAAAAAATGATTTTCGTTGAAATCAGACGGTTTTTAAAAGAAAGTGAAAAATATGATTTTGGATTAAAATCGGTTTTAGAAATAGAGGGTGATGTTTGAGATTTGACGATGTTGATTAGATGATGTTATTAATTTGTGATTTGATTATGATGTTTTTGATTTGACGATGTTATAGTATTTATCTGCCTCAGGAGAGTGATAATTATCTGTATCGGCAGAGTGATGATATTGATTTGACAATGTTATTGATTGGATGATGCCATAGTATTTATCTGTTTCGACAAAGTGAGGTTATCCGCTTCGTCGGAATGATGTGATCCCCTTCGTCGGAGTGATGTTATCCGCTTCGGCGGAGTGATGTTTATCTACTTTGACTGAGTGATGTTAGATGTTTATCTACGCAGAGATTATCTGCTTCGGCAGAGTGATGGGTGTTCGCAAGAAGGCATGTCCTACTGATAGTACGGTACCGTTGCAACTCCCGATCGTGAGGTTAAAACGATCGCTATGTCTAACCAATGTCTGTTGTGGTGGAGTGGTGGTTTGAGATGTGTGTTTTAAATGTGGTGTTTTACTTATATTGGGTGATTTATTATTTATTATGATGATTGGTATGATTTTATACTAGATAGATTTGGATGGAACTTATCTATATCGCTTTATTTTTATTTCTTATATACTGGAGATTTTACGAGCTATGTGGTGTTTACGTACTTACGCTTGATCCATTTAGATGTTGTAGAATGATTTATTATTATAAAATATTTTTACTAAAAAGGCAGTACACTCGTAGGTGAATCAGTTAGGAGTCGGTCCCCTACTTGCACTAGTTAGAGTTATGTGTGTCATGCGATGGAGTCATATGAGAGTGTTTAGAGACGAGTTATCAGAGGTGAACTTAAGAGAGGTTCATGAAATTTATTTTGTTGTTCTTATTTTTGGAATGGTTGTGTCCCTATAGCATTAAATTATGTATATGTTGTATTGATGATTTTATATTGTTTCATGTATATTGTCGTTTTATGAGTTGGTTTGACGGTCAGGTGATGTCATGTTGACGTCACGTCGGCCCCACGGTGACGGGTGTCGGGGGTGGGGTGTGACAGAAAATGTCTTTGGTATTATTTAATCTCATCGGTTAGATATTCGATACAAGTGTCTAAAATGTCTTAGTATAAAATGTGTCAGGATTCAATCCCAACCTTCAGATATCCAATTCAACAATTAAAAATGTCCCAAAATATAAACATGTTGTGATATATATATATATATATATATATATACTAGGGCATAACCCATGCTTGAAGGCATGAGTGAAAAAAAAATAAAAAATAAAATGATATAACTTCCCCTATTTATACAACATTTTACAATTGTTTTATTAAAAATCAACAGTACTTGGCATTTAAATACCAGTATCCAATAACACAGATATTCGGCTGTTAAAATAATACAACTACCAATCCAAATCTTATTAGTATTTATTTGTAGAGAATGTGTTTTTTTTTTTTTTTTTTGGTTATAATTGTAGAGAATGTTTTTTTTTTTTTTTTTGTTATAATTGGTATATAAGTAACAATTGAACATTAATAATAAATTATACAACAATAATAGCGAACAATCGGGTCCCACAATCAGATAAAAATTAAACAACAGTGAAAAACTAAAATCGATCACAAATAAGCAATACTCCATCACAACACCCAGTTCAACTGAAACTTACCGATATTGCTCCGCAATTAAGTGATTAATTGTATGGTATGAAGCCATCGTAGAGACGTAGTAATAAAATAACAACAATTGAGTAATTCGGCCAACTCCCCTTCATGCTAAATTGTGATTGTTGAGAATATGGAATGAAAAATTGAAATATATAAAAGTAATTCAAATGAAATTTTAAACCAAAAAAATTGATGATGATTGAACTAACCTCCTTCAAACAGTGCGTTTAAATTCGCGAAATGGATCTTCTTCAAGAGAACCTATTAAAACACTAAACAACAAACAAATTTTTGCTACATCAGTGAACAGAAACAACAAACAAAATTTTCTCTATCAATGAATAGTAAGAATGTTCAAAAACCTGCTGGGATGACATGTTATTGCTCGAAATGTCTCGCCCCAAAATAACTCAAATGGAATCATGATTCGCGTATTGTTTTAGTCATATTTCGTCTATAATGAACAATTCAATTCAATCCAATCAAGTTAGCATTCAGGAAATAAGAAAACAAAAACCTAATCAATCAAAATAAGAAGAGAAATGTGATAGAGAGAAAATGTTTTTTTGCTTGACAAAATAGTGAGAATCAGTAACAGTTTATATGGAAAAGAAAAAATGTTTGCACGATGAACACGAAGAAGAGCATGAAGACGAAGGAACACTACCTACCCAATATTTGGATGTTACTGTTGTTTCGTCGTCGGTTGAGTCTGTTGTTGTTGCATCGTTGGCTAAGTTTGCAATTGATCTTGTCTATGGTAGTCACAAATCTTATCCGCACACATCTCGCTCAGCTAAGGTTCAATCGAGTGTAAAGGGCAGCCCGGTGCTACAAAACTTCCGCTATGCATGGGGTTTGGTGAAACAAAATAAAAATAAAAAATGCATGAATTAACTCAACAACGTCAAAGAAAGTATCAGTGGCTCTATTAGAAACAACATGATCAGTTCAAATTTCAAACACGATTTATCGAAAAGCAACTCAACTAAGGTTCAATCGATATTCGAGAGAACGAAACATGGTAATGCTTTTGATTACAATCTCAATTTCAAAAGCATCCAAACAGATGATGATAAAAAACATGAAAAATGAAGGAAGGAATCGAAGATACCTTTCGGCAATAGAGAACAGTGCATTGGAATGGAAGGGCATCCGAAAACAATGTCATTGCTGTTGCTCGCTCTCTGTCAACTCATTGTTCGCCTTCTGAAGGTTTAGACGCCAAAAACATCTATGTTTTTTCTATCCACTCCCCCCCACTTCTTCCAACAAAATATCAAACAAATATTATACCTAAATTGGGTAAGTCCAAGAGAAAATAACTTAAATTCAGCATAAAAATGTAACCCTCCATAACTAACTATTTTTTTATTTATTTTTGTTTAAACTCATTTATAATTTTTTTTTTGGCTAATTTTGGTTCGTGCAGGAGGGATCGATGATTGGTGCTTGGAGGAGTAATTGATTGAAGCTGGGTGCGTCGAGAAGAGATTGATCGAAGGCTGAGCATTGATTTGTGCATCATTGGCAAAGGGCATAGGAGTGAGAGAGAATCGAGAGGTGCTAGAGAGAGAGAGACGATACACAGAGAGTGAGGCCAGTCTGAGAGATAAAGGTTTTGAAATCCAATTTGATGTAATCCCTTGGATCAAAAGTGCACTACAAGAAAAATGGGTTTTGGCTACAAAAAGTTTTTGTAGCTAAAGCCCTAATTTCATAGCGAAAACATTTTAGAAACGAAAAAATTATTGTTCCAATTTCGTAGCCTATGTGCCGTAGCAGAAGGTTTTTGACGACGAATTGTTAGTTCGTCGCACAAGACTACTATTTCGTGACAAATCATTTCGTAGCTAATAAATTCATTTCGTAGCCAAAGAGTAATTAAAAATCACAGGGATAATTTTTTGGCGACGAAATCTCAACACTACTGAATTTATATTTTACGCTTGGCATTGGTGGTTAGTCTTATTAGACTAATAACCACATTCAATTACTTTTCAAAGACCAAGTTTTTTTACTTTTTAGTGTGAAAAATAACTCTTAAATTTTCATAGAGTGTAAAATTTTCAACTCTTTTTTTCCAAATAGGCACAAAAATAACCACACAACCAATAACTTGTATATAAAAATTTTGACATAACCCCTTTTGTTTATGCAACATTTTCAAATTTTGAACTTCTGTTTTCAAATAAACACAACCAATAACTTCCAAACACGATATTAATCAATACAATTATAACAAACAAAATAAACAACACCAAAGTTTCGAATGAACAATAACATAATTTTTTTTTTACGAATGAACAATAATACTTACTTTGTGATATGAACTTGACAAACACAACTAATAACCAAAAAACCAATAACGAATAAATATAAACTTAATAAAATAACACCACCACCCAAGACACTTAAGCTCACCATCCAAGGCTCATAGAAAATACCTTAAACATATATTGTCAAACCATAGATTAACTTCATCAAATTTTGAAATGTTTGGGATGTATGTATATTGGCCAATGAGAGACAAACACAATGCACGTCAATTTTACAAATAAATAAGTTACTATAAAATTGCAGACAACTTGAATTAAATTAAAATGAAGCGATTACCTCATAATTGTACCCCCCATCAATTTATTGTCATCTTATTTTGTCGACCTACCTAAATCCATAATAGAAATAAGATAAATCAATAATATATATACATCTATCTATTTAAATGTTGAAGTATTTTTAAATCATAATTAGTCTAATCGCATAAAATTTTAAAAAAAAATTGCAATAAATGATTGGTAAAAAGAATTCAGTAAAACTTTTTAATTCTCTAACTTTATATAACAAAAAAACAATAAACAAATGATTAGTAAGTACTTAATCACAAATCCAAACAAAACAAATTCATGTCTCATATCAAATAACTTAAATTAAACAAAATCTAGATAAACTATAAATCTATAGTCCTTGAAAATTGATACATCATTATAAATGAAAATAAAAACGCTAACAGTATCTTAGTTTTACCTCGAATTGAATGGTAGTTGTGTTTTTTATCCATAGCAATCAAATACATATCGTGAATTGCATAATAATTGATAAAAAAAAAAAAAAAAAAACTATTTAGGAATTAATATTGTGAATTTCATTCGTCTCATCGAAACAAATTCATTAAAATATAAACAAAATTTTCCTAAAACTAAATATAAACATAAATTCTCAAATACACCCCAATAAAAAGATATTATATTAGGAATGCGTAAAACATTGAATTGGAGGTGGGAAACCAATTAGTATAAGGTAGAAACAAATAAAGGAGTCCAAATCAAAAGAAAAACCGAAAAAAAAAAAAAATGATCAACAAACATGATGCAATTTATAGAGAACTACCAATGAACATGAAAATGAATGATAATATTTTAGTTTACCTCATCCAAAATGATAGGTTTTGATTTCTCGTCATTGCAATCAAACACATCTCATTGCTTGTATAATATTTGGATAATAAATGAAAATCAAAATAAAATTACTTTTGCTACGAATTAAAAATTAGAACACAATAAAAATAATAAGGAGAACAATGGTACTCCCACCTAAGCACATTCATTGAAATATTAACAATTTTTTCCTTAAAATTATAAAATAAAATTCCACAAATTCCAAATCCAAACAAAATCCATGTTTTTAGCTTAATTTGTTCATATTCCTATATTGATTGCATATAGGAGTCCAAAAAAAGAAACTCAAATCTAACAGCATAAGATATCTAATTGAATCACATTTCAAAATTTTCAACAAATTACTAAGAAAACAAAGATATGAACCTCAAATTACAGAAACCTAAAGCAATTTCTATCTGTAAAATCAATTTTACCATAAAATGAAGAATTTGTAAAATCTCATAGCATCCTCCTATTAGATCTACTTTCCCCCAAAAGTTCAATTATAAAAATGAAGAACCATCTACAGTTAAAAACACTCTTGCATCAGATCCACATACCTTCCATCGTCAATACCGAAATTACAAATCAAAGAAAACATAAATCGATGTTGTCCCTTGAAATTTGTTCAAAAATTTGTGAAAATGGAGCATAACAATTTTTTTGCCTCACATTTCTATTTTGGCTCCAATTTTTGTTGGAACAAATAAAGGAAAAAATGTAACTGAAAGACCAAACAAAAGACACCTAGATACCGCATGAGAAATCTAAAATCTATATATCTATGAATATAAACTTGGAATATACGCAGAATCTAGGAACAGAATCACTGAAAAAAAAAAAAATAACTCAATCGCTATCTGAGAACAGAGATACCAAACATTAACTAAACATAAACAAACTCAATTAATCTAAAATCTATAGAAACAACATAATAATTCAATTAATTAATACGAAAAAAGCAATTAAAAAAATATCAGAAAAAATATATCCTTACCGAATACTTACTAATTGGTATATTCTATCTCTATTCTCAATCTCACGCACAAACACATAGATCAAAATACTTAAATCAGAAATAAAAGAAGATAATCGAAGCTAAGAGAAAAATGTACCTGATAGATGAATAATCGGAGAATGAATACTCAAGAATAATGATTATTGATCTACACTGATTATTGATATGGAATCGCAGGTCGCCTATGAAGAATGGATCGATCAAAGGTTGTATACTGTCGCATGGAGCATCGATCAATAGAGAAAGATTGTTGGTTCGATAGAAGGCTGGTGTGTAGAGGAGCGATTGACCGACAGCTAGTGCATGGAGGAGCCATTGATCGAAGGCTGACCGAATCAAATCCAGTCGGTGAATAAGAAGTCAATTCCACCGGCAATATGGATTTCCACGAATCGGATCCAGTCGGTGAATAGGGACATACCAGGAGGCCAGACATGGATATCATCACGTCATTGCTATTTGATCGCTTCAAAACTTTGGGTGCATGATTATTGTCTCCGACTACAACCCCTCTGGAACCGCCGCACGAACCAGCTTCCACCATCGCCTGGTACTTCCGCTTCAGCGTCAACTTCCAGTGATTCTAAATTGCGTTGTCCGCATGACTGTGTGATCGATGTGGACGGCGTTAGAGAGAGGGAGAGAGTGTAGAAGATGAAACAATTGGTTAGGGAAATCAGCATAATTCGAGAATGGGGAGAGAGGGCTAAATCTGTATAATCTGAGAAGTGGGGTGAGATTTGTTAAGAGTGGCGAGATTTTGGGGGCGGTTGAATAAAAATTTAACCTTGACCCTTGGATCTAATTCAATTTAATGGTTAAAAATATATTTTGATATCATTTAATTTTGACCGCTGGATATTCGATCCAACGGTCCAAAATGTTTCAAATATATAATTTGTCCATATTCAATCTCAACCGTCAGATATTCGATCCGACGTCTCAAAATGCAAATATGTTGTGATATATATATATAATCAGCCAATATCCGTTGGCTTTTATTCAAAAAGTATATGATATTAAATGACTACAAGGAGTATCCCTATATCTAAATTATAATAAAAGTATTAATAATACATGAAAAACTTGATGTGTATTCTGTTAAGCATACAAATGCCCTTCAGGGTTTCAATTTTCTTCATTGATATTTGGATTGTAAAGTTTCACATTGCGTTCATGTGTCGGTTGTACTGGTCTCGCGTTTGTTTCGGAATCCTGCGAAACAAACAAACAAAATAAATTAATAAAATCAGGGGTTTAGTATTTATTTGGCAAATTGTTTTAAGGACTCAAGCTAACCAAAATAATCCAAATAAATATTCTTACATCGTGAACAGCTTCATGGCTCACGGAACAGTTCCACTTGTTCTTGTGTCACAGTCCTCAGCTAATGAATTCATGGCATTTAGAAATAAAAAATACTCCAAAAAATAAATGCATGATTAACTATAGGTTAATTATATTTTGCTCACTTATGATTTTGACGATTTGCATTTTACTCTCTTGTAGTTTGGACGTCACCACTTTGCCCCTTTGTGGTTGTGGACTTAAGTGCAATGGTTAAGTTTTCTGTTAACTCTAACGGTCCACGGCAAAAAGTGAACAGAAATTCATTAAATAGTGTTAAATGACATTTGTACCCTTAAAATATTTTAATAAAGACTGCTGTATATATTAGAAACTTTAAGGGGCTGTTGTGTATTTTGCTTATTTCATTTCTTCAACTCCCACCCCACCCGTCTCTTGCAACTCCGGCGAATTGCACAACCACCGTTTCACCTCCACCTCCACCTCCACCTCCATCTCCGTTGCTCCTCTGTCTCTTCCTCCTTCTCGGATTCTCCGATTTCGGTGTCGAAGACGCAATCGGCAACAACAATCTTGAGAGATTTACCTGAATTCAATCCATAAGTATGAAATAGGAGATCTCAATTCTTGCTCTTGGATTTCATTTTTCTAATTCACCCCTTTCCAATTTGCTGTATTTTGTCTGCGTTGTCTTTAATTTCCGCAGTTAATCTCTTTTCGAATAAAAACTCTGTTATCCCTATGACGCTGGTGAAGCTTCGCTACCGGACGAAGGCCACCGAACAACCGCAAAGAGGCACCCCTCTGGAATTGTTATTAGAATGGCTTCTTCTGAATCGTATTAGATTCAAGCGAACGCAATGGCTAAACAGGCAAGTCGGAGCAAAGGCTTCCCCAGCTTTTTGATCGTAGTAGATGAAATGAAATTGTCTGTAATTGACGAAATTCGTCTCCTCAAACGACTGCCATGTTGGGGAGAACCCAATCCGACCCCTTGTAAGAACCCAATTGAAGACCATCTCCTTATGAGATTCTTCAAGAACAAGGTCTGAAATATGAGTTAGAACGGAGCCACGGAAGATTCAAGATCGACTCTAACAAACCGCAAACGGTGAGAACGTCGATGAATCGAGCTCCATTAATTTGAATTGCTGCGAAGTTAATGGATCGGTATGGAGATACCCATTCTATTGACTGGATTACTGATTAAAGCTCTAGGATTTCAGATTAATTTGTTCATTAGTTTCCTCTTCATCCCCGTATGATTACTCTTATTATTCATACTAGTTTATCATCTTTCCTTTTGGGTCTATCATGCGTTCTAGAGAGTATCTGATTAAAAAACTTCTCAGATTATAATATTTGTTTTTTGGGAAAGTTTGACAAAAAATGTCTGATCCTCGCTTTCCTCTCTTCCCCCCATCTGTGTCTATGTTCTTTTTAGATCTATGGCATGATTGTTGATATTTTTCTTGTTATCTTAACAATTGATTTATTCGCAATTTGATTCGTCTCTTGGGTCTTTGTTCCTCTGCATCGTATTTGTTTGCTGCTCGCTTCTTTTTTGTTCGGTTTCGTCGTATGATCTATGCTTGATCATCGGAATTCCTGGTGGCGCTAGATATATGTGAATATAAATTGCTAAAGGTGTTTTGGCTATACGGTTCAGAGCACCGACGACAAGTGCGGAGGCATTTAGATTATCGGCATTGCGTAGGCCGAAGACATGTTTTCTCTCTCTACTCTCTCTCTCTCAAATCAGTGCCTTACCGAAATGAAAGGGCCGAGAAGAAGACCGAGGAAAAATACTTTGACTTTCACAAAATTTCTAAATATGCCTCATTCAATTAATTAGAACAAAATAACAAATTTATCCTTAATTTCAAAATAAACTAGCATAATTATCCCTAATTTTAACGGTTGTAGTTTAGCTCAAGACCACAAGGAGAGTATTTGTCAAAAAAATACCACAGGGATAAGTGCAAATCGACCAAACCACAAAGGGTAAAATGCTATTAACCCTGAACTATATATAGTGTATGTGTGTATAGATGTACCTTTGTTATAATGGCCCAGACCACATTTTCAGTACAGGGTGGGACTGTAAGAGAACCAATATAGTTGTAGTACTTTCTACTCCCATACTCTATTAGCCTTGGGCTGATTATGTTCACATTTCTCGCTGCTTCTTCCTTATCAGCAACAACTCTCAATTCATTTTTTTTATCTATATAGAACACCCTATTATATACGTGTACATATGTGTGTAGTATACAGTGTGAAGGATAAAAAAAAATCTATTTATTTTTGTTAGAGAAAAATAGAGATCGCTCACCGTGGATAAGAAAAAGTCTGGTCGTCCAATTTCATACACAATTCCAACCACAACAACCCTTCTGTCTGAGCTTTCAATAACCAAGTGAACTTCCAAATCATACCTTCATGTACATCATATTCCAATTTTGAAAACACATACATGTTAGATTGCGATTTTATGTATACTAGTTTTATGCCCGTGCTAAGCACAGGATTTTGCGTAACTTATGTACATGTTTTATTTGATTTTTAAAAAAAATCGAATTTATATTTATTTGTGCAAGAGAAAATATTTTATCTTTGTTAGTGATGATGGTTTTTAATTTTTGGGTTAATTTTTTCAGTGAATTATGTATTATTATCAATTTTGGAAATATTGAATGATTTTTTGGTAAGTTTTGTCTTCAATTATGGTAAAGGAATATATTAATTTATGGAGTTAAAATAGAAATTATTGTTCTCATCTTTGATTGAATATTGTTGTTTTAGTTGAACATAATATGAATTCTAAAAAAGAGGCACATTTGTGATTTCATTTTTGTATTCATAATCTACAAAGAAAAGGTCCTCTTATAATATAATAATTTAATCTAATTTTGTATTTATTTTTTTAACATAAGTTTTTTTTTTTTGGTTTTTGTTTTGGCTATTTGTTTTTGTTTTTAAGTAATGTTATTCTAAAGTATTTAAAAAACGTACTACAACTGATGTAGTGTAAAATAGTGGCATGATGTTGAATTTTGTTTAAATTGTAAAAAACTACTTACATTTCTCGTAAAGAAATGATTATTTTTTTCCTTTGAATGTTAAGTATTTGTAGTTAAGTCATTATTTGGTAGACAACTTAAACAATACAATAGTGAAATGTGAGCACATCAGTTTTTTCTTCTTCTTCTTCATTTTTTTTATTTTTTTTATTTTTTATTTTTTATTTTTTTAAAGAATTTGAATATGGAAACAGAACAACGAACAAAAAAAAAAAATGATTTTAGAATAACAAATAAAATTATAATTTTCAATCATTCTCATTTGCTTTTACAAGCAATTAGGTGTCAAAGAAACTGTGTATAAGCTCCTAAGAAGAAGTATATGAAGAGAGATTCGATATTTAATTATTGTACTTTTAATTTTTTGATTGTTTGAATAGTAAGCAATGTGTGCATTTTTCAAAACAGTGGTGCAATCGTAAAATAGCAAAGTGGGTGTGTGGAAAAACATTTCTTTTCTCCATACTTGTTTCCTTCAGCTCAAAGTTTTCTAAGACCAAACATTGAAATAGGGGAATAAAGACACAAAACTAATTGGGTCTAAAACAAACCTCACGTTGAACATTCAAATAATAATAGATACCTAAATATTCAAAACAAACCTATGAAAGGACGGAAACAATGTTTTTATGGAAGACAACCATAATTTTCCCTATATATTAATCTGCAATTTGAAGTTCGATATGAAGGATTTAGTGAAATTTGGCTAAAACCATCCACACCCCAACTCTAAGGTAGCTTTTGGTTTCAACGGGAAAAAATTAACAAAATACAACGAAAATAACATATTTATTGATTAAATATAAATAAGTCAAAAAATACGTATTTGATTCTTTTATAAAAAATTGTTTAAATCTAAGAGAATCGTAAGTGTATGTTTGTCCTTGTGCAAAAATTAGGGAGAATACTGAAATCTGTTGTTAGGTCTCTCTGTTTTCTTAAAAATGATTTAATTCTTTAGTTATAATCTATTAACACACAGTACAATGTTGGACCAATGGTTTTGCTTGTTATGTCTCAAAGGTGTTGAGTAATGGCATTCTTATCTCATGTTGCAATTAATTATGATCATTTCATTATTTAGGAAGATATGTGATTAGTTGTTTTGAAAGGGTAATTTTTCACAGGGCGAATGGTTTTCTTCTTTAATTCACTGTAGGTAGTTTTCAATTTATCATATTATTGTGTTTATACTTTCTACTTTATATGAATTACTATGTTATTTTATAAAATAAGTTTTATATTTTTTTATCTTTATTTTTTTCCCTATTTGATATGTCTAATTGCCTAATTCTACTACGCTTTAGAATTGTGATTTTATGGTTTGGTTAGGATTGAAGGAGCTCCATTGTTCATCGACACAATTGAGATTTTGGAGAATGGGAAAAGAAGACAAAGTTATTTCTAAAATATAACATAGCCGCTTGGAACTACGAGTGATACAGAAAAGATTGCCTTTAATTCTTATCTCATCCCGTGGCATGCATATGCTCACATTGACAACGATTTCATACTTATTTGAGATTGATGTACAGAAACACGTTTAGTAAACACGAATCTGTTCCCAAAATTTTGGGAATAAATTGGGATTATTTCTTGAATTCTTTAAGAATCTGAGAAACAAAACAAAAATTGTTGATTCCTATTCATTTCCACAAAACTAATACCACTACCATCCTGCCGGCCAACCCCCCAGGGCCACTATACATTTAAAGGAAAAAAAAAGAACGAATGTTGCAGCCAAACGTGTTTCTTATTTCTATTCTCATAAATTAAAAGAAATAGTTTTAGAATAATAATTGTTACTGAACATGTTTCTATTTCTGAATGCTCTAGAACAAAAACAAAATAAATATCCATCTCAGTTTATTGGAAATAGAACCAAAAAAACATAACCAATTACCAAATGGTGCCTAAGTGTTTTTAAACAATTCATAAATTGAATAATTGAAAACAAAATAGTACAATATTCCATTGAAGGGCAACAAAACGGGCTCAAATCTCATCAAGTAGGAAAGAAATAATGTGTGAAACAGTAAGAAAAATCGTTTAGCTGTACACTTTCATGCACATCAGTTATTATGGGTATGTCATATGCTACTTTAACCTTTTCAAGGATTTGCAACAATGAGAAATAAGAATTTGCAGCCTTGTGTATTCATATATGGATGTAGTTATAAATTTGTATTGCCCTATTTTTTTTGTTAGGAACATCAAAAAATTCTTGTGCATTCATATAAAGTTGTATAGATACTAAAATGACAAATTAAAATATAGTAGAACAATCAAATTTTTAATTCTAATGCCTTCAAGCCTTCATTGAGCCCTAGCCCTCGAAATGATTTAGAAGATGTTCGATTAGCTTTGTCAAAGCTCGATTTGAAAACCAACTGCAATACAAATCTTGAAACAACACACAATTAGACATGAAGTTATAATCTATCAATCAGTGAGAGGAAATAAGAAACAAATTGTGGTCAAAATTTAGCACTTCTATTTTGATAGAGAAAGGGTACATCGAGGTGATTGCTTTTAATGTGCTTGGCCATACAGAAGACGTGCTCCTCGGATTCAATCACATTGGGACCTGTTAGTATGAAACATGGTTGTGCCGTCTATTTTCAAAGGTTCGAAGCAGTTCAATTATAAGTTTTTCGTCAATGGCGGTGCAAAACGGCTCGCATAGACAAACAACTTCAATAACCAAAATCCAGAAGAAGAAGAAAAAATGCAGAGAATATCAAACCTTGACCTGGTTGAATGGCATCGTTGACAATTCAATCTCAAGTTCAGTAAACAACCTATGGATCAACAAAAAAACCAACGAAGCAAAATCAGCTAAAAGTTGTTATATATTTTTATGCTTGAAATTGAAAGAAGGGGAAGAGATAAAAGCAAAACCAACAATAATTGGTTCATAACTCCTCCATTTATTGGACTGTGAAAGTGAAGGATGCCCATGTTGTGGAAAGAAGCCGACCATCATGGATTTGTGTAACTAAAGAAACGCTAAGATGGGATTTTAAAAACCAATAAAAAAATATAGCACAACAATTGAATTAGAAAATTTACATACATAAATAATTGAATTTGAAAATTGGTCTGCATCTGTTGGGGATCAGAATGCCAAACTGCTGAGGAGTTTGGAACAACTTATTGCTTGAGCAATTGTAACTGAAAAATTAGCGAACCATTGGTAACAGTAGATTAGGCATCCATGAACATACCATTAATGAAGGTGGGAATGACTATTGCTAATGGCAGATTCATCATGGAGACGGGAGATTATAAGGGAAGCATTAATGGAGAGAATGGATTAACATGAGAAGGATTTTTTAACTGCAGAATGATTCGCCCCATTAATGGAGGATGGTTGAGGGCATAGATGAACATGAGCAAATAAATAGCCTTTGGTGAGCTCTCCTTCATTCCAAGGGATCGGCTTCCAATTTTAGGTTTTACTATATGATTGGTATATTACATTAAGAAATATATGTATGTATACAAGAATGGGTGAATATGATGAATTAAAAGCAGTACCTCTTGCCATTGATAGTGTGTTCTGAAGGAGAATGCCAATGGCATTGGTTGAGTTGATAATTTGTTCCATTTATTGCTGTGTGTCCAGCACCACCTTCCCATCTCAACTGCAGCCATCCATGTATCATTTACAAAGAAGTTCATATTTTTTTTAAATAAAAAAAAATAATAGGATGCCGATATTTAAAATTCCACTTCATTTGAACTCCAATTGTCTAAACATCTATTATTTAATGTCGATTTTAGCATTATGTCCAAATTAATTATATGTACATTTTTTAAAATATTGCAAATAATAACAATAAGTTTCTAAAAGACTAAAATAAATTTCAAATTTCGGGGCAATATTATTCTCAAAAAAAAAAAAAAAAAAAAAAAAAAAAAATTATGAAAACAATTTTTATTAAATCATCATTTTTACCAATACTTTAGAAACTTTCAATTACCAAAATGCCCATTATTTTATGCTGAATTTAGCATGATATTCGGATCTATTATATATATTTCTTTGAAAATATTATAGATAATAAACTTCTAAAATACATTTCAAATTTATGATGCAACTAGTTTTAGACCCACATATTATGCGGATCTATAAAAAAATTATATTAGTATATCTTTTTCATATGAATATTACGCATGGCATATAATTGATCTTTTAATTTTATATTTCATATATTTTATAAAGTATAACAAAATTATATTTTAATACTGAAAAATAAAAATAAAATTGTGACCTAAAAAATTATTTATACCAACCTCCAAAACTATTAATGTCCATAACTCATATTTATTTTTATAAAATGGTGAATAATATGTAAATAAGCTCCTAGAGTGGTTTTTAAAATTTTGATTTTTTTTTTCTCCAAATAATAGTTTTAAAATAATCTAATAGATTATTTATGATGTTTAATGATCTATGTTATTTGATTAAGAATTGTTAAAATACTCTTTGAAACACATGAAATTAAATGAACTCTATATGTAATTAATAGATGGAGAAAGAATTTTACTAAATGATTTGGGGACAATGAAAGATATGAAGAAATATAGTTACATATAATTAATTATAATGAAGATAATCATCTACCAAAATATATAAAGGCAAATTTCAGTAAACCTCCAGTCATTTAAAAAATCTACAACGATATCCTCTATCATTTGAAAAATATCTCACGCTCCCTTCCTTTTGATGTTAAATGTAAATTACTTATTTGTCCCTTTTACTATATTACTAAAATTAATTAAAACTATTTAGTAAAAGAATTGCTTTTATAACCCTCTAAACAATTAATATTTTGGCAAAGATGATTTTTGTTTTTAAATGTTGTTTATATAATAATATATTTAAATTTCAATGTGTTGTATTCCTTTTGAGATCCAATGATGATTGTTACATTTTTTAGTATTTAAAGAGTACATGGCTTAGGATTTTTGAATTTTAAAATCATTTTGAGAATTAAATAATATTTATTTATGTAATACATTTTTAATTTTATTTTGTTTTCTACTTTTGAGACAAATTTTTACGGCAGATTTTAGTATTTAAAGATTACCTATTGTGGAATTTTTAAAATTTTAAATTATTCTAAAATTTAAATATTTTTTCTATTTATGTAATTTAGTTATCGTATATATATTAATTATTTTTTAAATTGTTTGGTGAATTATTCATATGAGAATTTATTTAATAGTAGTTTTCGAGAACCATGGGCTTGTAAATTTTCTAGTTGTTATTTTTAACTCTTTATTATATTTATCATTTTAAGCTCGTTTTGTATAGAAATTGGCGGCATAAAAAAAATAAAATATTTTTAATTAAGCTTGTTAACACTTATGTGAGAAAAAAATATAATTTTTTTAAAAAAAAAAACTATTTTTTTTTAAAAAATTAAAAAGTCTAAGTGAATTATTTATATTTTTTTATTATTTATTGTAAAAAAATTATTTTATTTAAATAGAAAATCTCACTATTTGAAATATAATAATAAATAATAATTAAATTCACTAAAATTATTATATTAATGATAAATATTTAAAATTTATTTTTAAAAAAATAAAATATTTAAAGAAAAAAAATTTAAGAGGAAAAAAATTGTGAGCTCTCATTCATTCTTAAGCATAGTCTTGCAATTTTAGTTTCTTATATAGATATTATTCTTTCAAAAAAATTTAAAAACAAAGAAAACCACAGTAATTGTTTTATTAAAAAATTATTCACATATACTTTGAGAATTAAACTTTTCTTCGAACTCTAAAAGTAATTAATGCAATTCATTGGTTCGACAATCAGGTTAAATAGAGGCATAGTTACATCATCAAATAAAAATAAATTATTATTAAAAAATATCAAACATATTTTATTCATTAAATAGCATAAATTAAACAAACCGAGAAATACTAAAATCAGATCAAATAAAGGATATAGTTAGATGAAAAATGAAATTGCGGAACACAAATTTTGGATCTAACTTTTATTATTTTAATATTAAACTTGTATAAAATGAACTAAAAGAAAAAGAAAGGAAGTATACACAATATACATATTTTGGGGGTCAAAACTGTAATTTACAAATCCTTTGACTATACAGCCATTATTTATGTACGACTCAGGCAAGTTTCTCTCTACATATTTAACTATATATGTGGACTTTTGCTATTATATAATCGACTGGTATTCTGTTCTTTTCTTTATTAATAAAAAGTAAAAGCACGAAACTTGAGTCAGAAAAAAACAAAAACAGAAAGGAAACTAAAAAATACACTTTAAGATGATGATGTAATTAAAGTTAAGGGGTATATGTACAGTTACCATAATATCATGGCCTCTATTAACGAGGGTGGCATTAGCTGGCCGGTAATGCCTCGGGAGCCTCCCCAAGTCCGAGACGACTTGAACTCTATGGTGAAAAAGATTGATGGGCGACTGCATTCTTCCATTCCCACACGCACTCCACTCCGGATGAATCTCTCCCCATCTACTCGGTCCTGTCTCACTATCCTCCTCGTAACTAAACTCTCTCTCATCCTCTGCACACAGTGAACACACAAACTAACATATTATTAAGAAGAAAACAATTTTTTAAGAAGAGAAAGAAGATCACATTAATTGCTGAACTTGAAAAAACAGAAAAAGGAAATAAGGAATATTGATATTTTTTCTTACCAACTTCTTGACGTGTTGCAAGGGATGCAAATGAAAGCAAAACAAGGATGAAGAAGGCATTAAACATGTTCTTGGTTGTTTGGCTCGCCATGTCTCTCTGTGTCTTTCTTTCGTGTGTTCGTTGTGAGAAGATGAATTGGGATTATATGGATTATGGCATGCGCGCGGATGCATGGGGCTTATATAGGACTATCAAGAGAAGAAATGTCAACCTATGATAATTTTATTTTATTATTGTATAATAATATATAATAATAAAATAAGGGGTAGTTGATGTTTAATGAGAAATAATTCAAATCTGTTGAAGCAAATGTCAAAGTATATACGCTATCGAATTTGAACACGAGAAATTATGAAGATGTTGATAGCAGCCCTACCTCTCTTGACAACATGTGTATATCAAAGCAAATGTCAGAGTATATATGGATCGATCTTATTTTATACTAGCATATAACTCGTGCCTGAAGACACGGACGAAAAAAAATAACCATGATATTTAGACAATTAAGCAAAAAAATCAAAGAATTTAACAACAAAAATATAATTAGAGAATAAAGTCTAAACTCAAAACTCCAAACATCAAAAACCAATAATCAACAGTTTAGTTATTAACATATATTTTCAAACGAACAACACACTTCTATTATAATTCTAAAACTTTAGAAGAAATTAACAAAACTTTCTCCATTTATACCATATAGTAATTGTCAGAGTCTAAAGGTAATTTATAAAAATATATGATCACGCAAAACTAATGCCAAAATTTATAAATAAATAAAATATGAACAAATTTCAAAACTAGTGAACTACAATTAGGCACATTAATAATACATGTACAAATAAAAAAAAAATGACAAATTTCTCAATGTTTATACATTCTCAAGGTCTAACTTTTGATTTCAAATGAATAGAATAATAACCAACACAACCAATAATAATAAACATAACTTAACTAACACTTCAAAAAAAAAAATGACAGCACCTCTTATTTCATTGGTTTTCAACTTGCATTTTCAAATGAACATAATTAAAAAAAATTAAAAAAATATGACATAACTTAATTTATTTATAAGACATTCTCATTTTTAACAATCCGTTTTCAAACCAACACAACAATAGCCACGAATATAAAGGTAAAAATTCATTCTTTTGAAAAAAAAATTAAAAAAATAAGGTGATAGTCCCATTTATTTGTTCAACATTTCCACCAAAATTTCAATAATTGAACGCTTATTAAAAACAAAAATATATGCAAACAAAATTACACTAATTGAGCTCAATTGCAATCAACATTTTAAAAAATAAATCTAATGTAAGGGGTCTAGGTATTTATTAAGGGCTATGGAGACAATAGCCACACAAGGCACGCCTCAAGATAAAGACACGCCTTGCTGCGCCTAGCACCTAGGTGCACGTCCAGGCTCACACTTAACAACTATGCCCTTACCAACCTGCTCAACAATCCAATTGATAGACAAATCAACCTCAATTCATTTATTTTCAATTTATTTTTTTCAGCAGAAGGGGTAAGTCATATCGCAGAGGCAAGGATTCGTCCAAAATATCAGCTACGTGGCACTACCTTAACTAAATCTTGGCATTACCTGTGTAATAGAAAGGGAGAACAACATCCTACAACAGTTTTTGTAGCTTTTTGGTGGAACAACTTTTGATGTATGTAGTGTCCTGCTGCATTGTCAGTTGTCACAACACAGTATTTTAGTTGGATGGTATGGTTTTTCACAATTATGACCTGTTAGTATTGGATGGAGTGGCACTTCGAATGGAAGGCGAGGGAGGATGGTACCTTCTTTTTGAAATATTCCTGCACAAAGCTGATGATAGTAAAAATCACCTTAAATTTGTTAGCTCTAATTAGATGACCTTATCTTCCAAGTGGATGGGGCAAACTTGAAGAAGAAAATAAGGAGTTTGGCACCTTCAAAATCACCATCATAACTTCACAGTTAAACAATGAAAACAATAGGATCTATATCAAAGCAATAACATACCATTGAAAAACCAAGCAATCACTATTCAACAGCTATACGTATAAATACACTTATAATCAAGGTATCCAAAAAACAGATACAAAAATAAAAAAAATTATGCAAATCTCTAGAAGCTAAATCGATCATAGTAGTGCTATGCCCAAGGGAACTCTATATAATGGTTGTATATCTCTCACCTATTTTTTGTAATTGGGGAATCAAAATTTTCTTCCTTGGGCATCAATTCAGATCCTAGGCCTTTGCTTATCATTTTAGAAGCTAAATCAATCATAGCAGCAGTTTTCGGAAGGATTGCTCTGTATTCTCGGTCACTAACTGGAGCCTGAAAAATCAGATCAACACCATAGGTCCATGACTAAGGCTGCAAAGAAAAGGGGAGGTACGGCAAAGAGACAATTGTTTCATCACCAAGAACACAATATATGCCAGTATTGATAAATAAGCAGACACAATCTAAATCGGCTTAATGGATATGCAAAAGTCTCTTCTTGTTGAAGAAAACCCCACGGATCGTAAATATAAAATAAAAGAACTTGTTCTTTTTCTTAAACAAAACCATGTATTATTTAGAAAAAAAAAAAAATAGGGAAGATTTTGACACAACCACAAAAAAAACATAAAATGAAACAGACCCACAAAAATTTAATTATCAAAGTGAAAGAGCATTGTCTCTAAGAGAATTTTCTCAATAAATTAACCTTTTTTAGGACACAATCAAAAAAAAAAATTATGAACTTCAAATCAAACACACCACAGAAGGAAAAAAAAAACTGATATAACCGAAACTGAGCCAAATTGCCACGATGATAATATCATGGAACAATAAGTTGTTCAAAGAACCAAATCAATAAACAATTAAACATAAAAAAATCCAATTCTAAAAAATAGTTTGATGATTAATATAAAATTAATTTGAGGACTCATCGCATTAGCTTAACACCGTAGTAATTTAACAAAAGGTAGAGTGCATGAGACACTCCCCACTTCACAAATTATAAGATCAGACATTAACACTAAATAAAAGCAAGCAAGCTAAAGCAAAACTAATTTTGTATAGTGGTTACCGAACAAACAGGTACAACTTCAATTTAATTTCAGCGTGTTTCACCTGTATGGTGGATACCAAGCAAAGTAGATTCAAAATTAACTTTTAATTCTCAACTAAGTAATAAAGAAAATAATAAATCAAAACCAAAAAACTTTGAGCTAGATTCTAGAATAAATAAAATATTATTTTCACCAAAATTCGTTCCAAAGATGCAGAATCTATCAAAATGTAAAAAAAAGAAAAAAATATAACTTTTTATCCAAATTAAGCAATTATAAGCATCAATGAATATCATGTAATCCAAATGAAAATTTTTATTCAAAAAAGAATTATGATAAGTTGAATCATTCACTTACCCTCCACCATTAAACTCACTGAATTGGATCGAGAGGTTACCTGAGCAGGTTACGCGAGCGCAAGGACCAAGGAAGCGGCGCGATTAATTCGAAAAGATTGAATTAGGGATACAATTGCACAATAAAAAATCATGTTAAAGCAAGAAAAGAAAAAAATCTAAATTAGGGTTAAATGATTCGCCAACCACCGTCACCATCGGTGTTCCAACTCACATCCAAATAGAAATCAATTTCAAAATCAAAACTTGAATCAAAAACCTAAACTGATCACGCGAACTTTACAGGCCCCAAATCCGACCACTGCGACGCATCGCCATCCAGATCAGACTACCCCGACCATTACCATCCAGATCCTCCCACCGCTGGCCATCACCATCCAGATCCGACCACCCCGAACGTCATCGCCCCCAAATCCGACCACCGCGACGCATCACTATCTAGATCCAACCTCGCCAAGATCACCACCGGACATTGCCAGCCAGACCGTCGCCGAACTTCATCGCCTTCAAATCCGACCACCGCTATCTTGATCTGGCCATTTCGAACCAGATCGGGAGTGATATCGGCAGTGAGATCGTGAGCAGTGAGTGAAACGATGGTGAGTGGTGAGATTGGCAGCAAAGGCAATGGCGAGATTTGTCTATGGTGACGGTGAGCTGCGGATTTGATTTCGGCGACGACTGGGGACGCGACGGCGATGGCGACGGCGAGCGACTGGGATGGAAATGGAGGAAAATCGGCGATGGAGGAAGATCGGCTGAGAGTGAGGTTGAGGCAGAGAGTGAAACGATACAGAGAGAGTGAGACGGGTGAGAGTGGGTAGGGGCGGCTTCACAGTAACCCTAATTTCGATTTTCAATTTATATGTAGATTAAAAATGATCCAACGACTACCAATATGTTTGATGTTTGTCTCTTGATCTGACGACCCTCTTTATAAGTGAGTTGATTTACTATATAGATATATCGTTATCACACATGAGAGAAGTGTAATTATTATTATTACTATTTTTTTTTTTTTTTTTTTTTATGTTTGTACATGAATTATTAATTTGTGCCTAATTGTGACACATTGGAATTATTTGACGATAAAAAAATATATACATAAATTTAACAATTTGATGGTTCATTTATTCCATCATTTCAATTTCAATTTCAATTTTTAGCATGGTTTTGTTCATTTTTAGATATTTGATTATTTTTACGATTTATTTTTTTACCCTAAAATATATTTTTAAAGTTATTTCAATTCCAATTTAAAAGTTAAAAAAAGAGAGTATATTTTTAGTCTGTCTTGAGACTCAGGTTATTTGTTAATATACATAAAAGGAAGAATGAGCATGACCGTATCATATATTATATAGAGGGAGAAATTCACATGACCGTATTATGTGTTATATAGGGAGGAACATTCTAATATCATATAATATTATGTGGTCTTTATTTTGATGCCCTTAATTTTATTTACTTCTTAGAGAGGGAACTTCGACTTTTTCTTCATTAGGTTAATTTCGCACGTGTTGTGTTCATTATATTCTATGATTTGGTTGAAGTTTTAGGATAGGTATCGAGATTGAGAAGTGTTTTCTTAGATTTTGTATATTGGACTCTAGAGTACTTCACTATGTTGTTTGAAAATTGGGAGCTCTTGGTGATTTTTTCTGAGTGAACAGTGTTTGTTGTGCGGTGGATGGCTAAATGATACATATTGACATTCTACATTTTATCATGGGAAACTGATTTTTGGGTTAGCCTACTTGGGTCACAGTCGTTTGTCTTTACTAATGGATCGATGATTCCATAACTAATCTTTGTTGTGGTTTTGTTTTTCTCTGGATTATTAGGAGGATAAAGTTGGTAGAGTTTTTAAGAGTGGCGCAATGGGATGTTTGGGTTAAAGTCGATACTTAATTTGTGGTTGGGTTGGTGTGTTTATGGACATGTTAACTATGTTGTTTTTTTGAGTTGTTTGTAATTTTGGAACATTTGCTTGGTCTTTGTAAGGGTTTAGTAAGCCAGATTTGTCTGCCTTTTGTGGTGTTTTGAGAAGACATAGTACCTTGGTGGGGTGTTCATGGTATTATAGTTGGGAAAAAGACAAGAGTGTTGCCTTCGCAGCCTGTCAAGCACGACTAATGAAATCTAACTATTTAGATGGAGACAAGGTGGATGGATTTTGGAACCTTAAAGTTGGAGGGATTCTAGCCCAGTAGTAGGGAGCTGGTTAAATAGCATAGATCCAAAGGTCCCGGTTAGGTAGTATTTTTAGTAGTGTCCATACTATTATAATTTTTTGTAGCATTGTATTATTTCAGTACCCTATTTCAGTTGTTAATTTTGTGTTTCAGGGCCAGGGTTAGCCCTTGATGTAGCCTGTTGGCATTGGGCAAATTCTTGTAAGGTGTGTAAGTGGTGTTGATTGCATGTAATTACACTTTTGGGGAGTCTTGCGAGCTACATGATGAGCCTCTTGTCGTGTAACACCCTTTCCCTCAATTCTAATATAATTAATTGCCTATCAAAAAAATAGAAAAACCAAATGATGTTCTAAATAAGAGTTATTTATATATATGTGTGTGTGTGTGTGTGATAGAGAGAGAGCGAGAGATAAAGAAGAGGTAAAGGACGATGAAGAAGAAGAGAAAAGCGGTGGAAAGATGGTGGGGGGCCTATAGGGGTTAGGCGGTGGCCATAGTGTTACCAACGGAGGACGAGAAGAAAGAAGAGAAAAGCGGTAGAAAGAGGGTGGGGGTCCCTGTGGGGGTAGGCAGTGGCCATAGTGTTACGAGAGAGAGAGAGAGAAGATGGCTAAAACCTGGTGCTAGGGTATAATTCTTGCCAGAGAAGATAGTGTAGGGAGGAAGGAGGAGGGTAGGGAAGAGTAGAAGAAAAAAAACATAAAGGGATATATGTGTTAGAAATTTAAAGGGTAAAAGAATAATTTATTAAAATTTTCAAAAGGTGAAATAGTAATTCAATAAAATTTTATTCATATTTTAATGTTTGAGAAGTAGTTGATTCTTTTTTTTTCTTTTTTTTTTTTTGGGTAAAGAAATGAAACCAAATCCCATGTAATTGAGGTATCTCCCTCACCCAAATCACCAATCTCTCTCTCATAAGGTCTCCAAAATTGCAACTTCAATCTCTTGCACAAACCTCCGATCTTCTCTCTTTGTTCTAATTTCTTGCCAATCGCAGCATCGATATATTTTTCAAATCTCTAATCTTCTCTCCATGTTCTGATTTCTTGCAATTTGCAAGTTCTATCTCTTTCACAGCACACCAACCTTCTCTCTCTATTATGATTTCTCTCAAATCGCAGATTGCAAATTGCTAATCAATTTCTTGCAGATTGCAAATCGCAATCTATGAATCGATTTGATACTCACCTACGATTTTTCTCGATCGACCTACAAGTTGATCTCATTGATTGGAATTGATTACATATAATTGGGATTGAAAAATGTGTGGTTGCAATATGCAATGTTATTGTGGTTAATTAAATTGGTTGTCTTTTATTTTGATTTTGCTATCCTGATAATTATTTAGTGTGTTGTGCAACTTAAATTTCAATACATTTTGGATTTGATGATTATTTTTTAAGAAAAACAAACTTAAAGTTGTGTATGTAATTTTTTTATTTTTTATTTTTTATTTTTTTATTTATTTATTTTTTTTTTTTGTGAAACCAACATTTGGGTAGCTAACATAATTGTAATATTTAATTTATGCATAGTTAATATCTTTGTCTGTTATGATTTGTTCATGGTCCTTTGTCAGGAGGATTCTTTTTTGATTTCTACAGGTCGATGAACAGGTGAAAAATAGATATTATTAATGTTGTATGAATTTTCAATTAAGTATTTTATTTTCTATTATTTTTATTTAATTCTATTTATATTGGTATAAAGAATGGAATGACTTTTTCTTTTTCTTTTTTTCAATCGAATAAATTAAATTACGTCATTGGAATAAGAGATTTACTGCAATGATATTATTTGATTGTAGTTTTTTTTTAAGGGAAAATGGTGAAAAGTCTCTTTTTTTAAGTCTAATTGGTGAAAAATCCTTTTGTGTTATTAGGTTTTGATTTAGTCCATTAAGTTAGATTCCACTTATGTTTTATTCACGTATTATAGGAATTATAGGGATATTGCAGGGATTGTAGGGAGCCTTTTAGTGAGTATATTCAATTTTTTATAGTGAATTCTGTTACATGTAACTAATGTTAGTTACAATTTCATAATTATTACTTTTCACATATATTTTGGCATTTTTAGTTACATGTACTTATATAATATTAGTTACATGTTACAATTACACACACACACACACACACACACATATATATATGTGTGTATATATGTATAATATTTTGTGACGTTACTAAAAAAAATATCAATTTTTTTAGTTACATATCAGAGACATATAATTTAAAAGTTACATATTATTGAAACATGTAACTAAAAAATATCAAAATTTTTAGTTACATATCAAAGACATATAACTAAAAAATTACATATTATTGGAATATGTAACTGAAAAAAAAAAAATAGTTACCTGTAACTAATACAGTAATATTACACAGAAAGTAATTACATGTTACTAGTGTGTAGCTATCACGTGAGTAAGGCTTTCTCTTTTTTAAAACAAATGAGACTAAATCAAAAGTTTTTACCGTATGTAAGACTTTTGACTAATTAGAGCTTAAATAGAGGATCTCCTACCGATTATCCCTTTTTTAATCCCTTTTTTTAATTTCTCTTAATTATTTGTTGTATATTTTTTATATGCAGACGAGTGTTACCACACCCAAATAGGGTGTGAGACTAATCTTGTTCGGGGTATGTGGCTACTCTCTCAATAAGTGCTTTTCCGTAGACTCAAATCTTTGACTTTGTAGAGGTCCCTCAACTGCTTTAACTCAAGTGGGCCTTACCACTTGAGGCACACTATGTTGGCTCCTATTTTTCGTATTTGAACATGTATAAAGTTATGTCATTTTAAATATGATGATATGAATATAGTTATTCAAATATTAGAAATTGTAATTGTAGTTGATATTTTGTTGATGACTATTAAATTTATTCAATTTGTATTTTCCTAAATGAGTTCAATTAGTGTATAGATTACAATTTGATTGAATTGTGCATAGTAATTTTGTGTGTTTTACAATTTGTTCAATTTAAAAAATAATGCCTTTAGGCATGGGTAAAGGCTAGTCTATTATAAAAAATAGGATGGACATAATAGACTGACATTTCTCAGCCGTCTAATATCTTAAGAGACAAAGAAAAATCTAAAGTAAATCAAAATATAATATAAATATAAAATAAGTATTTACATTTAATCTTATATATATTATATCAAATTAAGTAGAGAGAAAATATATATTTTCACAATAATAAAGATAATTTTTACTGTTTAATTTTATATAAATATGGAATTTAGATTTTTGCACACATATTTTTTCTCTATATGTTGAGAAACTATTTAAAGAAATTTTAGTTAATTAAATTCTTAATAGAAATAATATTTATTCTTTAACAATTTTTGCCTATATATTTTACCTCCATATTTTGAGAACAAATTTTAGGAAACAATGTATTCACCCTCCATCGTTTTTATTCCTCACAACCTTCCATCATATATCTCTATTTCTCTATTTTTTATCTTTCAAACCCCTATTTTTTTTCTATTGTTTTTTCCCCCTGAAAATGATGACATTTGGTTAATTTCACCTTAAAATTTTTGTGGTTGATATAACCTAGGCCTTAAAAAGTGTTGAAAAGGACTAAAAATAAATTGATCAAAAATAGAAAAAAGGTAAAATATTAGATAGAAGACTTCACAATATCATCACCACGAATATTATTTTTTATTTTTGTTTAGTAGAAAAAATACCACATTTGTATTATATTTATTTTTTGAACATTTATTGGCATGAGTTGCTCCCTCCCTCTCTCGCTCAACTTTCTCTCTTTCTTGCTCCCTCCCTTTCCCTGCCAGAAACCACCCCCTGTCGGTAACCACCCCCTATTAAGGGGGGTGATTCGCCCTATAACAGGGGGAGAACCACCCCCTGTTATGGAGGGGAATCACCCCTGCAAGGGGGGTGGTTCACCCTTCTGTCGCTCCAAGAAAAATGGCCTTTAGCTACATTTTTGTTTTGTAGCCGAGGCATTATTTTCGTAGCAAAAGTGATTTAGCGACGAAATATCTTCGTAGCCAGTTCAGTCACCTATGCTCTGCAGTAGAAAGTATCTGGTGACGAATTATACTTTTGTCATGCAAGATTACTCTTTCGCGACACATTATTTCGTAGCTAAATTTATAACTAAATAATTACATTCCGTAGCCAAAATTTAGATGAAAATGACGGGACAAATATTTTGGCGACAAACATTTTTCGTCCCCAAAAAGCGATTGAAAGTAGCGGGAAAACATTTTGGCTACGAAAATATTTTTGTCGCCAAAACATTATTGTAAATGGCGAAAAAACAATCTGCGACGAAATTTTTTTGTAGCCAAAAGATCATTTTTATTTTTTTGCTGGAGATGCATAGGCTACAATGTCAATTTGTAGCCAATTGTTGAATTCATTTCAGCGATAATTTTTTTTTTATTTTGCGGCTAAAACAATAAAATTAATTTTCAATTTTCAATTTTAAATTTCTAACTAGTACCACAACTAATTAATAAAAGGTAAACAAAATCATACAACAACATTAAACATAAAATATATCAATATACTAATTTTACCAATATCCTTACACACTAATATCACAAAAGCAAAATATGTCTAACAAAACATCATTAGAAATTAACCAGATGTCCCCTAATATCTTTGCTAAACCTCTTTTGATGTTTCATGTGTGGATGAAATTTCATTTGATGAAGTTCCCCTTGGTTCAAAACTAAGTCCCTTGATGTAACCGGATGTTCTCCCAAGAATATCATTTCATATGTTATCCTTTGTCTCTGGGTTCGCACTTTCTTGGGTATGTTCTAGATGAATCACCATATTCACCTACAAGTTGTAAATATAATTAAAAAAAAAAATTGAATTTTATTTAAAAAGAAACTTATTTTTGTACCCATGTTTCTGCTTTTGTTCCATAACAGAAATATGGGAACAAAAATAGTTACTTTCAAAGCAATGTAATTAAGCACCAAAATCCCTACACTCTTCCCTATATGATTCATAGTTCTATCAAATTAAACCAATAGGCTAAACCTAAAGGTATCCAAAAAATTAAATCAAGAACAAAGCCTAATTATGCATAACCAGAAGAATTAATGTGACCACGAAGCACAATTTTGCATAACTCGTTCAAATTAAGAAGATATACCTAAAAAGCCTAGGTTCCCAATGATACTGGTATTATATCCATGCTCGCCATTTTATCCCCATTTTTAAATCTCATGGCAACTAAACCTATTGTATTTCTTCATAGTGCTCTAATCTGAAACAATTAAAAACCAAAAAAAGAAAGACAAAATCATCAATGGAATCTTACGTGGTGGAGGGGTTCAATAACATTCACAGAAGCATAAGGCAATAGATTAGCAATTATCCATAATGAAGCTAAAACAGCATATGGCATCAGTCACCAACAAAAGTACGTAATATTTGAACATATTATAGACTTCAAAAAAATAAAAATATAAACACCATCTCTGCATTTTACTACGAGTCTTATTCTAATTAGATTTCCACAACTTAAACTTCCACTTAAAAACGAAAAATAATGAAACATGAATTACTAGGACATTTCATGTAAAGGTGGGGAGATTTATTCATTGTCCATCAACCCCACAATATCCATCCACTTTTAAGCAGGGACACATATTTAAATTATCAGATAAAACTGATCAGGTAATCATTTAACCACATTGTAAACAAGGTAAATACAAATATACTATCGATACCCATTGATAGGGGAGAAGGTTTTAAAAAAAAAATTATTATCCAAGGTTTTAAATATCGGTATCAGGTTACATAACGGTAACGGTCGCGGTATAACGGTATCGGGAGTATCGGCCTGTTCGTAACGGGAATCGACCGTAACGGTTGTGAATTTTTTAAAATCACTGGAACATCCCAAAAAACTCAATAAGAGTAATTGTTTTACTCATTTAACCTTTAATAAATACATTATAATAGATATTATGATATTTTAGGGTTATATACAATACAATAGACATAAAAAATACGAAAAACCGTCGTACTTAATAATCTTAAAAGAATAAGATGATGCACACAATACTTAATAAAAATATATTACACAAACATAATAAAAGAGTAAATTATACTTGTACATCATATTACAAAAACAATACACTCATATAAAATTATCAATACCAAAACGAATTGCGCGCAGACTCTTCATAGTCAGCATCGGCATGATCACCACTCTGATTTTGTTGTGCAGCACCATAACCACCAAAGTAGTTAAAGGTGCAATGATCATAAATGGTGTTTCTAGGGCCACTACCACCGGTACCACTAGATTTTGCTCTTTCTTCGTAGTAATCGAAAGTAGAACTCAAACTCTCTTGATGTGGAAGAGGGACACCATATTGGTAAGAAGGTGGTGGTGGATATGAGTATCCAGTAGCAGGAGGTTGTGGGCATCCTAAAGGACCCATACCCACATAATGTAACACCGAAACATATTCCGAGGAGGGATAATAAGGGTAAGGATATGGTTGTGGTTGAGGCTACTGATGATAATTATCCCTTTGATATCCATATTCGTATCCTCCAACTCCAAGCATACCAAAGCGGTTTGCCATGTCATCATATTCTTCGGAATTTGAGGATTGTGGGTTTGGTCTTCTTCTTGATGATCCAATTGCACCAGAAACAGAATGCCTTCGTGGCTCACTAATATCCCCACGTGCGACATCGTCTGCAAATTCAGCCATTCCTAACTCTCCATGATACGATGATCGTCTAGTGTCTCATCCACCTCCACCATCATCACCACTAGACTTTCCACTAGGTGAGCTCAAACCATAACCACTATCAGTATCACTTCCATCTCCAGATGGACTATTATTCTGCCAATGTCGAGGTGCTTGGCTACTGGCAGTAGCAACCTCATCATCGCTTACGTCTAACCATCCGGAGTTGTCCTGATCATCTAACAATGGTTCTTCTCTCTCTTGAAGCCATGGAGATAGTGGATCATCTTCCTCAAAGATATAATCCAAGTTTATAGGGTTGAAGTTGTCTTCAATTTCACTTTAGCTTAATCTCGTAGCATGTCTAATTTTCAACCTCATATTATAAGCCACGTAAACAAGTTTATTCACTTTTTGATACTTTAGACGATTTCTTATCTTTGTATGTATCAAGCTGAATGTGCTCCAATTACGCTCACAATTAGAAGACGATGTTGTTTGGCTCAACACTTTAACTGCAATCTCTTGAAGTTCAGGGGCAGATGTACCAAAGTGGATCCACCATTCAGCTGTAGAAACAATATAAATTAAAATGATACGGAGATTGAGATTCTTATATTAATAGTTAATTGTTCATTGTATTACCCGGATTCGTACGTGTTATTGCTTTTTGAGCCAATACTGTCCCGAAAGAATGTTTTTTGTCACGAAACGTCATAATCTATATTTAGAACGTAACAAATCAAAAACCCACAAATAAAACACAGAAAACTTAGTAACTTGTTAGTCGCTAGTTGTTACTTAAAAAAAAAAAGAACTAGCTTGATTAATAGCTTGAATTTGTTTATCAATATTCGGCTCCAATCTTTGAATCACATTTTGAACTCCCTCTATTACCTCTCTGTGATCAGAAAGTTTACCACCATATTGAAATTGAGGATTTAAAAAATAACTTACATGAATTCAAAACAAAAAGCACATTTTGTTAAAGGAAGTTTAATTATAACAAGTAACAAGAGTTTTTAAAATTGAATTTATAATTAGTCAATTACTTACCAGCCGCATGCAAATCATGGTGTAATTGGAATTGCCATCTTTTGTCGATTATATTCTAATATTTTTTGTAGTAACGACAATTTTTTTCAATGGCCATCTTCGCTTTGTCCATAGCTTCATAGACGAATCCCATTGTAGGCTTCTCATCTCCATCAACAAGCCTAAGCACCCTCACCAATGGTTCTTGAACTTTTAAAATTTCTGAAGCTTTCTTCCAAAAATCATTGTCCTTCACAATTTTTCTAACTTTTTGTCCACACTTCTCCTTCGCCCATCTTTTGTTTTTCCACTCATCACAATTAAACATATCTTGTAAGGCATTCTTATACCTTGCAATGCTTTCCAGCATAATGAAATTGGTGGCAAAGCGTGTGATCCCGGGGCGTAATAACTCTTTTCCTTCAATGAATCTCTTCATAAAATCAAGAACCCAACTAGAGTTATAAATGAAGCGTGATATTCTTCTTGCATCATCCAAGACTTTCAGCACATTTGTTTTCTCTCCAATATCTTTCAATATCAAATCAAGGCAATGTGCAGCACAACCTGTCCAATATAAATTTGGTCTTTTTAACATAAGTTTTTTCTCCGCCGCTTTCATTACAGGCTCATTATCAGTGACAATTTGGACAATATATTTTTTACCAATTTCATCCACCACCTTGTCCATAAGCCTGAAGTAATAATCGGTAGTTCTGCTAACAACATCGGTGGCATCCACTAATTTATGAAAAATAGTCCCCCGATTACTATAAATCAAAAAATCGATAATGTGCTTCTGGGTAGGTCCGCTCTATCCATCACACATGATCGTAACGCCCCTCTCCTCCCAACTTGGTTTATGTGATTCGATCCACTTTCTCAATTCTTCATATTCTCTAGGTAAGAAAACTTCAGTCACCTTGTAAGGAGTAGGGACTTTCACTCATTTTCCAACCTCTCTTGCAACATCCAACATTGGCTCAAGCCATGGAGAATTAACAACGTTTGTTGGAAAACGTGTGTATAACACAAACTGACTAACTGCGACCCTTAATTTTTATCTCGACCCTTTTATTACCCTTGTTGAGATCTTTTGTTGTTTGGGGGCTTTGCTATAGTGTAGATCAACATCAATCTCGGCCAACCGTACTTCAGATAAAGACGAATTAATCCAAGTTTTTTTCGAACTTGATTCACGGATAGTAGAAGATCGTCGAAACATATTAGCAATGCGAGTAGTAGTGCTTCCCCGTCTGGTGTTTTCACTAACCCCGCTATTACTCCTGGTCCCATATCGGTTGCCTACATCCATCCTACATCTCTCCCTATCTTCTTTTTCTCTATGAAACCTCATACTTTCTTTTCGTGCATAAGACATATCCGGATCATCCGAGTTATCATCATCACTCAAATCGTAAGGATCATCTTCATCACGTTGAGAAGCTTGAATTTGTTCAATCATTTCTTCTCTTTGTTTTCTTTTATCCATTTTTTTCTCCAAGTTACCTTCAAGATGTTTCATCATAAGCGTTCTAACATTGGCACTAACACTTTGGCATGGAGCTACTTGACCCTTTTTGACCGCCAAATGTTGCTTCAATCTAGTTATTCCACCATTTATCTCTCTACCACAAAAGTTACATTTTAATTTGTGTCTAGAACCACTAATAGGAATCCCGAATTTCCATCCAATATCATCACTAGGAGGATGTAATCTTTTTTCACCCGACATTGTTAAATTTTAATTTTCTGCAATTTACATACACAAATTTAATTCATACTATTTACTAAAATTATAATTGAAGCTAATTAACACTAATTAACCATTATATATATATATATATACACACACATATATATAATTTCCTTGAAAACCTACTTGAAATCGTCAAAATCGAAGAGAATTGACCCCAAAACTAAAACAATCAAATTTAACTGCTGAACCTGCTGGTTGACCAACCCCTTGTGTTAGTCGACTGACCATAATGGTAAGTCACCTGAATTCGCTATTAGATTACCCATTTTACTTCCTAAAGTTACTTTTTTGGTTAGTCGATCGATTCCTTTTATTGATTGATCGACTTGACCCGAAAACCCATTATTTTTAAGTGTCAAAACTATTTTTTCAATTAGACCCTTAGCTAAAACTATTTTTATAGTTTCTCACTTTATAAAAACTATTTTAGGACCTTAAAATTATCATTTTTTACTGTAATATAAATAGATTTATTCATTTTAAAGTATTGTGTGTGATCCAAATTCGGGTTATATTAAGAGCATAAAGGTAATGAGTTGTTTTCACCTAATTATCTTGAACGTATTTAATGCTCTGAAAATCTTAATTGTCTTTATCTTGCACCTATCTTAAATTCCATTGATTTTTTAATAATCATTACATAAATTCTTCAATGATTAATCTTTTTCAACCCATTATTTTTCTCATTTTAACCTATGGAATATTTAATCTGAAACCACTCAATCAAACCATTAGTTCTATAAAATATCAACATTTAATTGTTCATCAAAACATTAGGTTCAATAAACTCCCCCTTTTGACGATAAAAATTGATATTAATATTTTTAAAAAATAATGTAACCACACTCCCCCCAAATCTGATGACAAGTTTTTTCAACTTGTTTAAGAATCGTTATGAGGAACAAAAACATTTATTAAAAAATATTTCAATATAAACATACAACTTCTCCCCCTATATAATTGTAATTATTAATTCATTCTTAGGAGATCAAATACACTCTTTTAAAACATCATAAAACTTATCCCCCTTAGTTATCTCAAAAAACAGGGATGAAGGTTCAAAACCTTAATTCTAGGCACATATCATTATGCCTATCCATACCTAAATTCTGAATAATTAAAATATCACTTCTTGATAAAGATGAGAACATAACACTCAAAGCATCTCAATATTGCCTAAAATCAAATATTTTCAAGTAATTCAACAAGTTTCATTTTATGATTTCATGATACCAAACCACTCCCCTTTATATGAATCAAAATCATTTAACCATTTAAGCACAAGGACATAGAGCATGTCTCAATCATGATAATTTATGAAACTAATTGATATAAGTCTAATACACGCTTAAACATGGATAATCATATATTATTATGTTGCTACAAAAACATTAGTTTCATATTAGACCAGTAATCATTAAAAACAAGAGTTAATAAATGTATGTTGAAGATAATTCACACTAAGGATCATGCAGACAACTAAGCAACTAATATCAAAAGAGATTAATCCGTGCAAAAGTATCAATAGTTTAATAATCGATAAGCACTGATTGATATACCATATATATTCAAATGACCATACAAATGGTATTGAAATGGATTGGCATGACCCTAAAAAAATTACCAACTATGCAAACTTAAATTGATACGATCATTGCCCACAAAGTAGATCATGCAAAATACTGATTTTATTAAATATTTAACATGTGATAAGAAATGCGATAAACTTAATAACCATCACATAACTCAATAAAACAGTATTAGATAACACTATAATTCCATATAGGCATATAATCAAAATAAAATATTCATAAAGATGTGAGTCAATTTTTTTGAATAAGATTTTCAATAACAATTTCACATCACATAAATTTCTTATATAATCATGGAAGAATGAGATTGTTTGATGATTGCGTTAAGTGAAGATTCAACTCTAATAAATTATCTCCTTGAATCAACCTTGTTCTTATCATTGGCTTAAACTCTAAATTTTGGTAAATGAATAATTGCTTCTTTGTGGATTATCTTATAACCTAAACTCTTTGAAACACTCTTGGAAGAAAATCATTCTGTAGAAATCAAGGAAATATATATCACTTAACCTTAAAACCATATATGATCACTAACCAACTCCAAGTAACTTTTGATCATATATATCAATATGTGATACAAATTCTATGCAGGATTTGACAATAGAATATCATGATTATATATCAAATAAGCTTATTTGATGTACTATTTATAGATACATCAATTTGATACAACAGATCAAAATTAAATAACACTAATATCACCACATACGATATACATGATGCTAGCAAACACATTGATTAAATCAAGTTCTTATAAAAGCATCATGGTATTATTTTATCATTTGAAAAATATCAAAATGCTTTTTTTTTTTTTTTTTAGAAAACCAACTTAATATAAACCATTTGTATAAATGAAATATAACATAGATAAGAGCGCATTATACAAACAAATTTAACTAAAAAGAATATGTAATCAAAACATAATATACTACTAGTGAGAACACAATGATTGATTCAACTTAAGTCATCTTAAATAACATAACATGTTTCTTATAATCATATTATCGATTTCACTAATATTAATGAATGCATGATATGAATAATATAAACAAATTTTATACAAACATGTTACTACACTTTAAATAAATGTGATTCTCAAAATCACCACATAATGTCTCTAAGACAGCAAATGAACATATGATTTAGCACATATCTTAGAATCCATTACCTAATTAGCAGGTTGGACACCTACCACTTTAACAAATTTAAATTGAGAAGGGTTAGGAGAACCTTTGATGTTCTTTGGGATGACTTTACGCGTTACCTTATTTTTACCAACGATTGATTTGAGTGCACAAGTTTTCTTAGCTTGTATTTATCCTATAAGCCTTTGATCGTTGCCATTTGATTTAATGACCTTTTTATTTGCACGTGTCATTGTGGCTTCTTGGTGGCTTCCTAACTTGGCTTTGGTACATATTTTTTGTTTGTACTTGTCGTTTGTGTCTTCTTGGTGAATTCTCATCTTGGTTTTGGTACATACTTTCTGTTTTTTCCTTTCGTTCCAATTCCAACAGTATGAAACTCTACACAAGATATTTGCATACCGCTCTTTGGTATTCATTTCATTTTGGATTCATTATTGTTAGAAATAAACTTAGAGTTCCTGAACGAACATTATACTTTAAAATGCCCAACCCTATTTCTATAATTATATCTCAACTTTGATTAATTATCATAGATAGCACGAGAAGTAAAGCATGAATCATTTCTGATAATAGAAAAATTACAATCATCGGCTTGTAATGAAGAATGAGATGATGAAACATATCTACTTCCATAAATTGTTTTGAAAGATAGAGAAAGATTCTAAGAGTCACTTAAAATAGACTTGAGGTCAGATTTTGATTTTTTCAATTTTTGTTTTTTATAAATTAATCAATATTTATTTCAAGATCTGACCTTTATCTAGAAACAACATCAAAATTATTTTTTTAAACTCTGTATTCATTTTCAATTGATTTAAGTTTTAAATTTAATTTTTCATGTTCCAATTTTGAAAACTCAATATTTGATTTAAAAACCTCATTTTCTTTTTCCAAAGCTCTAAAAATGGAAATATTTTATTTTAAAGAATTTAAATCGTTTTCCGAAAAAATCATTTTCATTTTCAAGAAAATCTATTGTAGAGTGTTCCAAAACAACATCTAAAAACTTTTTTGTTCTATAATAATCATCTATATGTATTTTAGATTTTTGATCATTTTTTCTTCTATTTTCCAAAGTATTGATTTTTTTTTTTTAAACTCAAGTTTTCTTTTGCAAAATATAAGTATAAAAGCAAGCAATTTTCCATGACAATATGGATATTTTTATTATCATAATTTCCATCACTACCACTAATACCACCCGAATCATAAATAACATTATCATACGAGGATTTATCACTTTCAAGAAAGGATACTCATAAAATATTATTCATAGTTTGTGCCACATGATCGGTTTAATTAGAATGTTAAGCCTATCGAGCTAAAACCATCTTTGGTACAAATTGTTGGCCTAAAGATCTACCCAAGAGATGAGATGAATTGGGTAGTTATAAAAAAATTAAAATTAAATTCAAATCGAAGATATCAATTTTCTAAATTAATTATTATATTATTAAGCAGCGAAAATATGTTTATCTAACTGCACACCCAAACAAATAGAAAAGTAACAATGTAGTACACAAGAAGTTATCTCGCTTCGGCAAGCTAATCTTACCTAGTTCCAGTCCCTTCGAATTCCACAAGGATTTCGCAATCCACTACCCCTTGTTCACTTCCCAAGTGGGAACCAAACCCTTACAACTCTGATTCTTTTCACAAGTTTAGAATCAACTTCCAGAACACTAATTCTTTTCACAGGCTCATAATCGACCTATCACTCTCTCACACTATTACACTTATCCTTTTTGCAGGCGTAGGAAGAAACTTTACAACACTCTAATTTGATTACAAAAAGTATTAAAACCTAATCTTTTCAAAGGCTAAAGATTAACCTAATATTTTTCGCAAGCTAAATATCAAACTGTAATTCTTTTTTAGGCTAAAGATTAAACCCCAATGTTTTTCTTAGGCTAAATATCAAAACCTAGTTATCCTAATTAGACACCGACCCAAGCATGCCTAATTTTCTCAAACTCGAAAATATAAAAGATTTAATAGTTTATTCCCACAAGGAGCTTCTACTACTTCAATACAATTATACTTAATTAATGTCCCGAAATATTAAATGATAGATTCAATGTGAGGTACGAATCTGAATTAAAAAATTAACATAAATAGCAGATAATAGGATTTCTCAAATAAAAACCATTTTTAAGGATTTTCACAAAATAAGCTTTAAAAATGATTTTTCCCAAAACAATTTATCCACGCAGCTAATTAAATAATCTAAGAAAGCGAAAAAAAAAAAAAAAAAAAAAAAAACTTGAAAAGATCTCAACAACATTCATTGAAAACGATTATGATAATTCAATAGAGAGCACAAACCGATAACAAGAACTTTGAGCTCCTTTGATCTATAACTCTTTCAATAATCTCACTTATAATTTTTAACGTAAAAATCTCTCTTAGAATAGCCAAAATCTAAATGTTCTTGATTACTTTTTATGAGTCCCGCATGTTTCTATTAATAGACCAAAAACTAGACTTATAACGGTTAGTTTTCAAATGTTATGTCATTAAATGACACTCCAAGACTCCATATATCATATACCTTCAAAGTAAGTATGTTATATTTAAAAATACTTCTATAAAAGCTCAATCCGGTCCTTAAAATGTTTTTAAATAAAAAAACATAAGAATATGAAGTAGTTTTTATAAATTCTATTAAAGGAATAATTAAATAGTGGACCAAATAAATAAGAAACACATAATATGTGATATATATATATATATATATATATATATATATAAGAAACATATTTAATTCCCGTGAAAACTAGAAATCGTCCAAATCGAAGAGAATTGACCCAAAAATCGAAACAGTCAAATTTGATTACTCAATCTGTCAGTTGATCGACCCCCATGTGCTTGTCGACTGACCGTAATGGTAAGTCAACCCAATTTGTTAGTAGATCACCCATTTTACTTCCTAAAGCTACTATTTTGGTTAGTCGACCGACCCTCTTTGTCGGTTGAACGATTTGACCCGAAAACCCACCATTTTAAGTATTAAAACCATTTTTTCAATTAGACCCTTAAGAAAAATATTTTTATGCTATATCACTTTATAAAAATTATTTTATGTCCTTAAACTTATCACTTCTTACTATAACACAAATAGATTTATTTATTTTAAAATATTGTGCATGATCCTAATTCAGGTTGCATTATGAGTATAAAGGTAATGAGTTGTTTTCACCTAATTGTCTTCCATGTTTTTAATGCTCAAAAAATCTTCATTATCTTCATCTTTCTACTATCAAATTCCATTGATTGTTCGATAATCATTGATATGTGTGATTTACCTATCTATTTTCGAACCAAACATTGTTAGTTTTTGAGTATGTTTTATTACGTTTTATGTATTTTTGTATAAATCAGGTGTGTGGGGTGAAAAGGCGTGAAAACGGATAATAAATGATCAAATTGGATCAAGAACGAAGGAAGAACGGTGGGAGAACAAGCATAAGGGAAAAATTCCTGAAAAGCAGCCCACCACCGCGGCGTTCAGACCACCGTCACAGCTATCAATATGCAGAGAAGGTCTAATTCTTGCCGGACATCCACCGCCGAGGCAGTGACCTCACCGCCGAGGCAATAAAACAACAGGAAGGTCTCTAATCCAACCGTCGAGTCCACCGCCGGGCCGTGGCTTAACCGACATACCTACCACCACGGCTGTTACTCTGCACAGCTGTTACATATTTATTTAGATATTTTTCTCCCTATTTAAACCTCTTTCCTATCTCCTTCTCTACCCCCCAGGCCATAGGAGACCCCTTAGGGTTCCTAATATTTTGAGAGTGTTTTGGGGTGTGCTTAACCAATTCCGACGGAGAAGAACACATTGCGAAGAAGGAAAAGTGATCGTTAAACGGGTTTAGCACCAAATCTTCGGACTACGGCTAAGTTTTATTCGTTTCTTCTTTATTTTATTAACTTCAATTGGTTTTTGAGCTTGTTTAGCTCAGTTTTCATTGAATAAATTGTTATGGCCATTAGCTAAACGAATTTGTTTAGGGATTAATAAAATTTATGATATCGTTGTTTGTTTGAGTTTGTGTTTCCTTAATGGTTGTTCTTCGCTATTTCGATTGTGTTTACTGTTATTCTTTGATATTATGCTTGTTTAGATAATTAGAGAATATGGGGTTTAACACTCAAGAGAGGTAACCCCGAATTTGGACTAGGGTAAACACAATGCGACAATCTAATAACCCGAGAGAGAGTTGGAAAGTGTGCAATCAATGACGTTGGGGCAAGACTCATGTGACCTAGTGTCGTTAAGACGTTGAGGGGGACTTCTTCATTGATGTGAATTCACATATTCACTCGTCTTACACTCGAGAGAAGTGGCGAGTGGGTTTACGATACAGAGATTGTCGGATAGGATGAATGTCGTTATTGTAAACTAAACGAGACCAAACACGTTTTTGTAAACAAAGTTAATCCCTAGGCAATATTTTCCCTCAAAATCTCAATATAATATTAGTATAGTTAGATTAATTAACTTAGTATTAGTGTTAATTAATTATAAACTCAATTTATGTCACCTAGATAAAGTTAGGTTATGACAATCATAGTACTCGATAATAATCTCAACCAATCACTGCGGATACGATAACCCCTACTCCTTCCCATCTATACTAAAACGTGACCCGTACACTTGTGGTGAAAGTGGCGATATAATATTTCGCCACCAAGTTTTTGGCGCCATTGCCGGGGATTGTGTTTTAGATTATTGTTGATATTGTGAGTAAATAACTTGATTTTAATTTAGGCATTTTTTAGTGTTTATAATTTTTTTCTTTGTAGTTTTGTTTTTATTTCTTATACAGGGAACTTAAAGATTCTAGATCAACAAGTATTGATGCATTTCTTTCAATGGGATTCAAAGCCGTTTTATAGTGCTTAGGGTCGTTACAAGGAATTGCTACTCTGATTTCCAAACCATCGTTTCCCGAGGGAGTGTCAACTACTAAACTTCCTTCATAGGTTATTAGTCGCAACTAGAAATTGGGTTAAAAGAGGAAACGGTACAACGTATTTCGACCAATTATCCACGGATGAAGTCTATCGGTTGTTGGAAGACATGGCTGAGATTGACGTACTCATTTGTCAAAAGAAACATAAATTTAACGATATTTACATATTTTTGTTCAACTTACCACACCCCCAAATTTATTAAATTACTATAATTTAACGGGTATGGTTTAAACGAAAGAAAAATGACAAGTGAGTACTGAATACCGAACAAATCCGAAGTTCGCCCAAAACCCAACCGCTCACATCAAGTAGCATTTGCAACTACTAGCTGGATTTACTCCCATTGTGCCTTTGGTTTAGCGATATTGGTTTGGAAAAAGTTCAATCGGCAATGGTATTAGTTAATTGTTTAGAATTGAAATGGCTATTAGGCTTTGACTGGGTAACGAGGGTTAATGATATATCATGGTGAGCTGAAAAGGCTCAAGCGACAAAATGACTGCCTAAATCATATTTCCTGAACAACCTCGCCTAGGATTTCACCTCGAATTTCCCCCAAATCAAGTTCTAAAATCCCTATTGTCATGAAATTGAATGAAAGATAATCGTTTTCAAATAAATTAGATAGTGTTATATTGAGTTTACGTGCTCATGCATTTAGGATCTACAATAACTTTTACAAAAACGATACGTTAAGCACATAGAACACATATGAATGAGCTTCTCGACCTTAATAAATAATCAAGGGACAGACTCATCATCGGGTAATGACCCAGATGAAGTTAAAACTCAACACATAACAATAACTATCCTAAACAAACATGCACAAGATAAAAATAGTAAAACATAAACTACAACTAAAACATATACTAAAACATACTATACATTACCCTTGACTCAAATAGGCAATGTCCAAAATAACCCTATCAGCGATCCCAATGAAAATATATATAATGATAATAAAGACGGGGGTTTAGAACACGTACCTAGGAGGCGAGAGAATCTCGCCTCTGAATCAAATCGGCTATGACAGATTTAATTTATTTTTACCTTGGGTTGCCTCCCAAGAAGTGTTTGTTTTAAGGTCGTCAGCCTGACACACCAAAGTGATCGTCAAAGAACGGCTTCCGCCTATAGTACGTATTAAATAACACTACGTACGGGTCTTGGTGGTGCACACCCTCAAGCTTGGTAAGATGTTGCTTTGGATGGGTCGGGCTTTCAACGACATGCCTCACCGGCTCATGTACTTGGTGGACATAAAATGACGTTACTAACGGTGGCGAATGATAAGTGAGACACATCGAATCCTCGTACATGTGATCGTTTTGGATTGACTACGACGTCACGAGCTGGAATTCAAACAGTGAAAATTCACAACGACTAATATGTGAATTTTCATCGATCTCATCCAAGTACCTCCCGCTTGTCTCCAGTTCCTCCCGGTGGTTTTCACAATAGGATTCGACTTGTTCGCTTCTTAGTGCCATCGTCTCTGTCTCGGCCTCAACAAAGTAGATAAGCTGACCAATTTGCATCTGCAAAGACGTTACGGTCATTTCGATGTCGGCGCAGACCATCTCAATATAATCAAGATGATCCTCGTGTGCATTAATTCGGTCATGCATTTTTCTCAAGAATCACTGAGTTTCCCCCATAACTATAACGAACACGTCTTCTAGGGCAGGGGAAGACTCCTCCTCTTAATCCAGAATGTCAATCCATGGAGCCGTAGTATTGAAACTCTGATAATCAAAGGCCGCCATATCTTCCAACAACCAATAGGCTTCGTCCGCGGTTAGTTGGTCGAAAGAGGTGGTACCGTTTCCTCTTTCAACCCATATTTTGGTTTCGGCTAGAAACCTATGAAGAAAGTTCAGTAGTTGACACTCCCTCGAGAAACGATGGTTCGAAAACCGAAGTAGCAATTCCTTGTATCGATCCCCAGCACTATAAAACGGCTCAGAATCTTGTTGAACGAATTGCATCAATACTTGTCGATCTAACATCTCCAAGTACCCTGCAAGAGAAATAAAAACAAAACTACAAAACAAAAATTATACACAAAAGAAATGCCTAAAGTAAAATTGGGTCATTTACTTACAATATCAATAATAATAAAAAAAACACAATCCCCGGCAATGGCGCCAAAAACTTGGTGGCGGAATATTAAGTCGCCACTTTTACCGCAAGTGTACGGGTCAAATTTTAGTAGAGTGGGAAGAGTAAGGGTTATCATTTCTATAGGGATTGATTGAAAATATTGTTGAGTACCGTAATTATCATAACCTAATTTTATCTAGGCGATAGAAAATAAAGTTTATAATTAATAATAAACTAATACTAAAATACTAATTTATCTAATTAAACTATATTACTATTTTGAGACGTTTAAGGGAATGGATTATCTAGGGATTAACTTTATTTACAAGTACGCATTTGATCTTGTTTAGTTTACTTTAACGATGTTCGACTTATTTGACAATCTCTGTATCGTAAACTCATTCACTCCCTCTCCCGAGTGACAAGTGAATAAATATGTAACTTCGCAGTAATGTTGAAGTCCCCCCCCTAGTATTTTTTAGAACATATAGTCACATGAGTCTTGCCTCCAATGTCATTGATTGCACACTCTCTAACTTCCTCTCAGGTTATTAAATCGTCGCGTTGTGTTTAAATCCTAGTCAGAATCCGGGATTACCTCCCCCGAGTGTCAAACCCTGTATTCTCAGTATATCATAACAAGCATAATAAATAAGGAGAAACGACAAACACTATCAAATAACGAAGAACAATTATAAATGAAACACCAATTTGAAAATTACATATTCATAAATTATAGTAATCCCTAGACAATATCTGTTTAGCTAACAGCTATAACCATATACAATGATAAACGAGCTAAACATTCTCAAACCATAATCCAAAGTTAAGAAATAAATAAAGAAACTAGAGAAACTAGCCATAGTCCAAAGATTTGGCACTAAAATCGTTCCGATATCGCTTCTCCTTCTTCGCCTTATAATCTTCTCCTTCGGATTTGGTGGAGCTCCCCAAAATCCTCTCAAAATATGCTCTAAGGAGCTATATGGCCAAAAATGAGGGAGGATAAAGGATTAAATTGAAAAAAATATCTAAAAATATCCTAAATAATATCTAAATCTGGTGAAGAGTGACCGCCGCGACGGTGGGATGTCGGCTAGGGTCACAGCCTCGGCAGTGGACACGGCAGTCAAATCTAGAACCATCATGTTCTTTCACCGCCATGGCGGTGGGATGTTAGAAACATTTTGGTCCTTCTCTGCATTTTTACCACCACGGAGGTAGTCTGGACGCCACGGTGGTGGGCCAGTTTTCAGAATTATGCCTCTATGCTTATTTCCCTACCGTTCTTCCACCGCTCTTGGTCTGATTTGATCGTTTATGATCCGTTTTCATCCATTTTTATCCCATACACCTGATTTACACAAAAATATAGAAAAACGTATTAAAACATAATAAACGTACTAAAAAACTAACAATTTCAATTTTGAAAATATATAGGTAGATCACACCTATCAATGCCCACCAAGTACATAAACCAGTGAGGCATGTCGTTGAAAGATCGATCCATCTAGAACAATATCTCACCAAGATTGGGGGCATAATAAATCAAGACTCATATGTAGTGTTGTTTGACATTTACTACGGGCAAAAGCCGCTCTTTCACAAGCACTTCGGCGTGCCAGGCTAACGACCATAAACCAAGCTCTTCTTGGGAGGCAAACCAAGTCCAAAAATAAGTTAAATCCGTCACAACCGACTTGATTCGGAGGCGAGATTCTCTTGCCTCCTAGGTACGTGTTCTGAACTCTCGTCTTCATTATCATGCTATATACTGTCATTGGGATCACTGATGGGTCATTTTGGGCACCGCTTGCTTTAAGTTTGGAAGTGATGTGTAGTATGTTTAGTTGTGTTAGTATTGTTAGTTTATGTTGTTGTGTTTTTATTGTATGCATGTTTGTTTAGTTTAGTTGTTTTTATGTGTTGAGTTTTGACTTTATCTGGGTCATTACCCAATGATGAGTTTATCCCCTGGTTGTTTATTGAGGTTGAGCTTAAAGCTCATTCATGTGTATTCTGTGTGCTTGACATATCGTTTTAGTAAAAGTTATTGTAGATCCTAAATGTACGAGCACGTAAAATCAATGTATAGTTGTCTATTTGATTTAAAAACGATTATCTATTATCCAAGTTCCTAACAATAGGGATTTTAGAACTTGATTTGGGGAAAATTCGAGGCGAAATCCACGCGAAGGAGTTCGGGAGATATGATTTAGGCATTCGTTTTTATCACTTGAGCCTTTAAAGCTTACCTGGTTAAATGTTTATCCCTCATTACCCTATCAAAGCTTAAAAATCATTTTAATTCTGAACACTTAAACAAATACCCTGGCCGATTGAACTTTTTCCAAACTTGTATCACCGAGCCAAAGGCACAATTTGAGTGAATCAAGTTAGCAGTTGCAAATGCTACTTGAAGTGAGCGGTTGGGTTTAAGGGTGAACTTTAATTGGTTCAGTATTCAAGTACTCACTTTTCGTTTTTATTTTGTTTAAACCATACCCGTGAAATTCTAATAATCAAATGAGTTTGGGGTTGTGGTAAGTTTGTTTGGTTGAAAAAAAAACTTTACTACGTACATATAGTACAATTTCCATTCCTTCTGACAAGTGAGTACATCATTTTTAAATGTATGTTCAGGGTTGTTTCAATTTATCTATAGGGTTCGAGTGTGAGTGTGCCAAGCGATGTGCCTCAGGTATCGTCAAGTTAACGACGTTAACCAGTTTTCTAATTCCGATATACCCTTGGCCATTTGTTTAAAAACCTTATCCGAACCTACATTAGTGGAGAATAGATCCCAGGTCAGACTAATGAAGGTTTTAGTCATGAACTTTATTGGAGGATAATCCCATCTAATTAATGGATAGTTGTATATTTAAGTTTTATCACACACACTTTAACAGGATCTAGAATGGCGCTCACTATCATCGAATGTTAAAATTCTAGAATACCACATGGTGTGATTTATTCTTGAACTTGATAGGATTGGGGGCCGAAGAGAGAGAAAATCGTTTGGCCGGTAGATGATAATTAAAACTTGCACATTATTTTTTTTAGTGTTTTCCATTTTTAATTTTTAAATTTCATAATTAGTTGTTATATTTTCTTGTATTGTGTGGGCGTTTTGTTCAAGATCTAGCAAAATTCCGAGTTTGGGGGTATTTGATAGGTGTGATTTACTTATCTATTTTCGAATCGAACATTGTTAATTTTTAGGTATGTTTTATTACGTTTTAATATGTTTTTATGTATTTTTATATAAATCAGGTGTGTGGGGTGAAAAGGTGTGAACACGAATCATAAACGATTAAATCAAATCAAGAAAGGTGGAAGAACGGCAGGAAAACAAGCATAAGGGCAAAATTATGAAAAGCAGCCCACTGCCGTGGCATCCAGACCACCGCCGCGGCAGTCAAAATGTAGAGAAGGCCTAATTCTTGCTGGACATCCACCGCTGAGGTGGTAAAACAACAGGAAGGTCTATGATCCCACCACCAAGTCCACTGCCAAGGCCGTGACTTAACTGACATACCTACTGCCGCGGCAGTCACTCTCCACAACTGTTAGATATTTATTTAGATATTTTACTCGCTACTTAAGCCTCTATCCTCTCTCCTTCTCTAACCCCCGGGCCATAGGAGACCCCTTAGGGTTCCTAATATTTTGAGAGTATTTTGGGTGTGCTCAACAATTCTGAAGGAGAAGAACACGTTGCGAAAAAGGAAAAACGGTCATTGAATGGTTTTAGTGCCAAATATTCGGACTACGGCTAAGTTTTCTTTCTTTCTTCTTTATTTTCTTAACTTCAGTAAGTTGTTGAGCATGTTTATCTCGGTTTTCATTGTATAAATGGTTATGGCCATGAGTTAAACATATTTTGTTTAGGGATTAATATAATTTATGAAATCATTGTTTGTTTGAGTTTGTGTTTCGTTAATGGTTGTTCTTCTCTATTTTGATTGTCTTTACTGTTATTCTTTGATATTATGCTTGTTTAGATAATTAGAGAATACGAGGTTTGATACATGGGAAAGGTAACCCTAAATTTGGACTAGGGTAAATACAACACTACGATCTAATAACCCGGGAGGGAGTTAGAAAGTGTGCAATCAATGATGTTGGGGCAAGACTCATGTGACCTAGTGTTGTTAAGACGTTGAGGGGGACTTCTTCGTTGACGTGAAGTCACATATTCACTCGTCTTACACTCGAGAGAAGTAGCAAGTAAGTTTACAATACAGAGATTGTCGGATCGGATGAACGCTGTTATTGTAAGACCAAACATATGTTTGTAAACAAAGTTAATCCCTAGGCAATATTTTTCCCAAACATTTCAATATAATATTAGTATAGTTAGATTAATTAACTTCGGATTAGTATTAATTATTTATAAACTAAATTTATGTCGCCTAGATAAAGTTAGGTTATGACAATCACGGATAATAATCTCAATCAATCCCTGTGGATACGACAACCCCTACTTCTTTCCATCTATTCTAAAACTTAACCCGTATACTTGTGGTGAAAGTGGCGATGTAATATTCAGCCACCAATCACCTCATGAATTCTTCAATGATTAATGTTTTCAACCCATTTTTTTTCTCATTTCAACCTATGAAACTTTTAATCTGAAATCACTCAACTAAACCATTAGTTCCTTAAAATATGAACGTTTAATTGTTCATCAAAACATTTGGTTCAATAAACTCCCCATTTTTTATGATGACAATTAACTTTATTATTTTCTCAAAAATAATGTAACTACACTCCCCCTAAATCTAAGGACGGATTTTTTTAACTTGTTTAAGAACCTTTATTAGAAACAAAAACATTTATCAAAAACATTTTCAATATAAGCATACAACTTCCCTCCCTATATAATTTCACTTCTCCGCTTATATAATTGTAATCATTAATTCATGCTTAGGAGGTCAAATACATTCTTTTAAGACACCATACAACTTCTCCCCAATTGTCATCTCAAAAAACGGGGATAAAGGATCAAAACATTAATTGTAGACACACATCATATGCCTAACCATACCTAAATCCCAAAGAATTGAAATATCACTTCTTGATAAAGATGAGAACATAGTTATCAAAACATCTCAATATTACCTAATATCATATATTTTCAAGTAAGTCGACAAGCTTCATTTCATGTCTTCATGATACCAATTAACAACTTCCCTTTAAATAAAATCAAAATTATTTAAACATTAAAGCGCAAGGACGTAGGGCATGTCTCAATCATGATAATTTATTAAGCTAATTGATATAAATCTAATGCACGCTTAAACTTGGATAATCATATATTGTCATGTTACTATAAAATATCAGTTTCCTATCGTACCAGTAATTATTAAAAATTAGAGATAATAAATGTATGTTGATGATAATTCACACTAAGAATTATGCATACAACTAAGCAACTAATGTCCAAAGAGATTAATCACATGCCAAAGTATCAATAGTTTAATAATCTATAAGCACCGATTGATATACCATATATATTCTGATGATCATGTAAATGGTATCGAAATGGATTAACATGATTTCATGCAAAATACCAACCATGCAAACTTAAATTGATATGATCATTGCCCACAAAGTAGATCATGCTAAATACTAATTTAATAAAATATTTAACATGTGATAAGAGAAATATGATGACCTTAATAACCATCACATGACTCAATAAAACAGTATTAGCTAGCACTAGAATTCCATATAGGCATATAATCAAAGCATGATATTCACCTCTGTTTGTCACAGTAGTTTACTGAACTAGAGTTCGTCGGCTGCCTTCCCCCCGAGGCGGCAAAGCGTTGGAGTTCCTTAGAAATCTCATGATAAATTCATTTTATTTAACCCATGAAGAAACATGAGTTCAAATTTCTTGTTAAATTGATTCTCATGGTGGTGGAGGACCGCATCGTGGTCGATCACAACGGTAGGGTGTCGTTGTTGAAATCCGACACGAGTTGTTTGATGGTCGCCAACATGAGTTGTTTGATGGTCGATCTTAGCAGGAAGGTTTCGACATAGGAGGTCATCGGATAAGGGAGATGGTGATGATAATTGATGGGCGCAGGTCCCAAATCAAGGCTTGCAGATCGGTGTAGTGAGAGAGGAATGAGGACAAAGATTTAGGAAAAATTACACTTTTGAACCCCCAAGTTTTGGGTATATTTGGGAAAAATTACACTTGTTAAAATGTACATTTAGTCGCTTGAATTTTAAGAAAAAAAAAAAAGAAAAAAAAATATCCTCACTTTAAGTTGCTAAATTATTGGGAAAAATTATACTTTTATCTCCAAAATATCGAGTAGGTGTCGATATGAATCCTGAAATTTATCAAATTACTCAGTTGATCTCTCAAATTTCACATTTATATTAGTCCTACAAAAATAAAAATATCATTAATAATTTTGAACAAAAAATCAGTTGTGCTCAACACATGGCCATTAATGGAGATATTTTTTTAATTTTATCACTCTACTAAATCATAATCAACATTTTTAATTTTACAAGTTTGAAAAACTAAAAATATGTTAATGAATTTTACATTTTTAATTTTACAAGTTTTTTAATTTTAGTTTGAAACTTGTAAAATTAAAAATGTAAAATTAATAAGTTTAGTAGATATTTTTAGTTTTAATTTTACACCTTGTTTCAAACTTATTTATTCCCCTGAGTCATGGTAATCATGTTAAATTTATCATAATTACCTGACTAATTACGAAACATTTACCTTGATTACCTGACTAATTATGCTAAACATACCATAATTACCATGACTTGGGGGAACAAAAGAAAGTTATAATAAGAGGAAATTAAAATAAGGGAATTTTTCATTTAAAATAAGGGAAAAAAACATGGGTCCCATTAAAACTCACTTTTATGTCCAAATTTGTCTCTTCTCCAAGTAAGGGGAAAGCATTGGAGTAGAGAGGTTAATTTAGAGAATTTAATTACACTTTGCTCCCCTAAGTTTATAGTAAATTGTATATACATCGACAATTTCATATGAGTTGTTGATTGATCAATTTTAACCAAGCTACAAACATGTAAATTTTGAAATTTTCTATTATGTTTTGTTTTTAGCAAGCTAACAGAGTCTATCGTACACAATTTTGATTAAATTAAGATACAATACAATGAAATTAAAAGTTTAGGTGTAAAAGTGTAATTTAGTAGAAACAAATACTTTAAAATTTAGGTGTAAAGGTTTAATTGAGTCCACTACCATCCCCTTCCATTTTAAAGTTGTACCCTTCTGCACTAGACCCACCTCTCTCTCTCTCTCTCTCTCTCTCTCTTTCTCTTTAAAAAACCAAAAGAAAACTTCTTCTATTTGAAATGGCTCGTTAACAACTTCAATTTCCGCCATTTGATCCTCGGTTTAATCGATCACTGCCTCTTTCTCATCTTCCACCACTACTCTACCGCAAAACAGCCATTGGAAGCCCATTCAAACAATAAACAGGGGGTAGTATTGGAATTTTACATGGACTTCGTTTCTTTTACTTGAAGTCCAAGACTCTAGAAACAAATAAAATATTTGTAGAGGGAGAAACTTAGATATGATTTGCGTTTCTCCTTGAGAAACGCATTTAAGGGATGCGTTTCTCAAGGAGAAACGCAAATCACATTTGCGTTTCTCTCAAATGGTCAAAATATTTTTTTTTTGGAAAACAACCGTAGAAACGTCTTTCTCTTTTGTGGTTTTTCCTTTTTTTTTTTTTCAGAAATCGTAGAAATCCATCTCTTTTGCGGTTTTGCCTTTTTTTTTTTGAGAAATGCAGAATTGAAATGCATTTATCAAAAAACGCATTTCAATTCTGCGTTTTATCATTGTTTCGTATATATGTTTGTTTACACTAGTTTTCAGAATTTTTTCATTTAATTAATAATTAAATGGTAAAAAACTCTTCAAAAAAAATAAAAAATGTGAGTCAATTTCTGTGAATAAGATTTTCATTAACAATTTGATATCACATAAATTTTGCATATAATCATGCAAGAATAAGATTGTTTTACAATTGAACTAAATAAATATTCAACTCTAATCAATTATCTCCTTGAATCAACCTCGTTCTTATCCTTAACTTAAACTCTAAATTTCGATAAATGAATATTTGTTTCT